>CM075203.1:1490000-2135000 GCA_037577475.1 Chaunax sp. Z400 | reverse complement strand
AAACACATTGTATGTTTGGTTTATTAGCAAAATCTACTATTTATCAGCTGTTTGCAATAATCAAATCACAAAAGAACAGTTTAAATAACTCAATACACATTTAAAAAAAGCTTTAACTCTTAAACTGGACCTTTTGGGGCCTCTGGATCAGCGGTATGTCTGGAGGAGGGAGAATGAAGCTGATGCTGAAAAGAACAGCCTACCTACAGTGAAGCATGGCGGTGGATCAGTGAGGCTCTGGGGCTGCTTTGCTTCCTGGACCACTGGAAACCTGCAGCCTGTAGAGGGTCAGATGGATTCCATCAAGGACCAGGAAATCCTAGAAGAAAACGTCTCCATCTGTGAGGAAGATGAAGCTCGGCCCTCATTGGACGTTTCCAAAAGGACAATGATCCCAAGCAGACCTCAGAGTCCATCAAGGCCTGGTTTCAGAAGAAGTCCTGGATCATTCTAGAGGCCGTCACAGTCGCCTGACTGGAATCCATAGAAAACCTCTGGTGGTCAGAAGAAGGTGGTTGCAGCAGGTAAAGCAGGAATATTCCAGAACTGGAGGCCTTTATCCATGAGGAATGGGCTAAGATTCCTCAGGAACGCTGCCAGAAGCTGGTGTCTGGATCTGCATCAGGTTTGCAGCAGGTCATAGCAGCTAAAGGGTCTACAAAGAACTAGAGATGCTGGTCATTAAGGATCATTTAGAGACTGAGGAGTCAGGAAAAAGGAAAGTTTTGTGTTATATTTGGGAAAAACACTTTAATATCTGTTGCAAACAGCTGATCAATAGTAGATTTTGCCAATAAATGAATAGAATTCCAGCAGAGACTCAGAGGAATGACTCATGCAGAGGTGAGTCATCCTCAGGATGCTCCAGCTGGACCTCTAACAGTAAACTTGTTGCGTTCAGGCTACCGGGGCCGTTTTGGCCCATCTGATGGACGAGAAGAGGAAGCACAGCCACGTGTTGTGGGTCAACTTGCAGGAGGAGCTGGTGCTGGAAGGGAACGGTCAGATTTTTAACCCAAGGGAGCCGTCATGCATGGACCAGCACATTTCTGTCCCGTCGTCTGACCCACAGCTGATCGAGGTAGAGTGAAAACGATGCTTTGATGTCAGAATTTGTTCTAGCTTCACTCCGTTGAGGTAACATTGCTCTCTTGTCCCCCTTCCTGGTCTGTAGAAACTGGAGACATCTCTGAAGGAGGAGCTCCTCAAAGCCCAGAAGTGGCTCGAGGTGACGCTGGAGCAGGAGAAGCAGATGAAGATGTTTAAAAGCTGCCTGACGGTCCGGGAGATCTTCAACCAGCACATGAGCTCCAACCAGGGCCTCGTCTACAAACGCATCCCTCTGCCGGACTGCAGCGCCCCCAGGGAGGAGGTGGGGATGAGTCTGTTCACACTGTTTTTAACACTGTGATGATAAAGCATTTTTATATATATCATTAATTACACAAAAACGTTTAGTGAGGATGGAGCATCTGTCAGACAAAGAGCCCATTAAATGCTGGTGTAGAACCAGATCCAGAGATGAATCCAGGAACTTTACTTAGTTTTGCAGAAAAAGGCATTTTAGACATTTTCTCTAATTTCACGAGAACTTATGTATAAATCATGATGTAAAATAACATTAATGTGACGGTGTGGTTCATGCAGAGCTGAACATGAATCAGACTTTTGCTCCCTCTAGTGGTGAAAAATGTTACTGTCATAGTTTTCACCATAACCACAAACACACACTGTTAATCTGATTGATTTCTGCATTTATAGTATAGTATAGTATAATATAGCAGATTTATAATTTGATGTTTGTTTGGATGTGAAGTTAAATTTACATTTTCATTAATTTCGTATTTTAATCTGTTTTATGTAACATGGTTGACCTTTTCTTGTTCACAGATTCTGTTTAAAATGAAAGTCCAGAATGTGATTAAATGTGATCATCACACGTAGTCTGTGTTGTGTTCTCGTCCTCAGGAGTTTGATAAGCTGCTGGAGGCCATGAAGAACGCCTTGGCAGAGGATTCTCACTCGGCCTTCGTTTTCAACTGCTCTAACGGCAAAGGCAGAACCACGACCGCCATGATCATCGCCATCATGACTCTCTGGCACTTTAACGTAAGACGCATCATTTTCAGATACATGCTTTTAATAGCGTTTATCTGACAGTGATCACATGTGGCTCATCATACATGATATATAAAACTCATGTTTTCCATCTGCAGGGCTTTCCAGAGTTTGCAGAGGATGAGATTGTGAGTGTTCCTGACGCAAAGTACACAAAAGGAGAATTTGAGGTATGCAGATTTGAAAAAGAAACGACTTCTGCTGGTTGTACACATGCGATAAAAACTCACTCTGTCCATTCTTACATTTAATACTGACCAGAATGATCCTTACCTGGAGTAGAATCAGAGCAAAGTGCATTCAGCTCAGTTTTTTTCATATTGGAACGCTGCAACAATTAGTCAATAAATCGATGAGTCAAACAGAACATTTTTAATCACATCCATTTTGGTAAAATGCCAAATATCTGCTGCTTCCAGCGTCTTAAATGTGAAGATTTTGTTTGGTTTCTCCATCATATATGAACATAAACAGAATAACTTTGGGTTTTTGTCATAGTTTTAAAGATGTCACTGCGATCTGAGGGAAATTATTCAGAGCATTTTCACTGTTTTCTGGAGTTTTACACAAAACCATTAATTAATAATGGAAATAATCATTGGTCAGAATGATCTGGTTTCCTTTTCACTTCCATCTGTTGTTTCAGATTCATGTCAGTATCCATCACAGTGTTTTTATGATGGATACTGATCTATGATCTGTGATCTGTGGTCGCCCCCCCCTTCAGCAGATATTGTTGAATGAAGGTTTCATTCAGGAATGTCAGGTGTTTTATATTTTTTATGTGTGGCTCTACAGACCTGTTGGAGTTTCTTCTTTTATTATCACAGAAACATTTTCTCCACCTATTTAGACGCTGAATGAGGGGAAACATATAGAAGTTGACACGTTCTCACCTTTTAAATGTATCTTGTGGATAAAACATGAGCTGCAGATTCAGGTGTCCATAGGTTCATCACCCTGAGCTAAGGATGCTAAGGGATCCCGTCATTTTTGTCCAAGCATTGTCGCCATTATCTGGAGTTAGAGGCGAGAATCTGGTTATTGTCTCTATCCTATAATCCTTTAAAAGCGTTCTGGATCCAGATGATGACCCGGATCATCACCAGAATCTAATGGACTGTTCTTTGGCTCATACCCCATGTCGCCAAAAATATTTAATCACTATATGTTGATGAGATTTTGAGTAATCAGGCTAACAGGCAGACAAAAACATCACCTCCCTGGCGGAGGTAATAACACTTAATGGAAAATGTTATCAGAACCACGAGGAGCTTATATTTCTCAAGATGCTTCATTCAGCTGGGAGCTGATTATCAGTCATCACACCGGGAGCAGATTATCTGGCCACCAGTTCATCCATCACGTCATGCTTCGGACCTCACAGCCACAGCGGCGCCTATTCCTGCAGATAAGCAACACCACAAATCCTTCAGAGGCTGACAAGGTTTCTGTGGCAACCACTCAGTGTATCCCAGAAACCACCGCTCTGACTGGCTGGAGGTATTGTGTCCCTGCAGAGTGTGTCCATGTTTACACTGATAAACCTCCCAGCATTTCAGACCAGAGGAGAAAACGTTTGGCTGCTGCATCTGTTTGGAGTTAGAGAGTTAAAACGGGCTGCAGAGCACGGCTTTAATATACATGATTATGACATGTATTGTTTGTTTGGAAGAATTAATGAGATGAACTGACCAGAAAACCTCCCACACATCACCTGCACTGATTACTGCTTCTCTCTGACTTGCTGTCAAGAAAAATGTGCATAGAAGTCTCCATTAGCATTTATTTTATTTTATTTTATTTTATTTTATTTTATTATATTTTATTTTATTTTATTTTTTATCCTCCAGGCATGTAATGCAGCATGTGATCAGCATGTGATCAGCATGTCAGTCTATTATCATTTTTGTTTCCAGATCATAACTCAAAAACCGTTCAGTATATTTTAACCAAACTTTATACACCCATCTCCCAAGAACTGAAGGATTCAAAAAATTTAATTTCAGCTCAAATGATCTTAATGAAATTGGTGCTACACGACCAGAGAAACGGAGATAAAGAGCTGTTTCCAAGATCAAGAGGAAGATCCACGTATCAACATGTTAGGTGGGAGGCATCTATCTCCTGAGCCGTGTCTCATGCTGTTGTGTTGTTGTTGTCTTGCTTGCAGGTCGTGATGCAGCTGGTGCGTCTGCTCCCCGACGGCCACAGGATGAAGAGGGAGGTGGACATGGCCCTGGACTCTGTCAGCGAGACCATGACCCCCATGCACTACCATCTGAGAGAGATCATCATCTCCACGTACAGACAGGTACGGCTCAGAGCTCCACCCTGAAACTACAGGACGTCTTTACCTGAAGTTGTCTCTCATGCTGAACGTCTTTGCAAGGAGCACTTTGGTTTTAGACGTTGTTGGTGGGATGTTTTCATTTTTGCCAAATTGCTGTTTTGAGGATTGAGACTTGTGTTTTTTTTGTGGTTAAGGATAGATTGGATAGATTTCCAGGTTGTCCAAACTGGTGTTCGAGCTTAAACTGGTATAATTTAATGCAAACAGACTGAACTGGCATCTGTCAGGTGTAGCAGCATGCAGCTACTTAGCAGTAGCCCAGGGATAGCTGGTTAGCTATAGGGTGATAGGGTGGTGCTTCCCTGTGTTTGATTGTGACGTGTTAGATTTGAGTTGTGCACACGGTATTTCTTATTTTAATTTAAAACTTTAGAAGAAGAGAAGTTGGCTGGAATGATTGATGTGTCGAAGTCCTGATGGATTACGGGGCTGCCACACTCCCATTTATGGACTCAACGGGAGCGTTTTGTTAGGCCATAGAAGAGTATGATGTCATCAGGAGTCCTCACAAGAACTGAAAAGCAAATATATCCATTAAATAGAAACTGACTGTCCTGTACTTGCATTTATATATTAAAGATTTCTAAGAAATAGTTGTGTTCAAAAGCAAAGAATTATAATGATTATGATGATTACATATAATAATTATTATAGATGCTTCTCTCAGAGGGGTAAATGGAATTAGCCGATACTGCTTACTTATCAGTCTGTCCATTAGCAGGTTTGCTATCAGGGATCCAGGTGCAGTATCTCCTGATCCCCATAGATGGCGTTAAGAACTCGTGGAGCCGTCCTCCACAGCTGCTGACTGGATCCACCGCTCTGAGCTGCACAGTGTGGAAAATGGTTCAACACAACTTGTCCTTAAAACTCAGTGGAATTCCTTTGGGTCTAAGTGAAGAGGGAAAAAAAGCAGCAGGATAATTTACTACATGGGATTTTCAGGCTTGACCTCTTGGAAGTTTTATTTAATGCGCCTGCTGTGAAAAGCACTACGCCTGTCCTGTCTGTGGTCCAAGTGGGATTAAAGAGCTGATGACATCAGTATCAGCTGCTTTGTTTGCTACATGCAATGAATGAGCTGAACTCATTTATTTTCCTTAATGAGCTTTAACTAAGGAGATGAGGTAGAGAAGTATTTTTAATCTGAAGAGGAAGGGATGAGGAGCAGCTCCGCCAATGAAAGGTGTTCTGTTATTTATGCCAGAACAAACTGGGACGAGGTCTCTGCTGATGCTGAGGCCTCTGCAGGACCACGACTCTGTTTTAGCCATTTGTAAGGCAGACTGTAATCACGGTGCCTCTGTGCACCCTCAGCCGTCCTCGTCCCGCTGGAGGCACCCGGTCCTGTCTCCACCGTATCAATGGGCCTCATTGTCCTGTGAACCGCGTCTTTGGCCTATATTCTCTCTCAGTCTGTCACTCTGTGATGCCAGGCTGCAGGAAAAAGGCCATCAGCTCGCTTTCAAATCAATTAGGTAATTTGTATAAGCAGTAACAAAAGTTGAACGCAAACATATGGCACATGTTTTAAAGATTGTGAGGTAAGAATGCTCTGACCTCCTACTGTCCCAGACTTTAAAAGGATCATTTTGCTTCTTGTTTTTGTTGGTGGGTATTTGCCTTTATCCAGGGGTGCGTCAGACTTTTTTGACTGGGGTGGCCCAACTTATGCATGGATGACATGAAGTTTCTGCACACAAAACGAGCAAATTAATGCATCATGATAGCATTAATTTGTACATACATTTTTTTTGCATTACATAACATTCTTTTAACTGATGCTTTCAGTGAAAGAGACTTGCAATAAGTGTATTTAAAAAAATACATGTACATTTGTAGAGTGCATCCCTCCACCATGGCCAATAGTCCACTCTTATATAGCCCTGCCTACAGAGATTGGCCAATAGCACCGCAACAAAGACCCTTCTCTTCCTCCTTTGTTTGTTTGTGCTGAACAAAACAATGCTGGTGATGTTTTATGATGGTGTCCAGCAGCATTTTGTCAACAACATGGCGACACCGATCGTTTAGCGTCCTTGTTATACTGCGGTTGATCTCATTTTCTGCTTGGAGGGCAAGGAACTCCTGGACATGAAGTCCATCTCCCCAATTTGAAGATGTTATTCAGTCGATTTTCTTCTTCTTTGAAGAAAATCAACTTCTTCTTCTTCTTCTTCTCTTTCTCGCTGTTTTCATGCAGACATCATTCAGCGCTCTGATTGGCTCCCGGCTCAGAGGCCAAACAAAGACGCCCCATTGCAGCTTTGTAAAGTTTATACAAAACAGTGAGGTGGAAAGACAGCACCTTTTTTAAATTTAAATAAAAAAAAAAAAATCTTATGCTGCTGCCAGGTTCTATTTTATTCTATTCTATTCAAATCCACATTTACTCAAAGTCCTCCCCCAAATTTCAGGGGTGCACTCCCAGGCCCCCCCTGCTAGACGTTATTGATTGACATCTGTAGCGTAGCAATGCATCAGCAAACCAGCTAATAAGACTGTAAACGATGCAGGATTTAAAACTTTTAAATCAGCTTTGCTTATAATGAAACACATTTGTTGGAATAGTTTTGGTCATAATGTATTTTTAAAAATCTGTGAACGGGACGGGACGAGAAACAAGAACCATCAAAAACCACACTAGTTTTAGTTAGCTAGTTATATTTAGCTAAAGTTAGCTAAACTTAAACCATCTGCTATAAACATCCTTTAAAATGTATAGATTGACTTTATGGCTCTTTACAGTCGTTTCTTTATTTACTTCTTTTGATTCCGCTTCTTTTCTACATTTCTGCCGCTGCTTCGTTATCATTAATATGATCTTAAACAATAGAAATGATGGAGAAAACTGCAGAAATGTGAACTAAATATTGCGACCCTGCTGCAGCAGACCTCAGGTCAGCTCTGTGTTCTCCTTTCAGCCGTTCCCTTCCTTCCTGAACCAGCAGGCCAGGTGATAAACAGTGCCAGATGTTGCTAGAACCCGGCAGACGTAAAAAGGGGGGAGAAAAGGGGAGAAGAAGAGAGGGGGGGGGGAATTTCACCCCGACTCTCTCTCTCTCTTCTCGTAACCCTTTCCTCTTCAGGTCGCCCTCCTCCCTCATTGACAGTGGGTGGAAAATGTGTGTTTGATAGAGAAAAAACTATATTTACACTGCGACCTGAACTGTCCGCCAGCTCCCAGAGGAGCCTGGGTAAAGGGGGGAGGTGGAGGTGGAGGTGGTGGGCTCGGGGGGGTGGCAGCAGTGATGGGTTCTTCTTGAAGGGCCTGTAAATCCCTGCTGCTGACCAGGCATGACCTCGCATTGCAGATGCATCCTCCAACATCAGGGCCAGAGCATCAGAGAGGCTTCTCCTCCTCCTCGCCCTCCTCCTCCTCCTCCTCCTCCTCGCCCTCGCGTCTTCCTCACAGGAATCAGCTGCAGGGACGCCATCAAGCCAGTAAGAAGAAGAAAACCGCAGCAAGCAATCTGCAAACACTGGTGTTTGCTTTCATATTATCCCCTTTATTTATGGGGCTTTGTGTGTTTACAGCTGTTTTGTGTTCAGTTTGACACACAGGCTGTTTTTATTGGATATTATAAATGACTTAGCAGAGAATCTGATCCACCTCTCCCACCGTCTGATTTATATCTTTCCTACGTCTTTCTCTGCTTCCTTATCAGGGCATCATATTACAGATTAATATGGAGGTCATGTTTTCAGCTGTGTCCACTTTTTGTTTTGTTTGTCAGAAGGATTACACAAAACTACAGGACAGAAATCCATTCCATTTTTAAGGAGGGATCCTGGAATGTTTTGCCTATTTATTCTACTTATTGACATACCTGCTGAGGTGCATTACCTTATTTATCATCATGTACCCATACCCATAATGCAGTGCACTCTATTGGTTTCTGTACTCATAATCTGTTTATTACAAATCTGTCCTGGAGGTTTTGTGAAATCCTTCTAGACTCGGATGAAAACAAAACCTCCACGGTGGATAAAAAATAATCCGTAAATCATGATGCAGAACAGTCCCATATATTTATGCTGTTTCTGTGTGAGTGTGTATCCAGATACGGATCCTGATCCATATTTCTATGGGGCTGATCTTTATCCAGCAGCTGTTCTGTAATGCAGACATGTGTACGACTGTTTGGCCTTGGTGGAGCTTTGAGCTCTACTTCCATATTATATTTCTGTCTGTCCAGGTCATCAGTTAGTTCCAGCAGGCCTGCTGTCAGCCTTCAGACCACCAGGCTGAGGATTGCATAGCCTTGTCTGACCTCTGTGATCACTGAAGACTTCAGGAGGCCTTTAAAAGCAAAAAAAAAATTTGCAGGAATGGAGATTATTAAATATGACAAATCTCACAAACCGTCCTCCTTTCACCTCTGCTGGTGCGCACAAAGAGCGAATGAGCTGCACACCATGCTGTGTGTGTCCAAAAAGAAAGGCCCTCATGGTTTGGACGGGGCAGTGGAAAAATATTTTCAGAAAGGGGAGAGCAGGTTTTCTGTAGGGAAGGTAGTGGACGTCTGTAGGCGAGAAGAAGGGGGAGGAAGCGTGGAGGTTTGGAGGTTTGGAGGACCACCGCAGCTCCGACAGCCAGATTAATTTCACTGAGGATAAAGAGTCAGGGATTAGAGATCAGGTTAATGAACCACTTTGGACTCGTGTGTTTCAGCTCTGCACATAAAAAAAATGAACATTCCGTCCTTACTTCCTCTCTTCCAAGCCGAAGTTTCTTAGTCCTCAAAACATCTCTGGAGCTTCACAGCAGAACAGGGTTCTGCAGGGTTCTCCTTAAACGACTGAAGACTTTGGTTCCTGCTCGGCTCGCTTGGAACCGCAACGGAGGAGGTACTAAAAAACAGTAGAACCAGGAAGCAGGAACCTTTTACCGAATGGAAACGCAAAAACGGCGACTATGCAGTGAAATAGGGCTCTAGGTTCCGTCTTACCAGCTGGACTGAGTCATTTCTTGTTTGTTATCAGGTGTTTTTTAAAGTTTTAAAACTAATCTTCAGTAGTTTAGGAGAACGCTGCAGCGTTCTTTGGCTGTGAAGCTCCAGGAATCTTTTCTGTCATTACCTTCCGTGACTCTCCGTCAGCACGAGGAGGAGATAACGACTGAATATAAACTTCCAGGTCAACCGTTGCTTTGCTCTTTGCTGTCCTTAAGTCCTCGTCCACATTAATATGCACGCGTTTCCGAATATTTCCTCTCATCCATCTTTGGCTCAAGTGGTTTCTCAATTACGATGACTAATTGACACAAGTGGGCCAATTACAAGGTGGGATTGGCAACCGCCAAAAGAAAAATACTGGCAGGAAAATGATCCCACCTGAACCAGAGGCAGGAATCTGTCCTCCGACTCCCGAAAAAGAGCTCTTATTTAGATGCAGCTCAGTGTGAGAGGAGGCAAAGTGTTTGACCTTGTTATTTTTATTCACAATTTCCAGCCTCTCTCATGCCAATGCCAATAGACGTGTAATACTGCTGTGAAATGACCGATTTAGACTGAATCCCATCTGAGCAGGTGCAACCAGCTGGGCTGTTTGGACGCCATGTGCCTGCCTTAGAAAAGAGAGTTGTGTTTTTATGAGTGTGTGTGTGTGGCGGCAGAGGTAAATAAAGCATCTCCAGGGGCTTTCCGGAGGGGTTTGTGGAGCCGGGGTGGGCGGGGGGGTTACAGGCAGCTGCTACGACTCCGTTGCTATTCAGGAGCTCATTTACTTTAAGGGGTTTTTTCCACAGCTGTAAATTACTTCAAATGATCCTCTAATACATCCAGTGAGTGTTTAATGTGCCTGCGAGATGATGCATTCGAGGGCTGCTGGATTCACTTGACGCTAACCTCATATGTTTCTGTCACTGATGATTTATGTGCTTTTATTAGAGGCTTTCGTTCGGAGCAGGTATCTGAGGAAGAGAACTGCATGAAGCCAGTGAACATTCATCAGTGTCTCTGGGTTTCCTGCTCCGTGTGTCGCTGGACTAATCAGACTCACTTTGATCCTGATTCCAGGGTGTTGATTGTCAAACACATGTCCGGGAGCTAATCAGTGAAATCACCAGGTGCACGGCATTATAGGAATAAAAATGCACAAATAAACACTGTTTCCATAGTGATCACTCTCAGTCCCTAAGTTATAATCATTGTCAGGATACTTACTGAAGCGTATGCTTCGAAAAGCGCTTCACCTTTTTGCTGGCCTGTTATTCACACCTGATTCATAATCAGAACGTCAGAGCTGAGTTAGACTTTCTGATCCGGTGACGTCATATTTATCATAAGTTAAACATAAAGTAAAGTATTAGTAACGTAATTATGAGTCTGATCTGGATCCAAGTCCAAGTTTAAATTTATAGGACTCACAGAAAATCCACCACTGTGATAACAAATAATAATAATGATAGAGACTGACCTGAGATCAGATTGTAGCTGAAAACTGATTCAGTTTGATGCATCTTCAAAAGTTCCCGATCTAGATCCTGAAGAAAACTTCCATCAATGAAATCTAGTTTTTCTAGAATAACTATCAAACTAATAATAATGATATAGATGTGATCCAGATTCTAGGGGCAGGTTTTCATGGTCCAGGAGTCACATGATGAGGGTCAGCCTATCAGGGGGACTTATAAGGGCCTTGCATCATCGTCATGTAAATCTGTTTTATTTTGCATTTGTGGTGCTGCTGCCAAAAGGTCTCTGCAGTCATCATCATGTTGGGCCTGCTTTCACACGTTCCCTGTGAGGGATCAATAAGATCATCAATAAGATCATCAATAAGATCATCAATGAGATCATCAATGAGATCATCAATATGATCATCAATATGATCACTATGTTGCAGGATGTTCAGAGCAGCTCTGTGCTCTACTTCCTCTCTACATGCTGACCAGAGCGTAGAAATCCTTACGCTCTGGTCTTACTCTGTCCCCCTTTCACCCTGAATAACTGAACTGCCCCGGCTCTGCCCCCTTTGACCTGACCTCCCTCACGTACCCCACCCCCCCATCTCAACCACAAGCTGCGGGACTGCACTGCGCAAGAGGGGTTACCATTTCCTGCCCCCCACACACTAAACCTGTCATTGGCCAGGTCCACAGACCGGGAAAAACCACCTCCAGAAGCATGCATGAGTGTTTAAGCATGCTCCCAGTAGATGTGGTCACGGTGTGTGACGGATTCTGCTAAGCCCCCCAAATCATTTCACCAGGAGAAGTTTCACACTCGCTACTGGCACCGAACAAATACCTAGGGTAACGCAACCCCAACAATGAAGTCGGTTAAATGCCAGCCATGTGGGAAATGCACGAGTCGTGACTTTGTTGAGTTGCTCCATTGCTTTTGCAATGCCCAGTACGTGAGGACAGTTGTGCAACAGATGAATCCAGTGTTAACAACACCATAACTACTCCCGACGTGCAACAACTCACACAGTCAGCATGGAGCATATGCAACTCATAACGTGATGCAAGAAGCTCCTTTCTGCACAGAACTAATGTGTCCTGGAATTTAAACTCTGCTGTCAACAGTTATTTAAAGTTTCTGTGAATATAAAATGGGTTAAAGCCTTGAGACACATGTCCAGGTGGTAAAATCTATCTGTTTCTATGATTCACCGTTAGTCAGAGATCGGAGCGAGGATAGAAGAAGAATAAATCTTCAGAGCGAGGATAGAAGAAGAATAAATGTTCAGCAGCCACATGAGGACACAAATATGGTTTCACAACAGAAAAATAAAATAAGAGGATGCAGAAATGCAACTTTGACATTTGTAAGTATGATAATGGCTTGGAAAATGTGGAGTGGTGCAAGAGAAGGGCTTCATCTTTCTTCTTCAAACACTTCTGGTGCCTCAAAATGTATGTATTCATTCATTGGGTTTTATTCACTCCGTTCAGTCTATAATTTCCACAAACAAGTTTTCATAAACAATAATAGACCAGTCTTTTCAGAAGAAGGGAAAAACTATTATCTGCTCCTTTGATGTGATCCAATGACCATCTGTAGATAAAGATGTAGATAAAACGATCTGTTTTCTCTGTTCTCCGTTTATCTTTGAACGAAAAACAAATCAATACAATCAATAAAACTCATCCAGGAATGAATGTGACTCAGACAAAGAATAATGTCCCATTATTTTTTCCCTATTCGTTCTGTCAAATTGATTTGAGCAGCATTTTAATTCATTGTCTACAGAATAAACAGTTTTAATGTAGTGCTTAAATATGGAATTGATCTTCCTCCTGTGATCCTCATCATTTGGTCCCAATATAAACATCTTATGTTCTGTAGGTTATTATCTGTTTCACGCTTTACACATAACTAATGATACTTTTAAATCGACTAAATCTTTACATTTCAAAGCATGTGATTTGAGGAGCTTTCACATCGACCTCGTTTGGTCCAGACTTGGTTTAGACCTTAGTTTAGACCCTGGTTTAGACCCTGGTTTAGACTCTGGTTTAGACCTTAGTTTAGACCCTGGTTTAGACCCTGGTTTAGACTCTGGTTTAGACCTTAGTTTAGACCCTGGTTTAGACCCTGGTTTAGGCCTTGGTTTGGCCTTTAAGGCGCCTTAAAGGTTCTGTTTATCCACTTTATTTATAAGTCTTGTTTCTGTAATACATAAAAAGTTTTAAGGGAACTTATTAGAATATGAAGTGAAAATAAATCAAAACTTTCCACCAGATTTATAAACTTTTCTCTTTATATGTTCTAAATGAAGTTTCTGCTCCAAACATTTCGTTCCATAAACTCTTAGGATCTGAAGCCGTCTGTAACGTGTTGTGATCGTCCTGCAGACATGAGATGTTCACACATTATGTTGTTGTTATTGGTGACGAATGAGAAATTTACTGCTTCTCATGTCAGCATCACTTTTTACATCTTTTAACTAACGCTGTAGGTTTTAACTGGATCAAGACTTCCAGCTGTCTCATATCTTTTCCTGGAAGTTATCAGAGAAACCAGCTGAGTCAGCGTTAGCGGCGGCGCTGCCCACAGACCCCACAGACATATTTTCTTCCTTTTTTAATATCAAGCTGCTTTATTCCCTGTTTTTAGCCGTATAGATTACCAGACCAGTTTGTTTTGGAGAGAATGAAAGAACCCGTGAACCATGACCTCTGAAGGAATCTGGATTTTAAGGGTTTTTAGACGAGGGGAAATGTTGGCCTGTTCCTGATGCTGAGCGAAATCATTTAAATTCTTCTGTGATGCATCACCGTCTGCACCAGATTTCATGGCAGTGCATCGTCGCAGTTATTATAGTTATTTAAACAGTAATATTGTGGCTGCAGTTAAACATGATCACATGGTTCACATCATGTCAATACATTTGCTTTTTATGCACAAGCAGCAACAAAAAGGTTATAATGGCCAACAGTATAAATCTGAGACAGTGTTTTTTAAAATATTGACCATCTGATTAGCTGTACTTTGCAGAAATGCCGTTTTAATGCTCCAGCGTTGGGTTTGAAATGCACAAGATCTTTTAATAGCTGTGTAAATGATTGATTCACAGTGGGAGTCTCCATGGGCTCTGTTGCCAGGCATGTTCACGTACAGAATGTACCATAATGCGTGTGGTTAATGTGGGCAGATATTCCAGTCTCTCTGTAGGCTAAGTTGATGAGCCCTGTCTCCTCCTGTGGCTTCTGTAATCTCTGCTCCCCAGACGCGTGATGCATTTCTGCTCGTCTTTGTCTGAGAAGCTGACCATCAATGATGCATTCTTTCTTTACTTTCTCACGTTTTGGACTATTTTTGAGGATTGTTTTGTGTTGGTCTTTGTTTTATTCTTGACTAGAACTGTCAAATAGTCAGTTTGGATTTTAATGGCACAGTTTCTGTTGCTAAGAGTCTCTCAGTAGAAACAGTAACTAGAATGGCAAAACCTCAATAGTTAGTCTTAGTCTTTCATCAAATGTCCTTATTAGTTTTGATCATATTTAGTCACATTATCCTGTTTTTTTTAGTTGACGAAAAGTCTGGACATTTTATTCTTATTTTGTAGTATTTTAGTCCAGTTTAGTTTTAGGCGATGACATTTGAGTCTTTTCTAGGACATCATTAATAATTAAGTTGGTCTAGTTGAGCCATAATCAATATTTTTGGTAATTTCACTGATTCCACATCAGATTTATCTGATCATTATCTGATAAAAACAGGCTGAATGATTCAGAATGCAGCTTTGCAGAAAGTGTCTGGTCTGATGACGATGATGATGTCACTTAAAGGAACACATCCAGACATGGAACATGTTCTGATTGGCTGATTTATCTTGAACCACGCCCAGCTCCAAGCCAGCGAGCCGGGCTTCTTACCCATTTAAAGTTTGACAATAGGTTGAGATGGTTTCAGCCCCAAAACCTCTAATCATTGGTTTAGCAGATAAAACTGAGAGACTCTGAGCTCCAGATATCCTGAGGAACCTTCAGAGGGAACCAGATACTAGATGGTTTCAATAGTCTTAGGCCGCTATACCCAGGTCAGACCAGCTACTATCCAAAAAAATCCACTCCTTTATCCGGATCCACACCAAAATTGCATGGCTTCTTTCTGAGCTCAAGCCCCATCTTTCCTCCAAGATTTGTCGAAATCCATCCAGCAGTTTTTGCGTAATCAATCTAACAAGTAAAGGACGTGGGAGAAACCGTAACCTCCTTGGTGGAGGTAACAACTAGTGAGTTATTTCACCGACTTCCTTCCTCTCCCGTTTGGTGTTTCCTGTTTCTCCTGACGTTATTGAGGGGCGACCAAATGAAGAGCAGCATTTCTTGGGAATTTGAACAGTGGTGAAAACTAAACCCTCAACTCAAAACATAAAATCCTGCAGGCCTGGTCGTTTGTAATGTCACATACTGTATCATGCCTTTAAAGGACGGTTACATTTATTCTGATAGAGACCATAATCCAGATTTGGCTTCTAATCTCATGAAAAACTGTAACTTAGCCATAGTCTAAATGAACAGAGCGGCTGATAGCAGATCTCTACTGTATACGCAGTGACACAGCTTCCCCTACAATCCACCTCATCTTTGACTTCATGATTTAATCAGCATCTCATGGCTGAGTCACTGGAAAAAGATTGGAGGACTGGAATCTGTAAAAACCATTAACATACAGGCATCTCCGTCGCCTCATCTCACTTTCTTCTACATAACTTCTCTCCTTAAAAAAAAAAGAGTTTTGGGCATCATCTGGATCTATAAAGTCCTGCAGCGCGAAGACAGATGATCTCTGACTTAGATTTGAATGGTTGGGCTGTCAGGAAAAATATTTATGCAAGTGAAACATGCATAAGATAAAATACGGTAGAATATGTATAAGAAATACGTTTGTTAATATTCTTATTATCTTTAATTTAGAATAATACTAATATTATTTAAAGTTCTGATATTTTTCTCCTTTCTGTTAAACAGCTTCATGTTGACTTTAACAGGAGCAGATGTGAAACTTTTTAATAAGAGTTTAATAATAGTTTTAATAGAGTTTTAATAGTTTATAGTGTATCATGTTAATGTGTAGCTCCACCTAAATAATGAGCAGAAGGTTTGGAGAAATGATGCTTATGTAGCGACAAATAAGGAACCGACATCTACCGACGTCTGTTGTTGGGTTCATTTAGTGTCTTCAGCATCTTCTTGGGATTTCAATTATATGACTTACAGTTTTCTCCAAAGCCTCATTTTAATCTCCTGATGCCTCTTGTTTATCTTGTTTATCTTGTTTATCTTGTGCATGACGAGGCATGAGATGTAAAAAAAACATTAAAAAAATATCGGATTTGTAAATGTTGCACAGGAAAGAAATGCATTTGCAGCAATGTGTTGCTAAACATAAAACAAAAAAATGCTTATTTAGTCCTTTTTTGTTTTCGAGAACATAAACATGCATGTTATTAACTGTGTTTTTTGGACATTTCTTACTGCAGTAAGACTTAAACTGACAACATGAAGCTGAATGTGTTGATCTGATATGTCCTAAATATGTCCTAAAGTTGTACTGATGAAAAACCAGAGTAATGCATCCTAGTTTGGGTCTCTTGTTAAATCTATTCTATGTGAGACGTAGAGAACATTTTATTTTTTACACCTTCTTTATTATTTTTAGGTTTAAATGTCTTCTGTGTGAAATCAAATGTGGCATCTTTATTGTGAGTCTGGAGGGAAAGAAGTTCCAGACATGCAGTTTGTAATGAACCCACCTGAAAATCAACCCGTATGCTTGACTTTGGGTCGTCTGTCCGTCGGGTCGATGAGCCATGTATGGGCCGCCTGTCCACTGGAAACAGGTTGGAGTTTAGTTTAGGATTTGGGAGGGAGGCGTTTTCTTGCAGAACCTCATGAATGGCTGTTTGTGCGAACCTGGGTGGGAAGGGCCAATGTGGATTGGCCTTTTTACCTCAGGAACCCCATCAGCTGGTAATTGTCACCATATGTCAAGCAGACGGACTTCTTTCTCTATGATGTGCACTAAACTGTGAAAACGAAGTTTATATGACGTGTTAAATGTTTATGGCTCAACGTTCTCTCTAATTGATGATCACTGAAGAACAAACAGATCCTCTTAAAGTGATTTTCATCGACGAAATGTCCGAAAAATGTAATAACCCTTACCTTGAATTATTATCGATCAATATCTTC
Organism: Chaunax sp. Z400; assembly: GCA_037577475.1. Classification (NCBI taxonomy): domain Eukaryota; kingdom Metazoa; phylum Chordata; class Actinopteri; order Lophiiformes; family Chaunacidae; genus Chaunax; species Chaunax sp. Z400. Next base: position 2,117,877 of record CM075203.1, on the reverse strand, counting down.
TTGTAGCTCAAGAAAAATGAGATTAAGTGTCAGTAAAAACAAGAAACTGGCAAACAAAATTAATTTTCTTTAACTGACAGCATCCAGAAACAAAAGATAAGAAGTCTTCATGTGCTAATTTACCTGACTGAGCAGCCAATCAGAGAGCTCTCTTTTAGACATTACCTCAACAAGCTCACCTGAAAGTAAAACAAGAAAACAACCACAGGCCGTCCCAACATCAGTCCTATGACAGCGAGGACCATACTTCTGCACTTGCTGCATGATATAGCAGCCGAGTTTGACCTTACAGACAAATATCAGGGTAAAAAAAAAAAAAAACAGCTGCTACATCCAGTAATTACTCTAATCCTCCATTCTGAGAATGATTCTGTCATTCAATGATCATTAAACTGCCTGATGTGTTTGCTTTTAGTCAAAGTTTCGTTTAGTGTTTTTCTCACTCATAAATAAAGAGATGCTGGAGATGGACAGGAAGTCAGTGGTGATTAATCAATAGCTCGTGATTGATCGGCATCCCTGGTGGTACACGTGTGGTGGGAGAGGCTTGATATGAACGTCTTCTTCATTTTGCATCCAGATGCTGAACATGTGGAACCTTTTGATACCAAATCTTATGAGGTTCAGCCTCCATGTTTACACAGACAGCCCCGGGTCAGGCGGTGCGTCTCAGACGGCCGTGATATTTATCTTTAATACACCGACACCTGCTGCTGCAGGCTGCGGCGCTTATCCAGGGATTATTATGAACTTTTACATGATCCTCGTCTGACGCGTTCTAATTGAAAGGCAGAGACTGAAAGAGAGCAGAGACTGCATCGAGTGCAGTTATGTTGCAGTAAAGGATGTTTTTATACTATATAACTAATCATTTCAGTAATCTGAAGAACATTTTCAAGGTTTCGTTGGTTCCAGCTTCTTTAAGTTCAGTTTTGGAGGGTTTTTTTGTGTGTTTTTTTTTAGATTTGTTTCCTGACATATCATAGACCAATCGATTAATAGTGAAAATAATCAGCCCTAATCTATTATGAAAACTAGAATGGCCCTCAGTAAAGCATTTAACCTCCATACTGAACAATTCTACATGTCTGTTTAGCTTGACACGCTCATGCCACGCCCACACCTCGCCCACGCCACGCCCACACCTCGCCCACGCCACGCCCACACCTCCGCAAATTGGTTCAGTATTTTTAACGCTAAAAACTTGTCTCTCAGTGTTCTGGAAAAAAAATCTGCCCCTTTATCCGGATCTGTACTAGAATTAAACGGTTTCTCTCCTGGCCTGTACCCCATCCCTCCAGCAAGTATATCCTGACTAATGCATAGTAATAACAGGAAAACCCTCCATTTATCTCCTGTCCTCTTTTTTTCCCCTTCTTTTTCTCCCTCTTTCACTCACAAACTAATTTAATTACAATATCAGTAACAAATAAAATGCATAATCGTAGATTTTATGTAAATTGTAAATGACTTTAGAGATTTAAAGTAAGATACATTTTTGGACATTGTCTGTATGAAGCTAGAATCAGATGGTAATTAGCATAGCTTAGCATAGAGACTGGCAGCAGGGGCACTCGAATGTGCATATTTTTTCTTTTAAATTCATTCACAAGTGAATTTTACATCAATATGGCGGCGAGGAGGATAAAAGTTTAGGTTTGTAGAAAAAAAACCTAAATATTTCGAACATGTTGTGGTCGTCTTGAGAAGAAACTGGTTTTTACAGCCACACATTTAACAGAAAGCTGTCACTGCTCTCATTAGTGGTAACTCAGCCTGGTTCTTAACCCAGCAGCCATTCCTGGAGTCTCTGCAGTGGTATGTGGTCTGTGTTTGGCCGAGCTGAACGCAGCATGTTTTTCATCCTCACACCTCCACAGCTGGCTGAATCTATAATTCCACCTTTGATAGCAGATTTATAGACACCTCCTTTTCTTCTGGAAGGCCAAGAGAGATGAGACGATGCTGTAATTCAGATGTTTTCTTCTTTATCTTCAAAAGATCATGAAATTACTCCACCAGTAGAAGAGGAATAATCTTATTTTGATCTCAAACATAGCAAGTAATACATTATTTTCTCGACTTCTTTTTTCTTTTTGTTTTAACTCGTCAGACAAAGTGCTGAGAAGTGGAAATGATCATCAGTCCCAGAACTTGAAATGTAATCCACTTAAATCCAAAGCTTTCAAGGCCGTCTCCTCGACAAGGAATGGAAGAAATGCACTGTCTCCTCACCACATCTTCCCCAACATTGTTTTCTGCAGGAATGTCTGCGAGTGCATGAGAAGCCTCCCGACCACACGCTCCGTGGATGCAGACAGAGCGATTGGCAGCCGCACAATGAAAGATCTGCAGACTGCGGAGGTGTGACTTATGGAATCGTTGCAAACTGATCTGAGGTCGCTCTTTGGTGGCTTGTGCACAGATATTCTGCCCGGCAGGCTTTGGCGCCGTGGATTTTCAGGCTAAGAGATCAAACGCTGAAAGCCCCCTGGGGTAGCAGGGCGCACAGGGTGATCGGGTTCATCGGCGTTCACCTGCTCTGCCGCTGAGATAGAGCGATATTAGAGAGAGTGACGTGTGTGTGTGTGTGTGTGTGTGTGTGTTTGTGTGTGTGTGCGCTCTCTCTCTTCCTCTGAGCTCAGGTAGAGTTGATTGACAGCAGACAGCACATCCGTTGTTTGCTTAGGTGTCGTTTCTCCTCCGCTCTGCTGCAGATGCTTGGAAATCGGGATCCAGACACAGCTGTATGGGAACGGACAGGAAACCCCGTTCATTACCCCCCCCCTCTCTCTGTTGCGTCATTCGGCTCTGGAATGACGGTAATAATGTGCTGCGTGCTCATTTCAAATTACCCTCAGTGCTAGCCCACATGCTTCTCTGTGCACCCCCACCTCGTCTCATGCTTCAGTTTATGAGAAGATAACATTTAAACTCTGTTTTCTCCATCACAAAGGCCCCGCTTGGAATCTTCTGGAGGCTGTCGGTAAACAGATTTTGTGCACGGAGCAAACTTTCAAAGACCACAAGCAAGTCAAATGTTAATTAGCATCTGATGGTTGGAGCTGCACTCCACACCTCGTCCCCGCTCGTTACTACTCTTGACCCCAATTGATGTCGTTATCCAGTCCAGCACACGCCTCTCACTTCTGCACACAGCTGGATGGCAGACGTTTGCTCTCGCTGCCTGCTCCAGTCCTCCAGGCTCAATCAGGAAAGGAAAAAAGAGGAGGAAGAAACATCTTGACACGTCTCTCCGCCGCGCTGATGAGAGCCTGTCTGCATGTCCTTCAAGCGCCGCTTGCAGCCTGCAGCTGAAGAGCCATCGCCAGCCTCACCATACATGTAACAGTTGTTGTTACACAGCTGTTTTGTTGCTACGCTGTGCTTTGCAAAACTTTAATTCATGCAGTTTTATGGGAACTGACATTCCCCCCCCCCCCCCTCTGCTTCCTGCAAACAGTGACGTTAGCTCCGTTAGAGTGCTATTATCTCGCATCTTGAACAACAATCAGGGGAACTATAGGAGCACCTCATACTTTGGATAGCACAGCTCTAGTGTTCAGACCACAGGGTTCTGCTGTGAAAATTAAAATCATTTAGTAATTATGAGAACAGCCTTTTAACTACAGCGGACTGTTCATTGATAACGGCTTAGAGGATAAAAAGCAAACAGCAGGGGGGACAGTGGAGGACAGTTTGGTGGATTTCTCACCAACTAAGCGTCACCTTCACCGAAATCATTGACCTACAAACCTTCTCCAAGCTCCTGATTTTCTATTTTTTATCTGTTTTTCATCCCAATATAACGCCTGATCTTTCACAGATACATTTAATCATTATCTCAGCTCCGTACTGGTGTCAGTGTCATGTCTCTACCCCTCTCTGTTACCGTACTCTGACCCAATATTTCATATTTCCTCCCAGTGTCTAAAGTTTAGTTTTTTAAATTCCATCCTGGCGTGTGTGAGGACAGAAACTGAAGCTAAACTGAGACTGTGGAGCATCATGATGTGTGACCTCTGTCTGCACTCAGAGGACACAGAGCCTCTGTTCTGCTGTGGAGCTGGTGGCCTGAGGGAGACTAAAGTAAACAATATTATGTTGGCACTGAGAGGAAATGATGTCCATGCAGGCGGGGGGGCAGGGCTTGGGGGGGGATATAGGAGAAACACGGTGGAATGAGGACGTTATATAAGCTGGAAACACCCCTGATTTCATTGATCGTTGACTTTGCCTCTCATGTCCTCGGAAAAAAAAAGAGAAAACAGTTTTTCACTGGTGAACAATGTCAACAATAAAGTCAGAACAATAGATGTGAGGAATAACAAAGGGAACATGAGACATTATCCATTAACTATTATATCTAATTATATATCATTAGATATTAATATTCAATATAATTTAAATCTACCATGTCTATAATATTAATGTAGTTTAATAATTTACACTTATTGATATAGTTCCTTTGTTAAACCCTTGTGTGAGAAAATTGACCTACAATGGCATGGCTTTGTGGGCGGGCCTAACGGGGCTGGACCCGCCCATCATCAGTCTCCTTGTGCGTGGATTGGTGGATTTGTGTGTTTTTTTCTACTCTGTGATTTTTACATAGAATGAATATTTAATTGATTGGATAATTTGTTTGTTTGATATAGGAGAGATTTGAACAAATATCAGAAATCAGGATTAAATTTTTTTTTAAATCTGACAAAAAAATGAGGTAATAAAACATGATGCTTAACTTTTATTTGTAGATTAATGTGCCTATTGTTGAATTTCATTCATCCCTCTGCTGCTGTCTGGATGAGTTAGGCTGTTCTTTATTACTAGCATCACTAAATGTGGGCTTTAGATCCAGGTTTAGTTCTGCTCTCACGTTGAATTTAATATTTAAAACAGGTTCATCTAAATTGTCTCTCATTGTCTTTATTAATGTTAGATATATTGTGATGCTTGTATAACCTTGGTGTCTCCATTTAGAGACAAAGAACAACATTTACAGATATTTAAAAGCTTCAGTACAAGAAGACGTCCTGCTGTTAAATGTAAAAAATACAGCAAATATGCTACAGAACACAGTCGTTGGGATTAAAATATGTAAGCTGTGCTCATAAAGCTTCGTTCTCATCTCTTCTTCTGTAGATTAAAAGTGGGAAGACGGAGAAGGAGTGTCAGCAGCTGCTGCTGAGGAGCCTGCAGTACCTGGAGCGCTACATTTACCTCATCCTCTTCAACACATACCTGCATCTGGAGAAGAAGAACTCCTGGCAGCGCTCCTTCGCTGTCTGGATGGAACAGGTACAGGGTTGTTTTTGCACATATACATTTTATATTGAAATGGAGACGTGAGAAATGTTGGACCTGAGCCTTGACCTGGAGACACAGACCTAATCGGCACCAATTGCACATCTGAATACTATTAACAAGTTAATTAACAGGTTGTCAAATCAAAACTAATCTGATATTAATAGTTTTCTCCCATGTTCTGGCTGAGATGCATATAATCCATAAATTACATCCAGGTTTTCTGTTGGTTTTCTTCTCTAACTGCTTGACACAGCTGGGCTAACCCACTTCTTATATCAGTTTCACGATCCACCGGCTGTGCTGAGGTTGTTTCTAGGTTAGGATTCCTTCAGTTTTCATTTTCCACAAGGTGTTTTTAATTATCGAATTATCTCCTTTCCAAAACAAAGGGACCTGGTAATTAAAACCAGTAATACACTGAATAAAGGAGTCTCAAGTGAAACATCATCATCTCTCTCTGATGCTCCTCTGCAGACGTGGTAAAAACCCTGCAGCTCAGCTTGTTTCTCTGGTAACATCCAGATAATGGATAACGTTTTTCATTCAGGTAAAATATATGGTTTAAACAAGAATTTAAAATATCACATGGACTTCAGGCAGAAAATTATTCAGATGTAAATGTTGGAGGTACGAACTCATAGCCCTGTCAAAAAACATGTCTCACAATCTTAAAGACAGACGGAAATAAAATCCTGAAAGCCTCCTATTTGTACAGATCTGCACCAAAACGTAGCTGGATGTGTTCTGGCCCATGACTCATCCTCCCACCAACTTTCACGGAATTCCTTTTAGTAGTTTTTGCTTAATCCAGCTGACAAACAAATAAACAAATAACCTCCTTGGCGGATGTAACTCTATTCTGATTTGTTGAAGCTCAATGAACAGAAAAACAAACTCATTTGTGGGTGAAATAAATTGCTGCATCACCTCCACCAATCAGGTATGTTCAGTGCTGCAAGCCCCACCCCAAAAGTGCTTCCACTTCCTGTTCCTGAAAGTCCTACTTCCTCGAACACAGACTATGTTAGCTATTTATTTTCTCTTGCGTCCTGGTCCAGAGAAACACAATTTTGTTCCACTGTATGTATTTTATAGATATGGTCAGAATGACAAATAATTAAAGTTGAACTTGAACTTTTTTGGGGGGTAAACTTCATTTAAACCAAACCTCCAAAGGTTCCTGGTGCCGGGGGGGAAAGTTCCTGTGGTTGAAAAGCATCTTCTGAATAAGTCAAACTTTGCCTTCAGGCACCAGAGAAGGGCAAAAAGACCCACTGGTAGCGTCTGAGACTAATTTGCACTTTGCACATGTCAGTAAAACCGTGGCAGGGGAACCGATCTGTAATTAGAGTCAGTGACTTGGCGGAAGAAAAAGCTTGAGCAACACTTTTGTCACTTTGTGCACATTGTGAACTGATTATGTGAGTTTCATTTGGACTCTCCTCCAGGAATTTACAAGCTGGTTCTGGTTCTATTGTTTCCTGCTCCTTCTCATTGCTGAACTGAGAACCGTCTCGGCTCTATGTTGTTGTTGGTGCATTAATCGTTTGGCCAGCTGTGCCCCGACGGTAAAGTGGAGAATTTATGTGCATTCCAAACAAATGAGTAGTCTTTAAGTCACAGACGCTGCGATTAGATGTATGTTGCAATATGTTAAAACTCACATGGTGGTTAAAAAAAAGAAAGAGAAGCGGTGTGATCACTTAAAGCCGCAGCGCAGAGCGAATTTTAAAATAACGATAAATCTGCGTTATTTGATTTCACTTATATTTCTATGCATTTGGTTTTAATTAAAATATTTTATCACAGCTGTAGGACTGATAGCAAGCATTTCAGCAACTTATTTTCACTTTAGTATGAATTTTTTAATTTTTTTTATTGTCTTTAAGTGTCAGACTACAACTGACAAACAAGCCTTCATCATTATTTGGACATTAACGATTTTATTTATATTTATAATTACTTTTTTTCTTTTTGACGCCCCCCCCCGGAGAAACGCGTCTAAGGCCCTGAAATGTTTTTAAAACTGTTGGATGAAAATCTTTTGTCCTTATTGAAGTGAAATAAAGTCAAAGAAAAAACTCTGGATTCCAAAATAGACGGGACAATAGCTGTGAAAACAATCTTCACAGAAACATACGGGGGTCATTCGGGGCATATTCTTCATGTTATGAATAGCAAATATATGTGGTGCATCGGAGTGACTCTAATGGCCCAGTTATGCCATGAGAAAATGCAGGCATGCAAACAGGGAATGGGAACACGCTGCTGGAAACGGGCAGCTGAAAACAGTTGTCATCACCCCCTATTTGTGTATTCGATCACGCTGGTAGCCTGCTGCTTTTGCTGGGATTCATTTCTGTCTTTGTTTTGCTCTTCCTCTCTTCAGACTCCCTTCTGGGGAGCAAAAAACTCCTCCGGTTTTGAACAGCAGCCTGGTCCAGGTCCAGCATAGGGACAGTCTCTTTAATGCCTCACCATAGGGGGCATATAGGGTTACCCTGGTCTACGTAACGAGGTTATGGTCTGTTGGTCTCCTCAAACACCAATAGACAGAATGCAGCGACGTTTCACACATGCTTTAAAAGTGTGCATCTCATAATTGGGTTCTAAACTTTAATTATTGTTGCATTTTCCACGCATATTCTACTGTTCATGGTTCGTGGAACTCGGAAACTCCGACTTCCCAGTACACCTGGAATGCACCATTATGGCCTCCTGCTGTCTCCCCAAATTCCACTTATCTTATTCACCTATCTCCCAGTTGTCGGATGCCCCCGGCCTCGAGCAGGCTGTGTAAAAGGAACTAAAGTTTTTGATTGACAGCTGACTCGCCACAGAGTGCTGCGTTAATGTTCAGGCTGAAACGATCCCACCTCAGCTCACGTCTGATGGAGCGGCTTCATTTATTCAACCTTTGGCGATGGGACACAACCTGTAGCTAAAAAAAGAGACCGTAGCTAAAGTTCAACGCTCTATCAGCTGGACGTCTGAGCCATCATTTATCTCTTGGTCTTTTTCTCTCTGCTGCTTCTATTCAGCGTGATTGGCAGCGTGACTGAGAGGTGAGGTGACCGTGGCTTGGATTCTTCAACCTGCATGAATGAATAGTTGGAGACCCGCTGAGAATATGTTCGCACTGACAGGAGGTGTCAGGAAGGACAGGACGGAAACGAGCACTGCTCAAATGTCAACTCCATACAGGGAAGGTTGTGCAGTAATAATAGTTATATCTGCTCTCCTGTGAGATTCTATCATGTTCTTTAGATTTATATTCATTCGACAGCAATTTGGATTGAATAGAATGAAACTTCCAACAACCTGTCACTGCAATAAACACGGTTTGAGTGACAGGAAAACAGCATCAAAATCAATACCTTCAAAATAAACTGCCTCTTGGAAATATCCCTCGTTTTTTTCCGTACCTACAAAAGAACCAATCAGACTATAAAGAAACATTTATCTGATGTTTTTGCCTTTGAGATTTACATTTAGATTCAAAGACGTTCGAACGCACAGAGGCGTCACTAATATCTTGTTTTGCTTCTCTCTGTCCTCCTGGATTATTTTACCTCCATCGTTTTCTTCACATCATTTGCCCTGCGTGGATAAGGTTGAAGGGAATCTCATGCAAATCATTCTCTGATGCAATGCATGGCATGATGTCATCTTTACCAAGATATTATTTAGTACAGCAGCTTAATAAAGATCACCAGCTACAAATACATAGTTTGGTTCAGCAGATCTGGATCATCAGCGACACCACTCTATACACACTCATAGGTAATAAGAATTTAAATTCAGTATTTATTCATTATTTTTTTAGCAATGCTAAGACAAGTTATTTAAAAAAAAATCCTGAATCTACCCCCGTATTTGCATCCACACCAAACCACATCCTCCTCCACACGTTGATCCACATATTGATTCGGTTTCGGCCTCAAAACCATGAAAAGCTTTTTGAGATATTCTCCTAACTATCAACCAGCAAACAGAAAAACAGCATAAAAAATGTAACCCAGAGATAAACATAGTCAAACATAAATACGCTGCAGGAAATCCTGCGACACACGTTACACATTTGACACTTTTGGGGCTGTTTACTGGCCCACTTGCAGCCGTTTCTGGCAGCAGCCCAACCAATCTGACCCAACCAGCCCAGAAGGCACAATCATTAGCCGATCACCAGTGACCGTGTCAGGGTCATTAATGACAATCTGCAGCGCCAAAGGGTGGCAGTCAGGGCTCATCACCATCTCTGGTCATGCATTTGAAGCCACGGTTTCACAACCTGCCGGGTCTGAGCGGCTCAGTCCGTCCTGCATCTTTGATCGCCACGCTGATGTGAAGCTGCAGCGAGGCGTCTGTTTTGAACACAGACACATTTGATCCGTTTGTGTTGTTTCACTGCAGGATCGAAAAATTCCAATTGCAGCCTCACGTGTTGGGGAGTCAACGCCACATTTACTGCCACACTGTGTGCACACTGGACAAATATTGTCCCTATAGCGTCATTAGCCTTCGCTGCCTCGTGGCCATATGGTGAGATCAGAGCAGAAACCTCAGAGGGAGGTATTGGGATTGAAATCCATGTTTGCTAATCCAAAACATGTTCCTTTTACACAATGGCAGGACTTGTGTACAGTGCATACCGCGGATTCCTGCCGCAGAGGTAGTCTATCAGTCACTCCAGCTGTTTTGATGTGTGGCACAGAGGCCTCCCTGTCCCCAGCGAAGGCCCTGCTATGTGCAGCCTTTGAGATGGCCGACTGTGGGAAAGACCTGCGCCTCCTCGCTGCCTTGATCCACTCCATTCGCTCCTGTCGCCTAATGAGTATTGGCGTTTGTGATCTCTCGAACGCAGCGTGAAAGATGCCCAGGAAGCTTGTCACAACACTCAGAATGCAACAAAAGGGGAAAGATTTAGCCCCATGGATCAGTGTTGATTTCTGTTAGATTTTATGATATGCTGCTTTTCTGCATCTCATGTGTTTGTCTTTAGCTGTTATTTCACCATAGCAGGACCCTGGGAGCTGTGGGAACTTAGCAGGGACATAAGATGTGTTTTTCATCACCATTTGTCTGCTTATCTGTTATTTAGGAGAATATTTCAAAAGGTTCTTAATGCCCCCTGGAGAAGGGAAAGTTTCATCAAATTTGATCTAGATCAAAGTATGGATCCAGGACAGTCAGTATGTGCTCATCGTTCTTTTAGTATTACATTACATTACATTTCAACAGGTCAAAATGACAATAATTAGCAATAATTAGCCAAACAATGCTACACTTGTCTGTTTAGCTTGCCTGACTCATGCCCTACTCCTCCTCCTTACAGACAATGTTTGTTTTTTTAAAGAAAAAAAAAGAAGCTATAGTTGGCAATGTTGAAAAAATTGGTTGGAAAAACTTCCTGGATCCTCACCAAAAATGATTGGGTTCTTCCCTGGATCACAGCCCCATCGATGCACCACATTTCATGGAAGTCTGTCCTGTAACAAAATAACAGACATGAGTGAAACATGATTGCTAACATTAGCTGCCTGACAAGGTAGCATGTTTTCAGGCATGTTGGTGTTTAAAAGGCAGGGAATTCACTGATACCAAGGTTTAAAGAAATAGAAGAGACGTCTCAAAACCGTTTCTGCTTTATGTCGTGAAAATCACTAAAAAACTTTGCTGCCCCATCGCGGTTGTACCGATGTTGACGTAGAGGAAGTACAGAAGTACGTAGCTGCTGCCGGACAGACCGTTTGTACGTATGTAGAGGGAGCACACATGGGCCTTTACCTCAGCCTCCCATCCTCTTTCGGGAGGTCTTCACACCCTTTGAGGTCTCCGTGAGCAGATGGGCCTCTCCTCCAGTCATCGCCTGTTTAGACAGCTGGCCTGTGGAGTAGATGAATCAGGTTAAGTACCCTGGTTAACGGCTCAGATCCAGGTTCTCCAGGGAGTCCCCATGCACTGACTCATGGTTCCACTGGCACCCACTCACCGGTTCCCAGCGTCTGACAGCAGCGAGGCTGGAACACGTCAGGAACACGTCAGGAACAAACACGGATGTCCTCAAAGATCCATCAGAGCATGCATTTACCTCAGAAACCCTGATTAAGACGGGCTGCCTGAGGAGGAACCAGCTGACTCAAAAGTTCTGTGTTACATGATAACTATTGTGAGATTTGATTTTGCATGGTCAGCATGGAGGTAATGTTGAGCACGCTCTGCGGTGCCTTGTGTTTATTTCTGCACAAAGCTGGCCAGCTAAGCTATAATCACTGCTGGTGAAAAGAGATATCTTGATACTATTATTCATGTTCATTGTTCCATCATGTCCTCCTCGGCATTCAACCTTTTTAAAAGTATCCTGAGCAGCGCTTAATACAGGATTACATCACAGCCTCAGGAACATGACCACAGGCATGATCTCCCATTATTTTACAGTTTAAAAGTATGCGTCCGTAAATAATGCCTCTTTGAATACCCTGATCTTTAAATGTCTCTTGTTGCACATTCCTCTCTTCTCCAAATGTGCTTCATTTGAGTAAACTGAGCTTTCTTTTCATCCTGCTGGGTTTATTCTATTTGTTTGGCGTTTGGCTTCACGGCGGATGTTTCTGGTTGTCCGTGGTGCTTCCCGTCAGGCGTGTGGTGAGTCAGCATGACCTGCTGCTTCACATCAGAGCTGGGCTCCCGTCTGGAGGGAGATCTCACCGTGACCCTCGCTGTCCTCGTTCGTTCAGTAATGACTCAGACCAGCCTAATAACAGACACCGTTTCCATGCTGAAGTCCCATTACTGTACTCTGTTCTTCTAGTCCACTACATTTCAGATACCCGTCAGTACACTAATGGATTTGAGACACTTCTGTCTCCATTTCTGTAAAAATTGCCTCTCATTCACTCTGATGGTGGTGAGCTATTGTGTACAGAAATGGGCTTGACCATCCAGAACAGTTGTGGTTCAGCGTCTCGCTCAAGGACTCTTGGCCACCATCTTCATCCTTGTGATTGCTTATAGACGACCTGTTCTGCTGCCCCTTTAAATGATGTGTGTTGGATAAAGCATTTCATTTTCTTCCTCCTATCGTTCCTGCTCTCAGCTGCACAGGTAAACGTAGCTGTATGGATGCTGTGCTAATATTTTTACATTATTTTCCACCCTTTTCCTCTCATTGGTTGGTTGGTTTGTTTGTTTGTCGCAGGATTCCTCGAAAAGTTACGAACCTTATTTCACAACACTTTGTGGCATTCTTTTTTTTTGGGGGGGGGGCTGATTGTGTAAAAAAATTCTAAATTGTTTTCCCACAAAAAAGGTCGACCTTGGAGGAGGTTTGTGCTTTTAATTAGATTTTAATGTAATTTTCTGGCAGCTGTAATAACTAGCTCATGGATTAATATTTAAGACCCATCTTTTTTATGTATTTTAGGGTTAATTAAATCAGACTCATCAGAGGAAAACCAGCAGTCGGTTCAAATATTACCAATAAAACCAGAATGGCAGCCAGTAGAGCGCATTCCCCCCATCGAGGCCGAATGATTCTTCACATGTGTGTTTAGCCTTCTTTGGAAATCTGTTTAGAAGCTTTATTTACAGTAAGTAAGGAAAATGTTGAAAAAATGCTCCATCTCATAATGTTAAGGAAAGCAAATAAATATGTCCCTCTATCCGGATTTGCACCAAAATTGATTGGGTTCTTTCCAGGTTCATGCCCCATCTTTCCAATAAGTTTGGAGGAAATCCATCCAGTAATATCTGTGTAATCCTGCTAACAACTAACAGACACAGGTGCACAAAATAGTGTTTAATAACATGCTAAATGACTTAAAACATTAGTTTAGTTAGTCTATTTTAGATCAGACTTCTATTGATTTTATCATTGTTTTAATAATTTATTTATTTTTGGCTGTTTCTATTACCATAATGTTTTATTGGTTGTTTTTTTAATTTTTAATTTTTTGTAACTTGTTTTGAAGAGCGCTATATAAATAAAGGTATTATTATTATTATTATTATTATTATTATTATTATTATTATGGTCGATACTGTATAAGGACATACATCTAAAAAAAACATTAAGATGACCAAAGTTAATATCAGAGGTTTATAATCAATCATAGGTCATATTTTGAAAAAAATAGTTTTTTACTATTTCTACATTCAGTGTTGATATTTTTATTGAATTGAAGGATGTGATTAATTCTGAAACAGTGGTGGTTAAAGCATGTGTGTCGTCATGATGGACAAATAAAACTAGAATCTGTTCCCCACCCCTACACATAAAGTTTTGTGTAAATCTGTCCAGTAGTTTTAACGTAATCCTGCTGACTAACCAGCAACAGACGGGTGAAAACCTGCTGGATTTATTAGTGGAGGTAAAACGTCTGTCTGGCTGATGCCTGCTAACGTTTCCTGTGTTTCTGTGTTAGGTGGCTGCCAGAGCCGGAGTTTATCACATCCTCAACCAGCTGGGCTTCTCCGAGTTTGAAACCCAGAGGGACACGCCGCTGGCCAGGCTGCGCTGCCGCTGGCAGCAGCAGAACATCGGGTCACTTCCTTTCCGAGGGGAGTTCATCTGAGAGAGGAAGGCTGGGAGTACTGTGGTTTTCACAATAAAAGACAGTACTGTGGTTTTCACAGTAAAAGACTTTTTTACACCTTCTGTTTTTTACCTTATGTATTTTCACTTCACCTATTCTTTGTGTGTTTTTTTTAATCTCACTGGTGATGTTTAGTTAACATTTTGTTGGTGTTCAGTGTTTTAGCAGAACGTTGCTCCTATATTAGAGCTTCATACTTGTTGTTTTTAATTTAAATGTATTAACATTTATTTTTTACAAATCAAGGTTGAAAAAACCTTTTCTTTAAAACCTAAACAGTTCTAAAAAAAAAATATCTGTTAGAACCAGGTCAGATTTAAATGTGAGATAAATTCCACTGTGTTGTCTGCTAATCATTTTTTTGTCACCTGATACTTTTCCTGGTCCCCGTCCTTTTCCTCCCAGCACAGCTGTCATCAGCGGCTTTGCATTAGTTTAATTTGAGGTTTTTGAAGTTTTAAAGTGTACATATGAGAGCTGTTACTCATTGTTGAAATAACAGTTCACCCAAAAATCAACTCATTCTCACATCACATAAAATGACTCCATACAGTTTTTACAACATAATCAAAGTCTTCAGAAGCCCCGAAATCCCAAATCATTATTATTACATATATAAAACATGATAAATATTCGTATCTTTTAATATTTGGATTTTTCCACAAATCTTATTTTTGGAGTTTTCCATGGAAAATGATTTTAAGGTTGTATAGATGACTCTTGTTTAACATGTCGCCTGTAAAAACACTAAAAAATGTAACGTTGGCTCCGACACAGGTACTTGTTGCTGCACCTTCAGCAGAGCTGCTTCTGTTGTGTGTGATGCAGCGTCAGGGTAGCAGGTAAACACTGAGGTATGAAGAGAGAACATGTTCTAGAGGCACATGTGTGCTAATGCTTTTAGCTTAGAGGCTAAAGTAAAGATTTATCCTGAAAAAAGGATGAAAATAACATTTTTTAAAATAAGGTTTGGATCTCTGGGCCTCTGTAGACGCCTTACAAGCTGTATGGAGTTATTTTATGTTTCTTATTGGTTGTTTCCTATCAGATGATGACTGAATCTTCAGTTCTGGGTGAACGTCTCCTTTAACGTGTCAGATGTTTCTGAGAGGACATGCTGTTGACTTTATAACAGCAGTAATCTCTTGTACCTGTTTCTTATTTACTTACATGAGTCATGATACAGGTACTAACTAGTTTGAATCACTCTAAAGCTGTAAATGTGTCTTTTTTATCTGTAAACATTGGGTCCATGTTGCTTAAAAAAACTCAAATGTATAGTTGTTTTTTTAATGAATTTGTTACATCTATTCTATAATTCTAATATTTCTTTTTATTCTATGCCTTCTTCTTACTTGTCAAAACCTGACATCTGCATTACCCACAATGCAACTCGGCCGCTTACAGTTTGGTTGGAGTTTGCCGTGCTAATCGATGCTAATCGATGCTAATCGTTGCAGTTTGGATACAATAAGAAAGAAAGTTCTTAGAAAATGTTCCTCAGGTGTGGAAATAATGAAATATCTTTTTTTTATATTTGAGAGATAGTTTTCTTGATAACGTGCAGGTTGTAATAATAATAACCATATGCTCTTAATTTAATGTGGGATTCCTCATAGAGACGATGCATTATCCTCTATGTGCCACTTGGTTTCTGTTTTAGGAGCTAAAATAAAATTCCGATAGATTTAACAGGCTGCTTCTGGTATCATTTCATTGTTAAACTGATCCATGTGTGTGAAGGATTCAGATTCGGGAGGATTTCCAATAAAACCACGCTGTGTGACGGAGCCAAATAATTGTCTCTTCCCTCCTCGGCTTCCTGTCCTTCTCCTCCTCCTCCTCCTCCTCCTCCTTATCTCGGCATCATCTCCTGCTCCAGATACGCACCGCTAAGACTGCACTCATATATCCGGACGGCCTCTTTGTCTTGTGTCAATGCCAGCCTTCGGAGAGCAGGGCAGGTTATGAGCATAGGTTTGGACAGATGATTCATTGTTGGAATCTTAAAATGCTCCTTATGTAGTAATAAAGCGCTAAGGCAGATCAAAAGACTAATCCGAGTTGCCTTTTGATTTGGACAGGTAAGGTCTTAATTAAAAATATGGTCACTCTATTCAGATTGGGGGGGGGACTGTGTGGGGATTAAAGGCCGCCGGCCGGCACATCAGTGAAGCTCACTTGGCTTTGCTGGCCTGCTTTGAAAGGCTGATATCCCAGATCAGTTCCCGTCTTCTAAGTGCATAGCAGGCTTATCTTTGGGAGCACGGAAGTTGTTAGGATTTTATCACACCGCAGTCTATCCTGGATTATTGTAAATGGAAACCAAGTGGACCAGATTGAAGCGCTTCTTTGATAGTTTGTGCACTTGTTTCCTCATCTTTTATGTCTATGAGATGAATCATTAAAGCCATTGTATATTAGGTTTATTGGTAAAATCTGCTTTTTATCAGCTGTTTGAAATAATCAAATCAAACAAGAATATTTAAAATGCACATTTCCACATTTTTATCCACGTTCAACCCAAAAGTCTCCTTTTCCTGACTCCTCAGTCTCTAAATGATCCAACCTGAATCTCATCCTCATCAGAGAGAACATTTACAGTTTCGTTCTGAACTGCTGACCCAGAAGCTCCAGAAAAGTGGGCTCCAGTATCTCAGAACCATCTGGATCAGACCCAGAAGTTCTGGATGCTGTTCTGTGGAGCCATGAAACCAAACTGGAACTTTTGGGGCCTCTGGATCAGTGGTATGTCTGGAGGAGGAAGAATGAAGCTGATGCTGAAAAGAACAGCCTACCTACAGGGAAGCATGGCGGTGGATCAGTGAGGCTCTGGGGCTGCTTTGCTTCCTGGACCACTGGAAACCTGCAGCCTGTAGAGGGTCAGATGGATTCCATCAAGGATCAGGAAATCCTAGAAGAAAACGTCTCCATCTGTGAGGAAGATGAAGCTCGGCCCTCATTGGACGTTTCCAAAAGGACAACGATCCCAAGCAGACCTCAGAGTCCACCAAGGCCTGGTTTCAGAAGAAGTCCTGGATCATTCTAGAGGCCGTCACAGTCGCCTGACTGGAATCCATAGAAAATCTCTGGTGGGATCTGAAGAAGGTGGTTGCAGCAGGTAAACCAGGAATATTCCGGAACTGGAGGCCTTTGTCCATGAGGAATGGGCTAAGATTCCTCAGGAATGCTGCCAGACGCTGGAGTCTGGATCTGCATCAGGTTTGCAGCAGGTCAGAGCAGCTAAAGGGTCTACAAAGAACTAGAGACACTGGTCATTAAGGATCATTTAGAGACTGAGGAGTCAGGAAAAGGAGATTTTGGGTTATAAATATCTGCTCTATTGATCTAATAAAACTTATTGTGTGATTTGTTTATTGCAAACAGCTGATCAATAGTAGATTTTGTCAATAAACCTACTTTAAAATGGTGTTTGGATCATTTTGCCTCCACAGTGTCTGTTTTATAACCTTCCTTAAAGGGACAAATTGGTTAAAACAACATTGGGACATGGAGAGGGGCTATTCAGTTGCAGCATGCGGCCAACTTGACTCCGGGTCCAGATAAGCCCGGGACATGAGGACCACGCTCGGATGATATAGCGGCCCCTTGCCTTTGAAATCCCTGCCAGACTCATTGAGATACTCCCCAATGTGAAACTCAAGCTAGCGGTTCTGAAGGATCCCTAGATTACGGCGGACAAAGAGCAGCTTTGAGAGGTGAAGCAGCGAGAGGGGATGTAATGAAGTTCATGTGAAAAGCTTCCCTCTGCGGACGAGGAGGCCCGGTCGCACCGTCGTCCTCTTTGTTCGCCATCACAGACACCTCAGAGGCTGGAGTGTGCTGTCAGGCCTCTCAGGGATGAGATCAGTCGTAAACCAGGGGATGTTCTTAAACCGACATCGGCAAATGAGAAAGCATGAGAGACGACACACCATCCCTGATTGGACAGGTGTTACACAGTCCACTGAGCAGGGTAATGAAAAGTCTCATCTGGCAGGATAAATACTGATTAAACTGCTTTATTTTTCTTCATTCAATCTTAAAGAATACGTCCCATTGATTGAGCTTTTTTTTAAATTTTTTTTTTTTTTAGAGGCTCTGGTTCCCAGTTTAACCGGCCTGTTATCTGGTGTGAGCTGGACTGGACACTCAGACTACAAGATAACGGCCTTAAAGTGGAGCCTCTGATGGCAGCGCCTTAAAAATACCTTCAATACAGCTGCAGATGAATAAATATGGTGTTTTTACAATAGGACAGAACAGTAAGAGTCTTAAAGGAACTGGGATGACATTCATTCAAAGCCCAACAGTCATTTTTAATGAAATTAAACCTGAATCCAAATTAAGTTCTGGTCTGTCCACATCAGCACATCAAGTCATTTCTAAAGAATTCCTCTTTTATTTTAACAATGTTACGCAGTATTGTCCGTGTGCAGGGTATCTTTTATTATGGGATGTCTTTAACATTTTTTTCCCTCAGAAAATAGCCGTGTCATCATTGCTGCCCCACAGCTGGTCAGTAACCCCCCCCAATTTTTTCTCCCAACCACTTTGGCCATTTATTCTCTATGGGGTTAAGATCTGGTGACTGATGATGCTCAAACCATCACTGTGTTGTTTTTGCCTCATTGTCTTAGATGAGATAAAAATGGTGTAGAAATGTTGTTTGAATATTTTGACTCTCTTTTTCCACGTCCATATTCTCCCAAGATCATACGTGACTCACAGCGACCTATAGGACTCAGAGAAGAGAGCTCCTCTTCTGCTCAATAAACAATGTGATGAACGGTCATTTTAGACATTTTTATACATTTATCTATTATTATATTCAAATATTCCACTGCTTCTGTGAACCACAGTCTTGGTCAACCTGTTTCAAGCACCAAAGTATGTTTTCATAAGAGATTAGAATTTAAATGTGCAGCTTTTAGACAAAATTATCTCTTTGCACGTTGCTCTGAGACAAACAGGCGCCTCATTCTGCCCAAAGTTGACTTTGTGCTGCAAATTTTCATACAAAACATGGCATCAGGTTCTATTCAAGAACCACAGTTTAATAAAATATGTGAAAAATAGCTTCTTAAGGAGGGTCAAGTGAAACCCACGGAGTCTGATCGGGGGTCATAACTCATTGCGGACCAGAACTTTCCATCCACCCAGAGCAGAGGACCATTAAAACAACTTCTTCAAGCTGCTGGTTTGTAACTTGGCACCAGCAGATGCTCCTCTTCCCTCCAGCCTGCCGGGCAGACGAGCAGCTGCTTTGCATCTCCCTGCATCTCCGAGATGAAAAGTCACATATTTTCTCAGCACGTTGGCATGGCTAGACCACATTACAGCACACACCGAGGCATCCACAGCTTCCAGTGCACCGACTGGAAGCTGTGGAAACACAGGGGGAAGAAGTTCTTTGCAGCTCCACCCTGAAGTGGACAAACCACTGCTCAGCAGATTACAGTGTCTGATTTTAATGTAAGTAAATTCATCTGCTTGCAGCACATCTCTGAAGTATGGTTATAGTTATTTATTTATAGGGCCATAAATCCCCTTTCTGACGAGGACTGGCGTTCCCACACCAAGGACAGATTGTTCTAATGCGAGCAGTGTAGTAGAAATTGTTTTGGCGTGTGGACAACCACATGCTGTGAGCGGAGCTATTTATTAAGAAGGGGGAAAAACAAGGCTTCTAATTAAATCCTCTGCTATATTGTGGAATGTCATCCTGGCTTTGAGATACAAACACAAAACAGTACGGATGGAAAAAGAGCATAAAACGTCTTACAAGGCAGTTAATGGTTTCCATCTCTTAATGCTGTGGTTAGTTTCCATCGCTTATTAATGCACAACTCTGGATCACCATCCAGTCCTGTCACTGCCACCCTGGGGGGATGACTGCGTAGAAACCACACCTGCTCCACATTGACCGTCATGGAGGCGATTAGCCACACAATGAGGGTCTACAGGCGCTGCATGGGGGGGGAAGAGGTCGCCAACGCCAACTCACTCGAGGAACAGCAGAGGGAAAAGAATGTCCAGTCTAGACCTCTTTCCCCAAAAAGTACCTGAAAGTAAAAAAACTGCCTTTTCAACCCAACCCCCTTCTTCTCCTGCGCTGAAGGATTCCAGAGTTGTTGGTTCAGTGTCTGCGTGGTCATGTCTGACTGAGTCTGGCCAAGAAAAATCCTGGTTGCCTGAGCAGTCATCCAAAGTTTTCACAGGCCGTCATCCCACTGATGAAATCTGCTTACAGTCTTCACACCTTCTGAGCCTCCAACCCGCTGGATTTGTTCCCTTTCTGCAAAGAGAACGTATGCTCACAGTGACATCTGCAGGATTAGCCCAGATTAGGATGATCAGGTTATTAAAAGGCTTTGTTGATACTGGAATTCAAACGAAAACGGGTGTTAAATATGCTTTTATGATGCTTTTATGCTGCTTTTATGATGTTATGAGGTCATGTTTTCACTGTTGGTTGGTTTGTTAGCAGGATTACACTAAAACTGCTGGACAGATTTTCATGGTGGAAGTTGTGGGCGTGAGGGAGGGAAGAACCCATCAGATGTTGGAGAGGATCCGGATAAAAGGGGTGGATTCAAGGATTTTTTTTCCACATTGTTTTGAATGTTTTTGTCAACACACACACACACACACACACACACACACACACACACACACACACACACACACACACACACACACACACACACACACACACACAAACACATAAATAACCTGATGGATCAACAGGTCGATCTAATAATTATTTTTCACTTCCTTTAACATGAGATCAGCAGGTTTTTTTTAATCAATCACACATTAACTTCATGAAACTTGTTAGTTTAGGTTAATAATGGGAGTTTACACAATGATTTAATGTAATTAAAGGTGAGGTCTGCCCTCTACTGAGTGCCATTCTAATATTTATACTCATAGTGTTTGTTGCTTTTCTCTGTTTAAATAAAGGTTTTCTGATTTTTTTTGTGTGTTTTATAATTCTCTGATGGTTTTTTTTGTGTGTTTTTTTTACTATGACCTGCAGTATCTGATCCCTGCCTCTTCAGACATGGAAGCTTTTCCATTTTATGCCACTTTGTGAACTAATGCAAACATATTTATGAGATTAACTTGAGTTTTTCATCCTTTTTAAGAAAGAGAAGCAGATTTGAAGACTGAATCTTATCTCACCTCTGGTCATATTTGCATATTCTAATGATTGAACTTCTTAGAGGTGGAAAAAAAAAGTGTCTAAAGAGTGTAGTTGGGGGGGGGAGGCGCTCCCACTGTTGGCTCACTGGTAGCGGCGTCAAGTTGAACGGTCCCACAGCCGAACCATTGGTGCGTAATGGTGCACGACTGGACGGCAGATGTTTCACCATCGGGACACTCTGTCTCTGCACACTTTATCTGAGCTCTTCCCACTTTTTTCTCAGCGCAGGCGTGCGTTAACTTGCTCTGCTGTCCCTTTTTAAAAAGTTATCCGAGGAAGGAAAGGACGGAGGAGGAACAAAAAAAATTGGGCTACCTCTCCTCTCCAAACCGTCCCGGTTTTCACCGGGCAGTTGTCGTCATCAGCACCCCAGATATCCCCCCCTTTACCTCCCTAAATGGATGGTTCAGCCTCGGTCTATGCAGTTCAGCGCGGGCCAAAAGATTGGAAACAGCTTGTGGATCAGCTTTGCGTCTAGAGGGAACCGCTCAGAAATGCCCGGCTGCTTCTCTGGAGCTCAGCTCTGAGGACTTTTCTCCTGCGTTCGTGCTTTTCTTTCAGGAGGAAGGACTAAAAGTTTGCAACAGGCAGGAAAAGTCAGCGCTGAAGTGGCAGCTCTCACACCACAGCCCTCGCTATGGATTGTATGTATCTCTTTATGTGCTTTTCACTCACTCAAGTATTTCTGGATCATATTTGCGCTGCAGAAACAAAAGGTGAGTTCACACTTTATTTCATATTTTTGCATAGAGATGCCTTATAATGACATGAATTCATTCATAATGATGATAAAAAGAATATGAATAAAAAGTACTGACAGCTATATTATGAGCTGGATTGTCCTCCTTATCTTTGTTATGATGGAGAATTAATTCTCTTTTGCCTTTATATGAATTCCTCTGTCCTCTGTTTAACCCATTCTGTGTGAATGTGACTCTCACTCCACACTATCTGTCCCCTCAGAAAAACTCTCCGGAAAGTTAAGTGAATATGGTCTTATCGTGCCATTCAGCACAGACTCCCACGGCCGGTACCTTTCTCACGTGGTCTCCGCTGGAAGTGGAAGTAAAGGTGCTGCTGGTGCTGATGCCTCCTCAGCCTTTGGCAGCAGAAGAAGGGTGGCCCGCGGTGCCCCCGAGATGCCCTCTGTCACCTCCGCCTCGGCTCAGCACTTGTTTTTCAATGTCACTGTGTTTGGGAAAGAGCTGCACCTCCGACTGAGGGCCAACAGGAGGCTGGTGGCCCCAGGGGCTTTTGTGGAGTGGCAGGAGGACTTTGTGGAGAAGGCGAAGGAGCGTATCCACGGGGACTGTGTTTTCACCGGAGATGTGAGTGACATGCCGGAGGCTTCTGTGGCTATCAGCAACTGTGACGGACTGGTAAGTCACCAGTGCACGCTTGAATATTAATCTGGTGGAGAGGGATGTGACTGGATGATGTGGAGCGCTACTGGTTGGTGTCATCTTCAGAAAGTCCTTAACATCCTTACACAACATTGAATTTAAAACTATTTCCATCTTAAATGTACTTAATCTTTCAAACATTCAACTTGAGAAGTGTTTCAAAGTTTGTCTGTTTACTGAGAGGCTGTTGTCACATTTTCAGGTATTCAAATATATCAAACCTTCCATTTCTATGCTTTCCTTCTGCTGCTCAGATCCTCATAAGTGTGCTGAAATATTCCTCTATATGTGCAGCAGCAGTTTCAGTGTCTGGATGCTGCTTTTCCATTGGTCAGGAGGAAGTCAGGCAGCCAATGATTGGGCTGGAATCAAGCGGGTCTGACCAAACTTGAAGGATTGTTTTTGAGAGAAGAGACAGGAGCAGAGTTTTTCTTTCTCTGACTAGACCGGACCCAGGGGCCGTTTACACAACAACGCTTTTTGCATAAAACGCCAACCTTTTGCTGCAGTTTGACCTTTCTTTCACATAATAATGATGTTTGGGGAACTTTTTGAAAAGGCCAACGTTACTGTCGTCGTGTAAATCGGCAAAATGCAATTCTTGTGAAAACTGTGTCCGACTTGAGATCAGCATTTAGAGTCTTAAATAAGGGACTAGTGTTATCCTGTGGTGTTGAGTTAGAAAAGTTACACTGCCAACTACTGGCCTGGCATGAATACTACATCCTTTTGTTGATCTGTGTGCACGAGGATCGTTTTCACAACACAACTGTTTTAAAAGGCAAAGGAAAAGCTTTTCCTCAGAGAGCACAAACACAACTCAGTGTCCCTGTTATGTCACTGAACTAAAAGCTGTAGTCCCCTGATAGTCTGACCCTCATTATGTGAGTCCTGGAGCATGAAAACCTGCCCTAGAATCTGGAATCACATTGGTATCATTACTTCCAGCAGTGAGGTGATGTTTTCACCCGTGTCTGTTTGTGCGTTGGTTAGTTTGGCAGCAGGATTACTTAAAAACAAAACACATTTCCATGAAACTTGTTGGAGGATGGATCTTTGGCCAGAACAGACGCCATTAAATTTTGGTGTGAATCCAAGATTTTCTCTTCACTGTCTTTAACATTGTGAGATTTTGTGAATAATCAATGGATCTTGATGAAAATCAGTCATAATTAGGGGTTTGGTATCTATGAGTGTGTGGACTTTGGTGCAGATCCAAACCTGTTTTCTTAGGGGGGCAGTCCTTTCCCAGCTGCTGTACGATCGGGCTATGAGTTTGACTTTGGTTTAATTGAATTAAAGGGGACTGTTGGACTGAGTGGCATTCTAGTTGTTACTAAACCTGCATTCATTGAGTATTTGTCAGTTGTGGGCAGTGCAACAAGCAGTCATTACAGCACTGATCTCACATCAAATGGAGAACATATGGATCAATATTAGCCTCAGCCAAGCAGGTTAGTTTTCACCCGTAGTCGTTTGTTGGTTTGTTGGTTTGTCAGCAGGATTGTGCAAAAACTACTGGACATATTTTCCTGAAACTTGTAGGAAGGATGCGACATGAGTCAGGAAAGAACCCATTAAATTTTGGTGTGTATCCAGATTATTATGCAAAAACTACCAAACTGATTTCCACTAAACTTTGAGGAGGGGTGAGGCGGAAAAGACTCCATTAAATCCTGGATTCAGGAATGTTTTTCTACTTTCTTTAACATTGTGTGAAACGTAGAAACTACTGAACCAATCCTTACAGACTGTAGGATTGTTTGGCCTTGGCGAAGGGATGCGTTCCAGTGAGCGCCATCCAACCACCCTGAGAAACAATGTATGGCTTTTTACCCATCAAACACTCCACTGTGTTCAACAGAGACCCTCTGAAGTCAGTGCCGTTCGGTGCATCAGAAACCTGGTTCGAATGTTTACTACATGGCAAATAAAAAAAACTGATGAGAGAATTTGGTTGCAGCTCCTCCATCCAAGAAGCGTATTTTGCCAAACTGGTGTCAGATCCAAAATGGAAACCCTGAGAAGAACACTGTTTTGCCAAAACGATGTTTGGAACATATGAGCATCTGGATGGACATCAGACACATGGATTATGCTGCAGGTGCTTTCTAAAAACATACAGTAAAAACTTAGTGTGATTCTATCAGCTGTTTTAAACACTCTCACTTATGGTATTTGAAAGCACACCATCCTGTTTGTTGTCCAGAGCATTGTGTGTGTCATCCATGACCATAGATCTGTTTATCGCTCTGCTCTAACAGTCACTGTGCTCTGGGAGGTGAGCTGAGCCACTAATGGATGTTTGCACTCAAGCAAATTAGAGTGAATTTTCCCATGTGCATGTGACATTTGAATTGGCGGTTGGACCAAAGCGAATGCCTCTCTGCAGCTCTTCTCAGTCAGCCCTGTGAAATGTTCTGACAGAGATGACACGTGTAACAGGAGAGAGGACAACCTTTTGATCCAGGAGCTTCTGAGGCCTAATGAGTCAGAAACACTCAGAAAGGAATCATCTCCTAAAACAAAGGTTGAAAACCTCATTGCTGCCTTGAATTTTCACAAACACGCAATCCCTGTTGTTTTTAAGGCATTTGCTTCTTTGTTTTTGTTTTGCTGTATATTTAATGATCCTTAATTATCTTGCTGATTGATCCTGGGATCTGCTGTCAGGTGCTGACAGGAGGTTTCCTGGCTGTGGCAGGTCACTCATCAGTGGGATATCAGACTGCACCGTCGACAGAGAGACTGCTCTAATGATGCTCCAGTGCACTCATCCATAGATGTTGCTCGGACAGTTTGTTCTGTCTGGCAGCAGACAGTCAATTTGTTGCATCCATTTCCAGATCAAACCGTTTCTTACTGCAGAGTTATATCATTCATACAGTATTAATTGCTTCCTGTGCTTTTTTTTCGCTGTATGAACCTCACTGCTCGTCAATAAACTAATTCAGTAAAATTTCTATCTTTGCATGAAGAAAAAGTTTTACTTTCTCTTGTCTTTGTTTTGAGTTTAATTTTACTTGTCAAATGTCAGCGGGTTGTTGGTTTGTGTTTGCACATGGCTCTAAAGTCTGCGACCCTCATAAGGAGTTTATTGGGGCGATTCCTTATTCTAATTTCCTCCAGTAGGGAGGTTTTGTTTTCACCCGTGTTCATTGGTTTGTTGGTTGGTTTGTTTGTCAGCAGGATTATGCAAAAAGTACTGGATGGATTTCCATCAAATTTTTACAGAAAGATGAGGGCCCAGAATGTAATTTTAATGCAGATTTAGATAAACATCTTTCTTAAACTTTGCTAGATGGGATGTTTTTACTTTAACACTAGGGAACCGATTTCCTTGAAACTTGGTGGAGGGGTGTGGCATGGGTCAAACAAGGTATACAATCTACAGAGCTACATCCAAGTATGTAAGATTAAGATACTCAGGTTGGCCATCAGCACATGTTTTAATCCTATTTTCCTCTTATTGCTTTGTGCAAGAACAAATATAAGTGTAAGAAAACATTCATGCATGAGGCCCATTGTGTCTGGAAACACATGCTGCTGAAGCCTTTTTTATTTTCTCTTATTTTAAAGCTTTGAGCATCACAATTAACCTTTAATTAATCTCCATTATACTGCAGCAGAGGCCTCAGACTAGAGTAGAGCGCCACAATCCTTCACGTCTGTTTAGCTTTCCTGACCTATGCGCCACCTTTCCATAAAGTTTCCTGGAAATTGATGATGTAGTTTTTGCATAATTAGGGTACATTTGGAAAATGCCACATCTAGCAATCCATCCCAGAAGTTAAGGAACCTCTCCGGACCCATGCCCCATCCTTCTACCAAGTCTTATGGAAATCCGTTTGGTAGTTTTTGCAAAATCCGTCTGAGAAGCAAACCAACGGACAAGAACATAACCTCACTGGTGGGTGAAAATATCTGCATGATAAGACACCACTCAGTGCACTCACCCTTTGAAGGCTGCTGTCAGCCTCTTAGGAATATTGTCCATGCGTTTCCTTGCATCAAGGCCACCATAAACACAGACATGTCTGTGCATGTGAAGGCGCACAGACATACAGCTTCTAGGCAAATTATTTAGTCTAAAGTGTCTGTTTGATGTGGAAGGACATGCAGGAGAACATGTCTGATGAAAGGAGCCCATCTGAAAGGCTGAAAAAGGTGGATCACGTGCTGAGGTCACTGCATGCGGGCCAGATCTCAAGTGTGTCCTCACACACCGCATGCTTCACGTGTCGGAGCAGATGGATATCACTGCTGCACGGATGTGTTCTGGTTTTTTGTGCACTCCTGGTAACATCCAGCAGTCATCACAACCGCCTCAAGTGAGTTTCCATGAGAAGCTATGCTGTCAGTATGTCAGCTATCATCACCAGTAACATGACATCATAAGAGATTATGTTAACCTGCCATGTGCCAGAGGCGAAGGATTTACGGCATTCCAAGCTCATGACGATAAGACATACTGTACATACACAAAGCTGCAGAAGAACCTTGTGGGTGTTTCACTTTGAGCTGAGGCTGCAGAGAAGTGAAACCACACTTTCAGTTTCATTTTGATAATAATCTTTTAATTGTGTCTGATATCTCTGTGACTCCGCCTCCTGCTGGATGGCAACAGCTGTGAACTATTGTTGTAGAGCGATGAGTGATGGCTATGATTATCCCGGTGCTGCTCATGTGTCGGGAATTAGCGCTGATTGAATTACATGTGTGATGGAAATACGAGTCCCGGATGACCGCAGTCGGAAGAGCGCTATTTCTGTGTGCATCAGTGAAAGCGAGAGAGGGCCGCCTAGCAACAGTCAGCAGGCTTTTTGGGGTGGGGGTGGGGTTGTTTCCATCCAGGAGATGGAAAATGCTTGCATGAATTGTTCTATTCATGAATGTTTGCAGGGATTCTGTGCCGGGCTGGTCCCAGTCCAGTATTCCAGTATCCTCCAGTGTTCCAGTACGCTGCTGGCACCGAGGGGAAGTCACTAAATTAAGAGCTCCATCAGTGGAAGAGCCACATCTCAGCCAATCACATGACTGCTTTCCTCTGAGGCAAATCTGCAGCAGCTATGGACACTACCACTACTACTACCACTACTACTACTACTACCACTACTACTACCACTACTACT
This sequence comes from Chaunax sp. Z400, assembly GCA_037577475.1. Lineage (NCBI taxonomy): Eukaryota > Metazoa > Chordata > Actinopteri > Lophiiformes > Chaunacidae > Chaunax > Chaunax sp. Z400. Next base: position 2,090,228 of record CM075203.1, on the reverse strand, counting down.
ACCACTACCACTACTACTACCACTACTACTACCACTACTACTACTACTACCACTACTACTACCACTACTACTACCACTACTACTACTACTATTACTACTACTATTACTACTACTACTACTACTACTACTACTATTACTACTACTATTACTACCACTACTACTACTACTATTACTACTACCACTACTACTACTACTATTACTACCACTACTACTACTACTATTACTACTACCACTACTACTACTACTATTACTACTACTATTACTACCACTACTACTACCACTACTACTACTACTATTACTACTACTATTACTACTACTACTACTACTACTACTACTATTACTACTACTATTACTACCACTACTACTACTACTATTACTACTACTATTACTACTACTATTACTACTACTACTACTACTACTACTACTACTACTATACTACTACTACTATACTACTACTACTACTGCAACTACGACAACTACTACTGCAACTACTACTACTACTACTGAAACTACTACTACTACTACTACTATTACTACTACTACTACTACTACTATACTACTACTACTACTGCAACTACGACAACTACTACTGAAACTACTACTACTAGTACTACTACTGAAACTACTACTACTACTACTATTACTACTACTACTACTACTATACTACTACTACTACTACTATTACTACTACTACCACTACTATACTACTACTATTACTACTACTACTATACTACTACTACTACTATTACCACTACTACTACTACTACTATACTACTACTACTACTACTACTACTGCAACTACTTCTACTACTACTACAACTACTACTGAAACTTCTACTTTGGCTACTACTATTACTACTGCTACTACATGTACTTCACCTACTACTCTTCTTCTTTTTTCTTTTTTTTTACATTTGTACAGCTATTGCTATTTCAACTACTTCCTCCTCTCCTTAGTTGTGGTACAGTACTCCCACCTCACCTACTTCTTCTACTACATACACTACTACAGTTTCTTGTTTTTCATTACTGCTTCTACTTCTTCCACTACTACATTTGTGATTATTGCTACTAAGTACTAATGATACCTCTAGTACCAGTACCACTTCTGTTTTTACTTTTTGTGTTACTACCATTACCCCTACTGTAACTTCTACTTCTTCTACCTTTTAAATGACGTAGCCGCTAACAGAGCCTCATAATCTTCTACTTATTTGAAGTTCTCCTAAGTGAAGATCATTTCCTCCTCTTTGATGTCGCTTCTATGCAGATGAGCGTCTTCATTACGAGCCCAATTTTCTCTTTATAATCCTCGTCTTCATCATTTGCAGCCCTGAACAACGAAAGCTGATAAAAAGGAATCAGGTATTATTCTCCTGTTCCCTCAAGCTGTCTCCTATGATTATTCCTCACCAGAGCCACTAATCTGTGATCTACTCCCCATCTTTTTGATCTTCAACCGGTCTTTTTATCTGCCGTTACTTCACTATCTTACTATTATATGTGTAAGTCCTTCCTCTGATGTCGCTCAGACTCTCACAGTAAACCGGCTGACCTCACAAAGCGAGCGCTCATACCTTCATCTCAGCCTTTTTGCTCTCCTGTTTGTGGGTCAACAAAGAGAATGAGACCAAAATTACATGCTTCTAATCAATCTACCACAAATTACAAGTTAAACCCCTGGAATGACTCAAACATCCGTGGCCTGTAGCATCTGTTCTATTTTTAGACCGTTGATGCACCTTCAGGCGTAGATCACCTCCGTTAGATGATGAAAAAAGACCACCATGTTTGATGTGTGTCACTACACTTTCATAACGGTGTTATATATTTCTGTCTGCCGGTCTTCTCATGTGTGGTGAGTGTTGTGGAGAAAAAGAAGTTGGCCTGTGATCTCTGGCAGCAGGGTTGTAATTTCCCTCTCCAAAATTCCTGTGTTTGTCCTGCTCACTTTTATAGTTCCAGGATGATTTTCTTACCCAACAGCCTCTGAACGTTGTTCTTACTGTTGCACTGAGTTGATAATAGTGTAAAGTCAGTAATCAGAGACACCTACAATTGTCAGGGCTGTAAAAAGCTTCTGAAAACTGTTTTTCTTTGAGTTAAAAACTACTTATTCAAGCCATGGTTTGTTTGTTACCTCGGCCAATGAGGTTGTTTTCACCTGTGTCCGTTGGCTTGTCAGCAGGATTACACAAAAACTACTGAATGAAATTCTATTAAACTTTGTGGGATGATGGATTTTATACTTTACTGTATAAAGGGGCGGATCCAGGATTTTTTGTTTTCACTTGCGATATTTTCTTTAATTTCTCGGGGAATAATGCGTCCAACATTGTCCGTAATCACACTCATTCATAGTACTGTATATTTCTTTTTCCAGCTGTGCAGTGATTGGTTCCTCTCCTCTGTGTGAATGCTGCTCTAAGCAGGTGACAGACTGCCAGCCTCCTAGAACTTACATACAGTTAATATCCACCTTCAAAGTTGTTCTTACTGATGTGTGGAATTTAGTGCGGCAGTGAGTTCGAGGTTCAGCCGTATTTTTTTTAAGGTGTCAGTGACACCGCTGGACGCCTTCAGAGCAGGAGCTGCTGAAACTCATGCTGGTTTATCCTCCACTGAGTTCTGCAGTTCTCATAATGATCCCACACATACAGCTGGAAGATATGGAGAAAATGTATGATCATGATTGTTATCTCCATATAAGTCATAATTATCACAGTATATAATTTGCAGCCAGATTGAAGAGTAAGAAAGGGTTCATTAGTTCGACTTCAGTTTTACATAAAAATAGAATAAGTTAATGTAAACAGGCTTTATCTACAGAAACAAAACAGTACATGTTAGTTTTAAGGAGATTTCAGTAAAAGATTTGTTGTTTCCCATCTTGGTTGGCAAACAGCTGATAGCAGGACAACTTAATATCCAAACCACTCATATAAGTTCAGGTTAGCCTGTTAAACAAACCTGGTGTGGGTGTAGAGGGGGCGGAGCAGCAGATGATGTCACAGTTCTGCAGGTTTCTGTTCTGCCTGTTCAACAGCTGGTTTGATAAACTGATCGTCTCCCTTTTGTCGTTGAAAAATGTCTGAAAGTCTGCTTCATTATCTCTGCTGTGTGTTTCACTGTGCAAAAAAGAGCAGCTAAAATAAAATAAATAAACACCGACTCTGAGGAGTAAATGTCTGAATGCTGGTGAAATGATCTGTCTATGCAGCAAGATGATTTAACTTGATTTAAGTTGGTTCAGTCTAGAAATAAGTGAGCTAAGTTGTTTTTTTAAAACTTTTAAAACAAGATAATTATCAAAATTAGCTTTTTGCACAGGCTAATTAGTCGTTCAAATCTTCCTAATGACCACCTGTCAAAATGAGAGAATGCTAAAATGCTAATGAGAAACATGTTCACTATTTTATTTTAGCGTGTTAGCATGCACATGTTTATGATTAGACCCTAAAGAAACAGTACAGCCAGTGAGTATGACTCCAACTACAGTACAGATATGCTCATAAGGGTTTTTGGTGCCCTGGGTTTTGCCTGACAGGCTGCAAACATCAGCTGTGTTTGTAGCCTGAAGCTTGTTGATTGGTGGAGCTTGTTAAGGCTGACAGGAAGACCTGCAGACAGTACTCAGGGCTGAAATTAACATCTGTATAATGTTTCTTTTGGAATAAAAAAAAAAAAAATTATTTACATGTGGCATGTAGTTATAATACTTGCCTAAAACTGAACCGTTCAGCTCCTAAAATATTTCCATATATCCAGATCAAAAGTCCAGGACCTACAGATATTTAAATTACATTGACATGAAACTGAGGGAAGCAGGAAGTCATCACATCTGACAGGATTTTTGGAGATTTTCCTCAATAAAAGAAGATCAACTTATACATTTTCTTTGTTTATTGATTAATCAGTTCAGCTCTAAATGAAAGGCAGTATGTTTGACACGATTCATTTTTAGGTAATAAATTGACCACTAATGCTTCATCGTTGTCACGTCTTTATTCATTAAATGTAAATTACAGTGGGATGAAGCCTTTAATGATACGACAGAGCTTTTATAAATCCAATAATGTCCACACCTCTGCAGCAGACCCTCACCCTCACACAGCTGTGATGTCACCATGCCTCATGCATACGTTTACATTTGGTTCCTGTAGGCCCTTCCAGATGCTGCTGCTCGTTCCACCCACTGCTGAAATAAGAGACCACAGAGGAAGTATTCCAGCATGTCTTACTCGGCATTTCCTGGTCAGATTCCTTCGCTCCTCTTTGCCCTCGCCGTCACGTGTCCACCCTTCACTTCACGCCATCTGTGTTGTCAGTCCGGAGGGTTTTTTTCAGGCAACATGTTGTCCTCTCTGCTCTGTATTTAGATTTCCTTTTGCAGCTGTAAACACATATCCTGTTGCCAAAATCGTGTTAGCGTGTCTTATAATGATAGGCTGGATGGTTTTCTTTTTTTTCCCAGTAAGGAGTGGGAATAAGAGAAATTTCATTTTCACTGTAACAAAAACAAACAACGTTTCTGTTTTAAAGCTCAGTTGAAACAAAAATAGCTTCTCAAAGAGGGAATCTGTCAACGTCAGACTTGTTTGGTTCATTTGTAAAGGATACAGCGTTGGTTTTTCTAGATTTACGTCACATTTAGATGTTTAAAAAAATGCTTTTATGTCACCTTTCATGCAAGAAATGCAGCTCAAAGTGCTTTACAACATGCAACAAGTGCTTTTTATGAAAAAGACCTACAATGAGCATAAAAACAACAATAGAAAATGAATGTAAATTTGATCATGATGGTTAAAAACAAGTTAAATTGCATAAAAACATGGATAGAATGTCTAAAAAATGTAAAATAATGATAACTGGATGAAGGCGTGATGTCACTGCTCCTAAAAGCAACAGTCCCCTGATAGTGAACCCATCACATGGTCATTTAATACTCTCCTCTAGGTGTTTACTGGTGTGACATCACCCAGTAGGTTCACAGACACACAAACAGTCGTTGTGGTGCGGTTCTATGATTAAAATGCAGCCTGCAAATATGTGACACTGACATTTAGTTATGAGCAACTGTGTCTGTAGATAAACAGACAGAAATAGAAGAAATGCCACAAAAATGTGAGAAACAAAATGACCCTGATCAGCCAGACTACAAACATACAGTATCTCTATACAAAATTCACCTTTTTACAGTACTTACAACATAATACTGAGTGTCTCATATCAAACTGTCTGTGAGATCAAGTCCCATTCATCCTACATCATGCTGCATAATTTCATATCCTCAATCAAAACCAGTAGAATGTTGCATTTAATGCCGGACAAGTTGGAACAGAGGCAACAATAAAACCCTCTGGAGTTGGGGATGTCACACCTGTTATAAATTAATCCAGATTGTTATTTTAAATGTAAGAGACCAAGGGAAAAATACAACCTCTCATAACTGTAATGATGACTGGTGCTGATGTCATGATTGTTACAGTGTGAGAGTGAACCAGAGCTGGATGCAGTCCATCCAAATATTTACCTCCAGTCACATTAGGTATTCAGCAAAGAGGCCTGGAGGAGAGGATGTTTACTCCGTGGAAATCAGTGTGTGCAAATGTTTGCTCTCTGTGATGTGTTGTCTGTGTGCCAATCAGGATGCTAGTATCACCAGCATGAGGATGAAAATGAGGACGAAATGCAGCAACAGCTCTTTGGTTCTCTGGAAATAATCATTATTTTTATTTTATTTTATGAATATTTTGAATGGATTGTTGCGATGCTGCATTTTTGCTGCATTTTCCTGCTGTATTTAACTATTTCCAGCCACAGCTAAATAAATGGAAGCTGTGAGCTAGTCCAGGCAGACAACTCCAGCTGCACTGCTGCAAACACACACACACACACACACACAGACACACACACACACACACACACACAGACACACGACACGCCTCATTCATTCTCCCCAAACGTCATCAACACACCCTCCCAATTTGTCGGCCTATTTACGGTGCAACAATTTCCCATCTCTCCCTCTGCGCGTCAACGCCGCTGCTGCTCCACATGCACTTGATGCTGCACCTTCAGCACCACCAGCACCACCCCAGCATCCACCTGCAGGCTCCAGTAAGTTTTCTCATCACTCCCCAATATATCCATGTAAACATATCTGCAGGGAGTGATGAGTTCAGAGGCTGGATGCCAAACTCAAAGTTTATATATCCTATATAAACATTTCAAACTCGTGAGTTGTCTGCCTGAAATCAAGTTCTGCAAATGTCATCATATGATTGTTCTCCCTCTGAATGAAGGGAGGGACGGGTGAGTCAGACAGATATGGACTCTGCATACTCACCTTTGAATGAATGCAGTAAGATTGCAGTGTCTCTCTCTCTCTCTCTCTCTCTCTCTCTCTCTCTCTCTCTCTCTCTCTCTCTCTCTGACTGCATTTAGCTCGTATGACATGATCCAAGTCTCCAAAAGATCTCATAACTGGATTTTCATTTCTGGGCGAACTGTTTACTGTTTACTGTTTACTGTTTACTGTTTACAGTTTCCCTGTACGATGTAATTCTTCCTTTTCTTTTCAATCTGAAGGAAACATGAGGTATGAAAAGAGTGAAATGTAAAACACAAGAAAATAAATAAGAAAATAAATCATAAGAAGACAGTAGAGGTGAAAAAAAACAAAAAACAACTTCAGCTTGAATCCCATGTTTTCAAAGACATGAAGCTGAATCACTTCTCATCATCTCATCCAGTGTGAAATCACAGCAGCACTCAATAAATCTTGGTGAAGGGCTTAAAGGGCCCCAGATTCTGTGAACCTGCGTCATTCGCGCCGTCCAGCCCTTCTCTAAATCTTCCAATTGATCAGACACACTATAATTACTGTCTCCAGTGGAATTACTGTCCTTTGAAGGAGGAGGGCTGCTCTAATTTGAAGCCCTCTTTTTCCAGGCAGGTCTGATCCGGACTGATAATGGGGAGTTTTTCATCGAGCCCCTCGAGAAGGGCCAGCAGGACGTGGAAGTGAAGGGGCGTGTCCACGTGGTTTACCGCAGGTCAGCCATCAAACGGGAGACGGGCCAGCGGAGGGAGGACCTCCACAATGAAGGTAGGCGAAGGGAAGCAGTGTGAAGTCAGTGGAAACATGAAGCACAGCGTACACATGTGTGGTTTGACTGAGTAATGTGTGGAAGCAACGCAGCAACGACTACATGAATATGTACAGATACAAAAATGAATACTATATAGGTGTCGGCTGCATTTAAACACGGTTTAGTCCATTTATCACAACTCATATATATTTTAAAATGACATGTTTTATTTTCTCTAATAATCACAACAATGTTTCTTTTCCCTGTATTTTTATACCAATAACAAATTAAAACGTAGATTCTTTACTTTTTGTAAAAGTTTTGTTATTTTGCCCCGTTTTTAAAAACAATTTAAGCTTCGCTAATCAATAGTTTTTCGATTGACATTAGATAAAAATGGGGGATGAGGTGGTGGTCCTGATTTTAAGTTTTCATGTTTCATGTTGGATGGATGGATGGATGGTAGTACTTCTATACTTTTACTTTGTATACTTTTACTTTGTCACTCAGTAGAGCGCGTACTTCTGCCAAGGCATGAAAATCCAACACATCTTCCATCCATCCATCCATGCATCCATCCATCCATCCATCCATCCAGCCATGCATCCATCCATTCATGCATCCATCCATCCATCCATCCATCCATCCATCCATCCATCCATCCATCCATCCATCCATCCATCCATGCATCCATCCATCCAGCCATGCATCCATCCATCCATCCATCCATCCATCCATCCATCCATCCATTCATGCATCCATCCATCCATCCATCCATCCATCCATCCATGCATCCATCCATCCATCCATCCATCCATCCATTTTAGGGCTTTTCAGCTCATTGTTTTGGTTCAGTCTCACTCATGTCATCAATTAAGACTGTTACTAATAATTGGCCCTGATTTAAAGGTATCTCTTATTTCAACACATGAACGCCTGCTGTTAATGGATCCCAGTGTAAAATAAGTCCAGCAGCACAGATATGGTCATAGGTTTTAGTCTGGTCCCTCCCATCACTTCTCTGTATTTATTGGGCTTAACAGCTGGTAAAGTGAGGAATGCTGGGGTCCAGTGGTCGTTCAGGGACCTGGGAGGGGGTGGTAACCTGGGAGGGGGGGTGAGATTGATCGAACTCCATCATGAAATCCTTTTCTATTCCTTCCTTGCTACAACAATAGCTTCAGCATCTGGTGGAAAAATCTCACTATTCTCATTAATTCAGTCCATTCCCAGCGTTTTCTTCTGAACAGGCTGCATTCTTCTATAAAGTGATGCAGCTGTTCTGCATCCGGCCTTTGCTCAGGAATATTGTCGACGCTTTGTGTTTCTGTATGCACTCAAATATAGCTTTTTGCTAATTAGTTAGCAGAATAGGGTAACATGTTTTTAATGTGTCATTGGACAAAGATGTTGAAGCAGATCCAGGAACTGTTTGTAGCCTTGATGACTGTCTCTAGTGCCTTACTTGTGATCTGTGCCAAGGCGTTTATGTTTCCGCCCGTATCCATCGGTTGATTGGTTGGTTTGTCACTAGGATTCAGCAAAAACTACTAGATGAATTTCCACGAAACGTGGTAGAAAGATCGGTCATGGACCAGGAAAACAACCCATTAAATTTAGGTGTAGATCCACATAAACAGGATTTCCATGAAGGAAGGTTTGGCTTGGGTCAGTCAGGCTGATCTGTTGTGTTTTATCAGAGGTATCAGCTCTACTGTAGTCTGTATGAATATATTGTATTACTTCTAACTGCAGCTTTTTGTTTACTGCTTTGCTTTTACCTCATTCCTGCTCTTATTATTCAGACGGTCCCGTCTTTGTTCAACACATTTATCTTAATTAACTGTTGTAAACAAGTTGTTAGTGGGTCTGCATTTACGTCTTCTTCAAAATAAATTGCATGTCAGGAGATTTGCCTGGAGCTTGTTTATAAGTTAATTTTTCATTTCCACCATCCTGCATCGTATCCAATGGATGCACAAATAATATGTCGTGTCTCTGTTTGTATCTGGCAGGCTTTAATCATCATGGCCTAAAACATGCCATGAATTTTTGAAGGCATTTTCTGCCTGGCTGTCTGTGTGCAATTACATCAGTTCCCTCCCTCAAGGAGATCATGCATGGAATTACCAATTTGCTTGTTGACAAAGCATCAAATTAGAGTCTTCTTTGAAATTTAATGAACAAATGAGGCACTGCTATACATAATATGGTGCATGTATGTCATGATGCTCTTCTAATATGCATGCTTTCATGCAGATTCAGACGCAGACACACACATACATTTTCTTCCATTGTGCAGCAGTGACGCACTCTGAGTGATTTCTGTTTAAAGCCCATGAGGCGGATAGAAATTCAATTTCCTGTATGTTCCAAATGTGTGGATCTCACCTTTTTTTTTCTCAGGAAATCTGTTTCATCTCACACGTTCTGCTCTGGCCTGGAGTTGTAAAAATCCAAATATCACCCGTATGTCGTTGAGGGTTTCAGCTCCGACCGACAGCCATCAATACGACAAACTGACAAACAAATATGACACCTACAGACAACAGCTTTTACAAATGGAATGATCCGGCTGGGATTCATGCTCTGATTGTACATATTATAGTTAGTATGAATGATACACAGAGAAGACATACATCTGTGACTCTGCAGGCCGATGCTTTGTGAGCGTAAGAGGAGTATTTTAACTTCAGATGGAGAGACTCCCTCAGTCCGTCTCCTGACATGTTCCTATTCTCTCCTTATTTTGCAGTGGCAGACTTCGGGATCGCGAACCTCCCTGCAGCTCTGGATCTGGTCGAACATAAACTGTCTGAGTCCGAGCGCAAGAGGAGGCACGCCAAGAAAGACGACTACAACATCGAGGTGCTGCTGGCGGTGGACGACTCGGTGGTTCGCTTCCACGGCAAGGAGCATGTGCAGAATTATGTTCTGACGCTCATGAACATAGTAAGTCTGTTCTGGTGCTTGATTCAAGGCTCATGCTTGTTTTTGTAAATCCACATCATGAAATAACCAAGGGATGCAATTAACCAGTATTTTCATCTTTAATGAATGTGCTTTGATTAATTTATTGATTCATGTTTTTGCAGCACAGCGCCGTTCAAAATGTTTCTGTTCAGAGCAGGGTGTCTGCTGGGCCTCTGGTATTACTGCTTACATCTAATTATTAGTTTTTCATCAATTAATATGATTGTTTTGTTCATTACTCTAAAGACTGACTTATTGATGATTCCTCAGATTATACTTTTATCACTTGAATAATATAACAATTAATTTATTCAGCAGAGCATAAATATAAAAAATAAAATAAAAAATTTGAATATTAATAATAATAGCTAGGGGTGTTGGAAAATATTGATTCAACTGAGAATTATAATATGATTTTTTTGTGATATTGCTTTTTGATTTTTTTGGAGCCTATCCCAGCTGACTTTGGGCGAGAGGCGGGGTTCACCCTGGAGGACTCGCCAGTTCACTGCAGGGCCACATAGAACAAACAACCATTCTCACTCACATTCCCACCTATGGTCAGTTTAGAGTCACCAGCTCACCTCTAGTGCATGTTTTTGGTGGTGGGAGGAACCTGGAGAACCCAGAGGGAACCCAGAGGGAACCCACGCACCCCCGAACAACCCAACCGTGACATAACACCGCCCCAGTGTGTGATTTTAGATGCTGGCGTTCCACAAGCAAGAGAAGTGTGATGTCTAACACAGCAGTTTAGTTAGTCACCACTGTCAGATCAGTGGTTTTGTAAGGGCAGCTGTGGTTCAGGGGGTTGAATTGTACAGTAACAGTAAGAAACTGTTAAGAATAGAATAATATAAGACAAAGAAAAGCAGAAAAAAATGTGTAAAGAGAAGCTTGAACACGAGAATTTGGGCATTTTTTCTTGATACACGACTTAAAAAAGGAATATTAATTAATGTTCTGTATTTTATATCAGTTCCAGAAATACTGTTTGCTGAGTTTGGTTCCTTTTCTTGCTTTGTCTACCTGTGGAGTTATTTTTTCCTCCTCTAATATCAGACCTCGCCACACTTCTCCCCAGACCCCCACTTTCTCTAGCTGTTTATGGATTACCAATCTGAGCGGGGGGGTCGTTCATTACGGGTTCCACCAGCTCCTATCACCATAATCTACTTACTGGGCCCAAATCCTCCAAGTCAGATTTTCACAGGGTGCTGGTTTCACTCTGTAACAGTTACCATTTGGACCCAGCATGGTGGTCTGATTAGCTGAACCAGACCAATTAGAAGGAGCAGGCCAGTGATGGAAACCAGCGCCAGGAGTCTGCTCGCACTCCCAGGCTGTGCTTACGTGGAATGATGTGTTTATTTAATTAGGATATTATATTCACATTCCGCCTGCAAATGTTCTCAGCAGAGAGACTCGTCTGATTTTCAGTGACCTTGGCTGATGAGGCGGCTGTGAGAGGAACTGTTGGGCCTCGGTGTCCAGCACTCACACAGATTTCTGCTCACTGGCAGGAGGAGGTGGATTTAAAATCCCCAGAGATGAAACTGATTGAGCTGTAAAGTGATTTTTTTTTCTTTCATAATGTTCCCCATCATGCTCAGCTAAATATGACAGCATGAATGTGTGACTTCCTGAATGAGGGAGAAGTTTAAACAGAGTGTCTGAGCATAGGCATCTAATCCTTGTATTGATCTGCGTTTCCCCACATTTGACTTTAAACACACGCAGATATTAGTGGATGAATTTTGATTGATAATAATGGGAATAAAGGATTTATTTAATCCACAATTAAAGCAACGCAGGTTGCAATGAAAACTGTATGCATCATATTTACTGCTTAATTTTACGCTATAAGTCAGAATGATTGAAACAGGGATGCAGTCAATGATCCATGACTGAAAGTGGGACCGGGAACAAACAACCCATCAGATTTTGGTGGTGATCTGGATTTAATGTTTTTAAAGGATTTTTTACCATCAAATGGGCAACTGCAAGATTTTATATTCTAACTTCCTGGATAATGTCTACAATGATTGGACAAAAATGACACAATGACATCACCGTAAGATCTAGCACACATCAGAGTTTGATCTGGATCCAAGTCATATTCTGGATCTGTTTAAATTTATAGGACTCACAGAAAATTCACTACTGTGAGATAAATAATAATAATGATCTAGACTGACCTGAGATCAGATTGGAGCTGAAACTGATTCAGTTAGGGTTCAAATTTAGCATCAAAAGTTCCTGATCTAGATCCTGAAGAAAACCTCCATTAATGAAATCTAGTTTTTCTAGAATATCTATCAAACTAATAATGATACCAATGTGATCCAGATTCTAGGGGCAGGTTTTCAGGGTCCAGGAGTCCCATGATGAGGGACTGGTGCTTTTTGGTGCAGTGACATCATGGGGAGACTGCCCTGTTTGTCTGTGTGCTGTCTAGAAATTGCAATATTTGAATAACTTTTAACAGGTTTTGTTATTATTTCCATCTGCAGGGTTTGAGAATGTTCATAATAAATATTTAAATAAGTGTTTTCATAAAGATTCATATCTTTTTCCACTAGTTTGAGATAGTTAATAGATGCAGCAGGCATTCCTGAAGAAACGGAGTAATGGGGGGGGAGGGGCCTGTGCACCATCAGGGCTTTATGTCTAGCAGCACCCCTGCTCTGAGGGTCTAAAGTCTTTAGTTCCACCCGTAAGCCTGAGCCTTGCTGTGTCTGGAAGAGCTCTGCCCATTCAAATCCCCCTGAATCCCTTCTCCGTGGCTGCAGAGTGCGTAGTACCACCTGGAGAAACTCCCCCCGAGGGATTGATTACTGGACATCCTGTCTGCGTGAAGCCAAGGTGACTGCTGAGTTGCCTGCAGCACAATGGCTGTGTTGTGTGACCAGGTTTGGTCCACGTCGATGCGATGCTGAACACAAGCCAGGGACACCTAGCGCCTGTAGCCCACAGCTGCTGCTCTCATTTGCAACCACAACAGTCTCCCTCCAGCCCCTCCCACTGGCTTTGTGATCATCCCAGTACATGTGGCCCCTCCCTCAGCGGGGGAAAATATGCAACGTCAAGTGTTTACAGAAGCCGTCATGGAAATCATATGATGCTATTTTTTGATGCCGTCCTGCTTTTTTTTAAAGCTTCTCTGTTTTGGGTCCAGAATAAACACACAGGTCAGTAAAGACCCGTCTATGAGCTCCTCAGGGGTCACTCCAGGGTTCACTGCTGCATTTACTGACCTGAATAAGCTTCTGTGAATGGACCACTTGCTGAAATGCTGTGGGTGTAACCCGGCGTCCCAGAGCACATCTGGACGTGAGCCATGACTTTTTTCAGCGACAGAACTTTTGTTCTGCACCGTCATAATTTCTACTCAGAGAGAGCTGAGTGACAGTCCTGTCTCTGCTTTCCTCTCTCTTTTGTGAGGCTGCACAGGAGCAGATGACATCACCACTGTTCATATATATATATATATATATATATATATATATATATATAAAATCTGAAACTGATTTAGAGGCTTTAGCTCCCACAAATCTCTTCTTTAATCAAGAAAACAAAGAGCAGAGCTTTTGGTAACAGAGTAAAAGACAGCCTTTGTGAGGCTTTTAAATTTTAAATTCTGCATCATTTGAGCCGTATGGATGCTTGTTGTCACCCGTTGATCTTTTTCTTCTTTCCTTCAGTAATGAGTATATTAACACCTCCCAGACTCATCTTCCCTCAGGGACATGTATGTGATCCTCGGCCGGTGGACCTTCTGCCTCCATCCTCTCCCAATCTTCCGTCCCATCAACAACACCATTTAAGTGCATATGAGCAAAGTCAGCCATATTTAACTGAGGAAGAGGAGGAGGGCTGACTGATCATTTTGATTAATAGCTGATGGGATGTGGGTGAAATAATAATCATCTTTATTATAGAGCTCTTTTTTAAAACCTTGTACTTTACAAGAACAGCAAAAATGAAACAACCAATACACCTTAGAGAAAAAAAAATAAAATCAGTTAAAGGGAAATATCTTTAAAAACACATCAGGATCCAGAGCAAAGAGGAAACAGGAGCGATCCGGTCTCCTGGCAACTGGACACTCTGGAGTCCGTCAGTGGATTTTTGATGTCGGCGGGTAGAAAGGCTGCAGAAATCTAAGCATGCAGATGAAAGATGGTGTGACATGGTGCGTGGGCCCAGGTGGAGGTGTTTGCTGCACTGAGAACATTCAAAGCGAAGCTGTTGATTGAGAACCTGAGGACAAGTAACGACCGTTTGATGGAAATGAAACGCACTCGAGATGAGATCTGACAAACATCTTCATCTGACGCCGTTATTATGAAGCCAAAAAGAAGTCGACATATTTCTGGGTCAGGCTTTTTTTTTTTTTTTTTGTGCCTTGCATAACAGCGCTGGTTTGATGGGATGGTTGCCAACATCTTGATAACACATTTCCTCAACGACTCCAGGCTTCTTATAAGAGATGAAAAAAAGTCCCCGGTCTAATCAGACAGCCTGCTGCTAGCTCAGAAATGAAACTGTGTCGGAGCAGAAACACCTCAGTGTGACATGTTGGAGCAGATCTGAAGACAGCGAGATGAGTTCAGGAGCTCGGTTGTGAGTCACTGGTGACACATTTGTCCCCCAAGCTGGACACTTTTTCTGCTCTGTTCCTTTAAGCATCACAGCTGTCTGCTGTGGTCAACACGAGGTCTTTGTGTGCAGTTTGATAATTCCTCTCTATAGATTTATGAGATCCAAGCTGCCTTTTTTTTTTTTTTAATCTCTGTTCCTTTTGATGCGAGTCGAAGCCTCTAATTTTCATTGTTGGAGCAGCCATAATTAGAACAGTTCATTATCTGTTCACCATAATGCCGAAGTGAACTTTCCACAAAACACCTCTGGAGCTCCACATGCAGCTGATACTCAACTCTCAACTCAACTCAACTTTATTTATAAGCACCTTTTAAAAACAACAGAGTTGACCAAAGTGCTGTACAGTCATTAAATAAGATGGACACACAATAAAAACATACACTACAATAAAAATAAATAAATAAAACCACAATAAAAGACATGTACAAGACTCATACTGGGTTGAAAGCCAAGGAATAAAAATGGGTTTTAATAAGGCGGGATTTAAAAACTGGCAAGTCAAAGGTGATACGGTGTAATCCAAGCTGTCAGAAGCCCTGAGATCCCAGACTGATAAATTAAGATATTTACACTCTTTTTAAGATGAAATCTTCACCCTCCCGCTCTTTCTTTAGGTTTTCCACTTGAGCTGTTTTTCTTCTTTCCACCACTGTGTTTATAACGCTCTGCCTTAAGGACAGCCATGGTTGTGTTATCGGCCCATTCAGGTTCTGCAGGCTCAGTGTGGTGATGAATCACCTTCAGCAGAGTCATTGTGCTCATTTCATTCATCAGATCTGTTCATGCAGATGTTCTTCATTTCCTCTCAGGTTGATGAAATCTACCACGACGAATCCTTGGGAACAAACATCAACGTTGTCCTTGTGCGCATGATAATGGTGGGATACCGACAGGTGAGCCATGTCACAGATTCATTTCTTTATGTGCAAATATATCCTCAGAGACATTTAGAATCAGATCTCTGTGAATGGATAACAGTGATTCAAACATATTTACATGATTACATTTCTGCTCCTGCCTGCAGGAAGTGATGCAGTACATTTGACATGATCTGTCTCTGTCCACCATGACTGAATTAAAAGATAAGGCCAGCTTCATTTTGCCAGATGCTGAGCAAGATTCAAAAACGCTCTGCTCCAGTCAGATAAAAGCTTTAATAATATGTGACAAAACATACTGAAATAAACAACTTGTGCATTAAAATTAAACATATTTCTAACCTGAAAATGTGGGGAAAGACATGATTGATCTTCTCCTCCATGTCTCAGCAGCAAAGTGAAAATGCAATGTCAAACTACTCCCCTGAGTCAGTCTGTGAATGGATTACAGTCGGCTTTCTGCACTAATCTGGTTTCTTTAACGTCATGAATGGAAGAAACCTGTTTTCCATAAGTGGTGCAGGGGATTAGAGAAACCTGAGCAGGACCTCTCCTGCAGAAAGGCAGGAGTTCTCTGTCATTTATGGAAGTAAATGGCTTCATAATTAGCTTTTACATGTTAGCATGTGGATGACAAAGACTTAAGACGAGGATTTACTCCAAACTGATTGGGCTTAATACAACCCTGATACCAAATATTCTCTGTAAAGCATTAATAAAACAGAATGCTACCATTTCTAATCCTCTCTGACAGTCAGTTCAATTGAAAACGTGCAACTGTAAAAGAAAAAGTGAGAAATAACATCGACAGCAGAGGTGATGGTAAAACATCTGACAGACTTAATGTGAGCTGTTCTAGAATAGATCATTTTATACAGCGCTCATCGCTGCTACTCATCAGGGCCTGACATCCTCATTATCAGCACAAACAATCTGACAGCTAATCTGCATGTAATTAGATGATAAGATGATGGTTTTAATAACCCATATTACATAAGAATTATAAATGGACTTGTACAGCAGAGAGTGAGTGTAGAGAAAACGAAAAATGAAAATGTATCCCTGTATTACTCAGGTGGAAATTAAAATCCAAAACACCCACAGTTATTTTTATTATGCTATGTAAACATGTCTGTTTATTAAGATTTTACTTCAAATTACAAAGAAAAATGTTTAATTTTTAGTGTGGACACAAATCCTTATATAACAGGCTCCATGTTTTAATTACAGTAAATGTAATTTTACATATATTTGTATGTAATTTAAGAAAAAAGGGGAAAACAATTATAAATGATATAGTAATTTTTCTGTAAAAAAAAAGAATAATAAATATAATTTGTCATTATTGGCATTGCACTTGCATCCCCCATCCTTGTACAAAGTTTTCTGGAAATCATTTTTGTAAAAAAAAAAAAAAAGAAAAGAAAAGAAAATCCTGAATCCACCACTTAATCTGGATCTGCACCAAAATGTAATGGGCTGCTTCCTGGACTATTATGGAAATATGTTTAGTAGTGTAATCCTGCTGAAAAATAGATTTAGATGAAAACATAACCTCCTTGGCAAAAAGGTAAAAACTCTACTATTAATGGTGGTGATATGTTTGTATATAAATAAATACATAAACACAGGAAAATCCAGAAGATTACACAACTTAATCTTCTTGTTTGATATCTCTGGATCACAGCTGGATCCTGAGAAATCCCAAATCTAGATCTATAAAATATACAAATAATATCCTGCATGTTAAAAAAAAAAATCAGAAACATTCCTGGATCCGCCCCTTTCTTGATCTGCAGCAAAACTTCCTGGATTCTCTTCATCTGTCTTGTGGAAAACTTTCAGTAGTTTTTTTGGCGTAATTTTACTCCTACATGTAGAAATGTGTGTAATGACATCTCCCCTCCTTCTCTTGGTGTTTCTGCAGTCTATTAGCCTGATCGAGCGTGGAAACCCATCACGCAGCCTGGAGCAGGTGTGTCGATGGGCCAACACGCAGCAGCGCCACGACCCCGACCACGCCGAGTACCACGACCACGCCATCTTCCTCACAAGGCAAGATTTTGGTCCCGCAGGTATGCAAGGTACTGTATTTTTCTCGATCGAGGCCTGTGCAGACTGAGTGCTGATTTCTGCTTCCATTCACAAAAGGGTTGGCTTCAAGTCTTGCCCAGGTAAGGTCGATGGAAACGAGGTCACCAACCCCCCAATTCTGCTCACGGTGACCTCACAGGAAAGTAATCAGAGTAGCTTTCCAGAACCTTTCTGACTTGACGTTGACGCCACCCTGATATTAAAACAATGAGTGATTTTGAAGGTTTTTGGCATGTAGAGAAAAAACAGAAATGTTTGTCCTTTTTGTA
Source organism: Chaunax sp. Z400 (assembly GCA_037577475.1). Taxonomy (NCBI): domain Eukaryota; kingdom Metazoa; phylum Chordata; class Actinopteri; order Lophiiformes; family Chaunacidae; genus Chaunax; species Chaunax sp. Z400. The sequence goes on along the minus strand of CM075203.1, from coordinate 2,072,255 downwards.
AACTAACTGTTGTAGCGAGCAGATAGTCGTCACTCCTAATAACACATGTATGTTAAGGAGGAGTTTGTACCATACATGCCAGTTTAGCATGTGTCTCACGCTGTATTTCTTCTTTTCAGCCCTTCAAAGCTAAATTTGAAGCGAGCAGCCAAACTGGGAGAAACTGGGCCCAGAATGAACAACCATCCTCTGTGCTAAAGTTCAATATCTTGCTTTGACCTGTGTGTATTTTTAACTTTTAAAGCACGACTGTCATGTTTAGAAGACGACCCGGGGTTCTACCTGGTTTGCTTGTCGCACCTCCGGATGTTGCCATAGCTGCCGTTTTGTTGTGTTCCATAACAAGCCTGGTTTCTATGGCGCCTTGCACCGTGATGGGATGGACCCGGTGCTGTATGTCAGGGTCACAAGCAGACATCACACCCCGCTGTCAGGGTTTAGCTGTGAGGTGGTAGATCCAAATGCAGATAGATAGAAGAAGAGTTTTTTTAAAGTTTTTTTTTTTAGATTTGCTCTCCTGTCTGACTTCCCATGCATTAACTTTGACTTCATCAGCCACATGACATCAGCAGTAAACTGATTTTGAACCCGAGCTGCTGCTGCTGCTGCTGCTAGATCTTTTCGCTTCAATGTGCAAAGCTCCGTCTTCGTGGGAATGTAACCTGCATCCCCCCGACTCCCCTTCTATCTGCCTCTCAGATGAAGGGTCGCGCTCCACGGCTGCTTCCACCTCTTCAATCGCAGCATTAAACTAAAACGTGTTCATTTTGTTGTCATAAATGATCATCAATCAATCATCTGGATCAAAAACGCCTCCATCATCATCATCATCATCATCATCATCATCACCACACTCTGCTATGACTCACATAACAGCTGCAGACCACCAGAATAACCCGACACACATGCTTCTCAGCAGTCTTCATCACCGGCTGTCTGTCTGCTGCCTTTTCTGCTTTTTACCTGCATGCCAAAAATGTCTTCTGATGGTCACAAAGCATGAGAATTATCTGGACAGAAGGTCGGAGCCCGCGTGCTTCTGAACCCAAACCAAACACGCTGAGCTGAGTCGCTGCACACCTCTTGATCGAGTTATGTTTCATGTTTGTGCTTTTGCTGAAAGGTTTGGTGAACTGTGTGAAACGTTGTGATGGCGGTCGGATGTCTGCTGGGTCACCGTAACAGGCTTCTGTGCTGGCTGTTCACTTTGGGTATAGTGATCTAAAAGGTGTCACACAGGAGTTTCATATCATCTCCACATCTTAAACTCTCGACAGCAACCTTTGTACATGAAGGGTCCCGAAACTGGAACAAATTAGACCCACGTTTAATAAGATTTAGGTTTGCTGCTGGACTTTAGTTAAATATTGGTAAGGGGTGAATTGGGATTCGACCTTAGTCCCTCATTTTATACAAATTTGGCTTTTAGATGTTGGATTACAGAAAGGGTTTGAAACCAATCAAACCTAAAATAGTCACACATTGTTCCATTTATGAAGCTAATGATAGTAAAAATAAATGACTCCATGTTTTACCTGCATACAACATAATATGCAAAAGTTATGCATCAAAACTTACAGCACAAGTTCTGCTTTTTGTCCCAGAGCAACATTTAAAGAGATAATCTGACCCAAAACCAGAGAAGTTGAGTTCTTATTTTTGAAATTCCTCTTGTGAAAACACACCTGACACTGCAATGTCTTTAGGTTTGCAGAGGCAGTGGAATATGTGACTAAAAATAGAAAATAAATCTATGATAAATGTATAAAATGACATTTTGTGATCTCATTTTTGAGTAAAAGTACTGTCTGTCCCTCTGCTTTCACCAAACATGATAATCACACCACATATGAGGCTTCATGGTGCGTGAGCATAGTAATAGTGTTAAATCCCACACCCACAAATCCACCAATCCCTGCACGAGGAGGCGGATGACGAGCGTGCTGAGCTCTTTCCTCTGCATCCTATTGGTCGCTGGGAAAGGATGTGAAAGAGGAGAGTGTACAGATTATATTTAAATAACATTTCTCCACCGTTTTATCACATAAGTATTAAATGAAACATCACAAAAGGACACAAGACGTCCGCAGAGGTTAACCTGAACATCATGTCTCATCTAGTTACTCAACAGAAGCATCGTCCCACACTGTGTTTGATTTCACCATTTTAAATGTCGCCTCCTGCATCACATCAAAAGCAGAACACAGTGATGAAAACGTTCTGGCTTTCGTCTCGGTGCTTGATTATTAGGGCTGTGTTGTCTTCTCTGTTGCCCAGGTTACGCTCCAGTGACGGGGATGTGCCACCCACTGAGGAGCTGCACCCTGAACCACGAGGACGGTTTCTCCTCCGCCTTTGTGGTCGCTCATGAAACGGGCCATGTGTGAGTAATGGCATGACGATGAAAGCGCCAGGATCTCAGTGCAGCCAATTAGTTTAGCAGGTTTGGTCACTGCAGTCTGTAATTAAAGGCTTTAACTGGACTCCTCACGGGGCGCCTCAGTGTGAGCCTGTAGGGAGATGTAAAACCTGACAGCTGATTAAATCAATGGATTATTACCACATGTGTGCAGGTACATAATGTTATGTAATCACAAGTTTCTTATATACTTTTAAAATATCACTGGGGCAATATTTGCAAATAATATTTTAATTTCTCACAAATTTTCCCTTCTATATTAAGATCATGGGTTTGGGTGGATATTGTCTCGACTCCAGACTCTCAAAATTGATTTTGCATCAAATAATGTTATTTATACATGCAAAACTAATTGAATAGGAACATTTTCTTTTTAAATAAATTGCTGTTCCAATCCCCTGAATTTTTTTTTATTAAGAGCAGGAAACCTTTGGGCAGTTTTGGACATTTGGACAAAGTTTATTATTATTATTATTATTATTATTATTATTATTATTATTATTATTATTATTATTATTATTTATTTATTTTCTAGTCTATAGTTTGTGTTAAGACAACTTTAAACACTCATCCATCAAGAACTATTGTTTATTTTACTGCAGGTCTGTAAAGACTGAACAATAAATATAAAGAATGAAGAACATTTTGAAAGAACAGCCTTTTAAATTTAACAATTTCTAATGTATTTACATTTTAATGTTGAGGACATAATATATTTTGACTAGACTACAAATAAAATGTCAAAAATCTCATAAGAAATAAATCTGAACCTGGATCAGTCTCAAAAATGTAATCAGCTCTTCCTTTGCTGAAGATAAAACCCGTCACAAAATGTAATCAAACTTCTCAGATATTTGTGCACAAACAAACAAAAATGTCAGCGATCGCATGACCTCCTGGAACTCTTCTAGGAAGTAATAAAACCTTATTCTTTAGTCTCATATGCTAATTCATGCAGAAACCTTATGAAACATTCAGAGGTAATTTAATAAAAATCATCAGTGTATTCAAACTCATTTACAGTCTGATTAGACCCATCTTTTAAAATCATGAATGCAGTTTTGTTGCCTCTGCATTAAACCCCATCGTACCCCTGTGTTAAAACCAGACACACCCACCTCGGACCTGGCTATCTCCTGCACCATAATGTCTGCATGGCTCTCCTGCAGGCTTTAGCTCACTGATTGACAGGTGACCAGTTCTCTGCCATTCCTTTCATTTTTCCACCCTGTTGGACAGAGAAGAATAGAAGCTGATGGATGTATTGAAGTAATTATACTGTCAGAAAACGTCTATTATTGTGGAGAGAAGTGAATACTAGAAGCTCTGACGTCAGCTGACACCCACATTCCACCTGCGATCAGTCATTATAGCGACAAATGAAAACGTGTGGATTTTTTATTTTCTTTGTTCATAATCCCGTTTTGTGGCCCTTCTATAATCTCTCCTCTGTACCTCCTCTCCAATAAACCTCGTTCTTTCCCCCCATCAGCCTCGGCATGGAGCATGATGGCCAGGGGAATCGATGTGCTGATGAGACCAGTATGGGCAGCATCATGGCACCACTGGTCCAGGCAGCTTTCCACCGTTATCACTGGTCGCGCTGCAGCAAGCAGGAGCTCAATCGATACATCCAGTACGTCTCCTTTAAGCACCGTGCTGTTTTCATGCTGCACAGCTTATCTGTGGAGCAACTGAATCTGCTCTAGATTGTATTTTAGATCTGTCTTGTTATCCTGCTGTTCACCTCTATTACCGTCACCCTTTGTTCAGCTCCTATGACTGCCTGCTGGATGATCCATTCGAACACAAGTGGCCCAAGCTTCCAGAGCTGCCTGGAATAAATTATTCCATGGATGAGCAGTGCCGCTTCGATTTTGGTGTTGGTTATAAAATGTGCACCGCTGTAAGTCCCTCACACTTATAAATCCCCGATAATCAATCAGTTATTTATCGATTAAAGCCTTAAGAGCGTTATTTATATTTCTGATTTAAGTCAGAAGCTCCTTATTTGACCAAAAATGGTCAAATGTCCCCAAATCAAAGACTTAATATTAGTGGCTAGTGGCTAAGATCAGTTATGTTGATGTAGCTCACAACTGAAATATTATGACGAGTGAATAGGAGTTATATTAAACACTTATTTATCTATTCCATATTTATCTGTTCCATGACCAGCAAGAAAATGTGACGAGTCATCAAGTTAACCTGTATTTAATCAGTTTTTGAATGGTAAAAAAAACACATAGCATGTAATTATACTTGATATTTCCAGGTCATGCTGCAGGTAATAGTTTCTGATTTAAAGATGAGATTTAATTTCTGTTTAGGAATGATGAACCTAAGATGTAGCAGCAACTGGTTGAGAAGTTTTCCCTGGATTTTAATGGAATGCCTGGAAATAAAACATGAATTCTCTTTTAAAATTAAGAGTGCGATAGAGATTAATACACAATCAGGATGTGTTTTGATCCTGCACTCATCTACATTTCCTGAATTGCTGTTTCCTCATTTAGTTTCGAACCTACGACCCTTGCAAGCAGCTGTGGTGCAGCCACCCGGACAACCAGTACTTCTGTAAAACCAAAAAAGGTCCTCCGGTGGATGGCACCGAGTGTGCACCGGGAAAGGTGGGACTATCTCCGACTGGGCTGGTTTATTTCTCTGAGGTCATGAAGACGTCTCTGAGGAGAAGAGATCAAGGATCTAGAGGTGGTTTCAGATGTCACTCATTAGTTTGTGACCTTTCCCTCTGTGTGTTCTCTCCTGTCTTTGTCGTAATGTCAGTGGTGCTTTAAGGGCCACTGCATCTGGAGGACCAGCCAGGAGCCTCAGGGCCACGATGGCAGCTGGAGCTCCTGGTCAAAGTTCGGCTCCTGCTCCAGAACGTGTGGAGGTGGCGTTCGCTCCCGCAGCAGACAGTGCAACAACCCTCCGTGAGTGATCTGTGTGTTCATCTGACAGATGATGACATAATGCACAGCTGGGTAGTGGGGCCCAGTTTGGATCCAGTATCGGGTTTGATTAAGTTTGTCTGGACAAAAAGTGAGAGCTGCTGGATGTATCTCTGCTCCAGTCCCTGTTTGTATAACAATAGGAGGTTATATTATGTTATTATGTCCTTTGGTTGGTTTGTCAGCAGGATTATGCAAAAACTGCTGGATGCATCTCCATGAAACAGAAGGATGGACTATGGTTCAGGAAGGAACCCGGTTCATTTTGGTGCAGATCCAGATAAAGGAACAGTTCCAGGATTTTTTTTCCACTTTCTTTATTATTGCTAGATAAAGAGATTTTTTTTAAACATTTTCACAAATTATGTAAAAACTACTGAACCGGGTTTGGTTTGGTCCAGGGACAAATCCATTAAATGTTGGTGTAGGTCCTGATCAGAATCCGGATCTGGATCTGGATTTTTTTTTTTTCAATATTGCAAGATAAGGCATTTTTTCTAAATTTTCGTAAATTTCTTAAAATGTAATCATGATGAGAAAATCATGCTTATGGACTTAAACCACATTCAGTTTACAGATCAGATCATAATAACATGTGTAGGATCATTCAGCCTTGGTGGAGGTATGTGCCATTCTAGTTTAGTATAGTTTTCAGTATCATAGGTTAACAGGATATATATATATATATATATATATATATATATATATATATATATATATATATATATATATATATATATATATATATATATAATTATTATATATATTATATAGGCTCTTATCTATTCTGGGAAATGTTGCCAGCAAGAGGGACGTTTGGAATACCCTCCTTTGTCTGTTGCCACCACGACCTGACCCCAGAAAATTGGTCCAAGCCTCCCCTTTAAAGCCTCCTGGAATAAAAGAACAATTTTTGGGAACATTATTATAGAAAATGTCTTTAACAGCATCATTTTGTTGTTTGTTTTTTTGTTGCCCAGGCCGGCCTATGGGGGTCGAGATTGTCCTGGATCTGCTTTCGACTACCAGATGTGCAACACAGAGGAGTGCGCTGGGCCTTACGAGGACTTCCGTGCTCAGCAGTGCATCCAGAGGAGCAACAAATACCACAAAAACATCAAGCACACCTGGCTACCGTATGAGCACCCTGACGGTAAGCCTGGAGGTCAGCTTAAAGGTTTCCTGATGGTATTTGCAGGAGGCTGATGTCTTTATCAGATCTGAGGACACCTGGATGAACCGGGGCGTGGGTGGGTGGGGGGGTGTTTTTGTGATTGCAGAGGCCCGTAAATGTGAGCTGAGCTGTAAGTCAAAGGAAACAGGAGAGGTGGTGTTCATGAACCAGGTGATGCATGATGGGACGCGCTGCAGCTACACAGACCCCTTCAGCGTCTGCACTCGAGGAGAGTGTCTGGTACGTCTCAGTCTGAAAAACAGTGAAGTTTCCACTTCTTTTCACTTAGGTGCATCAGATAGATTTTTATATATCATCTAAGCTACTTTCATACAACATAATAAAAGTGTTTTATGTCAGAAATTACTGCACAATCTCAGCTTTCTGCAAGATAAGGCTCCAATTTGTTCAAGAGGAATGTGTAAAGAGATCATTTGATTTTTGAAATTCTTCAAATCTATTGTGAAAACACACCTTTACTCATGTGGACAAATAGTTTTGATTCTTGAAATGGGTTCACAGAAGGAGTGGAATATTTGAGTTAAATAGTTGTTATATAAGTTTTTGAGTAGACTTGTTGCTTTTGCCAAACTTCTTTTTTTTGGCCAACGGTCAGTCTCATTGGTTCTTTTTCTATACTGACACAGGGCTGGCCCAATCGCATCTCTTAGTAGGCCCCACACTGTAAAAAAAGAGGAGCTAAAATACAAGAAAAAGCACTGGCTTTGAGGAGAAAATGCTTTAATACCAGAGCAGCAAGATCATTTTATTGGTCAAGAACTCTTCAAATAAGTTGTTCAGTCTAGAAATAAGTAGGATAATTTAAAAAAAATAGAAAAATTTATTTCTCATGTTTCCAGAGCTAAGATTTAAAGTTTTGTGTAGTACAGAACTATTTGTGGTGCAGCCCTCCAGCTCTGCTTCTCTTGTCAAATATCCTCAAAGCCACAAATCTGTGGATGAAGCGGGACGTCCGGCACCAGGATGGACAAACTAAAGAGGGTAAAGAGGGTGTGGAGATGTGCCAAAGTTACTGACATGTTGCTGCTAAAGCCTCAACGTCTTCAGCAGTCAGGCCGTTTTTTTTTTTGCCTTAACTTCTGCTGACGTGTATTTTGATGATGACAATAAGAAGATATTTGATGACTAAACTGTAAATCGTTGTGATGGAAATAATGCTCTAACACAAACACCTCAGGCCTCACCTTGGCAGCAGAGTTGAGGCTTGTATGGTTGCCGGCCAGCTGCTCAGTGTTTTGGCTTACTTGCCTGTTTATGTCTGGGTGTGTTTCCACTATGCTTCATCATCAGGCTCTGACCCAGAGGCCTGCAGCATTTTCTCATGTCATCATTTTCTCAGTAAGAGTCAGCAGCGGCGTTGCCCTGATTTGATGGCCCGTCTCTGCTCTTCCCTCCTGCAGCACGTCGGCTGCGACAAAGAGGTCGGCTCGTACAAACAGGAGGATAAATGTGGGGTGTGTGAGGGCGACAACTCCCACTGTCGCACCGTGAAGCTGACGCTGACCAAGACGCCCAAAAAGAACGGTAACTAGAAACGACCTGACCTCGATGGCCGTCGTCATTTAAGCTCCAAGTCATTAATCCAGAGCAGTGGCAGATCTAGAATTTTTCTAAATCAGGGGCCATAGAGGGGCCACATTTTTTACAGAGGGGCCAACTATATGTCCAACATTCATGCACATTTCCTTATTCAGTCAGATGTATACACAGAATATTTCACCAGTCATTCATTGTTTGCTGTTGGCTCCATAGCTTTTAGTCAAGACACACATAATTGAATATATTATGCAAATTGTGCCTTTTTCAAGCACATTTTGTACATCAAAAAAGTTTAGCAATTATTGAATTTTAAATTTCATAAGACACTTTTTTCCAATTATGTAAAACATAAAATAATTTAAAAAATTTTTTTTACATTAAAGATAATACTTATATACTATATTACAGCATACACAACAGTTTAGAGGAGAAAAACTTGACACAGTCACGTATTCAAGTTGTAAACAAACAGAAAAAAGAAGACAGACAAGTGACAGGACAGGGGCACTTCAGGGGCCAATCAGATTTCAGCTGGGGCCAGTGCCCCTCTGGCTCCGCCCCTGGATCCGCCCCTGATCCAGAGGCCGTAAACACTCTTCTGACTACATGTGTTGATTCACAGATAAATGTTTTTCTCTTTGTTTTGTCAGGAATGCTGAAAATGTTCGACATCCCGATCGGAGCCCGTCACATTGTTATCGAAGAGAACGGGACCTCGCCTCATATCATCGGTGAGTCTGTCTCACTTCCTGTTCCAGACACACTTTTCCAACTGTTTACACATTTCCTGTTTCTGAGTGTGACTTTAGCTGCTGGGTTATTTTCTTTATAAGACTAGCTGCATATAACCGACCGACACAAAATGTAATTTAAAAAAATTTATTTTCCTGGAGTGTAATCCTGCAGACTGAGCCAGGTGAAAATATAACCTGGAGGTAAAAATTTCTTTCCTTAATGGTCATTTTGTTTTCATCTGATTTATGAATTCTCTGGTGTGAAATAGACTTTTAATAGAAATATTTCCTTTCTATTTCTAATAGAAAAAAAAATCTATTTGAAGTAACCAATTATGAGATGCACACCTTTACAAAATACATGTGAAATGTAATGAATCGTGTCCAGTGGTTTTTGAGGAGATGTGGAAAGACTCTGTTATCCATGGATGTTTGGACCGACAAGCGTTCCATACAATTCACGCTTCTATCCTGATCAGTGCGAGGTTACATTTCCATCGAGAGTAAAGAAGAAGAAGTCTGTCTCCACCTGCGTTTTCTCATCGAATTTGACATTTTCCTGCTATGAAGCACAGAATGAACAATCAGTTTCCCTGCAGCTCAGTATAATAGAGTTATTTTTTATAACAGCTGATTATCATGCTGTGCTGCTCCATGTGCTTATTATGAGAAACTAGTCCTCAAGGACTAGTAGAGAGAAGCAGAGATTATGTTATGTAATAATTGGATCTCATCACAGGTACAATTTACTATTGTTGTGATGTGAAAGGATTTTTTTTATTTTTTTTATTGGGCTACACGTCTGTGCTAATGACCTTAAATGTCAGCTAAGTGGGGAGGAACAGAATTGTTAAAGGATGGATTCATCTAGAAATGAAATGTACCAGAAGTGATGAGAGCTTTTAAAGTGTCGTCAGATGTGAGAAGGAGGTCGGTGTCTTTTAGCTCACAGTTGCCCTCTCTGCAGCCGCCGTGGCTACCTAAGGCTCAGCGTGGCATTTAGGCAAACTCTCCCTCTCCTTTGTCCTCTCTATGTTTCATTAGCTAATAAAGAAGAAGAAGAAATGACACACAAGTTGGAAGAATTAACGTTGGCTAGCCACAGCACCAAACATCTCCAAATCCATGCTGACACGCTTAAAGGAAAATCTGGGATTTCTGTTCAGATTCTGAGACGTTTAATGAATGAAGCTGTGATGTGTACTCAGTCATTACCGCCACACATGCATTAAAAAAGAACGTTCCTTCATTACCGACAGCTGTGAAGAATCAAGTGACTGGAAATTTCATCCTGAATGCAAAGAGCGAAGATGCCGAATCGAAGACCTTCATCGAAAATGGTTTGCAGTGGGAGTATTCCATGGACGGTGAGAAGGAGACCCTGAAGACCAGCGGTCCTCTGCATGAAGGCATCGTAGTGCTGGTGAGTGAGACCAGAGCATCACGTTTTACTCCGACAGGAGTTTGTGTAATAAACTCTCTTCACCTCGCTGCAGGTCATTCCCCAAGAAGAAGACGCAAAGATCAGCCTGACGTATAAATATATTATACATGAGGACTTGCTGCCGCTCATCACCAACAACAACGTTCTCCTGGCTGAGCTGGACACCTATGAGTGGGCGCTGAAGAGCTGGTCCCAGTGCTCCAAGCCATGTGGGGGAGGTCAGTGGCTTCATCTTTCAATAAGTAATCAATTAAAAGAACAGTTTGCCCCAAAATGAAAAAGTATTATCTGCTCTCCTCCATACCGATGGAAAGTCAGGTGAAGTGTGTTAGTCTGGAAAACATTTGTGGAGCTTGCAGCGTTCTCCTAAACAGATGGAGACAAAGATGGAAACAAGTTTTAAATCTTCATCAAGATCCCAAAATGATTTGAAAAGACATCATTTAGACTTTTATAAGCTGAAATCTTCTCTGTAGCCTCTAAGCTAAAAGCCTGATTTAGTAATGTAATGTTAATTATAGATGATTATTATTATTATTATTAGATTTTGAGTAGCCCCCGAGGGCCTGGCCTGGCCTGGCCTGGCCTGGCCTGGCCTGGCTTGGCCTGGTCTGGCCTGGTCTGGCCTGGTCTGGCCTGGCCTGGCCTGGCTTGGCCTGGTCTGGCCTGGTCTGGCCTGGTCTGGCCTGGCCTGGCCTGGCCTGGCTTGGCCTGGTCTGGCCTGGTCTGGCCTGGTCTGGCCTGGCCTGGTCTGGCCTGGTCTGGCCTGGCCTGGCCTGGCCTGGCCTGGTCTGGCCTGGTCTGCCCTGGCCTGGCCTGGCCTGGCCTGGCCTGGCCTCACTCCTCGTCATTAATTCTGTGTATCTGTCGCTGCTTCACACACACACTTTATATGTTTGTCTGTTGTTTGGTATGTTTGTTATTTTACAATAAAAAAATGTAAAAAATGGAACCAAAGCAAAAAAAAAACACAAAAAAAGATTTTGAGTATCTTAGTTTATTCAACCATTTTTTTACCACCTCGAACATATTGCTAAAATAAAATGTATTTTAATTTTACATATGCAGACGTTGTCGTTCCTGCTTTTATTTCCTCACGTCTTGATCGTTGCAGCAGCAGAAAACCTCAGACTGCACAGAACTCAGCTGCCAGGCTTTAAAACCAGAACCAATAAGTATAATCAGATCCAGATCCTGATCTGGATCCAGTTGTGCATAGTGGTGAAACATCATGAGTTTGTCCATGCCTGGATATTTTCATTCAGATTGGCTCATTATTTCTCATATATCTGCCTAAAAATGTAAAAACCTCCTGGACAACAAACAAGCTAACCAACAAATGTGGGTCACAAACCTCCACCAATGAAAATTAGAATCACTTTGGGTTCTGGGAACTGATTCTAAAATAATAAATCAATGATAATAAAGAGGTTAATCAAACCTGAAGACAAACAGTAGTTGTAGCACGAGATGAAATTAGGTCTTATGTGTTATGGTTTTATGTCTGCATAAGCTTGCTGTAATATTTATTATGTGCCTTTTTTTAACCATCCTCCAGGCATACAGTACACTAAATATGGATGCAGGAGGAAGAGCGACAGCCGTTTGGTGCATCGTAACTTCTGTGATACCAGCAAAAAGCCCAAACCCATCCGCAAACGCTGCAATGTTCAGGAGTGCAGCCAGCCCACGTAAGTGACCTTTAGGTCTTTAGGTCTTTATTTCAAACATGTAATAAAAAAATTTGAAAAAACAAATAAATAGATAATAATAATAATAAATAAAACATAGCAAAAAAAGAGAGAAAAAAAACAGTGAATTTACATCACATGTCCAAAAAGGAGTGGGAAGAAGTATAAACTTATCTAATCCCTTCTCCAGTATTAATTAACTAATAATTATTCATATGCTTCCAGTGTAAAATATATATATTATATAATATAGATACGTATACACTATAAATGATATATATATATATATAAATATATATATATATATATATATATACATACATATATTCATACACCCATACGTACAATATAATGTAATTTTTTCATCTATTATCACACCAAGAACTTTGTGTTCATTTACTCTTTCAATGTCCACTCCATCCTCAAACGACATGATACATCTGTACTTTTATGTACATGTCATTGAAGGGAGAACATAAATGCCATTCCTCATAAGCAGAGGAGAAAAATGTAATGTGACATTGACAACCTTTTCAAAGAGCCTGCTTTGCTGACAGGTGGGTGGTGGAAGAATGGAGCCCCTGTAGTAAGACCTGCGGGAAGCTCGGCTACCAGACCCGGGTGGTGCAGTGCATGCAGGCGCTCCACAACGGCACCAACAGGCCTGTCCACAGCAAGCACTGCACCGAGGATCGTCCAGAGACCAGGAGAACCTGCAACCACACCGTATGTCCCGCCCAGTGGAGGACAGGGGCGTGGTCTCAGGTGAGGAAGAAGGACAGGCAAAGCCCTCCTACTTATAATGGGTTTACTGGGTGGAAATGTAACACTAGAACAGCCAAGGGATCATTTTTGCCCCATTTCTGCTTTCGAATGCATGTGAACCCCTCCGTCTGTCACGTCATTGCTTTTCAAAAAAAATGTCTTAGCGATGCTAAAAAAAAGGATGTGCTAAGTATCCGCCCATTTTTCTGCATCTGTCAATCATCCACAAAGTTTCGTGGACACTGGCTGAAAAAATGTCCCAAAAAAATCTTGCAAAGTTAAAGAAATTATTATCAAAACCTGTTCAAATCTGATGGTTTCTCTTCCTGGCCTTTGCCCCGTTTCTCCCACCAAGTTTTATGCAAACAACCAGCCAACAAACAAATGGAAATGTTTGTGTGTGTGTGTGTGTGTGTGTGTGTGTGTGTGTGTGTGTGTGTGTGTGTGTGTGTGTGTGTGTGTGTGTGTGTGTGTCTGTGTGTGTGTGTGTGTGTGTGTGTGTGTGTGTGTGTGTGTGTGTGTGTGTGTGTGTGTCTGTGTGTGTGTGTGTGTGTGTGTGTGTGTGTGTGTGTGTGTGCGCGTGTGCGTGTGTGTGTGCGTGTGTGTGTGTGTGTGTGTGTGTGTGTGTGTGTGTGTCTGTGTGTGTGTGTGTGTGGTGTGTGGCAGTGTTCGGTGACCTGCGGTGAAGGCATTCAGCAGAGGCAGGTTGTGTGCAAAGCCAGCGACAACACCCCAGGAGAATGTGAGGGCGAGAAACCGGAGACGGTCCTCATTTGCAAACTAAGTCCATGTCCAGGTGAGGCCAGAAATATTCTCCAGTTTCTACGTTTTCTGCCTTCCTTACATACATTGATTATTTTTCATGATGCAGGAACTCTGACTGTAAAGACCTGACACAAAGATTCATATGTTTCTTTAGAATTTATTTGTTGTTCAAATGGATCATCATTAGATATTACAAAGGTAGCAGCTACTCTTCCTGTAATTGATCCCCATTAACTTGGTTCCATTGAGCTGCTACAGATGAAGGAGTAATTGGTCTGATCCCCATTAACTGGACCCCCATTAAGCTAAGGTAGCAGCTACTCTGTAATCATGTAGATCCCATTAGCACGACTGCATTTTGCTGCTTGAAAGGTAGCAGCTATGCTTCATGTAACTGAGTGGTTGATATGTGCTCCATCCTAAACATCATCATCATGTCATAAGCCTGGGTTTAATAAGCAAAAACCAAACAAGGATACTTCTCACAGTGGATGATGTTTTTCTGACTCAGAGGTTGGTTTGATCCTAAATACTTCATGAAATCAGAATCAACAGTTTGAATTGCAGATTTAGATGCTTATAGGAGTGAAGCAATCAGTCTAGGCTGCTATCATATCTGGGCCATTTAGTCTGGACTTTCTGACTTTTCACTTTGATCTGAACCAAAATTACAGGTGTGAAACCAAATTGTGGACCAAAAAAAGACGTAAACCCGGTCCAGATCAAACTGGACCATAGTTTGCTTAGTTTCAGGTGTGAAAACATTTTTTTTGAAAACTTCTCAACCAATTACAGGAAGTTCAGTCAGAAAACTCATGTTTTGAAATATTTAAATCTGGAGTTTTGTCCTCGACGTCGGTGCTGCTAATAGAAATATAGTGGTGATGAAATTAATCGTTTCATTCATTCTCAATAACGTCGGCTAACGTTCCACATCTGATATTAGCGTATTTATTTGGCTGATTTTTGTCCTCCCCTCCAGGACAGTCAGTGTCTTCTCTCACCAATGAAACAATGGAAAACTCCACAATAAAAGGTGAAGCTGACCACCAAAGAGCGCCTGACAACCCTGTCCATAAAATCTCTTCAAGTAAGTCAATATTTAATTTATTGCCGAAATCAACCCCTGTAGAAAAGGTTGTTTTTTTATGTTGCCCTGTCCTCTCTTCTCTTACTAGATGAACCATGTCTGGGAGATAAATCAATTTTCTGTCAAATGGAGGTGCTTGCTCGCTATTGCTCAATCCCTGGATATAATAAGCTTTGCTGTGAGTCCTGCAACAAGAGAGAAAACCTCGACACACATCTTTCTGACACCCCAAACACCCCAGTGGCCTCAGTTGAACATGAAACCACGGTTACGTCTCACCCTGCGACACCCACGACTCCCCTAGCATCCACGACCCGGAGCCCGCCACAAACCACTAAAGCCATCAGCCGACGGCTTCGCTCCACTGCCCCGGTGCCAACCACAGCTGCTGCTGCTGAAGCCTCGCAATCCACAGGAGCTGCTCCACCCCAGGGTCCCACCAGCGACTCCTTTCTCACAGCTGGGAACGGAGACTCAGAGCCGGGGCCTCTTCTACCTCCAGGGCCACCACGGCCCACAGCAGACTCCAGCAGGGGTGCCTCTAAAGAGCACAGTCCAAACAGCACTTTAGGCCCAATCACTGCCAGATCAAGAAGGGACGATTTAGGATCCGAGAGGGACTCGAGTCACAGGACCCTGTCAGCTCAGAAATGAGGGAGGGATGAATGTGCTGCTCATACGTCAGCTCACCCTGTGCAGCATCAGATAGACTCGCAGTCATGTTGCAGATATTTTCTTTTTTACAGAGTTTTTTTCCATGCCAGTGAACTAAGACCAGACCAGAGATGGTTACCTCATAAGCCTCCAGAGTGACCCGTGTGCAGCGTCGCTCTGCCCTCTGTGCTTCAAATATGAAACGGAAGACAAAAACAAGTTGTCAGGTGCTGCAAACTAAAACGACTACAAGATACTTTAAATGTGATGACTGCATCGCTACATTCATGTTTTTATCTGTGTTCAGCTTCGTAAGCCTGTTTTTTCAAGTGCATTAGAACTACTATTGAACTTGTGAACATGTGAAGAGAGGTCAAAGGTTTTGGAGGTGCACATGTGAGCTGTGGAGACTAGAGTGTCACACTAGAATAACTATAGATCTTGCCAGTGTTCCCTTATAATCAATTCGATTAGTTTTCACTTTTCCTGTTGAAAACTTGAAGCTCTTTTAAAGGAATAATTTGACATTTTAGGAAACACTCTTGCTTTCTTGCTGAAAGTTAGACGAGTAAATCGATGCCACTCTTGTGTGTTTATTTGGATTAATTATGGAGCGAGAGCCATTTGAACCATCTGTTAGCTTAGCATCAATATAAGAAGCAGGGGGAAACTGCTAGCCTGGCTCTGTTGAAAAAATACCTCTAACGCTCACTGATTAAAACATTTTGTATTTTGTTTTATCCTACAGAAATGTAAAAAAAAAAATTTTGGTTTTAAAATTTCAAACTGCAATGATTTCGTTGTAACTTCCTGGAGTTTTGTTGTCATCATGATTTTTCCAGCTACTTAGCTATTAGGGCAACTAATCCTCAAGAAACAGCTACTTCCACTGGCAGAGTAATTTTTGCTTCTGCAAATTATTGATGAAAATGTATGAATTTTTCACCAAATCAGTGAATTTTTTATTAAAATCTGAAATTTCTAGAAAATGACATTTTTTTTTTCAATGCATGAGTGAATTTTTTGACAAAAATTTTCATCGAAGTCTTTGGATTGTGACCAAAATTCAGCTCAACTTTTAATAATTTTTTTCCATTTGTATTTTTTAGAGGCGTTTATAGATGTGTTTTTGTCACATTGGACAGACCCAGACAGTGTTTCCCTCTGTTTCAAGTCTTTATGCTAAGCTAAGCTAATCACTCCAGCTTTGTGTTTACAGTAAAGACATGAGAGTGGTTTCAATCTCATCTTCTAATTCTGAATTCTAATTTCCCAAACCATTAAGTTTCTTTTTATTGGTAATTTATCTTTTTCTATTCATCATTTAAATTTAATTAATTAATTTAAAATCTACCAAATTGATTAAAATAAAACACCTGTTAAGTCTATCGTTATTTTTACACACTCCAGACTCCACAGTCGTCACTCTTTGCAGGGAGCTTCATGGCTTCTCTGTCCCTGGTGCTCTTTTTTTGTGTCGTTCATACCCAAACCAGCATCCTGGTGATAATCCTCACCAGTTAAACACGACTGTTAGTCAGCCAGCCCCACTGTAGCATGCCCTGTTGTCTGCCTTTATGGAAGTCAGTCAGTCACGCTTTAAAGACAAAAAGTTGTAAGAAAAAAAACCAAGTATGTTATTTTTTTGTGTGTAACTGATATATTTTTCACATAATAATGTATATAGTGTAAATTTTCAAGGTATAAAAAGAAGCAGGATTAGAAAGTAAATGGAATACAGGCGACGCTGTAAGTCTACAGACTGGTTGGTCATACTGTTACACCATTCCTGCATTGCAGTTCATAACATCATTATTTTCATTGTATAGTTCTTGTATATACGTATGTGAATGAAAGCTTTAAATGTTAATATTTATTGAATTTTTAAATGGTATGGAGAACAAAGTAAAACACATTTGAAAGAGATTTTTTATTTCACCTCCCTCTCTTTGTATTTTTTTTTACATTTAAATTTATTACGTATAGATATGGGTGCTCTAATTATTAAGTGTCCTTCAATCTTTTTCTTTACAAAACTTTTCATTTGTCATTCTGAGATGAGTCACATACATTTATCGTACCTTGTTAGGAAATGAATGTGGAAATCTAATTATTTTTAAATTGTAATGGATGAATGAATGAGGTGTAACAGACACATTCAAGCTCTTTATTTGTTTCTTCCAGTCGTGCTTCAATAGACGTGTACTGACTCCTAATCAGGAGGTCTTAATGAGGTTTAATTGGCACACGGTGATTCCTATTATAAGCCAGCGTCCTTCTGCTCAGCTGGCACTGCTGGCACTGATCTCTGCCGGCGTTGGGTCTTGGTGTCTCACTAGGCGGCTCACTGAAATGGCAGCATGCTCCTGCAGCCCGGCTTTCACCTGTGAGTAGCTTCCCGATTGTGCTGCGATGTTGGCGACACACAGACTCTGTCACCTCAGGATGGAGGTCGCTGTGAGGCGTCTGCGGAGGTGTCTGGTGAAATCCAGCTGTGCTCGGGGCAAAGCCTGATTGACAATGGACTTTGGCAGCCAGCCCTGAAAACAACATAACCTTTATCAGATCACTGAATTGTATTTCAGTAAATGTCATTCTTGGTAAACAAAGCAGAGAGTAGGAGATGTTCTTCTGCAAATATGGTTCCCTGGAGAAATTACTGATGAGAGAGTACAGGATTTTTACCTCTGATTGAGAGGTTATGTGCAAATATTACAGGATGGATTTACACATAACTTCATAGAAGAGTGAAGCATGGATCTGGAAAGAACCATTTAAATTTTGGTTGGGATCCTGAGAAAGGGACGGATC
The DNA here is from genome assembly GCA_037577475.1 of Chaunax sp. Z400. Classification (NCBI taxonomy): domain Eukaryota; kingdom Metazoa; phylum Chordata; class Actinopteri; order Lophiiformes; family Chaunacidae; genus Chaunax; species Chaunax sp. Z400. The sequence goes on along the minus strand of CM075203.1, from coordinate 2,054,194 downwards.
TTGGATTTTTTTCCCCACTTTCTTTAACGTAGGCCATTGTTCAGAGAGTATTGCTTTCACTTGAGAATTAACAAATTGCCCTGTTTTTCTGAACTAACAACATATTTATCTAATTTATTCAGAAAAACAGACCATTACTATATTTTTTCATGAAGATTTTTGTTTTTCTAATTTATTCAGAAAAACAGACCATAATTATATTTTTTCATTAATTATTTTTCTGAATTAACAAGATAATTATCTAGATTTTTTTTTCCATGAAAACAATTCTCAGAATTATCTAGATTTTTTAAAATGAAAAGTTATCTCAGAATTGTCAGATAATTACCTACATTTTTTTTTCATGAGAACTTATCTCAAAATTCTGACATAACTACCTCGGGGTTTTTTTTGTAAAAACTTATCTCAGAATTCTGAAATAATTACCTTGATTTTTTTTTTTCATGAAAACTCATGTCAGAATTCTCAGATAATTATCTCACTAATTCAGAAAAACATGGCAAATTTTTTTTCTCAAGTGAACGAAATGCGCTTCCATATTGCTGAACCTATTTACACTTAAGAGAGAACAAATAGATGCAGATGAAGATTTTACCTTCATACTACAACACATTAATAAATCAGTGGTTCCTGGACTTGAGGATTGAGCTGTTTACTGGGGCAACTTTCAGACGAGCCATTTTAAACGGTGTAATCTGAATACTTATTTGAGCCTTACAGAGAGATTAAATATTTCATAATACACCCTCATCGAGTTGGGACCCAGTGATCTAAAGTATCTAACTGCCTGTGCTGTACATGCTGCTGTGGATAGGTTGCATTTATTCTCTCCACCACCGCTGGCCTCCTTAACTTAGTTGTGACTTCTTCTACTGCAGCAACTCCTAATCACAAAACTGCATATTTCATATTAGTTATTTTTATCCATTAGGTTCTTTACTGGTAATACTGGGAGGATATCAACACTGATCATAATAATAGATGGGTTTCTGATGCATACTTGTAGAAAACGGCCAATCTAAGAAGCTCTCTGGTAATCAGATAAACCAAGAGCCACACCCTAAAAACAATGTAAATGAATAGGAACACACCTACATGCACCCATCTGAGCTACGTTTGCACAATAAATAAATATTGCACAATGGAGTCTGCAGATACTTATCCTATTATTATATGGGAAATAAAGCACATATGAGTTTACCTTTACGTCCATATTTAGAAGCCATGTGAAGCGGCTTTTTCTTGCATCCTCATTCAGAGCCTGAATGACGATGCAGGTCGGTCCATCCTCGGCTCTGTAAACATGGAAACAAAGTCAAGCATTAATATGGATGATGTGCGTGTCCATGCGGTTTATTTTCTTTCTGAACTAAAACATAAAAACTGTTCTTTGTATAGAAATGAATCAAAATTTACTGGGCCTTAATATTATGATTGCTAGAGGCATCTTAAATGTGCTGATCCATCAGATTTGTCAAGTCTGAGGACCTGTAGCCTGCAGATATGGTCAGATTGCACATTTATTCTTGACTATAAACCATTGTCGACATGTTTCTCTGCTAATTTGACTGTAACTGGATTTTTTTCCCCACTTTCCTTAAGATTGCAAGATAAGGCTTTTCTCTAACATCAATACATTAATTATTTTTCACTTTCAGTGAATAGAATTCATTGTTTCTTCCCCACTCCTGATGTTTCAGCTCTGCACAAGCCGTATTTTGACATAATTGCAGTATTTTTAAAGATATTTCAACCACATAGCTGCACAGGCAGATTTGGATATCATAGAAAGGTGGGCCTTGGTGGAGGTATGCGCTCTCTGGTGCACTTCTAGTTTTATTTTAATTCATATTTACTCAACTATCACTTTAAATACAAGGGCTGTTACTCTGTCCTCGCATTCATCTAGTTTCTCTGACATTCAGCTAAAAAAGATACGACTGCAGGCATTTAAGACTGCGGAAATTAGCTGGTGCTGAGTGTGTTATCACAACCAGTCAGAAGAAATTAACATCAAAACACTCCAGTGAACTTATTCTTGTAGAATCAAAGATGCCTTTCCTTCTGCCTGGCTGACTCAGATTACTCTACTCAGATATGTATGAGAGAAAGCTTAATGAAGATGTTGCATTTTAACACATGATAATTACAGCCTACTTTATCCTACCTCACAAAGCCTGCCTGAGGTGGGAAGGACTCGATCTGGATCGCTGCTCCTCCAAGATAAATGCTGGACTTTTCTTTGCAGCTGTGTCTGACACTCAGGAAATCCCTTTGGCCAATCAGATTTCCTGCTGTTTCAGCCGAAACCTCGTGAGTGACGATCGTTTCAGGTCCTACATGCTTCAGAATCTGCAGAAAAGGAGACGCAAATGTCACATTTTGTTTGGACTGCAGGCCTCTATTGCAGTTTCATGTGTGTGATGAGGTCTCACTTTAATATGCTGTATGCTCGGGTTCCACAGGTGCATCTCCTCCACCCTGACAAACAGGAGGTCGTAGAGCTCGTCCACGCTGGCCTCCAGGACCGCCTCCAGCCTGAAGACCTTCCTGGCCCCCGGCATCACTTTGCTGCAGATCTCATCCCCGTCACTCTGACAACAGAGCAACAAACAAGCATAAATAACACAATGTCTCTGAGGTTTAGCTGGGCGTGGAAATTGGAGGCAAATTATCTCTGGCGAAGATGTGAAGTACTTTAATCAGCCAAGTCAGAAGAGCACTTTAAAGCAATCGGATATTACCTCTGTGATCTCGACCTTCCATCCCTCTTTATCCTCCAGCATACTGAGAGCTTTCCTCATTGCTTCTCTGCCTTGTTGAACATAGAACAGCTGGTCTTCTTCTGACGGGACAGGCTTCATATCTTCACCTTTGTGCTCTGCAAAAGACTCTGTTTAGCAACAACAACATTTTGAAAGTGTTATGAAATAGGAATATGTCGAAAATGTGCTTTGATACCATTATTTTTTAATCCAGCATGTGCTCTCATGGGATGTTGGATCTGTCCCAGTCTCTGCAGGTGTGTGAGCTCCTGGCCTATCACAGCCACAGCTGCGCGTTGAAGTCCTGCATGATTGAACAGGAGAAAAAGGCTCAGCAGTCGCACCCAGAAAGCAAAAACTCCTCCGTCAGATTACTGAGAGTGTTTACCTGCCATACTCCTCAGATGTGGGTAGGAGATTCCACAGCAGAGCTTTACAACTGCAGGCAGCATATTGTCTGTCTTCGGCAGTGACAGCAAAATAACAGAGCGAGTCTCTGGTTTTTATATGGCCTGTGAAGGACACTACGCTGAGATAAGCACCAGAGAAGAAGATAGGAGCTGCTGAATTCTGTCCTGAAGGCCACACGTGTCAAGAATTTTATTCACTAAAACAGAAGAGTTAATTTGTGGGATATGTGAGAAGAATCTTCATTTTTAAGAGACTCATTTACTGCGGCAGCTCAAAGCAAAGTAATCCTGGTTTAAATATACATATAATGACAGAAACTTTCACTTTCAAATCGCCTCAAGTTAAAAGTATGAAAGTATGACCACATTACAGATTCAGCTCTTCTTTCACCCAAAATAAATACTGTGATAATTAGTCCAAAGTCCATGGACCTTTTGCAGTTTTACAAAGGTGGGACCAACAAGTCCCTGGTCAGGACCAGAGTCAAGAGTGACAAATCCAAAGTCAAGAATGACAGGTCCAAGACAAGAGTAATAATTCCCAAATGAAGACCAGGAAGTTCAAAGTCAAGAGTGACAAGTCCCAAGTCAGGACCGACAAGTCCTGAGTCAAGACCAAGAAGTCCCAAGTCAAGAACAAGAAGTCCCGAGTCAAGACAGAGAGGTCGTCAGTCAAGACCAACAAGTCCCAAGCCAATACCGACAAACATGTAAGTCAAGACCAACAAGCCTCATGTCAAGACTGACAAGTCCGAAGTCAAGACTGACAAGTTCAAGTCAGGATCCAAAGTCCCTATTCAGGACAACAAATCCCAAGTCAAACATGACAAGGTTCAAGTCAAGACTGATCTGTCCTAAGTTAAGACCAACAAGTCCCAAGTCAAGACAGAGAAGTCCCAAGTGAAGTCCTAAACTATGAGGTTAGAGCCCTAAACCAGTCATAATGTGTTATTTACCAAATGATAAAATAGAAATTTCCCATTTTAAACGACCTTTGTGACCATTAAGGTAGAGATTTTTGAGTTGATGTCAAGTGTCAAGTCTAAAGTAACCAAACGTTTGACTCAAGTCCCTGGTTGTTCACGATTCAAGGTTGTGGACAGAAAAAAAAAACAGTACAGCAACATCTAACTTTTAAATCAACCAATTAAACTGTGGTGTTTGAAAGGACTTCGGTTTTACCTCAGAAATATGAAATCATATTTATAATGGGAGATCAGCCTTTAAAAATTTTTTTTTGCACAAAACAGTTGTCAGTCGTGTTTTATTTTTTAGCAAGACCTCTTTTCACTTGTAAAGGAGTGAAATTGCATTTATTGAACTGTTATCAGCTATTGAAAAAATAAAAATAAAAGCCCTTCTGATTTAAGAAGGACGTGTTCTTAGCAAACATCTATATAGTGTTTCTGAACACTGGGGTTCCGTTTTTCTAATCTGCATGAAATCTGCAGTCTTTCACAACGAAATATCTTTAAGAGCTCTGAAGGATTACACAAGGATCTACACAGGTTTAATGCTGAACGGTACTTTCTGTGTGCAATGATAATTAAGCTGAGTCTAACTTAATAACAAAACACTGTATTAAATCAGAGGAGCCATTATGAGTGTGAAGGGTACACAAGACTAATGGCATTGAGGGGAATACTGGCTCCTCAGCACAAATGGTCAATTATAGAGCATGAATTACTAAATATTTTCACCAAAGCACACTGACAAGAAGTCGCCTCCTTAACAGAGGGAAAACCGAGCTGCCAAAAAATATATATTCAGTTCTCTGATGCAATTTGAGGTAACACTTTTTGGCACAAGCTCGTTGCTCTAATTGGCAGGAACTGCAATACAGGATGCCTGAAAGGTCAGAGGTCTCAAGGGATCAGAGGGAATCCGAGGAAATCTCAGTTAATTTCAGTCAAGGCCCTGAAATGTGACCCTGAAAGACGGCAAAGATTAGAGCCAGCTGATCCAACGGCCTGTGGATAATGAGAATCGATGCTAACGCACTCATGTCTGCGGTGCCTGTTCAAACGCCTGAGTCAAAGGTTGTGAGCTGGAAATGAACAGGTTGTATTATAATGGAATGTGCTATGAAAGAAAAAGGAATGATTACATACTGCAGCTGATGAATGGACCAAAAGGCCATCAGATGTCAGATTATAGACTGAGGTCTTAAATGTCATGCAGGCTGCACTTCTTGCAAGCTTGTGCCTACATATATTTGACTCTGGGGGAATAAGCAGGCAGTCAGGGTAAAGTGGGGGGAGGTTAATCATCTAATGCTGCATGCTCCTCTCCTTCTGTAAAATGAATCCCCACAATTCAATACCCTTCGTCCCCTAGGGCTGACCTGTTTGGCCAGCAGTAGATTTCAAAGCTGTAGATAGCATGTCTGGGAAAAACAAAGACTCTGGACACAAAGGTTTATTAATTCATTTATTTAATAAATTAATTTTGTGTCAATTCGTATGCTCATTCTCTGATCTGCAAAGGCCGTGTGTGTAAAAGAAAAAAGAAACCAAAACACATTAATGATAATTCAGTTCATTCATTCACTTGCACTGACCCGGTTACATGGCAGGAGCTCGTTATCACATCTGTCTTGATAATGAGCCATCCATTCACACAATACAGGTTTAGAAATTGTTTTAATTAAATCGGTCCCTGCTTTTGTCTGCAGTGGCAAATAAATGTGTATAAGCAGATGTGGTCTCACGTCTGCTTATACACATTTATTCACTCTCATTCATTCACTCATTCTAGTCCAAAAGAGTTGGGACGCTGTAATTAAACATATTAATAATTTGCCACTCCTTTATGCACATATACTCAACTGAGAACAACACAAAGACAATGTATAAAAGTTTTTGTCTCATCAGCTTCGATTTTTTTATTTGATGCCAAATAAAAAAATCAAAATTAAATATAGATTGAAGCTGCATTTAGAATCACATACTAATGTACTACACATACTAATAATGGTGTCAAATTGAGCATGTAGAGCATTTCAATTAAATTTTGTGTATGTGAGAAATGCCCAGATGTACAGTAGATTAGCAAGAATTCCATATGCAATGTGAGCTAACTGCACATAAGTGCTCCAGAATGCATTGTGTGTCTTCAGACTCTGTGAGACGTACAGTTCAAGCACAATTTTCGTATTTCATCACAAAGAAATTTCATGAATAATGGTTTTATAAAAATCTAAAGAGGGTAGCTACAAATATGGTGGAAGAAAAGATGTTTATCAGAAAGTCTTTGGCGCTTAAACTTTTTAAATTTTGTGCTTGAAGGGCACATGCCTTTGGCACCAGACACTGGTGGTGGTGGCTGATGACTCTGCTGAGATTATTATATTAATGATAATAATAATAAATAATAAATATCTAATAATGTTCATATCAATAAAGTTTGAGTAGACTCTTGGGGTAAAATTAATCAATATAGAAGTCTTTGCAAAAGTGATACCACTGACGACATGATCTTAATTTTATGATTAAGAATGCAAAGATAATTTTTTTTTTAAATAATAAAAATAATAAAATAAAATAGTAAAAATAATTTTAAAATAATAAATGACTCAATTAAGTTTTAATTAAGTGAAGATTAAGTTAAATCAATTGAATATCATTTCTAAGATTACTGTCAGGACGCTGAGTCAGGTAAAACGAGGCACTGAAATTCAGCGAGAGTTTCCCAATTTCCGATGTGTCCTGAATTAACCGTTAACCGTTAACATGAACCGTTCCTTTACGAGGCAGTATGCAGCACAGACTTATTAGTATGTAGTAGGCAGAACGTCAGAATGTCATTTCAGACTTGGTCTGGGAGGGTTGGGAACACCTTCCACAGGTGAACAGGCTCATTTGGTAACAGGTGATTGATCACTGAAACAGGACTGTATAAAGGATATGACTGCATGGACACAGGAAGTATCAGTCAGTCTGAGAGCGTCAGTGTGAAGGGGAGTCATATCTGTAAAATTCTTTGGCCTGCTGCCACCCTCTCGTCTCAATGCTGCCTTGCAGAAGCTTCGCTGATAGAGCGCCAGCAAACAGCTGCCTCTTATCGGCCGAGCCAACAGGTGTCCTTGTGGGAAGAATTCATGACGTTAAAGCTGAACTTCACCTGCTGACCAGGGCAGCTGTCCTCCAACTGCAGTCGTAGCAAGGACTTGTGAGCAGCAAGGTGGCCTCTGAAGCCCCTGGGATGCTCAGCAGGAACATGTTCATGATATCTACAATCCCAAATGTTCCCAACAATGTTAAACACAGAACAAACAAAAAAAGACCACAAAAAATAAGAAAATGACCACAAAGAGATGAAAAGCAGCCACAGAGAAATGCCAAATGACATCAAAGAGATGCAAAACAATCACAAAAAGACACAAATCAACTACAAAAAGATGCACTAAAGAGACACCAAACAGTTACAATAAGACACAAAATGATCAAAAGGAGAAACAGTTTCATTAAGATTCCCACAGGAACAAAACCACAAAGAACTAAAAAATGATAACAAAAAAAAGTCAAAATGTCCAGCCTTCATTCTGAGTCATCAGTCATCACTCAGAGAGCACAGAATTCTGTCATTGTCACTAAAACCTGAACAGCAAGTAAATAGTTTCCAGCCTGGGTCAAACCGACATCCTGTAAGTATTGATTATCAGATGAAATGTGTCTGCTCTCAATTAAATAACTAAAATACCAAATCAGGAAAACACAGATCGTAGCTGCTTGTGGCTGGTTACAGTGGGATTAATGGCTCACTGATCTGAGTACTTATTCCTTCACTCTAGAGAAAAGTCTGTTTATTTATATGTTTAACCGCTTCATTAATTCATTTTAACAAGCCTGATTCATTTGCTGTTATTCGGTTCCACATGAGGGTATTTCAAATCAATGCTATTTGCTGCTGACCTTAATTAAATCTTATCCTGTTTTTTTTTATTCATTCTTTCACTACTTTTTCTTCACTTTTCTTTTGCTTTTCTCACAGAGTGACTCATATTCTGTCTTTTGTTCTGTTCTGTCACTGTCAGGTGTTATTTGAGACACTTTTAACTGCACTGCTATAATAGATTCTGTTCTTATACTTGGCCCCAGGGGAACTAATTGTGGTTCCATATATTGCTTAAGGATATTCTATATGTAGACTAACAGGACCGGAGATTAAATCACCAGACCTCCTGAGTCACAGCCGCCCACAAGTATGCAAAAGTTTCCTTATCTTGAGCATAAAAAGTGTCTGAAAGAAAATATGTCTTATGCATAGAAATGCATTTATACATGAAATGAAACTGAATTTCCATAATTGTAATGTTATGAAACATTTGTCCTGCACTGTATCATTTAGAATTTTAGTAGTCTCATGTTTTTATGACGATTTTTCATAAAATCGTCATAAAACATTTTTATGGTTTTTCTCTTGTGTCTCATTGTGTTTGGTGTCTCATTTTTGCATCTCTTTGTGGTTGTTTTTGCCGCTTTAAGGTTGTTTTTTCCACTTTGCGATTGTTTTGCTTCTCTTTGTAGTCATTTTGTGTCCCTTTGATTTTTTTGTATTATTGTAGTCATTTTGCATGTCTTTGTGATTGTTCTGCTGGTTTTTGTTGTCATTTTGTGTATCTTTATGGTCAATTAATATCTTTGTGGTCATTTTTCATCTCTCTGCTGTCATTTTGTGTCTCTTTGTTGTTGTTTTGCTTCTTTTTTTTCTCTCATCATTTTACAGTTGTCATTCTGCATAATATGCTCATAAACTCTTCTTTTTAGGCTATACTGTTTGAAAATGACCAGAAAAGTGTTTTTATGGAACATATGATGTCACAGTGAAGGTGGACATTTGGTTATAAAATGTGACTTGATCATTTTATCCTACTAAACATTTGTGTAAATGTATTTGAAAACTAAATCTGATCCGTTCATCCTTGACTCCAGGTGGAGTTTTTTTTAACCTGAGATACTGAATTCACAAGAATGAGATCGCAGTGAGGTCATTGTGTCCTTTATAACCAAGATCTGTTTAGTACTTTCTCAATTTGATGCGTAAAAATTAAAGAGTTGTTGGTTTTAAAGAGTTGTTGGCCTGTTGTTGCTTCTTTAAAGAGAGAAAAAAAAGTATATTGTGCTAATAATACTTTTACATAAGTAGAATTTTTTAAGACAGAACTCAGTATTGTCTGCAGTATTTTTCATTGTGTTATTGCTGCTTGAAGGATCCAACCATCTGACCCTCCACCCGTTTGCTCCGTCATGCATTAGCCTACTTTTGAAAAATTTCAGCACCTCTAATTGAATATCACCATCTTCAAACTGTGTTTTATCCAGTCGATCGGTCGTTGGAGGAAACTTGTTCCACATTCTGAATATCTGGACTGATAATGAGATGAACGATGACTCTGATAGTGACATTTCACTCTAATGCTGCATGATTACGTAGGTGATTGTGATATTAGGTCACAGTCAGCTGATCTGCAATGAGATGGAGTTTTAGTCTGTCTTTAACCTTTAGAAAGACAGAAGGAATAGTTCTATCATCATAGTGGATCCGGATTAAAGGCTTGATCCACTGATTTTTTTTAACCTTTTTTATCGATTGCATATTAACTATTTGACAGGCTCACCTCAGCCTGTAAACTGTTTTATTTGTTTTAAAATTGGTTATAAGATTTAATTGAACGTCTAATATGGGAGTATTTCCTGTGTTCCTTCAACTGTATTATCAGTTTGTCTTAAACTGCACTAAATCCTTTAAATATTGTGTCTCTTTATGTTTGCCTGCATCACCTTCGTATTTTATCATCCTTTAAAGCACATTTAATTCTCTTGCTGAATGAGATGTCCTCTATAAGTTAAGTTTCATTACCTTACTTGTAAGACCGGGGCTTTAAACACATCACATGACCTGCCCTGCAACCCTGAAGCTTTTAGAGCCGGTACGCATAATGTCTTTATCTTCATATAAAATACTGGACAAATGAAAAGTTTGGCTGTAACACGAATGTCTGGGAAAATTTTCATAGAAATCCATCCAATAGTTGTTAAGACATTTCACTAAAAGCTACAAATGTAAACCAAACAAAAAAAAGTCACCACTAAGAGATTTTACTATTTTTTGTTTTGCTTTCACGCCACAAAAAAATCCAACATTTTGTGAACACATCATGTAAATAGTGTTGTAAATGTATGCAGTAAACCAAATGAGCACATTAAGCTGTTAAAATCTGCTTTTTAAAACATGATCCACATCTTCATGTAACACTATATTATCTATAGTAGTGTCTTATTAATGCAATTGAATCTGCAGAACTCCACTCATTAAATTGGCTCATGTTTCTAAGAAGCATCTACAAAGGGAATATGTGATGTTGTACATCGTGGGGATGAGAACCAATCTATTCTGTTATCATCAGGAAACCATAATATCGATGGAAACCCATCTCAGAGATCAGAAATTAATCTTGAAGATGATCCTCAGCTCCTGCGTGGACTTCAAGGACCTCTGCGTCTCCAATCCTCTCTGCAAAAGAATTCTCACGTCAGCTCACGAATTTTACTACAGGCCCATCTGTTCTGGTCATAATTAAGAGTCCTTGTATCTGATGTAAAAACAGTTATTTATCATATTTATCATATTTATCAGTTATTTAGCCATATGTTTGATACAGGTTACATTCTGTCTATATGAAGGATGAAGAATATACAAGACAGACAACTGTGGATCAGGAGGCGACCAGAGTCACTGCAGTATTTCTTACAGTACTGAATTTGTGTGAATATTTATTCTATTAATTTTTTAATAACCTAATAATCCCTGTCTCCTCTGCTTTAAATCAATTAACCAGTGAGGCGTGTGACAAAGGATCATTGACAGGCATCCAGTCGTGAAAGCAAAACTGGAGGGGATAAAAAATCACACGTCAGAAAAGAAAAATGAACATTTCAAAAGCGGAGATGGGTTCAACGACCTCCTGCAATCCACGTCTCTTTTATATGAATCTGCTCAAGTGGGATTTTATTCTAAGTATTTCAATTCTGTCAAAATATGGCTGTTTGTATCTGAAACATCAGTCATCACTGATGACTCACTCAGAGTGTGTCTACAGAGAGCACGTCAATGTCAGCGGCTGTGTTTTCTTTGTGTTATTTTGTTGGGTACATCAGCCTTTGGGTTGTGGGTTTGTAGCCCCCTGTCAGTGACAGGGTGCAGGCTGTGAGGTCAGACTATAGGCTAACAACGTAGCTCCAGACGTCTGAATTCATACATATCCAGCGATGTGACAGCTTCCTAAAGGGTTGTGAAGAGGTGTGGGTCTTTTGTTGGTTTGTCAGAAGGATGATGCAAAAACCACTAAACGGATTTCCATGAAAGATGGTGAGAAGATCTGAGAAGGTCTGGGACCAGAAGAGACCCCATTACATTTTGGTGCAGATCTGGATAAAGGGGAGGATTTTTTTCTCTTATTTCTTTAACAATTTAATTCCTCGAGGGATAATAATAGAAAAAAAACCATCAGGCATATTTTAAGGTGTTGTTGTTTATGACCGTGTGCAATTTGATCCACCAGAATCCACCGTGAAACAACCAGAAAATAAAGGGTTCTTTCTCGGCCTACATTCTTCCACCAAGTCTGATGGAAATCTGGAAAGTAGTTTTTCCTTAATCCTGCAGACAAACAGACAAACCTGAGACATCAGAGGTAATTATTAAATCATCTGCTTACCTGGTCTGTCGTGGCTGGAAGCTTGATTCCCTCTGTTTGAGCTACAGATGTAAACAATTAATGTTAAGATTAAAATGACTCTTAAAATATTTTAAACAGCAGAACCAGTTGAAAATCCAACAGACATCAGCCTGACCTCGTTCTCTGTGGTCTTCTCCACGACTGGTGGAACGGAGATGCACCAGGATGAAGAGCCTGGAGGTGGTGGACATTCTGATGATGATGATGGTCGACACCATCCAGAGCTTGTGTGATCATCCCCATCACCAGGTCTTTCTCTGTGGGTGCATGACACCAGCAGCAGGAGAACAGTTCAGAGCTCCTTTTCATCAGCAGTGCAGCGTCCCAAAGGACCAATTATACACTTTCACCTCCATTTAAATATGCAACACAGTTAGAAAAGTAATTAAACCTTTAATACAATACAAACTGTAAACACTAAGGCAGCAGACGAACAATGTGTGACTTGTTGTGTATTTTACTGTTAATTAAATTTAGTAAGACTATAGCAGCATACTGCTACCTGTCAGCTGGGGGGGTCAAGAGGCGGGGCCACCCTGGACAGGTCGCCAGTTCATTAGCATTCATTAGCAGCTATAAATGTTAATCTGATGCATTCAGCACAGCTGCAAACTGACTTTCAATAATTAACAATAAACATGAATCATGTTCTCCCAGTGATTTAGGATAGGCCAATTCTACAAGTGGGTGGACCCAGGCCCCTTAGGACCGCCCACAATGCCACGCCTGTGCTGGAGTACAGCACTAAAGTGATGTTTGAGATTCTACTAACATCAACTGACCAAAGTATCACCTTGATTACAGAAGAACTGATTTAAGAAATGCAAAACGTTTCTGAAAGTATTATTTGTTAGAATTATTATTATTATTTATTACAGTGGCTGGGAGCCTCTGGAGCTGCTGGTATTCTTACATTCAGATCCACATTTTAAAATCTGCATCTTGACCTCATTACTGTCGATCAGAGAAGGACTTTACCTCTTTGGCATGCGAGCAGAAGCCACTGCTGGACTGTGGACAGAGAATCTGTCTGCAGGATCTGACAAAGAAGCTCCAACACCTGAAAAGAGAGCACATTCGCTTGTTATCAATATTTATATGTGAGTTTCTGTTTCTGGGAATGACAGACCTGGGCCGGAGGTTATTTTCCAACAACAATGTAAATTCAGTGTAACCTTGGGCAAAAGCTGTGAGCTCTGCAGAATTTCTATAAAGTTAGAAACCTCCATCCTTCATCTGTAGAATAATATCAGCCTCATTTTAAGCTAACTGTGGTGCAGCTAAACATCCGTGGAGGAGTATTTCACCATGAGCTCTTGATCATGGAGCAGCTGAGGGTACAGCAGGCGTTGGGAATGGGATCTGCGTTGGTAAGACGTGGAGGATGGAGGGATGATTCTCCCGGTTTCAGATGAATATTGAGTCTTTCTGCGGACGAATTCTTCTTCAGGTTGCTCCTGGAACAAAAACATGCTCTTCAGTACAGAAACTTTACACCTTCTTTAAAAAGTAAGTCAGGAACTCATAATGACATAATGACAATACTGATGCTGATTTATCATGTTTGACATTATAAGGGTTTTACAGTATAGGTTAACATTGCTCTTCCCTTTATATGCCTATAAAGTTTCCCTAAACCAGGCTATCTTTAAGGCAAGCAAAACCTCTCAGGGGCCATCAACACGACAAACAGAGAAGTTTTGGTGGGTTTTTTGTTTTTTTTATACTTTATTGTCCCTGTGCATTTGACCCATCCCTGAGAAGCAGTGGGCTGCCATTACATTACAAATTGGGGTTCAGTATCTTGCTCAAGGATACTTTGACTTGCAGGGGCTGGGGATCGAACCACCAACCTTTCGTTCTGTGAACAACTGCTCTGCCTCCTGAGCCACAACCGCCCCTTTGTTTCTACAAGATCTGCATTTTTTGGGGCCTGAAAGCACAAATGTTTGAAAAGGGGCTCCGGAGTGTTATCTTTTGAAAACGCCAGCGTACCGCCACTGCGTCAAGATGGCGCTGCACCAGTGGCAGCTTGTTACAGCAGCTCTCTGCTCACTGTTGAGCTTCTTCTCTTCTAGTTTCGATTGATACTTCCTTTCTATTTTTTATATCGACTACCTGCTGTAACACCATAAATTTCCCCGTTGTGGGACGAACAGAAGATTTTTTTTATCTTATGTTATCTTAAACGAACAAAATGAAAACGATGAGGCCTTATTCATGTACAAGGACAGAACACTATGGACAGAACGACGACAACAAAACGATGTCGGACTGTCTGGTTTTGTTTGTGCTGCAGACTCTGTTGAGTTTATTAAAACTCCTCCGAAGTAGACTTGTTGAACCACTGCTGTGACTCTAAAAATCCCATTTCCACTGCATAGCACCAGTTCAACTTCCATTAGGTAAAAAGTACCTGGTTCTACTTTTTTAGTAGTTTTTTAGTGTGGCTTTAAGCGAGCCGAGCAGGTACTAAAAGGTCACGTGAAACGTTACAGACCACTGATTGGTCAATGCCCGGCACACACAGAGTTTCCTGCACAGCACAAATCAATGTTGAATGCTTTGTGAGTTCAGATAGTCCTGGACAGACTGCAGCATACCCGCACCTCTTTGGCCGTTTTCACTTGAGAGGACAAACTGACTTTTGCAGCGAGATCTTTGAGTTCATCCCTCCAGGCCTCTGAAAACAGAGCTGTGACACAAAGAGGAAAAAATCCTGCTGTTAGTCTGAAACTCGGTGGGAATATTTTTGGAGAAAAATTCAGCGGCTGTTGGAGTGCAAACACACCTAATTTGCTTTTATTGCCACCGTCTCCATTCTGAGTCAGCGAGAAACCAAGAGATGGATAGTTCACTTTCCTGAGGACGTGGCTCTTGAGAAGTGGATGAGGAAATAATGATGAGGTGACGAACCAATCATCTCTCACGGAGCAGACGGGCCTGCCGTTCAATCCTGTTGTAAAGAAAGAGGCCAGTTCACACCCACAGTGTAACGCTTTAGAAGTGTGGAACAATCATAGGTGAGGCCTGAAGAAAGACATCCAGCAGGGTTCCTGAAGGCGGCAACCTCAGAGGTGAAAACTAGTGTAGCCATCTCTTTATGTGCCATATACCCACTCAGGAATGATTTCATACAGTATGAGTAACTAAGGAATCACTTCTGAAAGGGATGTTTGCACAGAAACATAAGAATAAAGACCTTATGAGTTCATTATTGTAGCAAAACCATTTGCAAATGTGTGTGGAGGGTTGTGTAACTTCAATCCAGTCAGATTTTTAAATGCGTAAAATAATCTCTAAATGCATACTGATGTTTGTAACCATGAAAATATGAATGCAGAATCTGTTTGTGCACAAAGAGAATTTGAAAAAGGCTCCAAATCCATGTAAAGATTTGCATGAATTTACTGAATGATAGTGAGGCTGGATCTGAATCTCCTCCCTGACCTTGGATGTGCCTCACCCTGTGAGGATGAGGATTGTGTCTGGAGAAGAAGGAGTGATGGCTCAGGACTCCAAAGCGTGGACTGCTCGTCAGCAGCTTCTTGGGGAAGTCAGCGCTGAGCGGCACCTCCTTCATTTGGCTCCTCTCTGCCGTCATCATCCGGGACTCTGGACTCTGTGCCGTCGACATACCTGGACCTGGACCCTGACCTGGACCTGGACC
The DNA here is from genome assembly GCA_037577475.1 of Chaunax sp. Z400. Lineage (NCBI taxonomy): Eukaryota > Metazoa > Chordata > Actinopteri > Lophiiformes > Chaunacidae > Chaunax > Chaunax sp. Z400. Next base: position 2,038,609 of record CM075203.1, on the reverse strand, counting down.
TGGACCTGGAGGTTTGTTTAAATATGAAGGAACAGAAGCTGGAAGAAAATCTCTCAAGTTCCTTCCTGATGGAAATACTGAAACATTAATATTCAAGGACCTTGTGATTGCAAACAAATATTGGAAAACTGCAGGAAAAAAACATAAATAGAAACAATTCACACTTTATTTACTCTAAGAGTCCAAACATAACCATAGTGAATAAAACTAAGCAAAGAAATGTGATATTTAGCAGCTAAATAACTTCTTATTACAAAAAATATAACTTAAAAGAACCACTTTACCTCAGAAAACAGCTTCCAGCTTAGAACCGTCAGTACTTCATGTGCTGTGTTGCCTTTGTTGCTAAGAAACCTGAACTAAACAAGAAAGAATAGCAGCTGCGCACAACAGGAGAAAGGCGTTCTCAGCCAATTTAATGAGACAGGACTTACACATGCATAAAGAACAGAGTTTAACTTAAAGAACAAGAGGCGACAGCAGCAGCCATCACCTTTCAAAGCAAGAAGAAAGTCGACATGAACAGTTACACCTGAGCACAGTGTGTTCTATTCAGCAGCTGTTTCTCCACCTTTTTTCAGTCACACCAAACGCTGAAAGTATGAAAATCTCAAAGCACGAAAAAAGTATTTAAAATGTTCACTCTGTGTCCCTCTGTCGGCAGACACACACAGGAAGTTCTCATTGACAGAGAGAGAGAGGTTCCATCTGGAGATCCAAGCAGGACATTATAAAGACAAAGACAAAGAACATACAAATATATGTAAAAGTACATAAAGACAAAGACAAAGTACATACAAATATATGTAAAATGAAATAAAGACAAAGACAAAGTGCATACAAATATATGTAAAATGAAATAAAGACAAAGACAAAGTGCATACAAATATATGTAAAAGTACATAAAGACAAAGTACATACAAATATATGTAAAATTACATAAAGACAAAGACAAAGTACATACAAATATATGTAAAATTACACAAATTAACTATAATTATATATATATATGATGATGATTTATGTCATTACTTAAAATGAAACTAAACTTTTTTTTGCAATTTGAAGGTAAATCTTATTCGTTTTATATCAATGCATCGGGCATGAATTAAAGTTGCAGCAGGTAGCATCACATCATCTGAGGCTGACCAGTCATACGTTGACATCATGCTACGTGTCATGTGTGACGTGTGACGTCAGTGTTCTTTTATTGAAATTCTTCTACTCTTTTTTGCAGTGCAGGTGTTGATTTGAACCCTGTTGCTGTGCAGTAACAGTGCTCTCCACTACACCACCTCGCTGCCCTTTGTTGCAGACATATATTTGTTGATTAACACCATAACAAATGTGAGAGAAAAAAGTGGAGTGTCATCGTTTGAAGCTGCTGCAGTAGAACAGGTTGATTTTAGTGGCTGTAGCTCTGGGTTAGCCTCAAACCGCTCATCATTATGTTTAAAATGATGCATCTGCTTCCTTCTGGCTTAAATACACCTCAGATTCATGTCTTCTATGTCTGTGTTGAACTACAGCACATAAAGCTGGTGTCTTTCCTCCTTCTTTCAATTATTATGGTCTGTACCATTCGACAGTCTGTCCATTAGTGGGTTTAATTTTTTTTTAAATGCTCTAATGGACTCTCAGTTCAGATTATTAAAGCTTAATGGGCTCCAACATACATTCAGCGCTATGACTTTTACCTGCTGCTGTGTTGCCGTAGCGCCACGAGCCATGGGATGTTGTTTTTACCTGATTTTCATGCTGATTGAATTTCGTGTAATGAAAATACTCGTTTGGATTCAGACAGCCTGGATATTTAAAAGCTATCAAACAAACTAAAGAAATAAATAAGATTTTTGCTCTGCTACAATTTTGTCCATTTCATTATTATGGTGAGAATGTATAAGTGCTCATACTATTGATATTTTCCAGGTTACAGTCAGTTGAAGTTCACACGGGTGGGTTGAGATTCAGCCCTTTTTAATTCACCTCATTTTTCCAGCATTTTTGAGCCCAAATAACTTCATGAATCCAGGAGATACGAACATCTTCAGGGAAGAAAAACACATTTGAGTCAGTCTGAATCAATTTTACATCCTTCAATTGAAGCCAAACCAAAAATTTTGTTCAGCATTATTTTTTCTATAACTAACCTTGAGCATCAGTATCATGGGATATATCAGTTTCAATAGTAAAACTGCTCTAATTTAATGTCTGTGACGTTTAGAAACAAGCAATGGTCCCTGGAGCTGTTTCCTATTTCCTGATCATTTACTGGAGAAAACTTTAACAAGTGCATTTTGGGGAAACTTTCAAAAGTCATATGACCATGTGGGAGAGGCGGTTGGTCCAAACATTATAGCACATGATTTTGTCAAATATGGAATTAATATTCATCAATTAACAGGGAAACTTAAACATCTCCTTTCTGTCTTTTTTCTCCTGGGGGATCCTGAGTATTTCATGCTTGTATTATTATAATATCCATCCATCAGTCTGAGGTAGCTTATATGGTTAATCCTCGTCAGACCTACTGGTGACCACTGGCCTGTGAGCGCACACACCAACACAGACACATCTCAGCTGCAGCAGCGACAGCAGCATGTTCTCCTTGGTGAGGGAGGCAGCGCAGCATCCAGACGCACCTGTTGGTTAAAAAGCAGCTCTGGGCCAGGACCGGGACCGAAGACCAGGATCAGGATCAGGATGGCAGCAGCTTCGACGGAGTCGGGACAGGGGGCCACCAGGATAACTCCTGAGGTGCTGCAGGAGATGCTCCAGTACTACAACCTGAGCCGCCAGGAGTTCATCAACACTTACAACATCCAGCCGCTCGTCTACATCCCCGAGCTGCCGTACGGCGCCAAGATCACCTTCGTCATCATGTACATGGTCATCTTCGTCCTGGCTCTGGCTGGAAACAGTTTGGTCATCTACATAGTGGTGAAGAAACGCGCGATACAAACGGCGACAGATATTTTCATTTGCTCTCTGGCGGTCAGCGACCTGCTCATCACTTTCTTCTGCATCCCTTTCACTTTGCTGCAGAACATCTTCTCAGAATGGTTTGGAGGTGAGTCTGAAACCTCTAAACTTAACACTCAATCATGTAAAGAGGACTCAGGATTTAAACTGTGGGGATTTCAGGCAGTGGCTGCAGTTTGGAACGACCTTAAAATAAGAAACGGTGCCATTACGCAGTCTTACAAATGCATCAACTGCAATACGCATCGCTTCAACTGATCAAATAAGGTTTTAGAAGATAAACAGGCTAAAGATGCATGATATAAAATGTGTCATTTACTCTAAATAAGCTCTGGAGCACATGTAGGCGTGAATGAAACCAAGCAGCAGATTCGCGCAACGCTGAACAATCAGATGCGTAAAAATTAGGCAAACTGCGCCAATTAGGTCGATCAGACCGCAGACAAAGCATTGAAGCAATTAACTTCTAAAGAGGTGCCATGAAGCTGCAGCAGGAGGTCAGATTCCTAAATGATAGAGTCCTGGTTCGGTGTATGGGACAGTCTAACGGTGGGGTCTGGGCTAATTTTAGAGTAGATGTCATTTTCTGTAAGCTGGAGCCTTTTAACCGGTGGTTTCACACTTTTATGAAGCTACACTCTGAGGACGTGTTTGGCTCAAGATCATATATTCAAAGATGATAAAGTCACTCATTTGAGGATCTCCTTATGTTTGCATCCAATTTCCACTAAATTTATGTATTTACTGTTATCAAATAATATAATAGTATTAATACACTTTATTTGTTTAGCAAATTTCATATAAGAAATACAGCCTAACAGCAATGAAATCATGCACCAAGTATGCTATGCATAAAAAAAGATGGAAAATTAATGTAAACTTGATAGTAAAGGTAAAAACACAGAGATGCATAAAAACAAGGATAACAATAGGGGTAAACATAAGGTAAAATAAGCATGAAAATAAAATATAGAATAATTAATTAGATTAGGAAAAGCAAACATAGAATATATAAAATCAAGTAAATCACAACAAAGGTAGTCTGGAAAGTAACAGCTAGTTAATGCTATGTGACAAGTTTTAAGCTTTCTTTTAAAAAATATTTAGCAAGCTGAAAAAAATCAGCCACATTTAGTGAGTTGGTGAGAATCCCCCAAAAAAATCTGGAACCACCTGATTTAAATGCATATCCAGTAACCTTAAATATGGTTCCAGGCCTGTGAGTCTGATCTTGGATGAGGCTTGATTTAATTTAAGGGGACTGTTGGGCCTTGTCGGAGGGATACGCTCTACTAAGTGTCATTCTGGTCTTGGTGTATTTGCTCACACACACATTTCACACACATAACGCAGCTCCACATAAATATTCAAGACAACTCCTCACAGCAAAATGCATCAATATACCAACTATCTTTCACATCTTGAATCCATAAGATAAGACTGAGGAGTGTGTGGATAAGATCAGATCAATCTCTTTAATGGTGTACGTCACGTCCCTCCAGTAAGCATGGCCACGTGGTTTTTGGCTAACAGGGACACCTTCTTTTTACAGACGTAGCATTTAAATGTATTCAAAGTGGCCATCACTGCATTAAAAACAGACAGGATTCTGTAGTGGACATCACTGCATTAAAAACAGACAGGATTCTGTAGTGGACATCACTGCATTAAAAACAGACAGGATTCTGTAGTGGACATCACTGCATTAAAAACAGACAGGATTCTGTAGTGGACATCACTGTATTAAAAACAGACAGGATTCTATAGTGACATCACTGCATTAAAAACAGACAGGATTCTGTAGTGGACATCACTGTATTAAAAACAGACAGGATTCTGTAGTGGACATCACTGCATTAAAAACAGACAGGATTCTGTAGTGGACATCACTGCATTAAAAACAGACAGGATTCTGTAGTGGACATCACTGTATTAAAAACAGACAGGATTCTGTAGTGGACATCACTACATGGACTCAGGAACACTTCAAAAACTGAACACAGTTTGTTGCTGCATCCACAAATGACAGCTGAAACTCTACCATGCAAAGAGGAAGCCAGCATTCCTGATGGTGTAGGGGTGCATTAGCAGCAGAATTGATCTGATGGTGAAGGACTTAACAGGGCACTTGTCAGACAGAGGACAGAGTGGATAGAGTGATGCTGAAAACCTAGTAACATTGGATGGGACTCTGAAAATAGCTGCAACACTCATGCCTGATAATGTACTCTTCTACATCCTTTGAAAAGCACCAACAACCTTCATCATCAGTCACCAAAGACCCTGAGTTTTGGGCGGCCAGGAGGCAGAGTGGGTCCTGGACTCCATGCTGAAGTGTCCTTGTGGAGGATACTGAATCCTAATTTGCTGTGATGGCTGTCCCATCACTGTGTGACTGTACGTGTGAACGGCTGAGCACAGAAACATCATGAAGAGCTTTGCTCTATCACAGCCTCTGCCTTGAGTCAATGAGTGTGAATGAGTGTGAGGCGCTTTGAGGTGAAGAGCACCATATAAATGAAGACCATTAAGCATTCAGTGTCAACAGAAACTGAGCATCATCGGCCTGGAGTGGATTTCTGACATATCCAGCAAAGACACCTGATGGAAACATGAGACATTCAGTGTATCATAGCAGCTCAAAGCATTCACTCCTATTAAAATACTTGGCATGCAGGTCAGCTCTGAGCTTCATTAGCTGCAAAATGTCACTGGTGACTGTGGTCAAGCATAATTAGAGATGGTTGTTTGGTCATTTCAATGAAAGACCTCAGGTATCGTTGTTTGTTTCGCATAAAGTGGGAATGCTTCGAATTTCGTAGAAATTCTTGCTCCCATTTTCTGTAACTAAGCTCACGCTGTGCTTTTCATTTCAATACAGCCAACTTTATTATCCATCACTGAGAGACCTCATGGAAAGGTGACCCTTCTGCACACACTCATAGATACCAACCCCCTAATATATGTCTTATTTTCATTAAGATCCATGCATTATTCCCTGAGAAATAAAAGAAAATATAGAAAATGATCCTATTGTGCAAAATTAATGAAAGTGGGAAAAAAAAACATCCTGGGTCTGCACCAAAATACAGCGGTGTCTATTTTGGACCCAGATCCATCGTCCCACCAAATTTCGTGGAAATCCGTTCAGCACTTTTTGTGTAATCCAGCTGATAAACAAACAAACAAAGACGTTGCTTCGAATCTGATGCAGACATGTTCAAAAAATGTTCAATATTTTAAGGTTTAATTCAAGTTAAACGTTTAATCATTAGGGTTGGGAACCGAACCCACAACTTTTTATTGTCCTGACTAAATTACATTGTTACTACAGACACATTCAATTGGTGCCAAATTTCAGTAGCTTAGACCCTGTCCCGCTGCAATATTTGTAATGAATGCAAATCTGTCCAGGACGACATGTCTAACCAGAGGAAACACCTGGTCAAACACTGAATATATCTAAAAGCTGAGGGATGGACCATGTTTGATGGCCTCCTGCAGCAGCTAAAGCTAACGTGAGCATGTCTGCAGCCAGCTCTTTGACGTTGTAACAAAACGTTTCCTCCATCTCCTGAATCCTGATCAAACCATTCAAAGCTGTGAACTTTAAACATACTTGTTTCTCAGCACATCTTTGATTCAACCCTCTGTTTTCCCTGCAGGTGTTCTGTTTTGCAAGATGGTTCCCTTTGTGCAGACTACAGCCATAGTGACAGGCATCCTCACCATGACCTGCATTGCCATTGGGAGATACCAGGGCATTGTCTTCCCACTGAAAACGAGGAGGCAGTATTCATCCAAAAGAGCCTACAAGATGCTAGGTATTCTGTTTGTGAGAGTGGCTCATTATGTTTGTAGTGGTGGATGTGTTCTGTTCTGTGAAGTGTACGCCAAATGAGAGCCACTTATAGCTAGAATAATACCTGTGGGTGTTAATTCTCAAGAAAATGTCACAAATTTACAAGAAAAAACAGACAGAGTGTTTTTTCTTTGTTAATGAACCAACACACACCAGATGGAACATCTTGTAGAGTTTTGTGCCTGCAGGGGATGGCATCAAATTATCATTCAAAATCCCATTTAGCAAAGGAAATACATGTGATTTTAGGTCACAATCGGCACCAGATTACATGCATCTGGGTTGGATTTAATTTGATAAATTTGTGACTTTTATATCTGAGACTTTAGTTTTTTATTAACCCCTCATTGGTTCCATTTTTTAACCTACAATGGCCCTAATACATCATGTAATAGGCAGCAGACACATTAAATATTCTAAATATGTGGAAACAATTAGGATAATTCAATTATACATAAACCACTGAATAAGACCCACTACCTAAAGCAGCTAGTTTGAAGGGCTACCTGTATGAATGTAGATGTAGACAAAGGTAGCGTAAATCGCTATGACAGCATATTTATCAACCTTCAGTAGTTTAATCACGGAGAAACACCTGACATCACAGACTTACCAGGATAAGATAGTTACCAGAGACATTCTAACAGTATAGAGATGTGCCACTCTCAGAACTTCTGGGTAAGTAGGGGGCGCTAACAAGGTACTGTAGTCCAAAATTAATGAGGCTCTATGGAGCAGAAGCACCAAAATTAAATGTTTATGGGGGAAAAAATGTTTTTCTGTCAATTATTCTGTATTTTCAAGTATTTTCTGGGACCATCTGTGAGCGTCCTGATGTAAATGTTTTTACCTGTCTGCGTCCTGCAGGGCTGGTATGGATCGCCTCAGTGGTGGTGGGCTCACCCATGTTGTTTGTGCAACAACTAGAGGTAAGCAGTGATCTTCACATCAGCCCATTAGCTTTCATTACCTTCAGCTGTGACTGCTAAGCAGTTTACACAGCTGGATAAAACATCAACAAACATGAAGCTAAGAAAGATTAAGACTGACTTGTCGAACATCCGTGGGAACGGCTGTAGTTATAACTCTAGACAGGCGGAACTATAAATGTAATCAGGATTTGAAGAGAATCCGGAGTGTAAACAACAACATAGATGTGAGAATTATATGATTTTACTGCAGGTATTTATGTTTACATTCATAAACACAAACTAGACATGACTCTCCATTATGTCATTGCACCTAAAACCATCAGTCCCCTGATAGGCTGACCCTCATCATGTGACTCCTGGACCATGAAAACCTGCCCCTAGAATCTGGATCACATTGGTATCATTATTATTATTATTTGATAGTTATTCTAGAAAAACTATAATTCCTCCTCTCCATAAAATTTCATCAGAATCCGTTTGTAACTTTTTGAGTAATCCTGCAAAGAGACAGACAAACCTACACTGTCTGGTGTCTCTAGACTCCTGGTTGCAGAATAAATTGAATGTGGATCTGTGTCCCGTCGGTAAGCGAGTAAAAAGTCTTTCTCTGTGTAAGAGTGACAGGAAGTTTAGTTTGGTGGATGTGTGGCTGCAAAACGGTTCCACTAATCCCCAGAAACATTTTGGTTTCAGTTCCTCAAGTCAGTAACAATAAGGATGAACATCTTTTTTTTTGCTGGTCAACCCTTGTTAAATGATTTCAGTCCTATGTTAAGCCCCCTGTGTGCCAACTCAGTTCAGCTTTGGCAGCTGCAGCAGCAGCACCCGAGTTTGGAAGACAGATCTCATTATCTGGAGAGAATGGACCGGATACACTGACTGTCAGTCAATATCATAGGAGGAAAATATCATAAATTCACTTTATTCACTGATCATCTGTGCCATCCTGTGTGTTGAAACACCTAAAAAAAGAGACACCAGCTCTATAGGGCAGTAGAGTCGAGATAGAATTGGTGGAATGCTGATGACATTTTACTGCACAGACTTTCTGTTTTTGGCACGGCACTTTTCAGATGCTCTGTTTGACACTTTGAGCAGTTATAGTTCAACAAAAATGCACAAAGTTTGGGGAATTGACACATGACTCTGCTTCTGTGAGACCCTGTTGGTGACTGACTCAAATTTCAGACATGTCAGAAATTCGTCCAACTATCCAGTGGCCGGTGGGAAGCAGTTGTTGGAGCCATGATTGCCTGAAGAAGCTGCAACACAAACCCACTCCAGAATTAGACGTGCGGCTCAAAAATCAGCTTTAAAGAAAGTGGAAAAAATTCATGGATCCACCCCAAATTTTATCTGGTTCTTTCCGGACCCATACGCCATCCCTCCATCAAGAAGTATGAAAATCCGTCCTGTAGTTTTTGTGTTGTCCTGCTAACAATCAAACCAACCAAATGGTGAAACCATAACCTCCTCGGTGGAGATATTAATTTAAAAAGAGTCATCCGAGATTTTCTGTCTAGAGCTACTTCGTCCGCCTCGATTGTTCCTCCTGGACAAAAAGTTTTCTTCCTCCTCTCTCAGGTGAAGTACGACTTCCTGTATGATCACTACCATGTGTGCTGTCAGGAGAGTTGGCGCTCTCCAACTCACAGGCAGGCATACACCACCTTCATCATGGTGGCTCTTTTCCTGCTCCCTTTGGCGGCCATGCTGTTCCTTTACACCCGCATCGGCATCGAGTTGTGGATCCGCAAGAGGGTGGGCGACTCCTCCGTCCTCAACACCATGAACCAAAGGGAGATCAACAAGATCTCAAGGTAGGTTAGCGGCATCTCTAGGCGTTTTCATGTGTTCATTTTCACCATAAAAATATATTTATTCTCAGCGTCATGTGTGGTTATATGGATAAAATCCCTATTTCATTTTTGCGTTCCCAATGAACACAACTGGCAGTGGCTGAAGGTGGGAAGCCAGAGAGGGATCATTGCCAATGGAAAGTTGGGTTGAAGTTTCTCGATCTTGGTGTTTCTTACCTTCTACAGGAAAAAGAAAAGAGCCGTTAAAATGATGATCACCATCGTTCTGCTGTTCACCATTTGCTGGGCACCTTTCCACACAGTCCACATGCTGTTTGAGTACTGTAAGTATAGCTGGGGTCCATGGATTTAAATGTGGTTCTATTTCTAGATGTTTTTAATTCACACTGACCTCTGTCTGTTGTTCAGATGATCTGGAGAAGAAATACGACGGAGTCGCGCTAAACATGATCATCGCCATCGTTCAGGCCATCGGGTTCTTCAACAGCTTTAACAATCCCATCGTGTACGCCTTCATGAACGAGAACTTCAAGAAGAGCTGCGTCTCCACCCTGTCCCACTGCATCCGGAAACCGAACCAGCAGGGCGCTGCTGTGGCGGCGTCCAAGCTGAGCGTGCAGTTCATCAAACCCCAGAGCAGAGAAGCCTTCGTCGAGTCAGATGAAGCCAACAGCTCTAAGCAGAGCTCAGCAGAGAAAGGCCCGGGGAGTTCCTCCCATAGGGAGAACTCGCTGGAAATAATCGAAGAAAAAATCTCCACCATACAGACAGAACTCCCTGCAAACAGCTCCTCTCAGGTCAAATGAGAAGGCTCAAAGTCAGATGTTGTTTACCTGACAATACCAGCTGCACATGCATCAGATGCATGTCTTTAAAAAGGTCCAGTAGCTTGAAAACATACATCTCTGCAGGGCCAGAAGCAAAAGAGATCATTTAATTCTGCTCAAGAGAGCAACAGGAAGGACACAAAAGGAACGACACAGTTCCATCAGCCTCTGAAATCTGCAGGACATTCAGAGATCACCAATAGGGCTGCAAAGACAACCCTCCTCTATGTCGCCTTTAGAGCCGGTGTTATGCAAGCCATGTATGACAGCAGCGTCTACATCTACTGTGAGGTGTTACATATGCACTGAGCAGCTCTTCAGAAACGACAAAATATCAAGGCAAAAACAATCAATACCTTCACTGTTGAAGATAATTTGCATTGGTGGTGCTTTAAGTGTCTGCCTCACTCAGTCTGAAGAGACGCAATGCATTCTGGGGAGCTTGAGTGTGTGCAGTAAACTCAGTTGGATGTCAGACTTGAATAGTACGTTAGTATGGGATTCTGAACACGTGTTAGCACAGTAGCCTTGATGTCACACTCAGTGGAATGAGGTCATACAGGGTACAGGTTGTAGCAGCTAGTTAATCTGAGACGACCACATGCCTTATTTAAAGGTCCTTCACACAGCTGCACTCCTAAATCACCATCAGGAAAAACTGTTTATATCATTCTCACTCAAAACGGACAGATTTGGTTGTTTTCAGAATGGTGCTGTGTAATATTTTTGTAATTATGATGTAAAGGATCTCAAGTGAATGTAATGTTTGCTACATGTTCTGTAAAGATAACTCGACTTTGAATCACATTTCTGTGCAGATTGATTTGGAAGCTCATCATTTATTTAAGATGTTTCTGTTGGACAGTAGAACAGCAGCAGGCAGGCTTTATTTTCTGTATTATTTTTGCATTGAATAAAATCAACTATTACAACCTGTGTTTTCAGGACACATGGGGTTAAATTTAAATGGAGCCTTCTAATTAAGGGACAGAACTAATATCATTGGAGGGGAATTGGAGGCGAATCTTATCTTCACTTTTTATATATCTAAAAAAATATTACATACATAACAAACTACATACTGATTCTGAGCAGCTTTTATAGTATATTTTCATAGAAATGTCCTGATGACACTATTCTCCCATAATGCAATGCACAAAGCAACTACTGTTTTAATTTAGTGTATTTAATTTAGTACAGGAGAAAATCATTTTTGGGTTATTTATTTTATTATTCTTTATACATTATTACATGAAAATGCTTTGTACAGAATGGAAAATGTAATCCTTAGTGAACTGCTGTTGATCTGAAAACAAATACTTTATAGAAAAGTCACACTGAACATTCCTGAAGTGCTTTTTCAGTGTGAATAAAAAAATCTATTTAGGTAAATAGAAGCTGCAATGTTAAGAAAAAAAGTTCATAATCTAATGCAAAACTAAGCGCTTGAATTAAATCTGTCAGATTAAGAGGTACTTTTTGTGTTTATCCAGAGCATGTTACACGTTACACAAATGAACACAGTGGTCGGTGTCATTACACTGAGAGAACATCTTTACAACACAAACAGAAAAGCAGAAAAGACCAAGTATAAAGCTTCTGTTTTCTCCTCATACAGTAGTTCACAGTTCATTTATACTAAAATAAATAGTATTTCCACAAACTCTATTGTTTACATGCAAACAAACCTGCTTTGTTAAATTAAATGCCGCCTCCTCACAGTCTGGCATCATCAACAAAAAAACAAGAAACACAAGAAAAAGAAAACTATCCGACACTCTGACAGGCACTTCTGTATTTGCTGAATTGTATCTGAGGTGTCTGTCGACACCTTCAGATTCCCCTGCTGTTCCCTCAGTGCTACGTGATCAGAGGTATGTGTAAGTCTGCAGAATCAAAGAGGAGAGGCCTTTTCGCTGGAGAGGGATCCTTGTCTGCCTTGTGTAGGAGTTTAAACAGTCCTGTTCCGATATTCATAGGAATCCCCATAATGATGCACTCAGATACACCTGAAACAGGAACAGCAGAAGCGCTGAGAACCAATCGAGTCGAAGAATTAAGTGTAATTTAAGTGGAGATACGAAGCTTACCACAGACAGAGTCTTTCTGTCCAAAGTAGGCGGCGTCGAAGAGATGGTCGGCTGTTTTCTCGAAGGACGCCAACATGAGGACGCTCTCCTTCATTTTGGCTAAACCGAACCTGGTGATTCCTAGAATCTCCCCCTGTATGGAAACAAGATGGTAACCAACAACAGTGAAATGACCTCCCACCACTCAAAACACTGAAGAAAAGCATCAAGAGTTTCACTGGTCACACCTTGTAGGCCATGAGATCTGCTAGAAGCATGACGTGACGCCGGTCGATGCTCATCCCGTGGTTCACCATGGTGTACTGGATCTCATTGATGATGGTGGACCGAGCTGCCTCGATACCCAGCGTCTTCTCAACCTAGAAAAATACAAACACAAGCCTCCTTCTATCAATCACATGTCAACATTCAAGGCTCTCATTGAGCCCATAAATGGGAGTGTAGCGGCTAAGAAACATCATGTCTTTATTTCTCACAACAATTCAAGTTAACTTTTCTTCTTCTACAGTTTGACAGCAAAATAAAAAGTTAGCAGTAGCTACATTCGTTTTTACCACAATGACAACAATTCACGATCCACTTCTGTTTATTTACACTGAAAAAATAAAATAAAAATGGAGGCATAACGCCACTCCAGTGTGTGATTGTTTTGATAGCATTCTGTCGTTCTGCAAGCAAAATAAGTGACGAAAAACACAGAATCGTGTCTAGTTTGACGTTTTACACATACTTTGTAAAAAACGAAATAAAACGACCAAAACAATCATTTACCGTTCCTGTTAGATGGTGGTTGATCTCATCCTCTACGCTGAGGGTAAGGAGGTCATGGACCTCAGGCTGTCTCCCCAATTAGAAGACAATTTGATTGATTTTCCTCTTCTTTACGTTAGCTGCTAACTGCTACTAGCTTCTTTTTAAATCTCCTGTTTGTGGGTCGCACACATTACCACGTCAAACGTCACAACAACCGCCTCGCTCCTTTCATATAGACGTTGATTTGACACCGTTACTACCCTCTGCTGCCGGCTCAGAGGTGGAACAACGAACTACCACAACAGAATCCTACCTTTTATACAAAAAGTTTTTAAAAAAAAGAGCAAGAAAAGGGGAAAGAGGGCAGTGTTTTTCATCATCTTTCACAGCTAAGACTTCATATGCCTGTTTGTTTCACCTCCAGGAAGGTTAAACCTCTGCCTTGCTGAAAGAAAACTAAAAATCAATGAAATGAAGGGTTCCAATAAGATATCATGAGCTCTGTGTGGTTCTGACGTGATACAGAGATCATTTAAATTCATAAGGTTTACTTTCTACTTTTGCAATGATGATAAAATTCACAGACACGCTCGAACGCTCCTCTCAGCAACAATCAGGATTCTCTCGCAGCTGATTTGACCTCAGTGAACCAGCCCAGAAAATCCCTGCTATCAACTGCTTTTGACCTGCTATGAAATCATTACTTCAACACTTGTTCCACCGTCTTACAGAGAAACGTGACAAACATGTCGATGAGGCTTTGGAACAACAGTCAGACACTGGAGCTAAGATGAGTGAGGGGGCGGGGCCTAACGTCTACTACACACAGTTTGGCTGCATTAATACCAAAGTATGTGAAGCCAGCTGCACCAGTGGCTCCTCATAGGAGGCCGACTGGTCCCAACCACTACCTCTGGTTTGAAATGGTCCTTGACTCACACCTCATATGTGTTGTTTGAAGTGGTCCTGCTTCCATTCACGCCGTGCGTCGCCATGACGGCCCTCAGGTTGTCCCCCTCCACCAGCAGTTTGTACTTGTTCTTGCCGCTCTGTTCGTCGATGTGAATGACGGCTCGGGACACTTCAGGTATTCCCTGAACCACAACCTGCAGAGTAGAAATAAGAAGACTTAAAAACAAGAGGCCCCACAAATTTATACAAGGAGTGATGTGTGTTTAATAAAGTTTAATTAGAATATATTGAACAATTTTTGAGTTATTCTACAGAAACAAAGGTTTGACTGACGACACCCTCAGCTGAGAACAAGTTCAAACTGTTATCACCAATTTGAAAAATTGTAAAAATTTTTAAAATGTTCAAAACGTGAAAGGCAGCTCTGAAGTGTATGATTGAAAAGTGTGCAAGGTTTCAAGGAAAAATTAAACAGTTTAAAATGGATTAAACAGGCACGGCCGGATGTGTGCATCACTTTTAAATGTCCACTGGAAACACTTCCGTTGTGTTGTGGCTTTGGCAGCCACCGTAAAAAATATAAAAATAAATATTAAAAAAAGAGATATGCTCAGGAAATGATCCCCACCCTCATCTAAGTTTATAATAAAATACATAATAATAGAATCTACACCTCAACAGTCAGTAGATTTTAGGTTATAAAAATGTTTTTTTTTTAAATGGCCACAATGTTGAAACAAGTGGAGAAACATTCTTGGATCCATCCCTTTATCCGGATCTCTTCCCTGGCCCCCCTTCCTTCTACCAGATGGTGGATTTCTGTCCAGCAGTTTTTGTGTAGCCCTGCAGAAAATCAACCCAAACCAGCAGACATGGGTGGAAATAGAAGGGTTCTGCCCCCTGAAAGGAAGGTGGCTGTTTTCCAGAAGTCTGCACACATTTGAGTTAATATCACTTTTTCCTCATCCATCGGTTAAAATGTGTGTTTTCAATGTTTCATATAATGTTTCATTGTACAAGACAAACCCGACTCTCACCTTAGGAAGATCCTCCTTCAGCGACTGCAGCACGTAGTACATGGAGCTCTTGTTGTTTTCTCGTGGCGACACACACACCACCGCCTCGCCGTGCACGGCAATGTCTCCCGGTTTCACCCGTAGTTTAGACATGCAGATGGAGTAACGCACCGTTTCTGCATTTACCTGGAACACAACAAGAATTCAAAGCTACCGTTTTTGTTCTTATCACCAACAAAAGCACTGATCTCTACTGCGGCGCTTCTAAACCTGCAGACCATAAACTGATAGACCTGCTGGAACATTCAGTGTGTTTTATTACTGCAGAGGAACTTCATTAATGGCAAACTCAAGGACACCTATACTGATTTGTAGCCATGGCAGCACATCAAACAAACCATTATACTTTCCATCAAACCTCCAAATTAAATTTCTTTTTAATCCTCTAGTAAAGGCAGGCCATGAAACATTTGCCGTCTGCTGTTGCTGAGAGACAGAAGAGAAGATAAAAAAAACCATCCATGTCTGAACAAACAGGGTATGATTTAAATTACTGAGCTGGTAGGAAGACTTTAAATAACTTTCACTACACAGTTTTAACAAATACAACAACAAAATGCAAAAAGTAAACACCATATGTTACAGAAATGATGGCCGTGTTGAAGTCAGTGTAGAAGATAGATTTAAAATGTTCACAGAGTGAGTGAAAATCAAGAAAGCAGCCGTACCTCCAGTCGCAGCAGCCGAATTCTCTCCAGTGATAATTTCACCAGGATGAAACAGTCATCTGGTAGAAAAACCTCTTCTATGTACTCAGAAATCTGTAGAGGACAGTGAAGAGACCTCGGCTTTATTACCTTTCAGTGCTTTGAATGTGTTCTCACACAATGCCTCTGCAGTTATCGGTCATTTCCTTTTATATAATGACAAAAAAAAGAGGCTACAGGTGTGGGATACCTCTCCCAGTAGAGTCTTCTCGATCCTCCCCTTCACCAGCCTGGAGAAGTCGGCGTCGTCTTCCACATCCAGATGAGCAGTGATTATCGGGGTGCTGAGAGGAGAGCAGGCGGCTTTTACCAGATTATTCACATTCATTACTGAGGCAGAAAAGAGTGAGTTTCCTGGCAGAGCTCATTTTGCTAAATGCATATTTCAGTGTCTTCATAGCACTTCACTGAAGGCCCCTTGCTGCTAAAAAAAAAATGCACTGAAATCTGGCAGCAAATGTCAACGATGAACATTTCTTCAATTCATCTGAAGGCATGAAGGATTTTCCTTCACAGAGACACCCAGAAAAAGCCTGTGGCCGTCTCTGGAGGATGGAACAGCTTCATTTCTTCTCTGCTCATGTGATGAAAGGAAACATGTCTGTAATTATGAATCATACCTGATGTTCTTGGAGGCATTGATGATCTCTTTGATACGAGGAACCCCCAGAGTGATGTTCATGGACGCCACACCGGCAAAGTGGAAGGTTTTCAGGGTCATCTGAGTGCCGGGTTCTCCGATGCTCTGGGCACAGAGGGCTCCCACTGCTGAGCCCGGCTCCATCTGAGCTCTAGACCAGGAAACACACCATAAGAGATACACGATGCAACCGGCTCCATTTTCATTAAACTGACACTTACAGGAAACGTGGCAGTTATCAGGTTTCTGTTTTTTCTGGTCCACTCAGTTGTACTAACATAAACCAGTTTAATTAAACCGAATGAATCGGCCGATTAGCTCAGCAACACAGTCACAGATGAAGATTTCTCATCAGGAGAAAATTACAGGTCACTGATCTCCGCAAATATCTCTCCCTCAGTGTCTCACTTCCTGGATCTCTGAAAAAACTTCATGGGCATTCATCCATCTCCTGCTCTGGTTAACAAGCTCATCGTCTGGCAAAATGCTCATTAAAAAACCTCTAATCAATGGTTGTTGCAAAGCAGCCGGGCGAGCAAAGGGGGGGGGGGGGGGGGGGGGGGGGAAATGATCCCTTAGCCTTTCTAGGTGTAAATTATGTTTTTCTTTTTTTTTCTTTTTACCTCACAGCCTACATAATTAAAAAATCCATCCATCCATCCGCTTCCAGTTCAGGGGGGCAGCAACCTCAGCAGAGAAGCCCAAACCTCCCTCTCCCCAGCCCCCTCCTCCAGCTCTTCTGGGGGGTACACCAAGGTGTTCCCAAGCCACCCGAGAGATGTAATCCCTCCCGTGCGTCCTGGGTCTATCTCGGGGTCTCCTCCCAGTGGGACATGCCCGGAATACCTGCCCAGGGAGGCGTCCAGGGGGGCACCTTAACCAAATGCCCGAACCACCTCAGCTGACTCCTCTCGATGTGGAGGATCAATTTCAGATCAGATCAATTTTATATGTCTTGGTCCAAATGGTTGTTGCATATGAAAAGGATTATTATGAAGGAAATAACCTGCCTCTAAGTTTTCACATGTAAAGAAAACAGGTTTGGTGTTGTGGGTTTCTTGTGTCTGATGTGTGGACGTCATTGGTCATTTGTTTTCCTCTGTAAACTGGACAGACTGATGCAGACATGAAGTGACTTTCACGTCATGCTCTGCAGGAGCTGCCTATGAAGGGATCATTGTAACGTAACGCTTGATGCACAACTAAATAGTGATGATATATGAGCTCCTGGTTCTACCTGTCCTCCTGTTCTTAAGAAGAAAACTACAGAAATGGAGTAGAGAAACTGTCTTGTACCTCATGTACTTGTCTCTGCAGGTTCCCAGGAACTTCTCCAGCTGGGTGGGAGTTATACGGTCCAGCTGATACAGAACTTTTGGCTGCAAAGCAAAGCAGAGCAGAAAGACGATCGATTAAGCTGAAGATGCTGCCGAGCTTAAGGATGTCGCTGCACGTTAATCCACGGTGAGCGGCGTCTCTACCTCGCTGGTGCCGTTGTCGTTGATGCCGTACTTGTCTCGCGTCTTCTTGATCCTTTCTGAGAAGCTCTTCATGAATTTCTTTATCTCCTACAGTCAAGCGAAGAGAATTCAACAACGTCAGAGGTTTGTTTCAGAACAAACACAATACACATCTCATGCAGGGTTTTATTTCTCCTCATGAATCATACCAAGCAAAAACATCAGCAGTGCTTTAAGGACAGGGGAGTCAGCGCATGATGTTGAGTTTATTTCATTTTGAGGGTTAAAACTGGGTTATTGCATGAATTATTTATGTGTTCCTCTCGCTGACACACCATTCAGATTCAGTTCAACACCAATGCAGCATGCTCTGTCACCATACCTCCAGGTACTTCTCTGAGCCTGTGTCAGTTAACTCCTTCACAAAGGGAGGAAAGGGTCACATGTATTACTGCTGGTACATAATCAACAGCATGCTTTAAGTTCTTCTATTGTCTAATGACACCGCCTATTAAACCACATTTTATTCCCTCATTATAGAAGACCACAAATAGCCAATAATGACACACTAAGTCCACAGGTGTGTTATTATAATGGTGTTATCTTGTGGGTAGGGTATGCAGCTGCATTGTACCATAACAACAGGAGGTGTAATGATTTCCTCCCTGCATCATTAATGAGACTCTTTCTGCACCACGAATCAGATAAAACCTGAACAACAAGCAGGCTGTACATTTCTGCAGGACTGAGATGCACCTAACTTTAAAAAAGTTTTCAGTTTTCTACAAGAAAATGGGTTTATTTTGAAATACAGGTGGCATGTGGGGGTTTTAGGCAACTTCTGCAGGAATTCTATATAATAGCCATTTTTTTCATTTACATATTTTCTTAAGACCTATTGGTTTTACTTTAAGTGACGACACAAAGACAGTTTTGAGAGTTTGATGGAAGTTGTGGGCTCTTGAAATAGTTATAAATCTGAGTATTTTAGTAGCTTTTAAGGTAGTTTAATGGGGCAAATCATCCCTAAAACCACAATGGAAACTCAGCAGACTGCATACCTCCACCAAGGTCAAAAAATCTTACACTTCTTACATTAAACAGATCTGAGAGTGCATTATCTGCACTCTCAGAGATAACAACATGAATATGCAGTTTTTTTCCATCATGATTTTTAGAGAAATAAGACATTTTAATTTGTCCCAGGCCGCAGCCCAAACCCTTGACAAAATGTTATGAATCTGGTGTGTGTTTCCTTTTGAATAATGCTTTTGACGAGCAAACAAACAAACAGACATGGGTGAAAGCATAACCTATTTGTTTAAAGAAATAAAGCATACAAAAAACAAACAAACAGAATTTTAGGGCACTCCTGAAAAATTCATTAATTTAAATGAAATAAAAAGGTCTATTTTTGCCACAGTGATGAGGTTACCTCCAAGAAGCTGTCTCTGCAGCACAGGAAGTCGGTTCGCTTCATGATGGCGTCTGCAGCGAGGACCAGCTCGTTCTGACTGAGTGCAGGCTCGTCTTGACATGTGTAGACCGCCTTAGGGGGGGGAGAGGAATCAGAAGGAGGTTATGAACGCTGCAGACTCAACTCAACCGTTCCTGACAGCTGATTCTTACTGGATCCAAGGTGACTGCAACCTCAGCACAAAAGGAAAATGATTTATTGCTGCAGGATTGATCTCATATTTATTCTGAGCTACATTTCCTAACAAATATATCACATCATATTTGATATTTACATGCAATCAGAGGACAGGCAGATCTTCCTGTGTTTTACGATCACTCTTTCACGATTGTATAATCAACATGTAAAAACATCTGAATTACCACAGGGTATGAAACGAACCATATGAATAAAGTACAACACATAATAACAAATTAACAAGCAGCAGAGGATTTTCCTGCAGAGTTCACCATCTGCTGGATCAATCTTCTCCTGCAAACATGCTTTTGATATTAATTACAGCACTGAGTGCAGTAAACAGAGGTGGCTTTTTACACTGATGGCAGACTGCTCATCACACTGTAATCAAAACACACAGACTGCAGACAATCTGTTCTTGATTACGGTTATAAAGAGGTCAACACCTCTACTGAGTCTGAGCTCAATTCACAAACAGAGCTGCGTTTGTTACCCAATTATAGCTGAATGTTTATCTCACAAATATAATTGATGTAAAACAGAATCGCGGATGATAAAAAAAACTCCATAATTGTGTTTTTGGGTTGACTTTATTAAACATCCAGTTGGCGAAGAAAGTTCACAGATAAGACATGAGAAGTAAGAGAAATAAGAAAGGGACAAAAAGAAACAAGAGATAAGAAAGAAGGGGAAGAGAAGCAGGAAGAGGCGGGGCAAGCACGAGCTAAAATAAATAAAAAATAATAATAAAATGCTTAAATTTCCCAAAATATGTAACTAATGTTATTATCATTACCTGGAGACATTCATCTGAGACAAATCCATCTCACAGGACGAGCCGAAATTCAACTTGTAACCACGGAAACGGAAAAATTAAAATGACAGAAATCCCTGAGTAGCAAAAGGCACCACTTCATATTATAACTGATTTTGTTCTCTTCTCCTCACATAATAACGTACACTAGAAATAGGATTATTATTATTATTTCAGTTAAATGGAAACGGCCTCCATTAACTTTAATGCATTACTTAATAGATGAGTCACAACCTGGAGGTGAATGTAAGCCAGTAAAATAACCTTGAAATCTGAGCTCCTTTATTAACACTGTCCACTAGAAAATCCACTTTAAACTACTGGTAAAATTACTCAACAGCCAACTGGACCACTTTTCTCTAGAGAAAATCTATTTGAACTTCCTGTAATTGTATCTAATTAACTGGCTTTAACTCAATGCTTAAGGATTTAAAGGGAAAATGATTTTTTCCAACACTGCAGCTACCGTTTCAGTTCATGTGAGGAGCGTTTCAGCTAATGAGCTGCTGGCAGGATGCTTCTCAGTGGGAGAATTTTATTATTATTATTATTATTATTAAGTTGGTTCTCCCACAATGCCGACATAGAAATGTGTTACATAGATTTAAAAGGCCTTCCTGAGGCTCTGAGCCAATACTATGAGACATAGAAGTGTGGCTTTTTCAGTGAAAGTCCTTTATGCGTACGAGTGGTTTGATTTTCTTTATAAAGTGAGTTTGGCTGAGCCTGCATGAATGAAGGCAACAAGGCTTCTTTCTCTTGAACAGTGACCTTCTGATGGCGAGGAGCCGCCTCTCCAGATTATTTTTTTCTGTTTTTACTGACACACAACAGACTAAACACATTCATCGTCCGTGAAATTTGAGATATGAATATGAGAGACAAAGCAAAACTACAATGTCAGACAATTATTAGAGGGGTTAAGGAAGGGTTATTTGTTTAAAGGTGAAGATGAAAACTAAAATAAAAGAAGTCAAACAGCTCCATGACGTCTGTATTCCTGATTTCACTCACCCGGATGTTGTCCAGGACTCTCTTAAACTCCAGCGGCTCATCCTTTCCCTCCATGGCGGCGGGGTCCAGACCGTCACCGCCGTAAATGAACTGGATGATGTCGCCGGTGGAGCTGCGTACCGTCAGATCGTACTGTGAGCACAGATCCTCCAGGGACTTCACCAGACGCCTCTGTCCAGACACAGGCAGGAAGAAGGAAAATGTGACAGACACATTAAAAATTTTTTAAAAAGCACACAATCTGCACAGAAACACAAAGTCCAGTTATTTTCTGCCGGCACTACTGGACACAACAGTCTACTGGACGAACAATAAAGACCTTAAAGACACAAACCATTATTCACACCATCATCTTTCTGCTCAGCAGGGCTTACACAGGCAGCACAGTGAGAGTCACGTTGTTTGACATTTAAAGTGCTTTTAATACCATTCGACCTGCCCCTCTCAGGAATAAGTGACTGGACATGCAGGTGGATGCTCCACTTGGTGGCCTGGATCACCAGCCGTCATGTATTTGGGTTGGATCAGCAGGGGACCGGAGGCTGAGTGGACGCTTATTTTGCGCAGTGGTGTCAAGAAAAACTCAATAATGCAAAGACTTTAGGAGATGGTGGTGGAGTTTGTGAAGTGAAGGACCAGTCGGATCCCAGTCAGGATCACGGGGAATAGAGGAGGGCATGGTTGAGGACTACAGATACCCGGGTGTGCACACAGATGACAAGTTGAACTGGACTAAAAACAGAGGCTCTGCACAGGAAAGGTCAGAGTCACCTGTATTTTCTCAGGAGACTCAGATCTTTCAACATATGTAGAACAATATATATAATAAATATAATAATATATATAATATAATACATATTTGATCACTCATGGGTGACCTGTAGTGTGCTGGGGCAGCAGGGTAAGTAAAGGCCACTGATGCCAGCAGACTGAATAAGCAGATAGTGTCCTGTTTGGAGGCTGTGTCTGAGAGGAGGATGCTGAGGCCACCAAAGGTGCTCGACTATGCAAAATCGTGCTCTACTTTATGTTGTGTATTTTTTATGCTGCATCCTCGGAGTTGAATTCAGAGACATTACCTGCATGTATCCAGTTTCTGCAGTCTTCACAGCAGTGTCCACCAGACCCTCCCGACCAGCCATGGTGTGGAAGAAGAACTCTGTGGGCGTCAGGCCAGAATAAAAGCTGTCGGCCACAAAGCCTTTAGCGGCAGGCAGCTATTAAAAAATAAATAAAACACACAGCAACTAAGCAGGATTCTTCTGAGGATTCAGACGAGACAGACAGGACAGCTGCTGTCGTCAAGCTTCAATGTTATTGATTTTGACAATAATTCTTTTTGCATATAACTGGAGGTGATGAGTGGATGTTGATTGAAAAATGTAGAGGTTCTTTTTTTTTCCAGGCTGGAAGTTACAAAAATTGCTCGTTGCAAACAATAAAATGAAAG
The DNA here is from genome assembly GCA_037577475.1 of Chaunax sp. Z400. NCBI lineage: Eukaryota > Metazoa > Chordata > Actinopteri > Lophiiformes > Chaunacidae > Chaunax > Chaunax sp. Z400. The sequence goes on along the minus strand of CM075203.1, from coordinate 2,015,616 downwards.
AAAATGTCAATAAGTTAATAAGTAGCAAATGACAATTGACAATACATCACTCAATTTTTCAATTTACGTGCATTTTTACTACTCCTTCCTTTAATTCACATGCATTTTCATCACCACCAGTTTCGTCATTTAATTTTTGTTACTTCCATCCTTGGGATAAAGGGTCCATCCCTTTAATGATAAATGGTCATTTTGTGCTGTGACTGATGAATGAATCAAATCAGCTTTAAAGTAATCAAATCACTTGATAATTAATTACTCCGTTTTTCATTTCACATCCACTTTTACCGCTTCATTTTTCAATTCACGTGCGTTTTCATCACCACCAGTTTTATCATTTAATTTTTGTTATAACCGTCACCAGTTTTTGAGGTTACAACATGCTTGAATTCTTCATATGTTTCAATCAATCATATAAAATTAGGTCTTCCAGTTCTTTAGTGCCATTTACAAGATGTAAAATAACAGTGAAACATTAAAAAAACAATTGTATATCAAACAGATTCCATTGAATCTGATCCCTTTGGGGGAATACATTACAAAATAATCAGAACAGAGAAACTGGATCTTACTTTCGAGTGCTTCTCAAAGTGAGGCAGGGATCGATTCTCAAACCCGTCCGGCACTCGAGAGCCACTGATGGCCTGCTGGCCCACACAGGCAATCATCTGAGAGATATTAATGAAGGATCCTGCACCAACACACAGGTCACAAATGAAAAGGTGACACACAGCGCGCAAAGAAAATATGAATGATAATGTACAGTAAATACAAGAAACAAGAACCAGAGCAGAGAGTCCCAAATTAGCATCCATTCGACCAGCGGGTTGTTTTTTAGATGCAGGATGGCTCCACAATTCACTGTTTTTTAAAGAGTTTAAACATGTGGATATTATGTCGTCCTAAACTCACACTGTGTTATAAATTGGAGGGGAAAAAAAACAGAAAATGCTAATGTTCACGGTAAAAAAAAAAGTCCACTTCCAACAACGAATAATTGAGTGTAGATAAAAAATAGTGAGGTTAAGTAGCTGCTGAGTCTTTCTAAGTAAACAATGATGAACTCAGATTCTCCTGGAGCTGAAATCTTTAGTTTAACACATTTAAATGAGCAGAATTGATGAATAAAGCATTTTGTGCATAGATGAGTCTTTGCTCTTCATCAGGAAACAGAGTTGAGTCTATTTACAGTCCACAGATGTGAGGAAGTGACAGATTTATGCATTTATAATAACCAGATTAAATAACAATGGAAATAATCATTTACATAACTAAACTGGACAGAGCTTCATGTCGTGTGACAGCTCTGAAAATGATATCAAGAGCAGTGTTTGTAGTTTAAAATGACAGGCCAGTTAAAGGGTTCTTCCATCTGGATGCTGTCACTTTAAAAAAAAAAAAGGTCTGATTTTTATTTACTCTGACTGAAAACTAATCATCACTTTGATAACCGTCAATTCTCATGATTCCAGCTTTATGTATGTGATGATATTCTGCTTTTCCTTTTAATTACTTAGAGTGAAATTACAAAACACAACCATTTAAAGTTAAATGTCAAAATAAAAGTGGTTATAAAATTATTTGAAGGGCCTCCACTGTTTTCCACCACCCCCCCTCTCCTCGTCTGAAATACTCATTAACCACCCGGCCCTACCTTGCATTATACATAAAGGCCACAGTCACTGGGTGGAGTCTATACCAGAGACTTAGGAATGAAAGAAACTTCTATCCCACTGTTCACACAAAGCGCTTCTGACAGAGGTCATATATTTACCCCATGTCCCTCTGAATGAGCGTCCTTTAAGAACTGGCATTCCCATTATTTGGAAGCTGCCCACCTCCTGCCTGTATTCTGATGTTGTTGACAGGAGCAGCAGTCTCAAGAGGAGATTTCAAGATGAGCTAAGATTGTTTTCCATCGACCTTACCTTTGGAGCCACAGAGAGCCATGATCAGCGGGCTGTTGCTCTTGTCGAGCTCCCTGAGGCAGGCGCTGCCAGCTCTGTCTCTGATGACGGACAGCTCTCTCAGGATGAGAGCCTGTTGATAAAGACCCAAAATAAGCAGCCACTTACCCATAACAACACTCCATAGCATGCACATAATAAAGCAGGAAGCATTTTCTTCCATACACTGGCTGCTGAAGGATTTATGTTGTACTCTTCAACAACAGCATCATTGCTGCCTTTCTACCGTCAAAACTGATGCACTCAGATGCATGAACGTTAGGATGTTCTAAAAAACATCTATAAATGGTATGAAACGGGAGAATTAGGGTCCCAGTGGTGTGAAACCTTTAAAGTGGTGCAGTAATTTCACCCCCTGCAGAGCTTTTCAGACTAGAAGATTCTTTTTTTTCCGAGCTGGTTGATTTTTGTAGCGCAAAGATGTTTAGGCTTCAATTAAAAGCAAGCAGTTACAAGCATTCATTGATTTAATGACTCGGCAAAAGAAATGAACTAGAAGTATACTGTGAGCTTTCTGCAACCTGTCAAGTAACATTGGCAGCGCAGCATATTCCAGCAGTAATTCAGTACTTTGTGCTCAGTGTGTATGCACCACTGGAGCACGACACCTCTCTCTCATTTGTTGTTGTCAAACAGTAAGGACAAAGCTCATTTTGCTTTCATTAATTAATGGAGTTAACCTTTTAAAATAAAAGACCACCAGTGACTGGTTTGGTATAAAGTATACTGGAGCAAAGGACTGGAAATTGTGGCTCCATATTAAGTATCTGGTTAGTATTGAACGGGGAGATGAGGCCCAATATTTAAGAGTGGAGCAGCTCTTCATGGCTGGAAACCCCACCAGTGACATCTTTCAGTTAAGCCCGTTTCATAACATTTGTCTATATAATTCTGCGACATATCCAGTGTGTAGCCCCAGTCAGCTGTTGATAATGCTGAAACAAATATTTGACTTTAAAACCTGAAATATTGGCCAATATTCAGTCATTATATGAATAAATCCTCTTGGTTATTAAAGAATTGTGATGAGGATTTTGTACTGAGCAGATTTAACAGCTAAAAAAAAATATCTGACTTTGACTCCTTCAGCCATTCTGCTCTGCTCAGCTGCTGACAGGGAACTAGGAAGCTCACATAATAATTGATTTATCATTTACCACTTCCTCCTCTAATAAGCTCTTTTGAATTTTTGACGGATGTCAGGCTATAAGTCATGCCTGGTGTGAATGTGCCAGCTGCAACTAAAGCATTAAATGAGTTTAAATGAGGTGTGGAAGGGAGGATCCTGATGACAGACATGTGAATTCACCTGGATGTTTGTTTACAGGTATGAATGCTGTCACACCTACCTCCAGAGTCTCCTCCGCCGTGCAGCCAGGCTGCTGCTGCAGCTTTCCTGTCTGCAGAGCTTCGATATATTCGTCACACTTCTTGTACCCGTCATCCAGCAGGTCGTGTTTGGCCTTCAGCAGACCCTGGCCTGGTGTCACATCACCGATTCCAATAGAAAAGCCACGGTTGGCTGTAAATTGGGGGTAAAAAAAAAATCTGAAGTTAGAATCAATGTCTCTACAAAATGACACAGTTTGCAGAATTGTTTATGTTGAAAATGAGCCTTTTAAAAGGTTTATTTTTGGAGAGATTGACAGATATTTCCATTGAAATTCTGCAGACCACCTACAGAGATACACTGGGGCAAGTCTTGCCAGGCGGGACATGGCATTTGCAGCCTCCAGCTGTCCCCAGTCCCTCAGCAGGATGTAGAAGATGTTGTTCTTGGAGCCGGATCCCAAGGTGCCCTTATCCATGCTACCGCACATCAGCTCGCTATTGTGGATCACCACAACTGGGGATGTGACAGGAAGTGACATCATTAGGTCACAGATAGAAGTAGGCTGACCAAGGTGAATAAAACACAGCTTGGTGTTCAGCCCTGAGAGGGTTGATGAAGGCTGAAGACATTCAGCTTGAGGGGTACTAGCTATTTTTAATATTTTATTATTATTTTCAATTACGATTAAATTAAATTAAACAGTTAAGATAAAGAAAAAGTGGATTAGCTATTTGAAGCAAGAAAATTCCACTTCTTTTAAGCCAATATTACCATTTATATACTTCCACTGGAGTGATGCTAAGAATATGTATTTTTACATTGTCCAAATCAATGATTCAAGAAACCTGATCAAAAACTAAAACAAAAGCCTCATTTCCACGAAGCAGTCGAGTTTCAGTTCAGTTCATTTCACATTTGAAAGGACATTTTTGCATTTTCCATTATCAAAACACGTGGATGGTACCAATAGAAACGAGCTCAATAACCAGAGTTAAAACACCACAGACCACTCATCGATCAGCTGGAATAATTAGAGTTGTCCCATTTAATGTACCATTTCCATCCTCTCCTATTTTTTTCAGAAGTCTGTCTTTGTGCTGCCTGCAGCCTTTTGTCAAACGGAGCGTGTCTCTTGTTGTAAAACACATAACACATGTTTTAACGGTGAATGTGCCATTGAGCGAGAAAAGACAACATGATTATTAATGGATTAATGGATGGATTTCCTCTGTTGCAAAATGTAAGTGATTACCTCCAGAGATCTGGTAACATCCCTGCTACATTTAAGAGCACCATCTGTGGTGGAAATGCAACGCACAAATAGAGTTTAGTTACATTTATTAGGGGTTACAAACTGTTTCATAGGGCGCTATACCATAAAATATAGAATTTATGTTATCTCTTGCAGCTAACATAAATTTGTTATTTCAATGTTTCCATATAACTATCATTACAAAATTATCAAATTTTGTGGAGGGATGGAGCGAGAGCCAAAGAGGTGAATAGATTTTGAGGCAGACTTAGGATTCGTCTCAATAAACAAAGTTTCTGCCAATTTATATGAGAAAATGTCCTTATTTCTGCACAATGAAGAATTTATTTGCTTTTTGTTTTGTTTGGGGTAAAAAAACAAGAATGGTGAAAGCAAATATAAGCATAAAGTATCTTCAGTTTAAACTTAATGTAACTGTACTACTGCTTTTTATATGGAAACTTGTTTTGTATTTCATGTGAACACATCTTTGCCTGTATTGTTTGTATAAAGGTCATCGATGATACTGAATGTCTCTGATGAACATTTATGAGAAGCTTTTGTTGGAGGCTTCATCGATTTCCTGATTGATTTCCCTTCCCCCAGCTCTAGTATCTTCTCTTCAAACCTAATCAGAAAGGTTTGTCCTTTCTGTGACTGCGAAAAGACACAACTGTAATGTGTTTTTTTTTTCTCTTTCCATGCTTTTACGTGTTGGTATTGAGGAAACTCACACGAGTCGTTGTGACAGAGATCCTCTCCTTTGCCACAGTACTGTTTGCCCTTGGTCCTCAGGTTTGCCTTGACTGGACATTCTTTACTTGGCTTCAGAATGATGCTGAAGATCTGTTTGCCCGTCCACAGAGCCATGGGCTGATAGACACACAGCACGGCAGAGTGTTAGCAGCAGGTCACAAACACAGTCATGTAACACGCTCACCACAGTGAAGCACCTTCATTATGGCCGGGCGGGGGAGGGAGACCCTGATTTTCTCATCTTTGCCCACAAGGATTGACGCCACTATCTGACAGGCTTTTGATCTGTCAAAGAAGGTGTCCTTCAGAGTCAAGAGGTAGGCTCCTAAGAGGAGGAAGAACAGCTGTAAGTTAAGGGAATACAGAGGATTTTCAAATATGGCAGAAGTGCTCCACCATCAGGTAGATAACGGTTGTTCAATTCATTATTTCTCCACATTATATACATCCTGTGCTTTTATGCAGTATACATGTGTGGTAACCTCAATGCACCAGCAGCCTTATGTCAAACCAACCTGTCAGAAAGTCCTGAATAGCAGCAATCAGAGGTTCGCCGTTTCTCGGGGTGACGAGATTCGCTTTTGTCTGGAAGAAAAGGTTTCTGTGAAATTGCAGTCAATTTACAGACAACAATCAATTCCTGAGGAGCTTTTCATTGCTGTAGTTCCCGCCTGATAGGCGTGTTTATACCATACAGATCACATCTGCTGTGATGATACATACCCCCATCAGGATGAGGGCCTCAGCTTTGGCCTCTTCAGTCTGAGGCAGATGAAGGTTCATTTCGTCACCGTCAAAATCGGCGTTGTACGGGGTGCAAACGCACTCGTTGAACCGAAACGTCCGGTGAGGTTTGACTCGAGCCTGTGAGAGCAAAAGAAACAAAGACTTAATACCTGATCGGAATAAAAACATGCTGCGTTCGCAGTAACTTGTTTAGTTCGGCTCACTGGGACAGAGGAAAGCACCGTTTTTAACTTTCATTCTCTGTTTCGTTCTGTTGAGAACAGATAATTATTTATGTTCAGTAGAATATAAATTATTATGGGATCTAAAAATACACAACAAACACAGAATAAGTAAGATGAAATATCTTAAATGAAGATAATAGTTGCTTGTTTTTCTTTGTCTGACTAGATATTTCTTCTTGTCATAATATTAGAGTATTTTACTTATTTCAAGCTATTTGTCCTTGCTAATCTTAATAAGATATTATGACTAGTATTAGTTAATTTTTTCCTCGTTCTTGTATTTATTTCTTGTATTCAGATTTAATTAAGGTAATTGTTGCATACAGATTCTATTGCATTGCATTCTTCTGATTTGTTTCCAGCTGTTAAATTTTTCCTTTTCAACACATAAAAACACCTTCAGTCTCTGCTTTGAGCCTTAAATTTGCTTTTTGCACGTAAACTGTGAAGAGTTCGTTAAGAGTATTGATGAAATGTGAACAAAGACGAGGAAACGTGACAAACCAAAGCTAATCTAGGCAGAAGAGGAGAATGTTAACAGCCTATAACAAAATTTAGCATGCCAAGTAACGAACAGAGACATTTTTGAGATGCTTCTGTTGTCTTTGACACCAAGAGGTGAAACTTTAAAACTCCACGAGTCCTAAAAAACTGAACTTACGATGTGGGCCATGATGCTGAGCTTGTGCAGAGACGGTTGTCGATTAAAGAGGACGACGTCTCCGTCTATCAGGTGTCTTTCCACCACGTCACCAAACCTCAGCTCCTGAGCTATCTTGTCACGGTTTCCGTATTTTAAAAACCTGACAGAAAAAAAGGAGTCACTTTTGATGCTGAAACACATCTGGTAAGGTGGTTTTACTTTGAGCCATCCTCACCTTTTCATCTGCGTGTGACGATTCTGGATAAAGTTAGCTCCGGGGTGAACTTCAGGCCCGTTTCGGACGAGTTTCCTCAGTAGCTCCAGGTTGGCTTTGTTCACCTTTAACAAATCAAATACAGTTCTGTCATGAAGCTATTGTTTAGTGCATTTGTTGTAGCCATGGAGCAGGGCTTACCCTCTCTGGGTACGTCAGGATTTTGGCCACGTGCAGAGGGACGGCAACCTCATCGATCCTCAGGTTTGGGTCGGGAGAAATGACAGTTCTGCCAGAGAAGTCGACTCTTTTTCCTGAGAGGTTTCCTCTGAATCGACCTGAATTTTTACCATAAATAAGTCAGTCTGGATTGAAAACATGTTCCAAGTACAAAAGCTGTAAAATTACAGTAAAAGGAGGGGAAAAAAATGTTACAACTCATACAAGGAGGCAACATTTAAGACAATAACATTTAAACCAAGTCAGTGCCTACATCTGCTCTTTAGTGAATTATTATTATTATTGTTATTATTATTATTCCATTAATTTAAATGTACCCTAAAGCTCAGCGTATGTAGGATACCACATTGGTCCAGTAGGTGTCATCTTTATGCTTTGGGTCACTTACAAATGATGTGCAATGAGTCCAATGCAGAAAAAAAATAAATAAATGAATATTTGATCTTATATCTGCTGTACCTTGTTTTCCCTTTAGCCTCTGCACAAAGCCTCTGGTCCATTTCTTAGGGGCCATGTTGAGCGGGATGCCAGAAAGCTCGCTGTTGATGTAGAGAGCACACTGCAGCTGGAGGAAGTCCCAGTCCTCCATGATCATCTGGGTCTTCGCCCCCGTCATTCGATGCTAAAAGAGAAATGAGTTTGTTTAATGTGAGCTGAATCCACTCTCAGATCAAGGCCTCAACAGGTATCTGACAACAACCTGAGCAGTGTGTGGGATGTTAGAGGTTGCTGATTTTAAGATGATATTTAACCTCGTTTGCCTTCTGGCTTTGTTGCTAAGAGGCTGTGAGCTCAGAAAAATGATTTATTGTAGCTGGAGGCTGCTGGAATCTGAAATAATGCCGTGTGGTTCTTTGTTAAAGCAGTTCATGAATACCAGATAAAAATCCAGAGCAGGTGAATCAGATTATGTATTTGTTGGGGGTGATCTGAATTGCATGTAGGATTGTTCTCTTGGCGGAGGTATGCACTCTACTGATCCATCTCGAGTTCGATGTTCACTGTCCTCAAACCTGAGGTCCAGGTCTTCTAAGTCCCTGCAGATACTCTGTAGTAGACAGAAGATAAGTAGCCACCATCACCAGTCTCACCAACCTTTTTGATGACATCATTGAGGAAGATTATCTCAGTGAGCTTCATGGTGAGGTCGTCCTCGTTGGTGCCCGACTTCAGGTCGCTGACCACAGAGGGCCGTATGCAGAGAGGAGGCACCAGGAGGCGGGTGAGGATGAGGTCTGCAGGTTTCCCTGACTCGGGGTTCATCAGCAGCAGGGGAATGTCTTCTTGGGGAATCCTCTTGAACAAGTTCAGCACCACCAGAGGGTTCAGGTTCTCCTGGAGGGGAGAATGAAAGACAGATTAGGTTGTAAAGAGGGGCCTTCTATGACGTAAGATAAATGGATTAGTTCAGACCTCCAGGTTAAATTAGCGATAAACAAAACCGCCTTTACACTAATTCTTTTCCTGATGACATTCTCTACGACCGACACAGATTCCCTACTGAGGGAATACAATATAAAAGCAAACTTGCCGAGTCGTGCATTAATAATTTCACCAAATAAAGCAGCAACACAAACTGTAACCATCACCTGTTTTGTTTTTGAAACACCTACAGGCTGTTTGCAACCGCGACAAGAGAAGAAGAACGCACTATGACACCAGGCAGACAGCACTAATTGATTAGTAGTCGATTAGATTAGTATTTTTGCTCAATCTCAATATCTCAAGATTACAGAGTTGATCCACCAGAGCAGCTTCAGTGGTGACTGAAGTTCCATTCTGTAAGACATCCTGTGCTCAAACAGCTTCCTCTGTGACAGGAGAACAGTCCTGAAACTCCAGCCTGATCACATGAGGGCTACAAAATCCTGGTTCAACAACAAACAACAAGCATACAGGCCTGTCTATTATTTTCCTCCTTATTTATGTAATATTTTAAATGTCTGTTTTACCATACACTGTCAACTTTAAACACTTATTTCTTCATCAGGTCAATAATACTGAGGTTTGATACCAAGCCCGACTGTTTTCTTTTTAATCCTATATGTGCACTTCTACACAGCATAACGAAAGTGTACAAAGTTCACCTGAGCTCTGGTCAGCAGAGGCTCCATCAGTTTGTTGTGCTCCATGGCGGTGTCAAAGGACTGCATGAATTCTGACACAAAAGGATCCACCACCTTCTTGGTTGTTTTATACTTCTCATGGATGATCTTAAGCAGGCCACACTTCTTCACCGGTCCTGAAGAGTAAAAGAGAAACATGACTAAGCTTTACACATCCAGATGCTTGGCAGAAGAAGTCAATGAAAATAAAGTGACTTCTCTCACCATTGAAAGAGGAACACTTCAGACAGGTCGTTCTTTTTCGGCATTTCTCAGAGATCTTCTTCTTCAGCCCTCGTTTCTGGAGATAGGCCAGGTTGGGCCTTTTCAGTTGATCCATGAACTGCAGTTTCTCCTCTTTGATCAGCATTATGCTCGAGCAGGTCTTACAAATCATCTGGAGGCGTGACGAGAAAACCACATTAGAATGAGGGGGAGCTGAATCCACCTCTCACACAGATGCATAATCATTAAATGGTCATATCATGGATGAACTTTTTATGACATAAAAACACAGACACAAAAATAACTTTAGAAATTAACAACATGCAGCAGTGAGTTAAATCTATACTTATAGCTTGATTTACATTATCCTATTGAATAGTTCATATAAAAACAGTTTAAAGGAATAAAACATTTGCGCTGAAGCACACAATTCTCCAAACCATCTGGTCTAATTTTGATCATCTAGTGACACCTAAAGGAGAAATGATATTTCTGCTGAAGGTAACTTTTGGGAGCATGAGCTGTCTGAATCTTGGAGTCACTATTATTTATTCTAACCATCTGATACAGTCTTCCTCAACATATGAGTCTCCAAATTATCATTTTGAAATACATATCCACTATCTAATTTCTTTTTATAATCAAGCCTTTTAATACCTCATGACTTTGTTGCATTTGTTATTTAATATTAACTATTAATTATTACATTAGACTGTAAACTTGCCTGTAAGATGCCTATGATGGCTTTGAAATAACCGACATGAAAACATGGCAGCTCCAGGTCCAAGTAGCCATAATGTCCCAAACAATCTGCCAGATTCTTCCCACAAGTCAAACAGGGTCTGTCCTTCTCACTGGTTCCCTGCAGGAAACACCAGAGCAGAGCATTTAACAATATTTCATACACTAACATCCTTCCCTGTATGCTGTGTTTATGGTAAATGACAATAAAAACACACTTGAACTTTTTCAGAGTAACATGTTTTTGTCCGTACCATACGGTGGTCCAACACTCCATAGGACAGTGGTGTGTGTTTGGTGTCTTGGCTGTACAGATTCTTACTGACCACCTGGATGTGGGCCTGCTGACGCATCTGCTCAGCAGATTTCATCCCAAAGCAGATGTGGCTTCTGCAAACAAGTACAATAACAAGAGACCAACAAGCATGAAATACTAAGGATCCCTCGCCACGGTGCATTTCATTGAAGAACACATTGGAGAATGGGAAATTACAAACTCCGACTGGCACAAAATGATTTTGAACACTGTGTAGACAGTGAAAGCATCCTCCACAGACCTGTCAGCCCAATAGGCAGCTACAGTTTTGGCAAAGTCGGCTGTAATAAATTATATGATCCCACTAGTCTACTCGACCTTAATTGATATGAACATGATTAGCTATTGATATGGCAAATCATCGGGGAATCCATATTGTCTTTGAAGTTGGTCAAGTGAATGCACATTTTCAGAGGTTGGAATTTGGGAATGAGATTATCGAGTTTTACCGTCGTCTTGAACACATCTTATATCCCCTCCTCACTTTGTTTGTGGCGGGGTATAACAAAATCACAGGGTTCATACCTCGAGATTAATTACTAACAACATGCTAAACTTTAACGTCATACCAGCGGCACTGTTTCACCACACCAACTGCATGGGGTAAGTAAACAATTATTACTGCTGGGACGTTGTTTTCAACGAAAGGTTAACATTAACGGAAGCTAAATCTAAAAACTGTATTTAAATGAGTTAATTAATGTTCCCCACTTGTGGCTAGTACACCTGTATATATCATTAAATCAACTCAACAGTCACTCTTATTACATTTAAGAAAACTTTCTTCTAAATATACGATGAATAATGATAAACTAGCAAGCTAGTGCTATCTACAGAACAACTAGTAAGCTAATGGTTGAGCTAAGTTGCTGTATCATCTTTGATATTGACGTATTAAAGCTATAGTGCTACTGTCTGAGACTAGCTAACCGGGCAGCTAACTAGCTAACACTTGTTATAAGTCACTTACATTTTTTTGGCCACATCTGTCTCTCTGAACTGCTCCTTCACCATTTTGGCGAATAAGTAACAACAGGACTAATAAGACGGATGTTCAGTCCTCATTCCAGCAGACTAGACTTCATTTGTAGGCAGCAAGCTGCCACTTCAGGCTCCCATGTTGTGAAAATGCTAGCTACTTGCAATGTGTTGATAGCATGGTTGATAGCATGTGAGCAACAGTGGTGCTGCATTCACTGTACTCGGAAATCTAGATTTCATACTTCTAAATGGTCATAGACTTAACAGAATTGGATTGTTATGGAGCATGAAGGGAAGCTTTATGGCGTCTTGCACATTGAGGCTGCTGTTCATAATTGACAATTCGATGATAACACTAAGAACACCATCTAAGTGGTATATGTGCATTTCTTCTGTAACTACAGTTCTAACGAAAATAATGAAATTATATAGGCCTTTAAGTACCGAGTAGAAATTGTATCGTATTATCCTTTTTATTTTTCTTTCCCTTTATACAAACCACCGACTCAGGCTGAATTTACCGTATTTCTGGTATTGCTAATTTCGCGAGTATATTTATTTTACGTGAAGTTTATGAATGCACCACAAGGCTATGCATAACTACGGCATGCAAGAGAGGACAAGAAGCTGTTTCAATATCAAGTCATTGCTGCCACCTAGCAGCTAAAATATGTAACATTTACCTTCGTTGAAGAGGTAAGAAATGTCCCTGTTCTTAAGCAGCAGTACAGAAAATGTAGTTGAGGGATTTAAACGAAACTTGGTATGATGGTTGCGAATATAACATGACTCATTACATTTTGGAGCGGTTCCAGACACAAAATTTTTTTTCACTTACTATACCTGAGTAAAGTGACATCATCATGGCAATATCATGGTAGTGTGTTTTATTTAGCATGTATGTGTGTTTGGATATGTCCCCTTCTGTGTTCATACCTTTATATCATTCGGTAGTGAGAGGATTATTCTCCTTGTAGGCGAATCATTTGCTCCAATCTGCCTCTAGATGGCACCAGAAGCCTTTCTAGCAGCTGTAAATGTACAGAGGCGGTGCAGAGACTGGATAAACCCGTCATACATGTGTTGTTTGATTGTGGAAGTGCTGATTATTTCCTGATGAGGATTTCCTTCCACACTTGTGCTGATTAATTATTCCGTCATCTTTATAACCACTGACAGTGACTATTACCCTGCTGAGTCTGATCTTCTAATTCTGCCACAACTCAAATCTTAATTAACCCTCTGATATAGAATTCAGCGTGGTATGTGCTTTGTAAATTTGCCCCTGAAGGCAACACATCCACACATCTTGGCGTCTTTAAATGTTTACATCTGGGGACAATAAGTTAGGAGTATACAGTTGTATCAGTGTGTAAATATATGTAAGGAATAAAAACACTTGAGGGACTGCTGCTAACACTCCGTCAAACTGCCTCTTGAGTATCTTCGTGTAGAAACTGTATATCAAACACACAGTTCTCCCTGTGGAGGAATCAAATATCTGGGCTCGCATCGAGGAAAACTCTCGGGAACAGGGATCCAGGGATTTGGTCATCGTCTCGGCTCGATACTGTTTCAGATTTACACTCAGAAAAACACTCTCAGATGAATTAAAATCCTCCTTTGCTCATGTGCTTATACTGAAGCCCTCAGGGTGTGTGCTGACCAGATTACCAGTTCCACCCACTCCAGAGATTTATTGGTAATTATAATCTAGTTACACAAATCTCTAGATGATTTTCAATTCATAGTCCAATGATTTAGTCGATTAAGCCTGAAGATAATGAAAAATGGCCTTCAAGCTCTAACATACTGTCTTCAAATTACTTGCTTTGTCAATTAAAGAGCAAAAAGGGGCTAAACATCACATATGAAAGGCTAGAACAGAGGCCTGTATGATGTATAACACATTGGGGCCTTTTTGTACCATTTAACCAGTATCATGAAAAACTAGAAAGCACTCAAGGAGCCCAAATAAAATGAAAATTCTAGGATGTTTTGACATTTATCAGGAAACTATTTTCCAATTGTTCATGTTTTAGTGACAGTACCATCATGGCGAAGTTATAAGCTCTCTTCTACCTTTCTATTAAGAAATCTATCAATCCATTCATGGCTTCAGCTCCATACTGCAAAATAAAATCATTAGAAACCTCCGGACTGAGAGGAGATCCTCTTCTTCATCTGATCAGTGTCCTTTTAAAGAGTGCAACCCAGTGTTTAGTCATCATAACATTTACATTATGCAAAACCTATTTGTAGATCAATATAACACCATCTTTGTGTAATTAACACGAGTAATTACTGTGCTTAATTTACAGAGCCACCCAAGGTTCATAATGGGGCTGCAAAACATTGACCCATGACAATTGATTGATCCCTCCCTCCTTTAAAACCATGCCCCTGCTAATGACTAAGTAATGAGCAGATAGTGTGTAGCAAGGGTGGCTAATACAGCTTTCACTCTCCATACCCAGATCAGCCTTCCTCCTCCTCCTCCTCCTCCTCCTCTTACCATGTTTTCTGCAATGGTGTCAGCTCCTCGCTCAGAGGCCCCTCTCCCTCCTCCTCGACGTGTGTTTGTCTGCATGCGTGTTGTGCACGCCGCTCAGCAATCAGCCACACAGACTCGCCTTTGGTGGCTGGAGACTGATTCAATATTCCACTGGGTAATTTATGCAGAACTAATTCTCTGCAGGAATGGAAGGGCTTGGAGGGAGGCAGAAAAAGAAAAGGGAGAGAAATGCATAGAGGAAGAAATCTGTGGAGAAATAATTATCCCCGGTGTCACTGTAGCAACATTCTGTGAAGTTGATGTCAATAAAATATTGAGCTACACAATCCATTTCAATTTCACCTCAAAAAGGACCTTTCAGAGGGTCGGCTGGCTGCAGGAATGAGGAGCACCATGCAGGAGGCTGTGCTGCTTACCGCACATCAGTGCCTGTAGTCATTTAAATTGTCAAAACAGCAGGGCTCTGTGTCGGCTCATATTTAGATTTAGTGGGTTTGAACTACTGGAAATAAAGTGAAAGAGGATGAGATGAAAAATTAAATGAGGGGAGCTTCCCAGGAGAGCCTTTGGGAGCACAGTATAGATTATAGTCATTTGTGACGGACGGGTTTGTAATAAGAGCCTGTGTCAGAGTGCATTGGAGTATGTGTGTACATTTCTGAGGGCTTCATTGTATTCCTCTCACAACCAGTATTGATCAGTGCATGAAGTTATATAGTGGCAGGAATGTTTGATCTATCAGATAGTTGGTCGTCGCTGCAGCAGAACCTGTTCTATGGATGCAGGTAACAAGACACAGATTCCTCCATTGGACTTAAAGTAATGGCTAATCTACTATATGGAGGTGTTGGTGATGTGTTTTTTTTTTGGTTTATATATGTATTTGTTCATTTAAAACTGACTAAATTAACACATAATCAGTAAAGAAACATGATGAATGTGTGTGCCTCATTCCCATTCTGCCTTCCGTTCTTGCTCGATATAACTCGATTTAACGGCTAAAGTCTCTGGCTGAAAGCGTGTAACATTTTACGTCACGCACCACCAACTATCTGTCAAACTGGATCCTATTTTATGGAGAAAATATTTCCTGGTTTTCATGCGATTTGCAGCATTTCCTGACATATAAATAGCTTTAAATGTTGCTAAAGTGGAGCTGCTGTTGGCTCAGTTAGCCGTGCATCGAGTTTTCATTTCATACTGGAAGCGTAGCTGTGGGAATAAATGATATTTTGTTAAAAAGGCTCTGTAATTGCATGCAATGCTATATTAACAGCAGGTTAAGTGGCGACACCTTCCCAGTGGTGACTTCATGGTTATGACCTTTCCACAAATCACAGACAAAATGAACCGGTTTTACTGGCGTGACTTAGAGCTATAAATCATTACATAAATCAAAACAGCAACTATGAAAGTCAGCGAAAAGTTTGTCACATAACTTGCCGATATTGATGTCATAGAGGCAGAAACATGGCAGATGAAATTTATCGTTTTGGTTGCTGATTAGAAAAAATAATAAAACGTTGAATATAAATGTTTTTATATGAGCAAAATCTTTTTGCACACTTAGCTGATTTCTCATGCCATCCTGTCATTCACACCTCTTTGACATGCTCAGCAGAGTCATCAGCCACCACCACCAGTGTCTGCCCTCCATGGGGGGAGTTATATGCTGCTGCTCAGGGTAGATGCTGCAGATCTGCTGTAATAAAATAATGATGTCTCTACTGATTTAAATGATATTAGGTTGTTATCAAAGTTTCTGTCCAGCAAGAAAATTATTTATTAGCATTAACTCTGATAACACAGTTATCGTTGAACAAATGTGTATTCTACAGTAGCAGGTGTGCATCGCCGGCTCTTCATGAAGCTATGTGGCAGAATGTGCTGGAACATTTCAGTCCACACGCTGAAGAATAATGTTATCATTTCTTCCTGTTTCTTAGTGGACGCTCCTGCGCTCCCCCACCCCCAGACATCTCATTATTTTGCATCTTCGTCACTCTTATTAAAGCCATAGATCTTAACTGGAGGCCAGAGCCCATCGATGTAGTGGAATACATACATGTCAAAACATTAGCAACGTGTGTGAAAGCGCTCTCCGGCCTGCACTCAGGAGAGCCATGTGCAAAATGAATAATTTATCCAGATGAATTATAACACCAGCATCTCCCCACCAAGGCTTTTGTCTGAGTGAGATTCCTGCTCACATTTCAGCTCATACAGTTGGCCTTGCATAAACGAGATACCTCTACGGACAGATTTGCATAGAAACGCCCTGAAATGTGGTGAAAAGGGAGCAATTAGGATTCATGACGGCGCCTCCCCTCCGGATGCTCTGCTGCCATGTGAGACGGCAGCAGCTGATTGAAATGGAGGAGCATGGCCTTGTTCCTGCTCCTCTGTCTTCCTTCTATCGCTCAGTCCTCCTGCGGGAGGGACTTCAGCCTCCAGGTCCGGTCCAGTTGTCCTCCTCTCTTCCTCCTTCAAACCTTTTCATTGCCGTCATCCTCTGAAGCACAGATTATCCGCAGAACTTTAGTCGGGAGCCTGAGGGAGTAACCTCTCAACCAGCGGGTTAACAACATCATCAAACATGGTGTGATTAGTAGTTAACGGATGCGGCGGGTCACATTGTGCGGTTGTTTGAAACAGGTGATGGAGTCCTTGCTGTTGGTGTGCGGATGCTCAGAGCATGTGGGAGGTGTTCGACTCAAACGAGGCTTCCAGCTCGCAGAACCAGTAACAGATGGTGCTGGAAAATGAGGCACCTCTCAGAAGCATTGAAACCCCCTCCAACGACCCTCCCCACTCCTCCCTCTCCTGCTCTCTCTCCCCCATAAATGAACCTTTTTCTTGCCAAATTTATCTAGGAGGACTTGTTATTGCTCATACAAGTGGCATGTTTTTTAATCAGACTCAAACCCCCTAAAAATGGGTGATGGCATGAGGATGTCTTTTCCTCATAGTGGGAACATAGGGGTCATCTGCCAGTGTGAGTTTTTGTTCACCTGGATGGAGCCAGCAGATGGCAGGGTTGGGTCTGGGTCTCTCCAGGGAGAGACTGCAGAGAGCCAAGGAGCAGCCACATTTCTTGAAGCAACTCACTGGCTGTTCTCCTTTAATGCACCACAGATAAATGGTGGCATAACATAAGAGGGGGGATATCTAGTACTTCAGTGTGTATTATACGCAGGGGTGCACATAATATTTTTGGTCTGGTTCTCAAAGGAGCACCTGAAGATGTTGTTTGGTGCTCATCTTTTGCTCTGCATGAAGCAGACATGTTTTAGATCACTGCCATCACTTATAGTCACTTGAATTTGAATGGCAGGTAATAACCTCCATGTTTCCAACAGTCTCTTGCCTCCATGCAGACCATCTGATATTGTGAAACTTCCCTACTTTAACAAAGGAAATGCCATTCTCAGCAAATATCTTCTTTGTGCTGTTACTCCCAGTCCTTCATTCCCAGTGTCTCCAGTTTGCTGTCTGATGATTACAAAGTGTTTCCCATGAGCCTTCAGCTCAGACCCCATTTCCACTGTCTGGAAATGTCTCTACTTTACTCGACTCTACTCGCCTTTTTTGGTTTTCCACTAGGTAAAAAGTACCTGGTACTACTTTTTAGGTACCACCTCTGTTGCGGTTCCAAGCGAGCTGAGCAGGTACTAAAAGGTCCTGTAAAACGTTACAGACCACTGATTGGCACAGCACAAATCAATGGCCGCCATCTTTGAACACCCAAGCTACTTTAGACGTTCAGACGTTCCTGTTTTAAACAGCTGATGAGAGGGTCACATGAGGTGTGTGTCGCGTTGAAGACTACGCCACGGCAGTTGCGCGTGGCGTCCACCTACCCAGAGGCGGTACTATCCCGTAATGGGAAACGACCTGCAGAAAAGTACCAGATACCAAGGCGAGTCGAGTAGAGCCGTTACTACGTAGTGGAAATGCAACTTTAGCTAGACCCCATAACCTGTCACTGGTGGAATCAAGGGTGAGGGCAAGGGGGCAGTTGTCCCCCTTGGTGCCATAATGTATGAAAAATTTGCCACAAGAGTGCACTCTTGAATTTGCTGTGTGAGGGGTATAGTTGTTAAAACATATAAGTCACATACTAAAGACAGATATTAATTTTAACCCCCCTGCATACAAGTGGTGCCCTTTTTATTTATTTTTTGCCCCTGCCCCTCAGACATCCTGAGTGCACCACTGTAACCCGCACACTGTCAACCACTATCAACACAGCTATTATCTGGGCAGAAGCTAATTTCAATGAAACTCTTTAGATACCAAAAGGGCTCAGAAAAATAACATATTATAATTGAGGTGAAGTGACCCTGTATAAATAAAGAAGAGGCATGCTTTAATACGCATAGACACTCAGCATAGACACACTTTCACACCATCCCTCACATTGTGCAGTATGCAAATGTTTTGTCATCAACCCGGCCTAGCGGAGAATGACAGGAACATTTGATGCCGCGCCGCTTTTTAGTGGAGTCCCTGCAGAAAGCTATTTTCACAGGATGTTATGTATGCATTTTTCAGACAGATTGCTGCAGGAGACAGGAGCTCAGGAGGGGAGCAAACAACTGGAATGAAACACAAGCTGAATGAAGCCAACCACAGTGCAGCCTGGAAAGAAACCTGCATTCATCCAACATTTTAGCAGAACAAAAATAACACGTTCTATAAATCTTTGAAATGTTCTCCGTGAAGCTACCTCAGGATCCATGAGAGGAAACCGTTTATTCTCATAAGCATGACTCATTTAGGTGTTTCTACTCTACTTGTTCACATTTATTTCATGCATTATTCAGCCAATTATGCAATAAGCTGTGAATCACTATGAAGCTCTCTAATCTGTTCCTGTAGTTTATTTGCATAGTATAAATATGAACCATTACAGAGGGTGTATCTCTATCTCACATGGGATTATACAGTATACCTTCACAAACATTCTATCATTATTTTTCCCTTTATAGAAGAAACATTAGAGTCTGAACTGAATATTAGAAACAAACTACATGCACACTGATACAGTAAAATGTTCTCTTCATCAGCTCCCTGTTGTCTCCATATTATCTACCTATTGGAATTTAAACCCATGGGGTGCAGATAGCAC
The DNA here is from genome assembly GCA_037577475.1 of Chaunax sp. Z400. Taxonomy (NCBI): domain Eukaryota; kingdom Metazoa; phylum Chordata; class Actinopteri; order Lophiiformes; family Chaunacidae; genus Chaunax; species Chaunax sp. Z400. The sequence goes on along the minus strand of CM075203.1, from coordinate 1,996,226 downwards.
TGTGGTTATAGCACAGCCCATGTACCGAGGCTATAGTCCTCTAGCTGCCGGCGAGGGTTCCGACCTGTGGCCATTTGCTACATGCCCCCCCCCCTCCACACATTTCCTGTCACCTCTTCAGCTGTCCTGGCAAAAAAGGAATTTAAAACCATTTAAGTCACTGTGAACAGTTCTTTATGTCATTAAACAGAGAATCACCTCATGTCCAAATTAAAGGAAAGTAGTGAAACTAAATGACATCATTGATTTATAACAACAAATTACTTAAATCTTGCCAAATATCCTCCACAAAGAAACAGTTTTTTTTTAAACTCAATCCTGAAAAAACTCTCAGCTCCTTGACTTTGTGGTTGTGGCAGAAAATTAAAAAGCAAAAAATGTCTGCATGCCTAGACTCCACAGATGTGCTCATATACTTTTGGTGAACTGTCCCTTTAAAGAGGCACATATCACCAGTAAGGCCTTCTTACTGCGCTTACAGCACTAAGCTAATGCTTATTGATGTTATCATATCTGTACATGTTTAGCTTGATTTATCAGGCACCTGATAAAACACGTCCTAAATAAATCATTTTTCTAATTCCACTAGTGGAAAAAAAACAACCAACTCCAGAATTAGTATGCAATTGGCCCAAAAAAAAAAAAAAAAGACGACTGAGGCTTGAGGAGGGTGATTTCATTACAGACTCCTCTCCCTGGTGGAACAGGAGTGCTGTAGATTCGATTCTCTGGCTGTGATTACCCAGCCCTCGGCTAGGAGATAGATGACTATGAATCAATTGTTTTCAAGGGGACTCTCACTGGGGCGCTGTAGTAGTTAAAGACGAGAGGGAGAAAAGCAGACAGCCTTGGTTAAACAGACCATCAGGTAGTCTCATCGACTACATGCGGCACCTTAAATATTCATGCATACTTCAGGGTGAAATGAAACCAACGCTCGCCTCAGCATCTACCACGGTTAAATGAGCAGTCGCCATGACTGGATGGGATATGTTTAGTCTTGCTTTGTGTCATCCAATCAGGGCTTAATATGCACCCAAGACAATACTAATCACGCCAGGCTGCTCCTCATTATGGGTTTACGTAATGCCTGTGAGAGAAGAGGCCGTGTCTCTGCCATGTTAAAGACCAGAGAACAACATTTAACATCGTGCTTGCAGGAGCGAATGTGCAAAGGTCTTGTTGCAGGGTGTGATGCCTGTCTGCAGCGGGAAGGAGAGATTTTTGTGGTGTCATCTAGAGGCTTTAAGTTGCATCTGTTTGACTGGAGGAGACCACGCCATCCACCCCACCACCCTGAGTGAAGTTCTTTTCTCTAAAACATTCAATAACCACCCAACACTATTGACCTGACATATCGACGTGATGTGAAGGGGCCCGACTGCTAAGAGGCCGGCTGTATCGAACATGCAGTCGGCTGGTCTGCAGCCCAGGAGAGCAAACAAAAAGAAACAGCACTCAGAAAATCTGAGCCATGCAGTCATTGAGTAGGGCAGTGTGTGAGTCTTAACAACAGGTGGCGCTGGTTCACCAGCCATGGTGTGTAAATCAGGGCTCGGCGCTGACAAGCTCACTGGCTCCAGAGGTGGCACAGAATGAATGAAAACATGGATGCAGTGAGAAACAGCACATTTCCCCCCTTTACAGAGGCTGACACTGAAACGAATCATCCCACCCCCAACACGCTCACACACACACACACACACACACACATATGTGCACACACCAATCCCATCACGCTCTCTCCCTCCCCCATCCCCTTGAGGAATAAGAGGGGATTATGTCAAAGCAATTCAATTGTATGAGAGGAGGTAATGAACTCCTCCTTTTATCTATTCATTTGCGTATTAAACTATTTATTTGTGCCTGTTATCTGTTAGATATTAATCAGAAACGTGAGGATGTGACAGTAACACACATTTCAGATCGAGACTGTTTTATATTAAAGATGCTGCCTCAGATCGTAGTGAAGTATATTAATGGTCTGTACACATAACACACATGGTTTCCCCTCCAATGATAAGACAGCCACTCCTTGTTTAGAGTTGTTCCTTTTCTATATAGGTCAGTGGTCTGCAGTCCATTTCATGTTCTGTTGCCTCTACGGTGCCTAAATTGCCCAGCAGGCAGGTGCCATTAGAGCAGTTTGTTTGCAAGGTAAGCAGCTATGAGAAGTGACAGCAGTAGAATTACTAATGCACTTTGGCTGTCATTCCTCTCTGAAAGCCCCTGCAGGGAGGGCCTGATTAAATTGATATTCAACCTCCTGCATGTTGTGGGCCCAGGCTTCATTAGCATAGGGCTTAGATGACACAGAGAGAGGGATGGCATTAGTGTTGTAGGAAGCAGTTAGACACTTTGCTGTAACTAATTTTCCAATTATAATGGGTGCCTACAATGTTCTGTATTAATGATTCAAAATCACATTATTAACAGAGCATGTATATTTTTAAAATCTAGACAGACTGAGAAAGGAGGAGGTATTTCACACAGCGGTGGTGTCCCTGTACATTTAAAGGGATCGACACAGAAGTCAGTGAGCAGTGAATAGAGAGGCAACATGCAAAGGCTAGTGCACACTATAAAATTAGCAAACAGAGGCCTCGTTTACGCTGCAGTGTTTTTGCTAAAAACAGAAGTTGTTTTTTTTTGCATTTTGGAAACGTTCTCGTACACAAAGACGGCTAAAAATGGTGTAGTGTGCACTCCAGGCCAGTAGTTGGCAGTGTTCCCTTTCAAAATCAACACCACAGAATAAGATCCCAGCAAATCTACATTGAAAGAGTGTTGATAAACTCAGCAGAGTCAGCAGCAGAAAGAAAACCAGACATTATTTTGTTGTTGTTGTTCTGGCCTCATTCGCGAACTAGGCTGGATCCGTAACAGGAAGTGGAAGCTGGGGGTGTGATGTCATCGTTTTCAGAGGGGAGATATATATAATTAGGCCAATGAGTTTCAGGTTGATATAAAATAATTTAGAAAATAAGTTTTCATCAAGCAAACAATGAAAATGCCACACAAGGGTTAATTAACATAGGCTTTTTAATATCATCACGATACACAGAAAAGCTGAAAATAGATAGCAGTGATTTCTAAATCCTATCAGATATGACTCCTTTATTTGAAATAGAGCTTAAAACATTTTTTATTAGAGAGATTAAGTCTTAAAAATAGTGAAAGTTGTTGCACATTTCAAGGATGAATAAGTAAAATATGTATGATGTAATATTTATGAGAATATTAAACAGTGTGAATCCTCTAGTGTTTCATGAAACTGCTGCATCTCCACCTCTAGCCAATGTAAAGTTCTTTAGCTTGAAGAAAGCGTGTACAGTGATGCAGAAGAAGCCCACTGACCTCCCTTTAACCTGAGTGACTGTTTCACCAGCCACACACTTGCACAAGTCGACCATCACATGCACTCAGTGAGGACAAATACAGCCTGAGTGGTTTTTGTGAGCAGGTTAGACTGATGCTGTTTGCAGAAGATTTAGTGTAAATCCAGTTTCCTGCACAAATTAGAGGATTTATCAAGGAAAAGAAGCAGAGAAAGCTAACACATTTAGATTCTGATGTTATATTTCAGGCTTAAATCATGTTTGCTTTGTTGATGCATGTAATGTGACATGTAAGTAATCGTCTTGACGGCATCTTCCTTTAAAGCCAGAGAAATCCTCAGCGGTCCCTCAAGCATTAACATCAGAAATCTGTGGTGAAAGCTGTGGTTAGCACTGAGCAAATATTTAACGTCGCTGCTGAAGACGTCATCACCACTGCAAATAAATGAATTGAATTCTGCTTATAGCCCCCCCCCCCCCACACCTTCCCTTACCTAAATGGATATTTGATCCCAGGGGAACACCTAGTGCTTTGCAATCTGCGCCAGCTTCCCGATGGCGCTTCCCCATCTCTGTGAGGAGCAAAACACCGACTCTGAAGTCTGTGTAGCTGATGATAAATATGCTAATGTGTCTGGAGGTGACTCGACGTGGCAGATAGCACTGTGAGGGGACAGTGCCACCAATCGTTTAATATATGGAGAGAAGGGAGGACAGGGAGGCGGGGGGTGGGGGGTGGAGGAGGAAGCGTCACGCTGCTGATAAGACAGAATAACAGACAATGGGGTAAAAGAGCATCTAAATGGTTGTTTTGTCTGATTCAGAGCAACAATCTGTTAAAAGACTTCTTAAAAGACCAGTTCACCATAGAATCTCTCTGTTGTGTGATACAGGTAAATACTGAGGTATGGAAAACAAAAATAAAACAAGTCTCCATCTTCTCCAGGTGTTCAGGAGAACTCTGCGACGCTGTCTGTGAGGCTCCAGACATATTTTGAAGATGAAGAAACTTCCCCTGACGTTCCATCAGCAACGAGGTGAGTAATGACGGAATCTTCCTTTTTGGTGAACTGTTCCTTTAAGCAGAAACGTGTGAGGACAGATTGGTCATACATGTAAATAACCTTTTCAGTGTTTCCCCTGCCATTCATTTGTACTGAGCGGTGAAAGATGATGCTATTTTACATGTCTGTCCAGATTTTAATGGCCGTTTCATACTTTGTGAACATAATTTTTGTCACTTAAGATAAAACTGTAATCTCATCTGAGTTAGAGTGCTTAAATTGTGCTAAATGGGGCAAGAAATGAGTTGCAATTTGTAAAAAAGCTAATAATTTAGCATTGTTATATTGAAGCAGGGCCGTACACATGGTTTTAGAAGCTCCAAGGTCCAAAAAGGGCTTGGAAGGGCTGTTTGGGGGGCCATGCAAAACCATGTTAGTGGTTGTATAAATGCTCTGCTAAGCAGTAAAACATCAGCATCAGGTTAATGTTGCAATGAATGATCCACACAATCTGGAATTATAAAATAGGCTAAACTGGTACCTTTTGAGGACCTTAGCATTGCATCACTGCTCTTTGCTGATGACGTGGTACATTTCTGGGGTAGTTCGTCAGTCTTTTGCAAACTCATGCAGCCCAGTGTGACGCGGTCAGCATGGATTGGTGAGGATGCCCCCTGGGTGCCTCCCTTCTGAGGTTTTACAGGCATTTCCAGCTGGAAGTAGACCCCAGGGTAGACATGGAATTTACTGGAAGGATTACATATCCCATCTAGCCTCGGAATGCCTAGATATCCCCCCAGGAGGAGCTGGAAAGAATTACGGCTGGAATACCCTTCCCAGCCTGCTACCACCACGACTCAACCCAGGATGAGCGGGAAGAGAACGGATGGATGGATGAAATGGTCACAAAACAAGAGGAAATGAATACTGACAGTGTTAAAATTCTTTATTTCATCTTCGTTTGTTTTGGATTTAAATGCATCTCAAACTGTAGGCGATACAAACAAAATGTCCCACAGTAATATTACACTATAATAATGCTAGCTGTTTGTGCTCTTAAATTCAGCCTAAAGGTTCCAGAGTAATTATGAAATAGATATCTTTGGAATGACATTGTTATAATTTTATATTATATAAAAAATTAGCTTGACAAATTCATAAAAGTGCAACGGTAAACTTGTGGAAAGCTCTTTTAATCATGTCATGACTCTCAGGTGTGTCTTGTGTCGGGTCCCAACACTCCTCTGCAACGCACATCAGGAATAAAAAGACAATGACTAAAGTCATATGAGCGTGACGTCAGCTCTCAAACTGCCATGAATTATTTAAGAACGTGACTGAACCAGATATTTTGAAACAGAAAACTTTCATATCAACCTGAGGCTTTAAAAACTACATGTGCCAGTTAATGGAATTCTGCAATTCATACATTTTCTGCCTCTGGGCTTTTTTTTTTTTGCATTTCTGTGTGCTTCTACCACCGTTTACATCTGACTGAGACCTCCTCCTTGGCCTCCTCCTTACGTCTGCAGCTCACAGCGTGCAGAGCTCCCTCCGTCTGAACAAAAACTCCATACCCTTAAAGTGACAGCGGCGGATCTGTAGCAGACAACTTCAGGGTTGTCAGAAAGCATCTCAGCAGCAGCTCAGACATATTTAGGATACAGAAAAACACACAAATACTCAAAATTCTTGGCACATGTCTGAATAAAATGTGTGGCGAAGATAAAAATATGGCGTTTTGGGTGTTAAATCTGCAAAGATCTCATCTCCTCAATGCATGTTTTGAGTTTAGCGGACATGCCTCTCTCCTTTTCTTGTCACGCTGCGTCACATTCATTCAGTAAATATGGACACGTGGCATCAGAACTTCATGATATGCCAACAACCCACAGTTTTATATCCTGAATGATGTGTTATTTTCATTTAGGCAGACACAAATTTCACATTTTTCTTACTTCAACAGCTTTTTGTCCTCTGTCTGTATCACCTTAAGTGTTTCTAATACAAGAAAACTTCAGATTGTTTTCTTTCTGGTCAGACCTCATTCGTTCATAGAGTCAGAGTGGTCCAGAAGCTGTAACCGCGTTAATTTGGGCACGTCATTTGCACCAAAATAAGGGTGAATGGCAGCACGATGAGGGAGTGTGGACAAGCTGTAGGTGTCACTCTCGACGTGGGTTTGAGCTCCACCAGTCGGGGCTGTTGGGAGTCCAGAGCGCCACCCAGCCCCCCTTTTGTAGGAGACGTGGTAAGTCAGATGTTCAGAATGCATGGGGCATTGTCTGCCTGGATGTTGGATGGGCTGGCAGCAAGAGGTGACATCTGGTGACTAATGTGCTCAGATGTGAATGCTGCTCCCTCAGTTCTCTGGGCAGCAGCTGCTCTGCAAAGGCAGAAATGAGACAGGGGGAGCGAGGAGAGAGAGAGATGGGGGAAGAGGGGGTGGTTGCCGGGCCGGGGGGGGGGTAGGACTTGAGGTCTGAGGAGCGTGTTTGCATGTGAGATGTTCACCAAGCCAGCCGTCTGATGCTGAAGGGGTGTGTTTGGGGGGGGGGGAAGGTGTCTGTCACAGGAAAATCAATGACTTTCTGTCTGATTTTCGAGGAGGTGAAGCACGCCGGCCTCCCCCTCACTCCCCCGCTGCATCTCCATGTAGAGAGACCACACAGATCAAGCAGGGCCTGTTTTTTTGATCTGCTTTGTGTTTCCTGCAGGCTTTTAGTCACTGTGGACTCATCGAACGCCGATGTTTGAGTCATGAGCCTCAACATGAAGGACTACAGGATGTGATCAGGTTTAAACTGGCACTTTATACAAAGAGAGGTGGTTTTAGATTGGTCAGATTGGTGCTGTCAGCCTAAACCAATGTGGATATTTCATTGCAGGAACTAGAAAGCATTCAGAGAGTCTTCCTATGCCAACGTCTCTGAATTTATATAATGGCTGATCCGTTTTTCATCTATATATAACATTTGACCTTTCATAGATACATGAAATCCATTTAATGACTCTGAATCTGCAGTGGATGTTTCTACCCCTCTCTGATACTGTACTAAGACCCAACACATACTGACCCCTCCAATATGTAGATATGAACCTCCCAGATCTGGATTATGATCCAGACCTGATTTTGATTGTGCATCATGTCTGAGTATTTGTTTCATTTGGCCTGTTATTATTATTACTATTTGTGATATTGTTAAAAAAAAGGCCCTGATTCTGTAATCCAGAAACCACATCTTACTTGGTGGTTGATGCTCTGTTTGTTTGATTTTCTTCTTCTTTGGGTTTGTTTTTTTATGTTCTCTGTTGTGGGTTGCACACATAACACATCATCAAAACCAAAATCTAATGGGTTGTTTCCTGGTCCATGCCCCATCCTTCCACCAAGTTTAGTTTTTGGGTAATCCTGCTAACCGTCGAACAAACCAACCAACAAATGATTGGACAAAGGTAACAACAGTACCTTTAAGATAAGGTGGGGACACCCTTTAAATACAATCTTTTCTTGCCCCTCAAAGAGAAATCAGAGAGAAACATCTTTGTAATGAGGCATCACTTCATCCATTGGGGTGGGGGGATTTCACATGAGCCAACTGGATTTGGGGTAACCACTTTAACAGCTTCATCCCCCCCTCCTGTCATCCAAGAACCCATGATGGTCGCATGTTCAGATGACAGACAGCTGTAGGAGAAGCTTTTTCCTTTCTGTATTTGTGTATGTGGTACCCCGGAGGTCACGTCAGTGCAGAGGGTCCCCGAGACCTCCTGGTTCTGCTGCTGGGACTGAACGGGGTTAAAACATCCAACGAGGAGGGAGCCACAGAAAGACAAAAATTTACAGCAGGGTTTTGATTCTGAGACAGTTAATCAGTTCTAAAGAGCTGAGATGCATCGCACGAACGTGGTGGTGGATCAACACCCTCAAACATGTGGTGATTTGTGGCGTTCACATGGACATGCTACTTCTTAGAGGACACTTGAGCCCCACTTAAAAGGCGTCATGGGCTGCTTTAGATTAGGGAGGCGGTGGGCTGCTTTAGATTTGATGAACAAGAAGTGCATATGTATACCACAAGGAATGTTAATGAAACACATTCCTCCCCTGTTTCTCATGGAAACCAGCTTGGATTTAGGGATAAGGAGGTGGGGAGAGAAATGGGGTCCCCCCCCCCTTATACTCCTCACCGAGAAAAAAGCTTACAAGATGCTGCAGGGAATGACTTCGGAGAAGAAAGGGAAGGAAAACTGTGAGGGACGAGAGCGTATTGAGAGACTGTCAATGTGGGACATAGTGGGGTCACACAGGTCCCATCTGATTGGTGTACTTGTTTGGACAAGCAAAGAAAATAGGACAGATTTAAATGTCGGGTGATACAACAAACTCCTTACTAATAAAGTAGAATAAAAGCAGAGACAAACGGTATTATTACATTTGGTATTATTTGGTTGCCAAATCACAACCAAAGTCATCTCAAGGCACATCTCAATTTTACAGACCCAATATTCACCCATGAGTGAGAAGCTGATGACAGTGCTGAGGAGAAACTGCCTGCCAACACTTCCGTAGACCACAATGTGAGATTTTTTTTTATATGTTCCCTAATTCTGCAAAAACTTCTGGACCAGTTTCCAAACCAGTTGGTGGAAGGATGGGGGGTAAAGGCCAGGAAAGAACCCTTTGAACGAAGGTGTGGATTCAGATAAAGGGGTGGATCCAGGAATGTTTTTTATAACTTTCCTTAGAATTTCATGGAATGAAACTATTTGACCACTTTCCCTTTCTTTTCTTTTTTTTGATTATGAGTGATTATTATCTGGACATCACAGATACTTCCTTCATGTACATTAACTGCAGTATCTCTCTTAATTAGATCATTAATTATTCTGGGTTTGCATAACAGAGAATCTTTCCGGTCATTAAATATTATTAGTCATGCAATTTAATATGTGCCTCTAAGGCAAAGTCACATTTTTAAGGAGAAAACTCTAAACTAAATGTTAATATGAACCATCTCATATAGGTTGAAATGACTTGATGAGCCACTCCTGCTCTGTGTTCCAGCTCGTCTTACTGTAGGAATCATGTTTGTTTTATTTCCATTAAACTGCTTTGCGTTCATTTCGCTGATCGAAGGAAGTGTTTTCATTACAATCACAGAAGCTTCTATCTCATGCAAATGAGACAGTTCGCCAATTAATGAATCACACTGTCGGTTAAAACAGGCTCGACATCAGCATCGACAGATCTGATGTCAGACCGGGATTATTGACCTCGTCTGATTATTTCCTTTCCTTTGTGCTGAATATACAGTCAGCTGCTTTAACGCATCAATCATAGGATCATTTATACAGTGTGTCCGGATCATAATTCTATTTACCACAGGCTCTGTAATGTTGTATTGATTGCCAAACCATTAGCATTTATACACCCATCAGTAGTGAGTGGTTCTCCGTCTGCTGCCGCATGGCTGCAGCATAAATGACCATGTTATTGAAAATTCCTTCTTCCTTTCAGTGCAGAGGGGGAAGAAGCTGCCCAGCTCTCCATTAGCACACTGGGATTTTCTCCCATGTGTCACACTGAGTGTAATTGCAATGTCACACTTCAAGGACTTCATGTGGGTGGACGGGTGGTCGACCACAAGAGAGAGGACTGTAGTCAAAATACCAATTAATGAAGGCCAGAGAAATATGACCTGAACCGCTCCAGGTCTGTGCCGACCAATGACGGAGCCTGTCGATTGAAATTGTATCCCATCAGCCCTTGGTCGCGGGTCAGTGCTCCGTGTCAGTGCTGGCAGATTACGCTCTCCTCTGGCTGGATCCTGGCTCATGCCCTTGAGCGAACATCCAGGAGTTCATCCTTTAATTCCTCCTGATGATGAATTCAAACTTTATGCAGAGAATGAACTCCAGCTCTTCAGAAACTCTTTCTTATATTATCATGCAAACCACCGAGTCAAGAGGTGTCTTTAACTCCTACGGGGGTCACAGGAGTAAGGGCACTCCTCTTCTGAATTCACCTCCGTGTAAAGGTGCAACCAAACCACTTATGGCCACACAATACAAATGAAAACCTTGTTACCTCTGCTAAGGAGGTCATGTCTACATCCATGTCAGCAGGATTACGCAAAAACTACTGGACGGATTTCCACAAAACAGATATTAACATTGAGGAGAAATGTGCTTTATTGAGTGGCATTCTAGTTTATTCATGCACCAGCCATTGTTTAGATTTTGGTGCAGCTGACATTGGATGCTCCCTGGAAACGACACCAATTCATCACAGGGCTGACAAAGAACTAGTGTCACACTTATGGACAATTGAGATTCACCATTCCCAGTGTTCCCTACCATTCATTTGGAGGGCAACAGCCCCCCCCCACCTGAGCTCCGATGTTTGTTTTATCATCATTTTATCTAGTCGTGATCTTCTCCTGAACAAATAAGGTTATGTTCATTTTTGCTTGTGTTTTTACATTTTAAAACAAGTCCCCATCTTCTTTGGTTGTTCAGTAACGCTGTTTAGCTGTGAAGCTCCAGTATTTTTATTTTGACCGGCCTATAAACGTCATCCAACTTTCCATGAGTAGATAATGAATGAATTGGGCGAACTGCATCCTCTGAACTGGGATGACTGTGGAGTGAAACCAGCTTTGGAGGCTGGTTTTCTTTGGAGGCTGCTGATTGGACGATTCACTGGGTTGAATGACAGACTGAGTGTGTGGGATGAGACCTGGTGCTATCTTTACCCTTTCCTTTTACACCTGCTCATCTCTCATCCTCCTCTCTGTAGCAGCTCTGCAGTCTATATAGAGTTCAGTGCATCACTGCAGCCCACGGGGGACCCCTCTCTTTTACAACAACCTGCTCCTCCTCTGCACAAAGGCAGCATGAAACGATGCAGGCAGAGAGGGTTACCGCTGTCTCACCTCCCAAATGACTACAAATACTCAACATACACTCAAACAGAGATGCCGCACGACTCCCCGCGTCTTTGTTTTCTTCACCTTACCAGAAAGCTCTGCAGCCGTGAGACAAATTGCTGCGTGGCATTAGCACTACAGTGAAGGATGAAAGTGCAGCGAGCAAGGCAAACAAGCATCCCATTACAACCGCCACTTAGCAACAAACACATCTATTACAGCGGCGGAGCGAGGCTGGAGGTGAGCCCGCACACGCCTCAAACACGCTGCGATCCAGGGCAATGAGATTCAGGGTGCACGACGCTGGGAATTTCAACGAGAGTGAGGAGAAAAAAAGGAAACAAATGGCCCTCCTACTTCTCTCCCCGCTGAGGAATCAAGGGCCATAGCTGCTGTTTACGCACTCCAAGAAAGAGTCTCTTCATCAGATGATGTTTTCTGCTTTTTTTTTTTTTTTGCAGCCGTGCAGAGATTCAGCATCATTTTTTTTTTTACTACCGACATGAGCCTGACATCACTTCCACAGAGACAGTCTCAATTCATTGGTTCCACCGTATCATAGTGATTAATAGAGATCCTAATAAACTGGCCTGATGCAGCCTAGCCCTCTGTCCTCCTTTCTGCCCACAGGTTCATCCCCAGGGCTGCACCTCGCTCTCTGATGTGTGTCATATCACTCCTCAGACAAAAACCCTCCTTCTTCTTAAACACTCTAATTACTGTGGTGCAAATCCTGACTGCTGTTGTCATGGTAATTGCCTTTCGGGGGTTATGGCGCCACTAAAGCTCAAGTGACTGAGAGAAAATGAGAGGAAGTTAGGGCAGGATTGCTGCTCATTGTGCGCCAACATATTTCATGTTCCATCTTGTTTCATGGCGTGTACTATTGGCAGTTTACCTTGACTCCAAATGATCGGACCGCCGCGTCAATGCCAGAAAATGAATTTGATGTGGGTGAGTGGGGATAAGTGTTCTTTCAGCACCAAGCCGATTGCCAAGAGGTCCCAGAGCTGAGACCAGCTCCCCAACCATTTATCCACCGCATGAAATGGATGTGTTGGGTTCAAGGAGGGGTCAGGGAAATATAAGGGACAACATATGTCAAACAATACATATAGGAAGAGAAAAGTAGGACCATAAAAAGCCTTTTATTGTTGAGCCGGCGGAGGGATAAAATAAAAAAGCCTCACGCGTTCCTGTATTTGATCATCATTATGGATCAACAGGAGACACCTCTGACAGGCGGCACCAACATAACGCTGAGATGAGGAGCGTTTACTCCTCCAAGGTCCTAAAGTTTGTGTCCTCGTTGTGTTTGTGTCTCTTTAGGACGTCCTTGTTTGGTGTCAGTTATCCTGCCGGACCTCAAGCATGACTGGCTCTCTGCTGTTAGACACTTCATCATCATGTCTCTGCTAATATCATTTTAATTAACTGCTGTTGTCTCGGTTTCTTATGCCAAGTACATTTTTGTTTTATGTGCACTCCAGTCAGAGCTGGAGGAGGTCATGTGAATCCATGATCCGGTGCTTTCCATGTTCTCGTCACAAAGGTGTGACGAGAAGTGTGGGCGGTAACCTGAGGAGGGCGTTCCCGTTCATTGACCCTGCAAAGAATGAGCAGTTATAGAGAGTGGATGGATGTAAATATTGTGGCACTGAAAGAACTCCAGCAGATAAAGGACCAACCAGTGAAATAAACCTCCGGATAGTTCGGTGTTTGCAGTGCGACGTGTAAAAAGGTGTCTGACAGCCTGAGGGAGACACTGTGGTGTCACTGTGCAGGAAGCAGCAGGGTGAAGAGGCTGTCCTCGTCTTCCTCATGTCACCGATGTTGGGTATGGAGACGCTGCTGATGCTCTCAGCTGCTGATGCTCTCAGCTGCTGATGCTCTCAGTCCTGGATCTTATGTGTGCCGTGGCGGCTGGTCATGAGGACAGTTGCTTTAGGTTGTAGACGTTTAGGAGAACCTAAAGATGTATAGAAGGGTCTACTTGTTTTTTAAAGCTGTATATTGAAACAGAAATAGCAGATTTTGTATAAATAAATATTTGACATAAGACGATGAAAGATGCTGACTAGTTTTAGGCTTGATTAAGGAGACCACATCAGCCCCACTGTGACTTTCCCAAAGTCAGCTTTTCAGTGATTTGAGTCTCTTTCCCATTTTCCCCATGTTCCCTGCTGAATTTCATATATCTATTATCCGGTGTGACCCCCTCCTCTTGAACAGGATACACTCCTATAGATTTTCTGCCACTGAATGGAGGAGTTAGCAGAGTCTGAGGATCGCTTGTTTCTAGAGGTTGCACCCAGTAGATTTTCTCCGCTCTGCAGCATCACAGCATCACAAAGTAAAAGGTTGTGCTGCTGCACTATAAACCTACGCTGACAACAATCTGAAATATAGTTTCCAAACGCTAAAACGTTGGGCTAATGATTTGTTCTGTGTGAGTAAAGCATCAGCAGTGCAGCAAATATTCATCAGGATTTGTCTTTTCAGCCTGATCAAATTGGATGCGAGTCCCCCCCCCCCCACCCCATCTCATTTCTGCAATATATTCTGCAGCCACAATGTGGACAGCATGCAGCGTTAGCACCATTAGTGTGCTAGACTGTCCACAAATCATCTCCTTAGTCCTTCCATCAGACTCCCTGCGTTTGGCCGGCACAGATAAGGCCCCGGCAGAATGACCAGGGGTCACGGTTTCACCGCTGAAGTCAACGGGAGAGATAGACCACTGTGTCCATCAAAGTGTAACTTCAGGCTGTCTCTGCAGTGTTGTCATTTCCCAGGCAGTGGGACGCTTTGAATTAATCTGGAAACCATGGAGAGAGAGAGAGAGAGAGAGAGAGAGAGAGAGAGAGAGATCCAGCAGCTCTCTCTCTCTCTCTCTCTCTCTTTGGCCTCTATTTCTAACACACTGTCAAAGCTTTCATGAGGTCTAAATGGATTTATAGGGTTTCACAGTGACAGCAGTGATTATTCTGATTGCTTGACTCTCTTCATTTTAAATGAGAATCAAACGTATGTGGTTGGTCGGTGCTAAAATGCATCCAGAGCCCTTTTACAGCCTGTTCAAGGCGGGGCTGTTGCACCTTTTCTGCACCTCACACTTCTGTTTAAATGCAACAAAACGTAAAGGGGGAACGTTGTTGTTCCGCCTCTGAGGCCCCGTTTACATGACAACAGTCACTGAAAATGGAAACGTTTTTCCTTTGCGTTTTAAAAAAGTTCTAAAGTACGCACGGATGATTGAAAATGCTGTAGTATGTATGCCAGCGCAGTAGGTGGCAGTGTAACCTGTCAAACTCAGCATCCCAGAATAAGATCACAGAAAGTGGTTCAAGTCTAAATTGGAGGAGCCTTAATGAAGTCAACAGAGTCTGCAGAACAAACAAAACTGCACAGTCTGATATGGTTTTTGTTGTTGTACGTAAACGCAGTAGACATGCGCAGAGCTGGGCTGTGACATCATCGTTTACAGAGGAGTTGTGTTTTACCGGTAACGGTACGATACCGTGGCTTTTTCAAAAAGATAACACTCGTTTTCAAAAGTTTGTGTTTTAAGGGCCCAAAAAACGCCGTAGTTGTGTAAACATTTACAAAGTTTACAATTCTAGGGTAAAACCGTTGTTGTGTAAACGTGTAGACAGCAGATGATGGAGCGAGCTGACGAGGCGGTAGATAATGGAGGTGAGACGTTTTGGTGACGTATTATGTGCGAACCACAACCAGGAGCAGCAGAGAATCTCAACAACATCATCAGGTTCAGTTAAAAGCACACAGTTATATTTCATCCCACAATGATTTGCAGTGATTTTCCTCCCCAAGGTTGAATATAATATTTTAATACTGCAGTATTTAAAATAACTTTCTGTTTAAGCAGTTAATCATTTCCTCTTAATAAGGGATTATATGTGATTAGATTATTACACAGTACTTTATATTTTGACTGCATAGTTATATCCAGGTTATTGATAAAATGAACAGTTTCATAGCAGCATGAGTCACACCTCAGGAGCTGGAACGACTAACAGAAGCAGTCATAAAGGATTAGACTGTGTGAGAGCTCTCTGTATTATCAGTAGATCAGCCATGTAGAATCGATTCCTGAATAAATTCTTGACTATTCCTTTCTAACTCTGAGAAATAAATGATGTTTTAAATTTATAGGACTCACAGAAAATTCACTTCTGTGAGATAAGAAATAAAAAGAGATACAGACTGACCTGAGATCAGATTGTAGCTGAATGAGGGTCACACTATCAGAGGACTGTTGGTTTTTGCTGCAGTGACACTGAACTTGTGACCTAGTGGTGGAGGTGCTGTCTAGTTTATTTATTCAAATGTTTTTTATTGCATTTTGGGACTTTAAAAAAATGCATATTTTATTATAACCCCCGTAGTTTCATCCTGTTTTCAGCACAGCTACATTTTGCTGCTGACATGAAAATAAAGCTGCCCTTGACCTTGATGGTGAAAATGTTTGGCCTGATAAAACCAGTGGAGGAAACGCTGCCATGAATCACTGCCTGTAAAATAAAATGTATTTAAACTTCACATTATTATATGTGTAGATTTATATAAGAATAACTTACATTCTTTCGTGTTCCTTTGTGACATAATCTTTGATATTCTTTTGCAGCAGATTAAATTCGTTCCTCTTTATTTGTAACTTCCCTCACAGAAGTCATTAAAACTGTGTTGATTCAGATTCTCTCCTGATAATCAAACACATTTACTATGAGACGTGGCTCCTTTATCTACTATACTCTTATTTAAACTCTTATTCGTAGAGAAAAGGCCTGAAAATGAAGCAGTCAGGTTTGGTTGGTATCTCCAGGAGGCTTCAGCCCGTCGATGTGAACATGCAGGAGCCTCCTTTGATTCTCTGCATGATAAGTGTGTGTTTGTCAGAGCAGTCGACAGAGCTATGCAGACGAGTGCCTGAGCGCCTGGCTGCTCTCTCTTTTGACATGTCAGGTGCCGTGTTTACGCCGCCTGTTGCCTGGCAGCGCCTGACAAACAGACCGGTGGATGAGGGAATCTGTAAAGCAGCAGAAGTAGATGTTGTCATGAAGGCGTTTGTACAAATGTGTGTGTGTGTTTGTGACCATGGGGCATTTACCACGATTACCTCTGCCAACAAGAGCGGGACGAGGTCATGTGATCAGCCATGTTTGTTTGTTTGTCCGTCTTAAAAGATGTCAACGGATTTTGATGAAATTTTGTGAAGGGAGCTGAGAAGGAGGAGTTGATTAGACTTTGATACAGGATTTATTTTTGCAAGGTTGAGCTTTTTTTGTTTAGTTTTCTGCGTCTTTATAGACAGGACAGCTGAAGATGGACCGGGAATCTGGGACAGAGAGAGGAGAGAGGGGTAAGACAGGCAGCAAAGGGCCACAGGATGGAATCGAACCCATGACCTCCTCACATGGGGCGGCTGCTCTACCACTGAGCTAAACTGTGGCCCCAGATTGGCCATATTTTGACATTTCAGCAAAATTCTCATTAAACAATAGGTTTTAGGTGTTTATTTATTTACTTACTTACTTTTAGAGAACATTTCAACTAATATTTCTGAATATGTATTTATGTATTTTCTGCATTTTAATGTAAAATATTACGAAAATATTTAACTGTTTTAATGGTTGATAATGAGAACATGCTATCTCAACACTGAAAGGCCCCAGGTCGGGATTTGAACCCAGAGCATGCTTGCTTTGAGGCTACAGTGTTACCCAGCACACCTGCCCTAATACAGGAAATGTTATTAATTAATTAATGAACTCACAAACATGTTGATACAAAATATATTGGTAAAATATTGACTGGAAACATATTTAATTTCTTAAATTAACCAAAAATACAAAGTTTCCCAGATTTTACCAAAAGAGATTTGTCACCTAAAACTAACCCAAACCTCCTCCTTTTGCCTCCCATGTGGTCCATAATAATAGATAATGTTTCATTCAGTGAAGTAAACATAGTCTCTGGTGGAGATCATGTTTCCTTTAAAAATAAAACATGCTTCAGCCAGTTAGTTGTGTTTTCTAGGAGACAGGATGGTGTTTTTAATGACGAAGGCTGTCCTCCTGTTGCCAATGGTTTGGTTACATTCATATTTGCTCTTGTTAAATAAAGTTCATGCATATTATTCTAGAAAACAGAGGAATCGGGCTGTTTCTGCTGCCAACTCAAGGTCAAATCCAGGATATGTTTTGTGCGGACTCACAAAAAAAAGATGTGCAATGCATAAAGTCAGACATGATTCCCATTCCTCATATTTGCCATCCCTCAGAGCTGAAAAGACATTATTTATTCTGTAGCAATGAATAATATGTGCTCAGGGGAATACACTCTGTGCATTAAAATGAAGACATGTTTTGCTGCATCTTGGCTTGATGCTGTTGGTGGTCTTCAAGAAATATAGTGCAATGCTTTATTTTTTATCTCATCCAGCAGCAACAGAGTTTGCAGAAAAGTGTACAACCAGGAGATTTAAAAATTATCTAGTGCAATTAGCAGTAAGTCAACCGAAAATGACCAGGATCCAGGAGTATGGAGTATGTGGGCGTTGACGGATACACCGTTTGAAACGTGTCCAAGATGTGCGTTCATATCTTAGAATTTACTTCGCATGATATCATGTGACGCTATAAAATGTTGATGTTAGCTCGGAAGTGGTTAGCCACTAATTAGCCATATCTAATAGGTTATCAGATATGTTTTACTTTGAAATGTGTCCCAATGTTCATCTGAATTGTCACTATTTATTTGTCTGATTCCCCACCTTTATTTGACACAGCATGGAGTTTTCCCAGAGACCAGTCCCTGACACTGGGTGTGGACCAGCTGAGAAGAACGTGGGAACACAGAGAAACTGCAAGAACGGGAATCCTGGGAATGCAGTACATGAGTATTCAAGGTTGTATTTCTACTTTATCTGAGATCATGTGTGTCGATACCTGTCGTAGGAGTAAATTATCACGAGGGAATCAGTCAGCTAAGCTTCTTTGATGAATAAATGCTGAAGAGATTCAACATGACCTTAAGAAATCATGTGACATTTCCCAGCTGAGGAGCTGGAACCCATCGTCTACGATAAGAAGAGCATCTTACTTAAATGTCACAGCGCTGGACAGACTGACAGCTCTGATATTGTTGGATGACCGGCTTTTAAAAAAAAAATTAAAAAAATTTATGAGTGACTATGAAACCAAAATGCAATTTCGTGTGGTATCTCATTAAGCCCTATAATGTCTTACTAATAATTACACGCTCACATTTAGCAGAAAATGAGTCGTCAGAGGAGATCGCAGGCCTGGGATTCCGACAAACACGCTACGCTTTGACTATAATTGACTTTTCACTCTGCCCTGGAGTTACAGCAGAATAATGGGGCTGGAAATAGCTAGTTAACCTCCTGTCAGGTAATACAGAAAACGAAAACAGAAACGTCTTCACAGCGCTGCAGTGTACCCAAACCTTTTTCCACTGAGAGGGAACAGAGGGATGTCAAGGTGTTAGCTGTTACACACAAGTGATTTTATTAAGTGGACCACCCACTGTGAGCTCAATCTGTCACGCAGGCATTGTTTGACGCAAATTACACATAATTCCCAGTGCATGGCAACACACATACAGTATGGTAAAACAGCGCAGCACTGTTCCTTATACAAAACAATTAACTAATAACCCATAAAGCACAAAAACAAGACTTAATGGTCATTCTAGTCGACTGTAGTTCTTTTAGAAAGGTTAATATGAACTTATATTTAGACTATTCTTGTACTGTTACATGTTTTACCTTTATATTACTGTTGTATTAACTATTAAGGGGCTGGTGGTGCAGTGTATGTTTTTCTCCTAATATCTGTGTGGGTTCCCTTCAGGTTCCTCCCAAAGTCCAAAACCCTGCAGTACAAGTGAATTTGTGACTCTAAATCACCCAAAGGTGTGAAAGGTTGTGTGTCTCTGAGTGTCGGCCCTGTGATGAAGTTGCGATTGTTTTGGCGAATGTCGCGATGTGATTGGATGCTGCTTTTGGCCGTTTTGAATAATTGTTCAGCCTCATTCTGAACCGTTTGTGTCGGGGTTTTTTTGTCAAGACCCACGAAGGCGGTATAGATGTAAATGAGCTTAAAGCTATAATCTGGTGCATCAAATGGAAACATTTATGTTTGTCCCTTTTAAATTAAATTAAATAAATTTAAAAACCCGCCTCTCACCCAATGTCAGCTGGGATAGCCTCCAAGCCCACCTGCTACCCTGCAAAAAATACGCACTTATAGAAAATGGATAGATATCCATAAAGAGTACATATGGACATAAATATGGTAAATAATAATAATAATCTTTATTTATATAGCACCTTTAAAAACAACTGCTTACAAAAGACAGGAAAGTCAAGGTAACAAGACGACTTGTTTGTCTGTCAACCATACAGACAAACAAGATTAGAGACAGAGATGAAAGAAATCAAATTAAGGATAAAAATACAAAGCGGGTGATATAAAACTGAAAGATGGAGGAAAGTCAAGGGAAATAAATAAATACAAGAGAGAATGAATATGATGACGGAATAAAAGTAAATCAATATAACAAAGTAATAAATAATAGATAAATAGGCCAGCTAAAAATGATAAAACAAGGGAATAAGATAAATAAAATAAAAAAATATTATTAAATTATATTAATAATAATTTTATATAATAATAGTATATAAATATAATAATAATATTATATAATTATATTAAATTATTTATTAAATAAAAATAAAATAAATAAGTGAAGAGGATGGTTCTGTCTTTTTTTTAATTTTTTTTTTACCAATGATAATGATAATACATCAGTATTTAGTGAGCAAATGACTGATCAATGGACTGTATATAAGAAAACAGTTTCACATAACACCTTAATGAAGACAAGATAGTGGAAAATATGTCACCACATGTGAAGAAACATGCAAAGAGTTTTGATTTTGATGAACTTACCCAGAGGCTCACGCTGTTCTGCAGCTCGCATGAAAGTTTCAGGGAAATTGGTTCAGTGTTTTTTGCGTATTTAGTGGAAATGGGGAAAAAAAGACCATCTGACAATGTTAAAGAAGATTCCTGAATGCACCCCTTCATCCAGAGCTGCACCAAAACGTAGTCCTTCCTCCATCCTTCCTCCAAGTTTCATGGAAATCCGTCCGCAAACAAACCAACCAATAAATAAACAAACAAGCAAATAAATGGTTACAGGTGAACGATGAGGTGAGACATGATAAATACCTTAACTTTATATGCAGGAGGAAAAAAAATAACATTGACTCAAAGTAATTTAATTTATTCACTTTGACTCGACATGAAGGGAAACTTTGCATTAATGTGACCCTTTCTTTTGAGCTCATGTAATAAACAGATGTAAATCTATGAGGAAGCATCAGTCTCAGTGATCATGTCATTCCTCTCAGTATTACAGCAGCAGAGGAAACATGTTGTCAACCCTTCGCCTCTGTCTCCTCCTCTTCTTCATCACTCTTGGCCTGAGGGAACAGTTGGCTTTCTGAATGCTCCCCCCCCCCCCTTTGTGAGCTCACATTGATTGGCTCTCTGCTCCCCCCAAAAGCAGAGCTGCATGGGGCTCCAGCAGCTCTGCTTTCTGCTGGTGCTGCTCCAAAAAAAGTCTGAAGGAAGAAAAAAAACGAGGTAGCAAATCATCAGGAGGCTTCGGCACAACCTGTCAAGGTATGTCTGTTCTCTTCCTGCCTGCCTCTCCTGCTGTAATGAGAATCAATGGGGTTTATCACTTTTCCCTCATGTCCTTTTGTCAAACTGAGTGCAATCCACTGTTTGCAGAGCCTCCTCCTCCTCCTCCTCCTCATTGCCCTGCTGATTCCCTCCATCCTCTGAAATCTTATTTGTTGCTCAGTCTGCTGTCACCAGGTCACATACAGTCCACATAATAACACAGCAGACCCCTAATAACACAGTTGTTTGGGGAGGAAGCCACGTGAACCTTAAGGGACAAACGTCTGCAGCTATAATTTAACTCACATTTTCATGTTTCAGCGAAAGAAAGTAGCAAAATGTGCCAGCAAAGCTCTCCAGCATCCCAGTAAGGAGACCCTCAGGAATGTAGGGCTCCAGCTCCATCCCTCCCCGTACGCTCGGACACGGCAGCGAGCAGCAGCATGAGCTCTCTGTCCACACTAAAGCGTGCACTGTGAACACATTTGGACTGGAAGACAGCCAGTGGTTGGTTGGTTGCGGAGGATGTGGGCCGGTCTCTGGAGCCCTGGCGGTTGTTCATTCATAAACCAGGTGGGAACTGTAAATGAAAACACAGACATCTCCCTGCCGACTCTTTGAATGATCACATTGTGCTGTTTTTATGTAGCAGCGGGACGTCCAGGTCCAACATCCACAAAGTCAGGCTTTGTCTGAGGGAGGCGGAGAGAATCTGGACTGAAAAATTAAGTTTTAGTGGAGAAAAACTATTTTTGTAATCAAAACTTGGGTCAAACCTGACATTAGACTAGACGTGGTGGTGCAGTCGATTCATCTTCATGACAGCCGTCTGGCCAACATCCAGGACTTCCATACAATGTGGTCTTTAAGGGGCCATCAGACAATGGACACTGACTGGGGCTGGGTACCGTTCACTTTTGAACCTGGAACTCAGTATCGGTACCCAACAGCACCTTTTTTCTGCACTTTACTCTCGCTGTAGAAACAAAAATATCATTTCAGTTGTAGAAATAAATAAATAAGTCATCATATGTTGTAATGGCAACGTTGCTCCACAAGAGGTCGCTGTTCAGAGACACTGGGAACAACTGAAGAAATGATTTTACTCTGAACACTTTTACTCAACCTGATGGAATATCAGCTCAGTGGTGGACTAAATAAAAAAAATATATAAATAACTGTTAAAGGAACATTAACAACAAACAGCGTTAATAACAAACAGCAGAGGGCAGCATCCTCGTTTCCTGACCTCACAGGAAGTAAGCTGCATTCCAAAACACTCGTTTACGCCTTTCGCTGTCAACGAGACCCTTCTCTACCACGCCTTTTTCTTCTTTGTTGTTTCCGTACATATTTGTCGTGCCTTGCTTGGATTGTAGCTACACTGCCCCCAGCCATCTCCGGTGGTATTGCTCCGTTTCATCCGTCTCATCCGTATCTGTAAGCTCTCCAAAAATGTGTCTGATTGGGTATGGAATGAACACAGAAGACGTACTGAAGGCTCCGTCCGTCTCCATCTCTGTTTTTAACGTAGAGCATACATGGGCCTTTAGACAGAACCTCCTACTGTCGGTGGAATAAAGGAGCACCAGTCCCATCTTGAACAGACTGTGTAAAAGGGGCTAAATGTTGCTAGCATGGCTGTAGACTTTTAGCCTTGGTAGAGCTAGCTTGCTGAAAACAGCTGCCTTCTGTGGCTGGAAATGAAACAGGGATCAAAACCATAAATTTGAGCCAAAATAACGAGCTGAAAGACACTAAAACGCTCAGAAGACCTGAGGGAAACTGCAGAGTCGGATGATTTTCTTTAGGCTCATTAATATTAGTGACCTTTTTCCTGTAACACAGTTCTTCTTTTTTCCCATTCTAGGTGTAAAATATTAATTTAGTGCAGGTTTAAATCAGCAGATGGATTCTTAATATCCACCTCTGTGAAAACCTCCTGGATTAAAGATTATTGATTGTCAATATGGGCAGAAACAGCAGCTCCAATCAGAAAAGACTGAGAGTCAAACCTGTGTACATGTCGCTGTGTGGACCATCACGCTCCTGGCAGGAAAGCATGTTGGATAAATTCAGTACCTGCTGCTGTTTCACTGCTGAACATCACTTTGCATATAATTTTAAAGCACATCTCTCACAAACTGAATCCGTCTCCTTGACCCAGATGTGATAAGGACAGAGTCCCATCTATATTTGGATGTCTGTCTCATGTTGGCGTTCATCACGTCATCTGCAGCGATGTCACAACACCGTGATCACACGTCTGACAGGACCAGCCCTTTCTAAACATCCCTGAAGGGAAGGTTTTATATCACGATGGCTAAATATTCTGCAGGGACTTCATAGAGAACTGGGTAAAATAAGCATCACTTCCTGAGTCAGTACTGTTAGACATACCTGTAGTTCTTCTCCCTGCTGTGATGAGCTCATGAATGAATCAGAGCTATTTTAAGACACCTAATCAGCTGCAATTTAGGAATTCCTACCAGTGAGAGCATTAACTGGCTAACTGCATTTAAAATGAGCTGTATGCTATAAAATATAGATCTAAACTACCACTACTTTTAATTAGAGTATATGAAGATATTTTTGCTTCATGCTCAAATAGAGCTTTGGCTGCAAAAAGGATCATTTTAATCCTGACGAACTGTTATAATATTTATAAGAGATTATCAGCAGCTGCAGACTGTAAAGAAATGATTAACTCCTGTTTCTTTATTTATTTTAAATATAATGATGCAGATCTAAGTCGTAATGAGATTTTGTGCACACCTCAGTATTTACCTGCTATCCAGAGGATGCATGGACTCACCTCAGACATGCTAACACTTTTAGCTTAGAAGCTAAAGATTTCAGCCTAACTGGGGAGTAAATAACATCTCTGGGTCTTCTGGAGACTTGGGTTACACCGTATGAGCTGAATGGAGACATCGTATGTTGGTGTTTTAAAACTAGTCCCCATCTTCTTCAGGTGTTTAGCGTTGAGTTTAGCTGCTGCTCTGTTTTTTTGTGCTGTGAAGCTCCACAAATATTTTATGGATAATGACTGAATTTTAATTTTTGGGTGAACTGTTCCTTTAAGATCAGGACAGTTTTGACCTGCCTCAGGTCTCAAAACCAGCGCATCTTCAGTAAAATGAGAAGAAGTGATGTAACACGTGTTTAATCTGTAACGTAATCTGTAATCTACAATGTTATCAGTTCTTCACGCCTCAATCTGTGAGATTATAGCTGTTAAACAAATGTAGCAGAGATAAAAACAGTATTTCTAAAATGTGGTGGAACATTGTTTGAGTAAATGTACTTAGTTACTTTTCACCAGTTCTAACCTCACTGCCAAAATTATTGCAATATTAAAATAACCTTTACATTATTACAATATTACACTTTTCTGCTACTTTTCCTCCACCAGTGTATAAACTGTAGCATATCCCCCATATTTAGTGCATATTTGTTCATTTTATGATTATTTACTCATGTAGGTATTTAAATTTTTTTTTATTCCTCTCAGACTTAATATGAGCAGCTATAATTTCCCTCAGGTGTCAGTAAGGTATTTCTGATTCTGATTATAATTGCTTACTTTGGCAGATAGTAGATAATGGCTGAATTTTAAATTTTAGGTGAATTGTTCCTTTAAACATGTTTTTAGCTGGACAGACTGACTTTATTTATTTATTTATTTCATTATTTATTATGTTATTTGTATTGTATTGATTAAATCATGCTTTATTTTTTTTATCCAGTGTGCTCTGTTTATAATTGAACCTAACCAGCATCAGCACTGACGGGCCTCCGTACCCTGGAATCACAGGTTAGCTCTTGCACTCTGCTTCCGGCTGTTGGAGGTTCACATCAGCGGCTTCGGGGATGCTTCCAGGCCCGGGTCAGCCCGGAATCAATGCTCCCCGTCACCTTTGAGCAGGACAAATGGTGCCTATTGTTCCAGGCTGTCCCTCCCCCTAACTTAGACAGCTGGGGTAGATATCAGGGGGCCGTGAACGCACCAGCAGAGTGTAGCACCGCTCATGCTCAGTTTGAGGAGTCTATCAGTGTCAGGGTTTCTAACTTTGGACTTCCAACCAGTGGCAGCAGCGGGTCGGTTTGGATGCTGCTTGGCTCCGTCATGACTCCTTGACGTCAGCGCTCGGCCCAGACTGCTGCTGCTGCTGCTGCTGATGCCGCTGCTGCTCTCAAACATGTCTTTGTTATTCAGAGCTTTCCATCAGAGACCGGCGGCCTGCAAAACACGGAGGGTGGAGCTACGCGCACCACGGAGCGCGCGAGAGCCGGTTAAAGGGCGTGCGCGTGTTTGTTGTTGATTATTAGGTTATTATAGCCTAGTTTATTTTTATATCAATATATTCAGATGATAGATCGACAGATTGTTTAAACTTACTGGAACAGTTCATTTTAAGGATTTTAATTTATGATAATTATCGTTATTATATTGTATTGATATTTATTATATTATTATTATATTATTAATTTACAGTTTCTTATTAATTTATTTTTTATTAATAAAAATCCTAATAATATATTGGATATTATATTTTCAGGTCTTTGTTTTTGTAAATACAGTATTTTTCATTATTTTTAGGGGCTATTACTAGTAGTATTAAAATATAATTACTACATAATAATAATTATTATTATCATTATTATTATTATTGTTATTATGATATTTTATCATCTTTTAAGGGATATTAATATTAGTATTAAGTTGTGAATCCCTGTTTATTCATAAGTTGTTTGGTGCTATAATGATAAATAAATCATTTTCAATCGTAATAACTGTTAAATTGACTGAACACCCAGCCAGACTCCATTTTAATGTGGAACCAGCCCACTTCTTTTTAAACCCCCAGTATGACGCGCTGGTGATGTGACGGACCGGAGCCGTCTCCCCAGTAGATCCAGTATCCCAGTTTGCCGCTGAGCCGTCCGGCTCCGTTCTGATGGCGTCTCCGCGGTAAACTCCGCGCCAGGTTTTGTGCGCAGCCACCGAGCATGAGTCCCTTTGGTAATAGAATAGCCAATGTAATTTGACACTTCAACTTACTGCGCTCTCTCCGAGTCTGTTCAGTTACTCACTGACGTTGAGCCCGTTCTCTGAGGGGAAGATATTTAAAAACAGGAGCCGAACATTACCGAGGACTTTCTCCGCTTCATAACCGGGTGAGTAACTGCAAACTTACGGCTGCGTCTTCCCGGTGTTGGCGCTGCGAGGCTCTGGTCTGGGGACGGTTTTGTTTCCACTTTGGCTCAGATTGTTCCCAACAATAGAGTGACCACTTGAACTGACACCGAGGCGCACGTCGGAGCCGGAATCTCCAACGGCAGCTTTGTGTTCCCTGTTACGCGGCTGCGCGCCGTCGGATCGGACCGGCGGGCTGTGGAGCAGGTTGTGCTTTTGGTTGGCCACAGATGCCGCGTTGATCTCCACAGCGTCGGGGCTACATTGTGTGCGGTTTAGCTTGCAGAATGGATCGAGCCGCGCTGTGTACGTGCGTGCGTAAAGGCTTTTACCTTTGGTTTGTGATGTACACAAAGCACATGGTTGGTCTGATGTGGGCTGGATTCATGAAGCTGCAGAATAACTGGGTTATTCATGAAACGAAATGTTCTTTTCTTGCTACACGTGTTGTTAGATATCAGTGTGTTTATGTCGTTGCTGCTTCTTAAGGGTTTAACAAGTTGGTTCCCCAAATTCCTGCTGTCTGAATATGGAACCAGTTCGGATTTAGGGGGCTTCTATAGAACTGGGCTCCACTTGCTATGATCCTCTGCTTCCCAACCTCATGAGACAAAACAGTTTATGCTTTGGTTGTTTCTTCTGTTTGCTTCTGAAAATCACAAACACACCAGCTGTTCCTCGTTTACTGGTGGAAAAAAAAGAAGATCTTCTTGCTTTTGTTATTTCTCAGAAAAGTTCATTCTCTTCTACATCTGAGCGTCCCGACCAGCTGCTGAGGCTCTTCTTGAACATCTCCTCCCCTGCTTTGTTTACATTTCTGTCATGTCACCCCCCCCCTGCTCCTCAGCTCGTGCCACCTTGTTGCAGGATGGGAAGCTGACATCTTTTTGCACCTGGTCCTTTGATTGCTCCTCGCTCAAGTCCCTACATGGGCCACCTTTCAATCCACCTGCATCACAAGCGCTCAGTGGCACGAGACATTGAGCTCAGGGAAAACTTCCAGTGTGGATTAGACAGTGGAGGAGGTTTTCTGTCCCGTCCTCTCCCTCCCAGTCTCCCCCACCTCTGTGGGGCCCCAGGTTGGGCTCCTGAATAGCCATGGGGCAGACCCCACCAGGCTGACCTTCTTCTATTCAAGTTGAGGATGTTGAAACACCAGCCGTCAGACAAAAGACACATTGAAACAGAGATCTGCAACCCAGCACGTGTGTCTGGGCGCTGAAGTAGACCATTTATTAAGTTTGACCAATGAGAGGCGTCGGCTCATAGCGAGGCTTCTGGCACAGCTCTGTGAGCAGAACCAAACTTTTATTTTTAAATGAAATCCCTTATATTTGTACAACTTTTAGAGCCAACCTCTGGACTGGAGCCAGCCTGACATCTGTGTGTAGCTCTGGACCGACAATGGCAACACGTTTTCAGTGGTTCTGGCTCCTCCACCCACCCGACGAGGTGAGAGTGAAGGCGGAAGCTGGAAATGGCCGTGCCACATGGGAAATAATTCAACTCTTAGATCAGAGGAGGACACACAAGAGGCCTCATTACGTCCAGCGCTGCTGCTGGAACAGCCTGAGAGGAGACACTCCTGAAATATTCCCAGCATCTCATCCTCCTTTTTTTTTTGTCTAAAATGACTCCTCAAAGCCAACAGAGTGCACAGAGTCCTTTAACACTAAACCCTCTCCCATTGGTTTGCAGCCTCCTCTTATACCAACAATGTGTGCTTAAGCAGCTGGCAAACATGGTGGATGATGTGATGGTGTGTAATGTCATAATGTTATTGATTCGATTTGGGAATTCCACTCCCGGCGAGCAGAAGCCCTCTGACAGGGAGAAGGCAGCGGCTGCTCGTCCTCCGCGGTCGCAGCCTGTGGGAGGTTTGTGTAGGTTTTCACTCAAGGTCCCTTTTGTGTTGTCTTTGCTGGAGAGAATAAGATCCTGGGCTGAGTCGCCCTGCTGGTGAGGCTGAAACTGTGTCACTGGGCAGCTGGAGCAGCTTCATCATGACGTTTCTTTTGGTGTCGAACAGCGTTTTTAAAAAAAATAATCCTGTTATTATGTCATTTATGAGCAATTATAGCACCATCAACCGTTATTTTAAAGTTGGCCGTGAGGTTAGGACGGATTTACTGAAGCAGTTTTTCACCACATTTCAGAGGAAAATACTGCAGCTTTAATTGTTCTACATTTGTTTTACAGCTATAATCTCTTGTTCTGTTACAGATTGAGGTGTGAAAAACAGAACTTTGCAGAACATGTTGCATTGTTGGAGATTTTTCTCAACTTTTTTGTCTTGTGGAAGAACCAAAAAAAAATCACTGCAGATCACTTTTGATCATTTTACTGACGATTCTTTGGTCCTGATCATTTAATCAGGTCATATTTTGTTCTAATCTTAAAGGAGCAGTTCGGCCAAAAAGGAAAATTCAGTCATGATTTCCTCAACAACTGAAGACGATGGAGACTAGTTTAAAACTCCCGAATTGATTTGACAGAATTAGAATTAGCATGCATCCTATCTGAGGAAGGTTCATGAGCAACATGTGCTGCAAGATGAGCTCCATCCATACCTGAGTGCTCAGTCGGAGGGTGAGACATCGTCTTCTGTGATATCTTAATGGTTAATGGCTGGTTAACAAAACCCCACAAAATGTGTAGATATCTCACAGAATACAAAACACAAAAACATCATGTCAGACTGGAGCTAACAAAAAACCCTCCATGTGTCTTTCATGGTTTTGTTGTGACTGAAGGATGTTGTGGATGTCGTTCCTCCTCAGTAACCATTGACTGTAAATGCTCTTATTTTTTTGATGAGCCCCTTTATGATACCTGCCTCTGCTGGTCTGCTGCATCCAGAACTGTAGTTTTAGATGAGTCTTTGCAGAACTGTTGTGTTGCCCGTGAACATGATGCAACCCATTCTAATACACACACGGTACTATTACACCGCAGTGTTGCCACTTTTACTCCAGTGAGGCGTCTGAATACTTGATCCACCTCTCAGAATATCAAAATAAGCCTCTGCCCTGCGTCACGCCGGGCGTTATTCTGCATTCCTCATGTGTGTGTGATGATTCGTGACACTCCACCTTGGTGACACGCTAACATGTGCACCGTGCAGATGTCCACAGAGGGGCTGCAAGCATGATGTCAGCCTGTACCTGTCAGCCTGACTGTTGACTGTTAATATGAAGCGTCTATTTTCAAAACAGGGAATCACTGTGAGCGTGTTTGTGTTCGTGCAGCAGGGAGATGCAGAGGAGGTGAGGGATGGGAGAGGTGCTGGGAGTGACGCCAGACCACACATCCACACATCATTTA
The DNA here is from genome assembly GCA_037577475.1 of Chaunax sp. Z400. Taxonomy (NCBI): domain Eukaryota; kingdom Metazoa; phylum Chordata; class Actinopteri; order Lophiiformes; family Chaunacidae; genus Chaunax; species Chaunax sp. Z400. The sequence continues at coordinate 1,966,688 of CM075203.1, read as the reverse complement.
ATCATGTTAGCGTGCACAGCCACTTTGTGCATATTTTCTCTTTTCATTTGTGATTGGAGTTATTGTACAAACTGTATGCACAAAGAGGGCTTCAGGGGAGGGATGACAGATTGACAGAGAGAAGAAAAAAGAACCTTTTTCTTCCTTAAATTCAGCTTTATGACCAGAATATGATAAGAAAAAGCTGATTTGTTGCTTTGAATTTAAAGCAACAACATTTAAGACCACTTAAAAGTTGAGCCTGTGGACATATGACCATTGTGCATATTAGCATTGGATTTAAACGCGTCCTTTTGCCTTAATCCCATTGTTGACTCGCCTGCTAAATACTGAGTGTGTTATTTTTGCTCTTTTAGGGAGCCCCTCTCTGCATAATCTCACTTAATCTAATCTATCCCCCTTTATAATAGACTGGGAACGATGTGACTTTTTGGGAAAAGCTTTAGTGTGGATCCATACCAAACGGATGAGTGTGCCGGCTTCTCCACCAGCCCCTCTGGCAAAGCTCTTGTGAAAATGCAAGTGACCTCTGCGCCCCTTGTTACTCTGAACAATAGGCCGGCCTCCTCTTACAGCTGCAGCCATGCTGGAGGGGAAGTTAGCCGGAACTGAAAACACACATCTCATGATTAATACGGTTAAATACTGTATTGTTGTCTTGATCCCATGCCTGCTTGATACGCCAGGAAAAATCCCCTCTTTATTCATATAATATCAATTTATGTGCAGGATTTGTCGTTTTGTCTATTCAGTTTTTAAAATAGTGAAAAATGGCTGTCATATTTTTTTTCCATGTTGTTCTAATGGAGGCCAAAAAAAAAGAAGAAGCATGAAATCTTTGTTTGAGATGTTTGAACCAGCGAATATTAAAGAAATGACAAAAAAAGATTTTTCGATTATCAAAATAATTGTAGATTCAGCAGCTTAACTAAAGATAAATTGGATAATTGTTGCATCTCTAGAAAATTATGGATGACATAAAGCAGAGATGAAGTCACAAGCAAGTCTTTTCCTCTTCTTGTCATTGAGTTTCATGCTGTTGTTAATAAATAAATGATATTGATTAATGTTGACGAATAAGCAGCTGGTCTCAACTCTTTGCAGAAATCTTGCATCATCAGGTTTCCTGGAGCCATCAGGAGGGTTTGAGAGTCAAAATAAACTCCATCCCATCCAGTCTTAACCCACAAAGGATATAATTGGAGCTTCTGAGGCCTCCAGCAGTCGCAGGCTCATGCATGTTGAATGTGACATGCTGTGAAAAACATACGCAGATGATGTCACAGCGCAGCGCCGCACTGCTAAGTGCAAATGAAAGGCTCTGAATCACGAATAACATCCGGCTTCTTCAGTCTCATCTTCCATAAATTAGACAAGGTCCGTTATATTTGTCGGTGTATGGATTTGATTTGCACGGCAGACATGTTTACGTCTTAAATTTCAGTGTGGACTGAAAATTGCGCAGCTGCTTTTTGAAAAATGTGAAAACATCTCAAGAGGTGTAAAAAAAAAAATTTAAAAACGGGCCCAGGAAAGACTCCTGAGCGGCTCTGTTGGAGCATCACAGTATGGGAGTGGAGACGGAGATCCACACCTCTGATGAGTAATGAAGGTGATTCTGAGCAAGTGGTGGAATTACATTTACCAGAGCCTGCGGGGGTCCATATCTCATTGTTCTCTGACAGGGAAAATTAACTGGGATTTACTCAAACACGGGGAACGTCCTTCCCTCCATCCTCTCTCTCTCTCTCTCTCTGGCTCTCAAAGAAAAGCTCCGAGGTTAATCACAGTCCTCCTGCCTCCCCCGCCCCAAACACAAATGTCAGTTTGCTCGAGATGCAAAACACAAGTAGATAAAATCCCGGACATGTTGCGCACTTGTTGTCGACACACAAGAGGCTTCGATTCAAATTGAGTTTTGCATCTCGCCTGTTTTCCTTTTGCATAGTCGCTGTGACAAAGGCTGCGATGACCCAAAGCAAAGAGAGGTTTAATCTGTCGGCGGCTTTGACTCGGATCAGTGTAATATTAAGATTCAGTCACACAAAATCTGCTTCACCAGGATGTGATTTTGACCCCATTTGATTGACGTAGTAGAAGAAAACAACCCAACGACTGAGATTTCTTGCCTCTCAAATCATTGCATGTTGAAGATGTCTGGATTCAGGACTATTATATTATTAGGACTATTTAGGACTTTTCTGCCATGTGTCAATGAATAGACTAATTGAAGCTGCTATATTGTTATATCCTGATTGATGCATGGAAATAACTTTTATTGCACTCATTTTAAAGCTGTGAAAAGAGAACACACAAAAAACAAATACTAAAGATATTTGTAAAGTACTTTAAACACTAACACTAATATCACCAAGAGAAAGAAGTTGATTAATGTAAATCTTACTCTTAACTTCACTAATATACACATAAGAGAGTCGTACAAACTCTTCTGAGCAGCAAAGATTCATGTGAAAAAGTTGCATCATCCTAAGTTTGTACAGTTGTATCTCAAACACAACGATGCTGTCTGAGAGTTACAGGACAGACAGAGAGTTTTATTTAGTTGAAATAATTCTGTACACACTAGACGCTGCTGTGTTACATGTCACGCTTCCTTTAACGCCAGCACATGATCTAAAATCACACCAGAGCGCCGTTGTTCTGTCATTGTCTTGTTCAGTGTAAACAAACGTAGAGAGGCGACTTCGTCGTGTCGCTGTCGCACAATCTCTGTGTACAAAAGGCAACAGATACCAACACAAATATTTAATTAGATATTATAATAGAAACTTAAAAATCTTAGGCTCACAATGACAAAGAGAAGAAAAGAAAAAAATCCTGAATCCTCCCCTATATCCAGGATTTAATGGGGTCTAATCCTCCAATCAACAACAAGCAAACAGACTCGGGAGAAAACAAGTAATAATTTTTGTTGGGTTAAACTTAGATGTTCTTCCTCCTCTCTGAACCCCTGTAGGAAAGGTCGACTGTCATTATAACGATAGTTTATGTATGTCGGCCCATTGATCGACCCATATGAGCCTCCAACAACCTCGGCCTTTATTTGAAACTGTTGAACTGTCATGCTCGTAGGCCCGCCTTAAAATCCTGAAATCAGATTCTTAATGGGCACAGAGAAAACGTACGCTCAGCAGTGATTGTGAAAACAGCCTGTTAGTGTCAGACTCTTCACATCAGTCTTCATTCATCAGGAGGAACCAGAAAAAAAAACACATTTCTGACTGGAGGCAAGTATTTTCTCTCATCTGTGACGTGATCTCTTAGGTTTTTTTCAAACAACAGTCTAACTGATGATGAAGCGCAGACAGCAGTAACACCACGCCCACCGCCTGTGTGTCAGCTTACACGTTTAACACGGTGTCTGTGTGCGGTCGCTTACCCAGGTGCAAGGCATGCATCACAGAGCAGAGCCGATACGCTAACCTGACAGCTGTGGGCAGTGAAAGAAGACCATGACAGACGTCTCAGCTCCGGATAGCGTGTTAACCCTTAGCGTCTGATCTGTGTCTGACTCTTTCCAGGGTTCCAACATCCATGAATCCGCTTCGGAAAAACCTTTAGAGGTTTATATTTTTCCTTGTGTGTAATCAGCGTTGGTTGATGAGGATGGAGCACGTTAACCTCCATGTTTTTATGGAAGAATAAATCAAACCCTGAACTTAGAACTTTCAATAACTTTCCACCATACAGCATACTGAACAGATTTGCACAAAACCTTATGGAGTTTGGTTGGTTGGTTTGTTGACTGGTTGGTTGGTTTTTTGGCTGGTTGGTTGGTTTTTTGGCTGGATGGTTGGTTGGTTGGTTTGTTGACTGGTTGGTTGGTTGGTTGGTTTCTTGGCTGGTTGGTTGGTTGGTTTTTTGGTTGATTGGTTGGTTGGTTGGTTTTTTGGCTTGTTGGTTGGTTGGTTGGTTGGTTTTTTTGGCTGGTTGGTTGGTTGGTTGATTTCCTGACTGGTTGGTTGGTTGGTTTTTTTGGCTGGTTGGTTGGTTGGTTGGTTGATTTCCTGACTGGTTGGTTGGTTGGTTTGCTGACTGGTTGGTTGTTTGGTTTGCTGACTGGTTGGTTGGTTAGTTGATATTTCCTGTTTCAAGTGCTGCAACCAGCGCTATTTCCTCTTCCAAGGAGGTTATGTTTTCACCCATGTCCATTTCTTTATTCTTATTTCATTGTAGAGGTGTGTTGAATATCTGTGGACAGAGTGTACACAATGTTAAATAAAAAAAGTGTTCCAGAACATGTAAAATTCCAATTGTCATGCAATCAGGGGTATTTCTGATAACTGAGTATACTATATGACATGTCCAGGGTTCTAAGGGTCAACCTCAGATTTGTGTTGGTGGATCTGCACAACAAGCAGACGACCTGAAACATTTTCTCGTAGCCCCGTGTGACGACTTTAAATAACTCTACTGTAAACACGTCCCGTCTGTTTCCTCATGTCCTCTCGTCCGGTGTCGGCGGGTTGTCCCGTCCTCAGCAGGAAGTGAAGTCACACACTAATAGTGATCACAGATAAAACGACCAGCGCTGCTGCTGCTGAATGCTAATTAATTGATAAGTGTTTTGTGTGGATGTAAACACACGATGAGACACATATGCAGACTTCACGCTGCTATTTTTAGCTGCAGATTGCATAAGCGTTTTTTCTCACTTTGAGAGAAGCTGTAACTGACCACATTATTTTTACTCACACACATATATTGCACCCCGACTCCTTCTTGGCAAACGTCTCGTGGCCCAGCGCGTCTCACAGCTTCCAAAAATGTTGACGGCGGATGCTATTTTTAACCATCTGCTCTAAAAGGAGGCCATGTTTGAGTCGCAGGCTGCGGTGCGAGGCGGCGACCGCGACGCGTCCGGCGTGTGGAGAGAGACGACTCACCCAAAGCTGCAGCATCCTCCTCGTCAGCGCTGGCGTTCACAGTGGGCCTCTGGTTTCACTCATGTGTGTTAGCATGAGGGCTGATGGAGGGAGGTTGTTGGGGCTCAGCCCTCCACATGTTGGATGAAGAAGGAGACAGTGTGTGCATGACCTGACGATGTAAACATCGGCGGTGAGATGAAATAGTCTGAGGTCAGAAATGTCTCTGTGTCGGCATCTTATTCCACCTCTCTCTCTCTCTCTCTCTCTCTCTCGCTCTCTCTCTCTCGTGTGTTTGTGTGTGATATTTGTGAGTAAGGAATGTGAAACCTAATCTGGGCTGACGGGGGGGGGTTAGACACAGTGGGTTTCTTTTGGAGGATTAGTTTATGAGTCATTTGTTTGGCTTCTGCAAAACTTTAGAAGCTACTTTCAGATTTACTCTTTTCTTCCTTTTAATTTGACTGAATATCATGTAATTGTAATGTGAAGCCATTTTTAATGCCCTTTAACTTTTGTTATGAGAAAAAATCATGATATGAATGGGGGAAAAATCACTCAAAAAACATATTTTCTGTTTCAAGTGCTGCAATTTATTACCTCCTCCAAGGAGGTTATGTTTTCACCCGTGTCCATTTATTTATTCTTATTTTATTTCCAGGATTAAGTAAAAACTACCAGATAGATGTCGATGATTTTTGGTGGCAGGTCGGGACATGAACCAGGAAAGAAGCAGCAGGCTGAACTGAAGGGAACTTTGTCACCTAGCGGGTGTTGCTAGCTAGCTGAATCAGAATCAGGAATGTTTTATTTCCAAGGAAGTTTACAAGGAATTTGACTCCTGGTGCCTTCATGAAAACTTAAATCTCAGCATAGATATAAAATAGAAATACCTGCATTAAGAAGGAGTATTTATGACTATGAAATGTGTAAACAATCCCAACAGAGACGGCGTGTAGCTGAGGCTAATGCTAACATATTAGCTAGGGTCAGTAATATTAGCTGTCAGACTTTTTTCTGTAACTATTTCCTTCAATGAAACAGTTATGAAGAGCGTGAAACAGCTGTAGCTAATAGGCTATTATCACCGCAGCCAATGATCTTATTTGTTTGTTTACACAAAAACTACTCGACAGTTTTCCATAAAGCTTGGTGGAAAGAAAGAACCGACTAACTTTTGGTGCGGCTCCGCCTTAAGGGGCGGGTCCAGGAAGTTTTTCCACCTTCTTTAAAATTCTGAAACTTGGGGCGTTTTGTGACGTTTTCCCTAATAACTCAAAAACTACTGAACCGGTTTCCTCGACACTTTGTAGAGGGGTGGAGCTTTAATTGTTCTAGATTCAAGCGCAGCAGCCAGCTTTGTTTCAAGATACAGACAAACAAGGTAGAAATATTACAATTATTGTCTTTTGCTGAATTTGGCCTTTGTTTAGTCCATTAAATATCAAGTTATCCCAAGTTCAAGGTGTTAACTTAAACATCTTTATTTGGCATCAGTCCAAAACCAAATGATCAATTTTCTTTCATAAAGTAGTAAAAAACTAGAATATTTAGTTTAGTTTACCCGAATCTTCTACCTAAGCGATTCATTGTTTTGTCAATAAAATGTCAGAAAATATTGAAAATATCCAAAGTTTTCCCAGAATCCAAGGTGATGTCTTTACTTTTTTTGTCTGAACAGACATTTAAAACCAAATAATAATTTATTTTCTTCATACAGGAGTAAAAAAAAAAAAGCACCAAATGATCACATTTTGGAACCAGTGAGTTTTTGGTACTTTTCCCTACAAACTTACTTACTTGCGGCTGCAGATGAATCTTTTCTAATCTAATCTAATCATGTCTGTATGAAGACCAACCTGAAGCACTGCTAAATGCATGACATCCTGTGGTTTTGTCGTTGTCATGTTTGCTATCAGCTGATCTTGAGGAGCAAAATGAAAAAGTGTCTGCTTCATCGTCTTTGCAGCCTCCTTTGGAGGAGGGAGGTGGAGACGATCATGTGAGCTGTAATTATATTTATGTTGGGTCCCATTCAATCTGTCACAGTAAATTTTGCCTGACTTGTCGGAGTGTAAATCATTACAGCAGATTAGATGCTGGTTATGAACTCAAAAGGCTGGGGAAGGATTCCTTTTTCCCGTCTTTGTGATCGCTGTGTTTGTTTGTTTCTGACAGGCTGGTTGTGATGGTATTAGCCGTGTTGTGTTTTCCTGGATGCTCTCCGTACGTTTTAATTGGGAGGAGAATGTCACCGTCGTTCGCTTTGAAGAAGACCTCTTTGAGGAGAGCGGGCGGTTTTCCAAGAGTGCAAGAATGCTGGCGTGTTTCACAAGCCGCCCTCCGCTTTTTGTCTTCTTATTTGTCAGAGATCAAAAACACACAATGAGCAGCGATGGAAAGTTTGACTCCACTTCTGGCGAGCGGCTTCGCTGAAACCGGTGGAGTTGAAACCCTTCTGGTTCATCTCAATCAGCTGCTCTGAGCTGGAGCAGGAGATATTCCTGGTCAAAGATAGTGATGGACTGTCGCCTGCAGCAGCCGACTACAATATGATTCATACATATCCCAATGATTAGTTCAGCCCACATTCATTAGTGAGAGGCATGAATCATTACACTCAAATCACTAATGAATGAATGAGGATGAATGAACTCTTCATGCACAACAATAACAATGTTGGGCTTGGTTTTATTAGCCCCTCATGGGTTTCCAGCAGTTTATTATAATATTACGAAGGGACTGACTTTAAAAGCGGTCATGCAGGGGGAGGTCTCACAAATCCAACAGGCCACGAATGCAACTCTAGTCATTCCTGGGTCTTTGGCGTCCATCATGGAATCAGGCATGACTTTTCAACTAAAAGTAAAAATAAAAATTTGTCTTTGGGGGGGTTGGTCCCGTTGGGGGGTGGGCCACCCCTCCAAATGAACACTAGAATGGCACACAGTGGAGGGTATTCTCCACTAAGGCCAAACAATCCTAAGCCTGTGTAGCTTGCCTGACTCATGCCCCACCCCTCCACAAAGTTTTGTGGAAATCAGTTCAGCAGTTTTTGCGTAATGAGCGATAATGAATTACATCAGAAAACTCAATGATAAGAAAGTGGAATAAAATTCCTGGATCTGTGGTATCAGTTTTTACGTAATCCTGCTGACTAACAAAGTAAATAACCAACAGACAGACTCCAGAAGGTTAAATCAACACCCTGAGCACAAAGACCAGGCGTAAGCCTCACATGTGTGAGCTGTTGCTTCATTTGCTTACAAAATCGCTTGTTTGGAGAAGCTCTGAATGTTGCATCCCTCGATTTGTATGCAAATCACATCTACCTAAATAAAGCCTCCAAAATTTCCCTAATGTTTACTGCAGCAAAAATCACACTTAACCTTATTTATGCTGCGTCTCCACCTGAAGACATTTCAAAGTTAATCTCTCAGAGAGGCTCTAACACGCTATATATTATGGATTCCAGCCTGTTCTAAGAGGGAAATTATGAATTATTTGTGTCATTGCTTTTTGCTAATGAAACGTTTTGCATAATAAACAGCAGGGATGACAAAAATGAATGAGAAACATGTAGTTTATGTTGCATGGATGCATCGTGTGACTAAAAAAAACAAGACTTGATTCTGTTGGAATCAACCATCAGTTTTCAGCCAGTTTCTGCAGAACTGAAGAACAATGAGGATGACATCCGAGAAGGAGGAGAAGGATATTGGAGAGGAGTAGTCTACACTTTGCTGAACTCCCAATGTGTCTTTTTTAATATTTAGCTCCTGTCAGTTAAAATCAAAAAGTTTTTCACTTCCTCTAAAGCTTGCAGAGAGAAGGGGGGGGGGAGAACTGCTTCACGGGTGAAAGCCCTCGCACATGAATATTTAATGGTTGCTTTTTAACCAGAGTCATAAAATCCAAGAGGATGTGGCTGAAAAAGAGAGCAGTGAGGAGTGTGCAAAGTAGGCTACTTGTTTCTTTATAGTCTGAGCTGAATGCCTGAAAGTCATGTAGCTCCTCTCCGGCTGCACACTGAATCAAATATGTGGATTGTGTCAGGATAATTTAAAGGCCGGGCCACGTTTGGTGATGTGTTTCAGCCTGTTTTTGCAGTGTAAGGAGCTTGTTCTACAACGCCGTGAAGAACCTGAAGGGGATGAATGGAGAATTTCTCATTCTGACACTTCCTCAATGCAGCACTCAGCAGAATGGATCCCATCCAGATCCAGAACTCAACGTCGACTCCACACGCATCAATTAGCTTAATGCAGATTTGAGCCAAATATCTGCGCATATTTAATATGCAGCCTCCCCTTTTTTCTTCTTCTTCTTCTGGCCTTGTCATGCATTTTTTAAAATTCTGTCCAGCCCTCCGCTGAGCCCAGCAGACAGACACTGAGCTGATTGTTAACTTTGATAAAGCTCTGTATTTCTGCGTAGCAGGGTTATTTTCGTGTATGTAAGCTTTACTCCAGCGAGGTAATCATTTGTCAGCCAATATTGAATCTAGTTAAATGGAGTCATAAATTGCACTCACTTAACTCGGCCCTACAATTACGTTTAATATTGCTTTGTGGAAAAGGTCAGCCGGCAGTGGATCGTGTTCCGGGCTGGTGTTTATGAGTCTTTTTAAGCTCCGGAAAAATCAGAAGCCTGGCAAAGTGATTGTACAGTACTTAACGGCAGCAGCACACAGCATGTTTATGTTTTCTATCCTTAGATGCTGTTAATGCAGTGTTTAAAGTGTGTGTGTGGTTGGCAGCTTGCAGATAAACCACAGTGGATGCCCTGAAGGCTTTCCCCACTGAAAGGTCCAAAGTGCAGTTGTCCACTCTGCACGGCAACAATGGAGCGCTTGTGCAAACGGAGTCATCAGCGCCACTGGCAAGCCTGGCAAACCAGCTTATCAGGAGGGAGGGGCCGGGGCCGGGGCTGGGGCCGTGGGCCGGGGCGAGCGTGCACGTGTGTGTGACGTTCACTGGTACACAGCCTCTCAGTTCGTTTGGGCGCTGAGTGCCTGGCTGCTCAGGCTGCTGCAGAGACACAGCTGGGTGGTGATCCACGTATGGCTCCTTTGTGTTGGTGTTACCGACAGCTCAGATTATGAATACTGTATGTCGGCCTCACATGCATGACTGTATGTGTGCTGTCATGTATGAGCTGCCAATTAAAGGGAGACTCCAACAAAAATATTTCCTCTGTGAGTGTCTAAGAGAAATGTGTTCAGATTAAAATGACAACCAGAGCTCTCATTAAAAAGTAATGTTTCATTTTAATTAAACATTTTCATTTTATTGCATGAGTTCTGTTCATTTTTTAACATTTGAGTTAAATGTATTTACTCATCTTTCTCCATGTAGGTGTTCTTTGATATTTTGGGGAATTTAAAGCATTTATTTATTTATTTATTTTTTATTTTTGAGTATTGATTTTTCTCAGTTGTGCATTAACAAGAATTACGTTTAACTTTGACATCTTAAATACATTTTTCTGTCTTTCTTCAATGAAATGCAGCCGTTGAGTATTTATGCTTGTTCACAGTGATTCAACATGGTTACACACACCTCTGCCAACAATGCTACACACATCTGTGTATCCTGCCTGGCTTCAGGCCCGTCACGTATGACTTCAACTCAAAACTCGTTTCCATTAGTCTGTTTAAAAACAGCTGGATGATGCAGAAATGACATATTTCAGACACGCCTTAATGACATCATGACATGACATCCATCAGCACCTTCATACTTCATAAAACTTTTTTCTTCTTCATTGTTTCCAACCATTTCCGGTGGTATTGCTCCGTTTCGTCTGTAAGCTCTCTGATAACGAACCCAAATACATAGGAGATGAACGCAGAGCATGTAAGGAAGACTGCGTCTGTATCCGTTTACGTCTTTAACGTAGAACATAAATGGGCCTTAACTCAGTAAGAAATACCACGAGGTAGCATGTAAGGAGGAGGAAACAAGTAGTTGATTAATCAGTTGCTTGATCAATTGAAAAGGCAAAACTTTGCCTCGTTTAATCTTTTTATGTGTGAAGATTTGATGCTTTTCTAAATAAATGACATATATTTAAAGATAAGCTGACTTGAATAGAAAGTAAAAGCTACACCTGTCTGGTTGTTATGCTGAATGACATCAGTGATGCAGAACTGCTGTATTGAATTATCAAACACCTGTTAGCATAAAAGGTGCTTCTGAAGAGTTTTGCCTCGTCTGCTGGGTCCAAACTGTGATATTTAAAAGATTCAGTGGATGTTTGAACCGTCTCACCTGAAATAACACTGAGCAGATGTTAAATGTCTCCAGCAGGACGGGTCCAGTTCATTTACGGCTATCGGAGAGTCAATATTTGCATGACTTTCCTTTTGTCAGTGTGACACGTTCAGATGCAGGCGCTCTGATTTTACCTGGTGGCTGAAGCTTTTCCTCTCTCAGCTGTTTGAGGTGTTGGAGGAAAACGCTCGCTGGGAGTTTACTCACTGCTTTCACTGCATCTCCTCTGGGACACAACACTTGGAAAAGCAGTCTCCAGGTGCCTGTGTTCGGCTTCAGATGTGACTCTGAGCTGGTAAATATTTAGAGAGCAAACATTTTGATACCAGCAGGGATTATAGTTGAGGGAAACATGTTTTTCTAAGAATGTAAATGTCAGCATATTGCACGGCTACATATTTTCATTTTAATGCTAGGCTCAAACCCACAGAGGGAATCGGATTGTTTCACCGAGTCCAGCTTATTTGATGCGGCTCGCCCACTAAAGCTCGCTCTCTTTGTTCCAGAACCGTCCGGTTCATCGGCCGCGATCACCGCCGCCCACAAACACACAACACATTTGTTCTGCTGCTTCACCTCGTTGGCTTTGCGGAGCAGAAGGTGCCAAAGGTGGATGTTAAACATGTCAAGTGATATCTGCCTTATTTATTCGGTCACTTAATATTCATGAGGGCGATGCTGGTGTCAGCCTTCAGCCAGCCGTGCAGAGATACGGTCCACATCCTCTCTCCGTCACATTTACGTTTGTTTAAATAAGGTGCTGATTTCGCCTGAAGCTGACAATCGCCTCCTGTTCCAATTTGCAAGGGGAGCAAAGCTGTTTCCCGCTCTGGGGACGAGTCAGTGAAGGCACCCTGTGAAGAGGAGAGCGGGTAAAACCCCTTATTCTGCAGCCGTTTACTCCCCCCTGACACCTCCGGGGGACACGCTCTGACCTCCACAGGGATCCCGCCTCCCTCTTTACTCTCATGAATTTCCTCTCTGCTCAGAGGAAACCGCACCAAATTCCTAGTGAGAGCTTTCGGGGAGGCCCCGGCCACCGCTCGGCCTCGTCTAGACTGCCGTGACTGTTGTTTGGCAGCGCCGCCGGCCTGCAGTGTGGGGTCAGACTCACTTAGCGTGGCAGCGGAGATTGCAGTGGTTGTCTCATTAAATATGTTTCCTGTGTTAACATGAGAAGCTGAAAGAGAGACACCCTCAACAGGCTGACATCGTCAACGTGGCTGCTGCTGCAGATGAATGACTTTTATGGTGTTGCAGGGAGATTTAGGCAGCGGTGGATGAAGAATTAAGGACACAATATGACTGCACTGCAAAAAAGAGCAGCTAAAATACAAGAAAAAGCTCTGAATTATAGGAGAAAATTTCTCAATACTGGTGAGAACTTAAGTCTTTAAGGTTTGAAGGTACTTGTACTGAACTTAGACTTTTTCAAACATGTTATATATTTTAAATCTGCATGATTACGTCATTACATCCCCAGGAGGACCACATTAGCCAATGAGAGAGACATCCCGCAGCAGCTGACGGTGCTGCCAAGCAACAATAAACGTTGTAGCCTTTTAGGCTAACGTTAGCTAGCATACGGATATTAAACCATCAGCTAAAATCTCACCTCCAGATCATGTCATTTTGTTGACGTCACACAGCTGTTTCTCCTGAGATCACTGCTCCCTCCGCCACGAGAATGTTAATGAAAGCCTGAAGCGTGTCCGCCGAGTACAAATCGCTCTCTCTTGTGGATGTATCGATATCAGTGTAAAGGATGCACGGCAGTATGTGGTGGTGACGGATCGTTTGAAACAGATATATTTATTTTCATAAGTAGACGGAGCAAAATACTCAAGTAGATTACCTTAAAATAAGTACAGTACTTGAGTAAATGTACTTCTCCACCACTGGATTTGTGAGATCTGTGTTTCAGGCCCTGAGACCTGATACAGGAGCGTTGGGCTCCAACAGATGGAGTTTCATCTCCTGTCATCTGCTCGTTGATTAGTATTGATTGGTCGGGGCTGAATTGGCTTCTTGAATCCCCTCACTCTTGTTTCCTAAATCCATTGTAAGGCCTGCAGAACGATCGTATCAGTGGCTGAAATATTTCCTGAGGAGGTCAGAAAAAGACCGTTTCTCCAGCCTCAGTGTTTTACCTCTTAATGAGACCGGGGGGGTTGACCTCCTGGGTGATCGAGGCAAACGTAGCCAAAGGGGCTCGGAGCGTCGGCCCGTCCAGTCCCCCCTTTTTCACTGTGCTGTTTTTTTTTTTTTTTAAACTTACTGCACCTGCGGTTTGTATAGCCATGAATCTTTTCCCAGACAAAAGCAGGAGTTCACTGCAGCTTTGAGGAATCCTCCCCCCCGCGGTGCACGGATGACACGGTCCGCTGTGCCGCTGCTGCTGGTTGGCTCTGGAATGGGCCGGCTTGAGTGGAATGATGAAATGGAAAAAAGTTCCAGCGCAGTGAACACTCGCACGCAGAAGGTAATTGGAGATTTTGCCGCCAAAGAATTCCAGGCCTGCAGAGAGACGCAGAGAGTTTGACTGTGTTTGTTACCTAAACGTCTGATGGGACGGTGAGACGGCAGCGGCTTCGGCTGGAGGCTTTAATCTAAATCCAGATTGAACCGTTGAGGTTAACACACAGATACACAGCAGGACCAGGAGGCAGCACAAATAGGTTCTGGCATCCTATTATTAATTTATCAAACCTGAGTGTTTAGTATCAGATGACTGACAGGTTACTGGTTGTACTGGATCCCCGTATTAGAGAAGCTCTGTTGATGGTTTCCAGAGCAGGTGTTCTCTCTTTTAGCTTCGTTTAATTAAGGAAAGACCCCACCTCGCTGCTTCTTCAGCTGCTTCCTGTCTGATCTGACTCTGGAGGATCGGATCGTGTTCAACGGAAAGCAAATGAATGATTGATAAGAGAAGCAAAGCTGCTTCAAGTCCGGCTCAGAGGACATGAATAATGAAGGACACTCTGAGCACCTCCGTCATCTCCTGCTGGATTTTTACACTCCTATTTTTTTTGTATTTTTATTTTATATTGTCATTTCAGGAGAGGTTATGTTTGTTTGTTTGTCATCCACTGATCTCTAGTAAACTCTGGGGGGGGGTAATGGGTCAGGCATGCTGGACCATCATGTGAAGGTTGTTGGGCCTCGGTGAAGGTCTGCACTCTGTTTACCTCCTTCTATGAGGTCATGTTTTCTCCGGCGTTTGTTGTTGTTTGTTTGTCTGTTTGAAGGATGACTCAAAAAGTTAAGAACACTAGATTTTAATGTTTGGCTGTTTACGATTCCAGTAACCATAAATTATGATTACTATGAGTTTGGATCAGGCCTGGTTGATTTAAAGAGGACTGAGGAGGAATCTCTCTATTGAGTACCATTCACATCCTGTGTGTGTTAAAAGTTATAAAACACACACTGCTCATTAATTATTCCTTCGTCTCGCACATCTTTAGCACCATATGTCAGTAATAAATGCTTCTTTTTCACAAACTAGTTTTTGTTTTTCTCCATTTTGTTCTTTCCTGAGAGAAACACACATGACATCATTATTTTGGTTCCTACCCATGATGCTATACACAATTTGTGCTTTGAAAAAAGCTTAAATACCAGCAATTTGACAAAAATGTCAGTAAATATCTCTTACAGTGATGTAATGGAACCAACTGGAGAAGCTGTTTATCTCCACTCAGTGGATGGAAATGTGCTTTTTGACGGTTTTCAGTTTAAAATTTGCTTTAAATTTGGACACAAACCTCTAAGTTAGATTAAATTAGCTTTGTTAACAAGGTGGTGCTCAAAGGTTGGCTGTGGAGTCGGGCCGAGGTGCCAGAACATATAGAAGATGAGGTGTTTGCTCCTGTCTGTCATCCTGCTGTTGTTCTACAGCCTGTTCTAGACAACATCTCTGCACTTTGTCATGTTTGTACAGTGTCATCTCTCAGCGCTGATAAGAGGCTCTGCTGCTGCCTCTTCTGCCTCTTTGTGGTTTGGAAACAAGACGAACATTAAATTCTTCAAACTGGCCACAATTAGTTTCATCTTATTACCTCCACCGGAGAGACTCTGTTTCCACCTCCGTCTGCTGTTCTGTTAGGATTACGATGAAACTACTCAATGGATTTTCATGAAACTCGTTAGTTTACGTAAATAATTAGAATTTGGATCATGGTTGATTTGATTAAAAGTGACTGTTGGCCTCCAACAGTCACTTTTAAGCAGAGAAGGTCTGTGTTCGAACCCCGGCCTGGGACCTGTTTGTGTGGAGTTTGCCCATAGGTGTGAATGTGAACTGGCGACCTGTCCAGAGTCATCAGCTGGGATAGTCTGCAGCGGTTATGGAGACTCTATTAACCCTAAGCGGCTCCTGACAGTAGAAGAAGACATGCCTCAAAGTGGATCAAAGTGCTTCCTGCCTCTCTCTCTCTCTCTTTCTCTCCCCCCCGTCTAAACGGAGCAACATGTTGACGTGGTCCCAGTCACCAGCTCGTCGTTTGAGGAGGAGTGTGCCTCCGACGACTCGTGGGAAAGCATTGTGGCTGAAAAGAAGCCCCGACATTTGTTTTCCAGACTCTGTTTGTCTGGCCTGATGTTAAGGACCAATGAGGATCACAGAGTGTGAGGCTCTCTGTTGATGTGAGCTGATTGTGTTTGCTTCTTTCATGTGGTTTGACTTTGTGAGACTCCTGAACTCCGTCCCGCTCAGCGGCGGCTCCTCGACAGGCTGCAGCAGGTTTACATGTTTTTTTTTTTTTTCAGCAGGACGTTTCCTCTCGTGCCACATGTATTTGTTGTTGCCCTGAAGTGCTCTCACATTTAGCAGAATAAGTGATTGTGTTTGCATTAAATCCTGCTGAGCTGTGCTTGATGCTACAAACTGTACAAGGAGAAAAAATGCAGTGTAATGCTGTATTTGTTTGCGCTCACGGTCGTGAAAAGGAGTTATTTCTGCTGTTTGAGGTATTGGAAGTGAAAGTCTGATTATTTTCTCTGTATGTAATGTTGTTTGATCGCCTCTAACGCTTGAATAGCCTGCAAGAAAATCAGGTGAATCATCAGTACAAAAGATCAGCAGCATATTAGAAAACTGTTCCACTTCTTTGACGATGACTCAGAGGTACAAGCTTGTGTACAGGAAAGTAAATGGAGAGGTCAAATGATGATCCCTGGAACATTTAGCAAGAAAAACCTCATCACAGAGGAAAAACCTGCATTACATGTAAGAGTTTACTTTTCGTTCAGTTTTGGATGAATCCAGCAATTCTGGCTCAGGGTCCCAAAGTGACACTAAACACACCGAACGTATGATTAGATAATCCTTTACTGATACCCCACAGGGGAAATTAGAACGTAAACCATACAAGAGCAATTAAACTCAAAATTACAGGCGTTCGCAGTACACCCACAACTAGTGTTGTAGTTGAACTAATTGTGCAACACTGTCAACGTGAAATAGTCATTAGTAATTAGTTAATTTGCTACAGCTAACCGGCTTCATGTCTCCAGCAGCAGCGGCTGAAGGTGAAGCTTTTACAGCCCAAATCATTTAAAACTCTGTTAAACAAAGACCATTATTATTATTATTGGATCATCCAGGACCCCAGAATATGACATAATAAGCATTAAATCTTAATTTATTCTAAATAGAATGAAATTTCAACCTGTATTATTAATTTTCTGGCCACTTGGGGGAGAACTAAAAACACAACATTTGCACTTTATCGTCTGAAGTCGTTCAGTGTTTGAAAAAAAAAATTTCTACACATTCAGCAGATAAAGAGAAACGTTTTCAGAGCTGTAGTCACTTTAAGATCCCTCCTTTTTATTCTTTCTGCACCACAAGAGCTAGCAACAATTGTCGTTTTTGTTTTTTTTAGCTCCGACTTAAGAGAAACCCTGAGTGATGTAAGTGTACGTTGGTTGGTTGAACACATTAGCTAATGCATAAACCTCCATTTTTTAACAACCTGTGTGAGATTATTATATCGTGTCGTATTATGTCGTGTCGTATTATGTCGTGACATCGCTGTACCAAAAACCGGTCAGCTTACATCACCAACAAAAACAAATCCATTAAAGGTATTTACTGGGCAGTTTGCTCTGAAAAGACTTACTCTCCTTTTAGCTCTACTTTGGTCTCCTCCAACTCCTGACAGACATATCTGGCTATTTAGCAGCTAAATTCTTCTTTATATAAACAATGTAGTCGCCATGTTTGACTGTGAACTAATAGCATACAGCAGGTTTATCAGAGCTTTTTGTGTGGAATGTTAGCTGTCTGCTAAAATGATGCTAGCGAGACTAAATCAAAACAGTAATAATAATCCAAACTACGAGCTAAAAGAAGCTAAAAACATTGCATCACTCATACCATTGTAATGTATCCATAGCTAGCATAACTGTCTCATGTCCTGTTGGTTTAGCGTTAGCGTTTTTCCAATTTTAGCATACTAATTGAAAAAACTGTTTACAATTAATTGCATGTTAGCATGTTAGCATGGTTTATAAATCATATATTCCAGCATCTTTTCTCATCCTATGTTCTGATACAAATAACTAAACTAATATGGAATTTGATGATGTTTATTTTTGCTCATAATTCAAGCTAACCGCTAAGGAACAGCTTGAAAGTGATCAACATTTGATTGAGTTGTTAATTTGCTCTTGATTGATGCTGAGTCTGAGAGAACATATGGCTGTGGTGTCTGTAGCAGCCTGATGTTTTACTCCAATAAGCCGCCAGACATTTCTTAGCCAGCGCTGCCTTGGCGATGACACATGAAGACACCGCGGACGAGAATCACCTGTCTGTGGTGATCTTCAGGAAGCAGAGCCCATCTCCTCTCTGGGCTGGTTGTCACAGCCGCTATTAAGACTAATAGCCGCAGCCTGTGATAAGCACAGTTAGCTGAATTCATGACCCGAGCGGCTGCGGCGGCGACATCATTTCCACTTGTGTGTTTTTCTGCTGATGCGTTTAATTTTCATCCTGTCCGTCTGACACAAGAGGGAAACCAGAGAGTCCCAGAAAGAGGGGGAAATAGAAAGGGAGGGTGAAATATTGATCGGTACGATCCAGAGTGAAAGCACTGCAATATCAGACATACGTTATGTTCTCTCATATGACACAAAGCAGCCTCTCTGTAGCACTGCTGGTTACATAAATGCATAAAACCCAACAATCCCTCTTTTGTCGTTGACTTTTTGCATCTTCTTGTTTGGGTTTTGTGCCGTTAAATTAAATTAATAAAAATTCCCAAAGTAAAGTTTAAAAAAAAATCCTGTTTCCATTAATGATATAGAAGAAAACACATTTTAAATCTTATTCTAATCTTATCACGCAGAGATTTGCTTTTGCCCCAAAACAATGGAGGTCAGAGGAATTTTAAATTTACATTTCAAATTTTCAGCTTTAACGAACTTAAGCGAATAATGATATCTGAAAATAACACAGAAGACAGAGTGGGAGGGGTTGGGCTGAGTAAGAGATGTGATTGGGCCAGCCTAGTGTCAGTATAGAACATGAACCAATGGGCTGCTGTCCCTGCTTTGTGGGCAGCTTGTTGGCCAAAATAAAGAAAATTATAAATTGAATTATAGAAACAATCTTTTCGTAAACATCAACAGTCATAGAACAGTTGATGATATATATTGATAAGTGATGATACTGCATGGACTATTATACAGTCATGTTTTCTAAGCCCCATCAGTCAAGAGCATAAGACATTTATAAGTCATTATAAATAACATCCATGATATTTAATGACTGTTGATATAGTCTAACAGAAAGCATTATGTGTTTTTAAGTGTAGTTAAGGATGCATGATAATAAATAATAATAAATGGGGTCTTTATTGAAAATGATTCCAGATGTAAAATAACTGAAAAGCAGACGTTCGGAGGTGGAAACACATGAAAAATGTCCTCCTGCCTGGAGCAACGATCTGCTCAGCTCATGTCTTTATTTCTCTTTTCCTACATGATGAAACATTTAACAAATGAATCTGCTTTGTTTCTTTCACTAATCCCCAAAAAAATGTTCCTAAAAGGTTTGATGTCATTTCTGTGAACTGGCCCTTTAAGGCAACATGATGGAGGTGTTTATGAAATTTGCTCCAACCGTTCCTCCAGTGATTTCCTGGAGATCGCTGCATGGAGGATGCCGTCGGAGCGCTTCTGCTCCTCGCTCTCCGTCTCATCGCAGAGTGGCCCCGCCTAATGCATTGTAATGGTTGACCATTATTTACGCGGGGCATAAACAAAGAGAAGCGAGGAATTGATGGAGTAATCCACTCTGGCAGTCATTAGGCGTTGAGACGGAGGAGCTGGTGGGAGCAGCCTCCTCCTTATGTCTCTGGAGTGGAGCAGCTAATAGAAATGGGACTCATTAAGACACCTTATACTCCGACGCACCCAAGATCATGAGCAATTGCTAATTGATTGTCGTTAGCGCTCTCAATGAGACGCTCTGCCTGTTTTCTCATTTGTTACGAACAGCTTTGTTTTCTTCCCCCCGTCTCCTTCTCCTCATTATTGATGTTGCTTTTTTTTTTTCTTCTCTCTCTTCTGCCTCCAGATTCTTATGTCGGTGATGTAAAAAATCTGCAGTTTTCTGAATAATTAGAAGGTAGAAGTGATTTAAAAATTCATATTCTGGACCTGTGCATGAGGCCACAGACTGGTGTAAAAGGGAATGTTCTGCTGACATAGTCATGGCTGAATAGCAGGGAGAGGCAGGTCTCTTTGATTATTGGCTCTGGAAATTCCTTCCTCTTTCCTCCAGAACCAGCAGATTGTGTTCATCTCAGCCTTTAATCATTTTCCCTCCCAATGGTAATTTTCCCCCTCCCTGGATTCCTCTGTGTATATGTCTGCTCCCCACCTCTCATCCCTCTCATTGCCTTTTCTCTTTCCTTATTATGAGAAGGAGAGAAGATAAGGGAGGGGTGAAATGCAAATACAGGTCTATAGTTCTTTCTTGTGACAGATCAGGCCTCCTTACACCCGCCTCTCCTTTGGAACCGTCTTCCTCGTCTCCATTTCACCTCCAGTGAACCCTCCTCTGCTCCAGGGCCGGTGGAAGGGTGAGAACAGCCAGGTGACCAAAGAGGAATCTCTGGCTGCAGGGCATAGGATTAGCTTTGCAGATGAAGCAGGACAGGAGAAGGGGAGGCCGGGGAGGTCGGGGAGGTCTGTTTTTATGTCTGTGGTCAGACGGCGCAGCATTTCTTTTGCTTTTGCGCTCGGCCGGAAGCCTACACCTCTATCTCTGTGTCCCTGTGGGAGTTGCTACCACCTTCTCGCTCTGATAGGGAAAGACTGGAAACAAAGGAAGAAAAATACAGGCGCTCTCTCTGGTGGCTCCGGCTTTTGAAACCAGATATAGTGTAGAGAGAAGAGGAGGAGAAAAATATCATCAATTCATGTGAGACCCACACAGGCGTCATCTCACTCCTGTGAAACATGAAACAATAAAGGTATTAAAGTGGAATTCAGGCTTCATACGACTAGCAAACCTCCTCCAAAGGCTGAAAAATTATACGCATGTCTGTTTAGCTGAACTGACCCCAAGCTCCGCCCCTCCACGAAGTTTCAGAATCTGTCAAATGTCAAAATACCGTTTGGAATGTGACAGAAACTGGAAAGAAATCTTGGATCTGCATCTTTTCCAGGTCTTCGTCTCTTCATTCAACAAAACTTGAAAAACTTGGTGGAAATCCATCCAGTTGTTTTTGCACAATCCTGCAATAAATGACAATCTTAACAACATTTGGAGAGCTTCTTTGATTTACATGTTGCCCTTTAGCATTCCAGCTAGTTAGCTATTACATGAGGGCATGCTGGTAAAGTTCAGTCTGCTGCTTCCCGGTGACAGACGTCCAGGTTTAAAACCCCAGACGTACCAAACTGACATGAACTAACAGGCGACATGAGGACCAACTCTTGCACCGTGAAAGGTTAGCCTTGAACGCACCACAAATACTGCAGCTGCTGGCCTTTAGCAAGTACGTTCTGCTCCAGCTTGAGAGGAAATAATTCTCCATTCCAGCATATTCAGCAGTCAGAAAGAGAAGCTAGAACTCCAGCTAGAACTCTACAGTGTTTTTAAAGGTTTCTTTTAATATTTCATCATATTTACATGTGTGGCTTTGACCTGTTTTACATTAGAATTTACAGTCACACCAATGTAGAGAAAAAATATCAACAATAACTCGTTATTTTCAAAATATGTCATTAGAAAGATTGATTTCATTCTAGTAAAATAAAACAATTAAGTGTTATATGACAGTTTGCTTGTCAGACTGTCTCCTCAATGAATTAGTCTATAATCCCCTCATTAGTGTTTAAGTAAACAGAGATGTTTTCACACAGTCCTGTCTTTATCATCTGCCTCCTGAAGATCATCACAGACGACTTGTTATCCCAACGTTTTGCTCCTCCAGCTCTCCTCCTTTGACTTCAAGCCTCTTCGTCGGTGCGTCTTTAGAAAAAGCAGAATTTCGTATCTCGGTTGATCTCGCATGTCTTGAGCGTATCAACAACAGGAAACAGCCTAAAGGTTGATTCCTGTGCCAAGCTAGCAGCAAGTGGAAAGGGGAGCGCAGCAGAGGGAGGTGAACAGGAGGTCAGGAGTTTCAGAGCTGAGAGCGGAACGAACGGTGCGATGAAAACTGCTTCTGTCTGCTTTTTAAACTCATCTGTCAGAATGTGAACGTTCCAGATCCTTTTTTGAATTCTCATCCTGCCTCCATGAATTTATAACATTCAACACAATAAACCCAAAGTAGCTCCTCAGATATTTCATCACCTTTAAAACCTTTTATTTGTCCCCATGCTTCCTGTCCATGGGCATTAAAAAGTATTTAACAGTTAAAATGTAAACGCTGCCCACTGGGAATGAGAGCTGGCCTGGTGGAGGGACAGATCCAGGGGAGAGTTTCTCCCCAGGTGTCCCCCCCCCCGCCATCGTCCACCTGACCGACAGGTTTTTTATACCGTTCCTCTTGTTAAAGCCGGTGTCGACTGTGGAGGGAAGAGTCTGTCCAGCTCCGGCGGCTGCAGAGACAGCAGGGATTTTGACTCCATGAGGACCCAATTAAACCTGGTCGGGCCTCTGTGAAGGAATAATAACAATGATAAATGTAGTCGACTCAAAGCAGGCAGGGAGAACAGTTTTACTGAGCCGGCCTGTCGTGACACACTTTACTCCCAGTTTGTGGTTTTGAGGTTTAGAATCTCACCTTCTGGAAGCTTTTCTGTCATCTTTGAAACATTCTGGTGACTTGGCTTCATGCAACACGGAACACTCTGTGTGTGATATGATGGGATGTCTACCAAAAGTACGACCAGTGTGTGTGTTTATCTGTTAGTGTGCTATGATTAGAGCAGGTGTGTTTGTGTGTGTGATTAATCAGTTGTGGTCATTAATCAAAGATTAGCAAATTTGTCAAATGTTTGCTGTTTTCTAATGTCGCTGTTTTTTTTCTCTCTCTAAATTAACTTTATTGATTAGCAGTTTGAGGTGTTTGTTAGACAAACTGAAAATCTGAAGATGTTAATTGGAGCTTTAGGAACTTTTGCGAGAAATTTTCTTGACATTTTAATCAGACATTTTCAATGAATGAAGAATTTTCTCTCCTTCCACCAAGAAGGTGATGTTTTCATCGCTGTTTGTCTCTTTGTTCGTTAGTTATGGAGCAGCTTTTTCCACTGAGGTGTCCCTTTGCAATGAGGAAGAGGTGGTTAGAGGTTGAAGTGGATCCAGATCACGATGCATTCAAGGACATTTTGTTGCATCTTTGGCGGAGGTCTCCACTCTCCAAGTGTTCCTTTAGTTTGTTGGTCAGGAGGATTAAACAAAACTACTTTACGGATTTCCTAAAAACTTGGTGGAATGCTGGAGCATGGGTCGGAAAGAACGCGTTAAATTTTGGTGCAGATCCCGAAAAAGCAGCGAACCCATGAATTTTTCTCCCCCTTTTCTTTAACATTGTGATAATGTTTTGACCCAAAAATAAATTTTGGGTCAGATTAGAACCCATTACATTTTGGAGCAGATTCAGGTGGAGGCATAGATCCAAGAATGTTTCAAAACAGTACATATATCCAAACCGAAAGTGTTCGGTACGGGCCTTCAACAGTGCTGAATTAAAAAAATTTAGAAAAAGAAAAAAAGAGTTTAATGTTTTCTGTTCTGCTCCACCAAAAACGTACAGAACCGTGATTTTTGTGTTCCGTTACTCCCGTATTAACCAGACCTCTATAAAGTTTTGTGGGAATCAGTTTTTCCATAATTCGGGAAAATAAGAATTTTTCTATTTTGCATGTTGAAAAAAATGTAAAACAAGTTCCTGAATCGGCACCAAATTTTAACGGGTTCTTTCCTGGTTCCTGCCTCATCCTTCCACCACGTTTCATGGAAATCCATCCAGTGGTTTTTGCGTAATCCTGCTGACAATCAAATGTATAATCTTCATATCATCTTATAATAGAGACCTTCGCTGTATTTTATGTTTATAGAACTCTCTGTTGGGGTCTTCTTAGAGAAGACGTGCCGTCCTCTGAGACTTACAGTGTATTTTCCTCTGTCAGGCAGTAATTCAGAGAAAAAGTACTTTAATTAGATAACATGCCTCTGTATTTCAGATTTGCACTTTGCCAGCAGTTTGTCAATTACTGCTTGTGGTTTCATACTGCCAGTCAGTCTTTGTCTGGCGCTGGAGCCTCCTCCTCCTCCTCCTCCTCGCCGCGCTGCAGAGCCGTGTTATTGTACTTAAACAAATCAATTCTGTTGCAGTTGAGCTTTTTTCCCTCCATCCCCCGTCATTATGAACTGTTTGCAGTGCAGAGCACATTGATTTTTCACAGCCCTGGAAAAGCTGTTGATGAATAGCACAGAGGTGTCTGGGGAGAATCTGGCTTTAAAAAGGAGGCACCCAGCATCAACCCTTCCTCCTCCTCCTCCTCCTCCTCTCCCGACCCATTGAGCCCCCAGTGCTCCTCCACTTTCTCTTTTCAGAGAGCGCTACTTCCAACAGCGGAGAAATGCAACCTTAAAAATCTACCAATGATTTTAAAAAAGGGGATTAAAAGAAAAAGTGCACAAGGGACCAGCGTCTCCCGCTGAATGTGAAAATAAACCTGGTGGTTTTTATATTTGAGCTTTAGCCGTGTCCTCCCATCCAGATCATGAGCTCAGAGGAGTTCTGGTTGGGATAGAAACGGTTAGCATGCTGTGTCGCTATGATGAATGTGATACAGGATACAGCTGTAGACTTTAAAGGAACATTCACCCAAAAATGAAACGTCAGTCATTATCTACTCACCCCGATGCTGATGAAGAGTCGGGTGAAGTTTCTTCGTCCGCAAAATATTTCTGGAGCTTCATAGCAAAACAGTGTGGCAGCATTCTCTTCAATAGATGAAGAGGATGGGGGCTTCTTTCAAAGAAACATCCGGAAATGAACATAAAATGACCCCATGCAGCTTTATGGCTTAATTAAGAGCTCAAAATTGATTTTATTCAAACCCTTTTTCAAACTGAAATCTTTACTGTAGCCTCTAAGCTAAGAGCGTTAGCATGCAGCATGTCTGAGATAGGTACACGCAACTTCCAGGAAGCAGGAAATCAGTGAGGTATGCAGGGATTGGTGTTAGTCTCATGACATTCCAGTCGACGCTAACACTTTTAGCTTCACGATGAAGATTTCAGCTTGAAAAAAAGGTGTAAATAACATATTTATTTTCATTCATATTCAAAAATCCAGATTAAATAATGAAGACATCTTTATCTCTGTTCTACTATGTAAATCAGCTCCTTGAATTTTTTGAATTTGACTTTTTAGCCGTGAAAATTACTTAAATTTATTAAAGTAAAAAAAATTAGAGCAAGAATAAAGAAAACAGGCTAAAGGGTGAAACCCCTGGACTTCAGGCTCTAGTTTATGCAGCTCAACATTTAATACTTGAAGGTATCTCAGCTCAGTCGGTGTGAAATATTAACGTTAAAATCTCCTCTGCTCCCGGTGGTCTTTAAAGTGGACATAATGTTAAACGCTTCAGTTTGGTGGATAATGCTACGATGATTGATGTTTGTTTCCTCTGGTTCCTCTCAGGGGCAGAAGGCCTGAGGCCCTGACGTGTTCCTCCTCCTGGTGTGTGAATGGGTGGGGGGGTCTTTCGTGGTGAAGAACCAAGGACTGACGTCAACACAGGTGAGTCTTTTATTTTTTTCCTGCACACACCCAGAGGTGTGCAGGAAAGGTTTTGCTTTAAGACGTTCCCATGCAGTGACAGGGGCGTATCCAGATTTTCCGATGGGGTGGCTTGAGTTGTGCAGGGGTGTCCAGAAGTACGCATGCACATCAGAATAGCATTAATTTAATTAGATGTCACAGCGTCAATCAGATTCCAAGCCCACCTTTCTGGACACATCTCAAATGAAACAAAGTTAGTTCCTGCCTCCCCTCTGGTTGAAGTGGCTTAAAGACGCCGGCGTTGTTAGCTCGGAGGCGCTCTGCCCTCCGCTGTGTTCCCTTTGTAAACATTTGATGGCAGCAGTTCGTGTGTGGCCGGTTCACCTCGCAGAGCATGTTGATTTCATTAGGAGGTCCTGAGGGCCTCTGAGTAACAGAGATGTTGCGTCTGTTGATGTTCTTTTTAGCCCACATCCAAGTTCATATGCAGTCTGAGGAATGTGTACACAGACCCAGGAGGTCACAGCGATCCTCCTTCATCAGAAAACCACCAGTTCATCCTTATGCAATATGCAGTTCGACGTACGTTCCACTAAAAGAGAGAATTATGCCGTGGAGAGGGAATGTAATTGGTTTGTCCAGAGTATTATAAAATACAGCTATGCCTTGATGGATTAGGAATTGGGACACACACACACACACAGCATAGATAAGAGCGGTTAATCTTGATTAGAGCTGTATGAATGCTGAGAAATATGGTGCCCTGGCAAACATCTGCCTGCCACACAGCCGAGTGGGATAAACCAAAGTGATTATTGTGGGAATGTCAAGCGAGGTAGACAGTAAGTGAAACGAGGGGGGGGTGACGTGAAGAGGGGGCACGACATGAGAGCTTCACAGTCAGATCTCGTTTTCATGCTCAGCGACAGATTTGTTCGCTCTTACTGTCGTTGTGCGGTTGGAGAATCAGGTTTGACGTAACGCTGCAGTCAAAAGCAACCGGATTAAAGGGAGAAGTGATCCATGAGGATGACTTCATTTTTTTATGTTTAGTCGATACCCATCACAGGTTTATAGAGCACGACGGGGCGTCTCAGATTGCTTTATTTATCAGCCCAAAAACTGAAAGATGTTTATTTTGCAATGATATAAAACAGAAATGCTAATTTTCTAGAAGCTAAAATAATAATAAAAATCTGTCAACTTTAAGGAGATAAATGACTTGAAGGAACAGTTCAAACAAAAAATGAAACTTTAAACAATCAACTTTTGGGAAAGATATGCAATCACAGGGCCGTATCCAGATTTTCTGAGTGGGGTGGCCTGAAGTTTGTGTGCACAGACATCAGAATAGCAATAATTTATCATTTCCTGTGTATACTTTAATTAGATATTACATATTTTTATATCTAATTTTTTTGAATGTTACATACATTTAGCTGATGCTTTGATTCAAAGCGACTTACAATAAGAACATTTAATAGATTTGTCATGATATAAAGCTTTTGTTTTTCATTCATCAAGACTTAAAAAGAAATTATACCTACATACAAAAGAAAATAATGCACATTCAAAAATACTTGGTTTGAATTAACTTTCCACCTCTGACTGGGAAGAGAGCCAATCATATTTTAAAGATATATGGGGTCACCAATCAGATTCTATCATTTCAATCAGTGTTAGCTACAGATTGAAGATTTCAGCTTTTTGCTTGTTATTTATAACTAGTCCCCATCTTCTTCTGTTGTTTCGGACAACGCTGCGACGCTGTTTTGTTGTGAAGCTCCAGAAAATGTTCGAGGACTCAAAAACTTCACCAAACTTTCTGAATTAACATTTTTAGGAGAACTGTTCCTTTAAATGAAATTCAAACTTGCTCCTGTTGATTGACAAATGGATTAGTGGACTAATTCTTTTAGCTCTACGTTTTTTGTCGCCTGGTTTCCTATCAGTTGGTTGATGTCTGAATGTTGCCAGGTTGTCTCTGATGATGAATAATTGTTAAATGTGAGGTGATGCAGACTTTCTGTTAACCTCTCTAAAGGGAAAACACAGGGAGGGGGGAAAAAAAAATCCCCTTCCTGTCAGTGGTCTCTCTTTCTCTCTGTGCTCTTGTGAGATCTGGAACTGATAAGTGTGAGGCCTCTGGTAACTGAACAGGAAGGATGGAGGGCCTGGCCTCGGAGCCCCTGCCTCTGGAGTCCACCTCCCCTGCACAGGCAAACAAAGAGAGCAGAGGCTGCCACTTAATCAACGTTCAAAAACATTTAAGCCTATTAGACGGATTATTATCACTAGTGTGAGTGAACTCTAGTTCTGAAGAGATTTCTGTTCAATGTAATAACAGGGAGGCATTTTGATGATTGGCCAAATTACTGCTTCACACCCAGGCACAATCCCAGCTCCCTTGTTCCACTGAGCAGTGTTGAGTCAAGTGGAAGTACTTTATTAAACAAGCACATGGCAGAGAAGTGAGAGTGTAACAGTCAAGCCGAACACCCAGACGCCTGAATGACAAGCTGTTAGGCTGATAACGGGCGGCTGCAGCGGCTGTGCTGAAATGCTTCCTGCAGCAGGTGCTTTAAACCACCAAGAAACGCTAAAAATATGCATGAAATATGTGAGAAAAGAAGAGTTAAGTAACAACAAAAGGTTGTCACGCATGAAAACAGAAGTTACAGACAGACTACATGTAAATTCAGGGATATAAAGAACAGATAGCCCAAAGTTAGACAACGATAAAAGCACCAGGAAAGGAAAAAGAAGATCTGTAACCCTAGAAATGATCATCATCAAGGACAGGGCTACTATTTAAAATCTGTTTTTATTTCAGAAGATCAGCTCTTCGTACCTGCTCAGGTGTGATTTAGTCATGTTTGTCCTTTCACAACACTGGGTTGCACAAGAGCATTAAAGTTCATAGTCCCCTTCATGCTCCAATTACAACCTGAAAAACACTGGTTTAGGTTCAGTACAGGTTCTCCTAATATTCTCTCTCCACTTATTATAATCAGCTGGATGTAACAAGACTGAGAGAGTCCAGAAACCTTCTGGGAACTCCAGGATCTAAATGGATAAGGATCATCTTCTCATGTTGATCCATCAGTTTTGCCCTTGAAGCTTTTGTGTCGCTCACAGATTCAACATTGACGTGTAACAGACGAGTGGAAAGACGATTCTCACATCTTTGAGGACTGTCTATTGTTAAATCTTCTTAACATTCGTGTCTAGTCTCCATGTGATCTTTTTTCTCTTGACAGTACCTTTAGATAAAAAGCAACTTATGGAATCTAGTCTCTGTCGGGGGCTGAGACTGTGGCGGAGATGTTCCGGGATGGTATCCCTCCCAGGAGATAACGTGAGATAACGTTCCAGGGTGACAGCTGAATTATTAGCCCATTAGTCAGTGGAGAGAGAAAAGAGGTGAATAAACATGACACCCATCGAGAAAGTGTGTCTTTTTTTGCAGATAGCTTGCCCTAAATGCTGCCCAGGAATCCTCTAAGTCTCTCCCACTGGTGTAGGAGCTGGAGGGTCGGGGTCAGGGAGCAGAGCCGGAGCTATCCCGGCGCTCTACTGCTGCTGATGACCCGGATATCTGTCCGAGGAACAGAGCAGCATAACACAGAGGCAGAACTCAGTGTACTGGACTAAAAATAGACGTGGCGTCAACCCTTACGTTCCCATACAGATGAAGATGCACGCGCTGAGGCTGGCGTGTGCAGCCCACAGCGGCATGGTCTTCAGAGGCGATCACAACCACTGGTGAACGCCGGTGACGCACCGTAACGTTTGATTGACAGGGTGACTGCAGCGGTACAAAGTGCCCGTGTGTTTAGGACAGATGTTCACCACAGCCGCTCAGATGGTTAGCGCTGACGTACAGCAGGAGGAAGCCATTTAACAACACTTGGCCCGGAGATGAACTTCCCCGCTGTTCTGTGACCTTGGTGAACAGTGGCGGATTCAGGCCGTCTGAGGGGCAGGGGCGAAAAAAGATGAATACGGTGGGGCACCCGAGGGCAGAAATCACCAAAGTCTGCTTTATTATTTGACACCGATGTTCTAACTTTAGCACCTTTGTAATAAAAACACACGGGGAGCGATTAGGAGGCAAATGGAGGCCAACTAATATAGCATGTAGTGCACCCTATACAGCACTGCATCACAATTTGTCCACTGGAAGGTCACGTTATGATGCTGTTTCCACTGGAAGGTCACCATAGATGGCACTATATCACTTCTTGTCCACTGGAAGAGCTTCCTAGAGGGCTTTTTATCATGTTCTCTATACCATAAAGACATCCAGGAGGGCATCTCCGAGCCTCCTTTACATCTCATTTCTCATCTGTATAAGCTAATAACAATCTGGCTCTGTTCAAATGAAGACGCTGCAAAGAAAACCAAGAGTATTGAACAAACGGAATAGTGTTTGCTGCTTCCTTTAATGGAAAATTGAACTTCATATCCCCTTTGACATACCTTCCTCAGCTAACTTGTCGATTTCCTGCTCATTTTCAACAAGCCTCACAAGCCAACAAATTAACTAATGGCGTGGTGTAATATGCTTTAAGAACACTTGGCATTGAGATGCTTTTGGCTTGAATGGTCTACCTTGAAGCTGCTGCTTGAATAAGATCTCATTAACAAGCCTTTCTTCTGCATAAAGCTGCCTTATTGTTGGATTCCTCTTTGTCATTGGAGGCTGTTGCTGTGCTCTCATTAGGTTGGGACTTTCTTGTTGTAAAATATAATCCAACAAGCTTGACTCGACTCTGCTCTGCTTCTGCTAAATGTTCTATTTGTACCATGTCTGTGTAAAGCTAATGAAGTGATGATAGTGGCAGCGCTGCAGGCCTTGAATTAGCCCCTCAGCTGATCCGTTATTGTAGTGGCTCAGTTTGAAAATGTATTTACAGCAGGAGGACAAATTTAAGGCCAGATCATTGTTGCTGTACCTGAAGTTTATTAATTATTTGCACCATTTTATGCTGAAATTGACGAGTTGCAGTTAATTTAGATCTTCCACCTTCAACATTGACACTGGCTGGCAGTGAAGGGGGCGCCGGGGTCAGGAGCGCCAGGGCTTCACTGGCGAGAGTAGATCAGGTGTAAATGGAGACGTCCGTCTGTAAACGGTCTATCTGTCAACGCCTACATACTTCCACACATCCTTTACATCAATATCGATACAACAGGAGGGCAATTACGTTTCAAAAGTTTCAACAACAACAAATATGGCAGCAGTCGTAGGAGGTTGTGATGATGTACCTAGTAAATACAAAGAGGTAAAAGCAGAGGTAACGATGTACTCGGTGGAGGTCTGTGAGGTCATCAGGTACACCGAGACACGAAGACGGAGAGTTTTTACACTTAATGGCTTCCCTTATTTCTTCTTCATTGTTTCCGTACATATTTCTCGTGCTTTGCTTGAATTGTAGCTACACTCATCTGTATCCGTAAGCTCCCTGAAAACGTGTCAGATTACGTACGGACCGGATGCGGAAGACGTACGGAACACCTTACGGAAGACTCCATCTGTCTCCGTATCCGTTATTAATGTAGAGCATAAATGGGCCTTAAAGAGGAGAAGACTGGTGAATGACACAAATAATAAGAAACATCAAACAGAGAATGCAGACGGAGAGGAAAAGGATGAGAACTGAAAGAAAAATCAGGTGATACAACAGGAAAACTGATACGAAGGGAAACAGACGGGAAGTATAAGAAGAGAAACACGACAAGGAAACAAACTAAACCCAAAACCGTAACGAGGTTTGACCTTTTGGAAAAGCAGGGCTTCCTGTCAGACATGTTTGATTTGTTGTGTAATTCTTGTGATCAAAAGAAAATACTGATACTAATCCCACTGACAGGGATGATTGAGTCTTCAAGGCAAAACAGCTGTTTTATGTGCCGCCGCCGCCCCCCCGGACTAATGGCTGATGATGACGACAGCAGACTGGAAGGGAGAGCAGAGTTCTAGGCAGGCAGCAGGGCAGCCATGAAACATTCATGCACCTGGGGACTCTTTGCACAAGGAGAGCAAGCTGAGCCAGTAATGAAGTAAAGGGAAGACTTTTAATGGCTTTGTTTGTCCTTTTTTATCAGATTAGCTTTGGTTTTCCTTCTTACATGAACTGCGTTAAAAGCCTAATTGCACACAGTGATTTAGTGATTCGTTCTGTGCCTCGTAGAAAATATTATTTACATTTGCAGTAATCTAATTGCGGTGAGCTTGGAGATAATTGGTACCACAGGTGCTCGGCTAGTTTTAGCTCAACGCCGGACCGCAGAGGAGCTATTCCCGGCCGACGTCAGAACAGTTGTCCGTCCTAAACTCAGCGACGGGGACAGAAAAGGAGAGGAGGAGCGGAGGAATGAGGAGATGAAGAGCAGAAGACAGGAGAAGTAATATTTAGACAGCTGCACGTGGAGCGTATCGCTGTCAGTGAAGGGGGGGCAGATAGAAGTGGAGGGTATTTCGGTGTCCTCAGCTCGGCCTGCAGTATTAATGTCTCTGTAGATCACAAGTCATCGATAGGTTTCCAGACACCTGCTGCCTCCGCTCCCGTGTTGTAGCAGGAGATTATCTGTGAGGCTAAAAGGAGAAAACTTCTCCAGCTTCTCCGTCCCGACTGGTGAGATGCAGTAGAGTAACGGCGGTTTGGTTGAGGCAGCTGGTCACATGTCTGCGGTCCTGTGCTAGCCTGGCCCTGTGCCTCGAGGCGGTGGACGGCTGCTGACTGCTCTGATTCACTGGGAAGTCGACTCGTGTGTTGTGTTGTGTTGTGTTGTGTTGTGTTCTTCACAATGGTCTTACTCATCGGGAGCCGACGCCGAAGCTCGTTCAGTGTCCATCATTGACTGCAACTTTCTGTTTGACTCCTTTGTTGCCTGTGTTTTAATGGAGACACTGGTCTTTTCTCATGACTCAGGGTGTTTTTTCTTGCATTGTTCCCTTTTTCATTTCAGTGGGAACAGTCAGTTTCCTGCGTTCCTCCTCCCACTGTTAACTCCACCTCTCACATCAGAGAGGAGGTGGAGCAGCTTCTGTTCACCTGACTGGAAGAATGAAACGCACCCGAATCAAAACCCTGTCCTTCAACCTGCGGTTTCTGCTAATGGTTCCACACGGACTTCCCAGTAAACGCTCCCATTTCTGAAATATGAACCAGTCTGGTTTGAATTATATATCCAGTGAAAGCTTGTGGTGTTAAAACTTTATAGCTCTTAAAGCCCAGAGAGCTGCAAGATTTGTTGTTTTCATATTTTAATGTGTGCATCACAAAAAAGTCATCAATTACTCATATTTTACTTATATTTATTATTTACTTATTATATTATTTGCTTTTTATACTTATTATATTTTATGTCACAGTTTCAAACACATAATAATGATAATAATAATAATAATCTTAATTTTTATGCAAGATATGCAGCTCAGAGTGCTAATAAAGATATTATATCCACCAAATGCCTCATGGGAAAAAATATAGGATGTTAATGCAAAAATAAGACAAAGAGGCATAAAAACGGGGATAGAACACAATAATTACTATAAAATGAGTCCCTCCAGGATTTCACGATGTCGCGATCCCAACAATCAATTCTGTCCAATCACCACAACTTATTTGCAACTTTTGTCCAATCATCGCTGTTTGCCGTGAGTTTCACCAATCATAGCAGTCTCACAGGTTGAGCCGTACTGGTATGATACCAAAGTCACCATGTTTTTGACACCTTGCTAATGTGGGACTTTAAGCTTGGATTAGAATTTAAGATAACGCCGACATTGATAACGTCAGATTCAGATCATTAAACAGCATTAACATCTGACCAGTTGGAGGTTTTTTTAATCTTGTTTACCTTTAATACTTTATTTCTAAAAGGCAGCTAGTCTTTTGTATCTTCTAAAAAATGTTTTTTTTGCTTCCCTGCTTCGTATTGAAACTTTCTTTGTGGCTCTTTCTGCTCTGCGACCACATTAAGGCTCTACCTGCGGCCCCTATCACATAATAACATGTGCAACATCCTCACAGCAGTCGCTAATTGCTGCTGATATTACAGCGAGGTCTCATAAGACGCTGACCTTGCTTTAGCCAATCACAGCAGAGCGTGTTAGCGGGTCGAGCTCTGATCAGCAGAGCCCCCGCAGCACGAGCAGGAGGAATTAATTATTCAGACGAGCTGCTTGCACGTTTTTTTGCTGGACGCTGCGTTTAATGACATCTATAATGGTATCTTTGTGACAGATTAATGGTAATGTGAGAAAACAGGAAGCTCTCCTACAATGGGGGGTTTTATCTTTTTATGCCTCTTCTCTCATTTTGTGCTTTCTGTAAATTCTGCGTCAGACCGACACATAAACCCAAGTTAATGAGCTTAAATATTTATTATAGGAGGAAATGAAGAGGTAGGAGATTAGAGCCTGTGCTCACAATATTTACATCTGTGCCACCACTGTTTAGCTTCTACAGCCTGACGAAGAGGCTGAGTTCTGTAATGATGGGTCTTCAGGTTGCTTCTGAACGGTGCTGAGATGGAGGGAAGATGTTGGGTTTTGTTTTGTTTTTACTTTGTGTCCTTTCCAGTATGGATTATAACTTTTCTTTTTTCCTCTGCTTATTCAGGCACAACACAAGAAAATAAGACAAAACAATCAGTATGAACACTGTGGATAAGATCCAATATCCAGTCAATGTGGATCAAGTTCATGTTTCCTGTTCTGTTAATTCTGTCAGCTGTATTTTAAGTCTTAGTCCTGAGTCAAATGTCTTTTTTAGTTTTTATCATATCTAGTTTTTAGTCAAGTCATTTCTATATGTATTAGTCATCTAAGTAGTCTTGATTTTCTTTTTTAAATTGACGTCTGTAGCTGATCATTTATTGAGAGATTCACAAAAATGTCAAAATATGCCTTAACTTCTACTTTTAACAGAAACAAAAAAAAAATCCTATGTCTGGAAATTTCATTGAAATCCATAAATGACTTTTAAAGATATCTCATACACACGGACAAACAAACAAACAGATGAGATGAGATTTTGACACAGCAATACAAGGGAAGATAATTAGAAGATAATGAAGATAACATAGCTTATACATTGCTGTCTAAGTGGAATATAAATTACTATCTGATTGTAATTTACAATCTATCTAAAGTAAGTGGATAAAAAAGTCAGTGATGAAACATGGGTGATAACCTGAGGTTATCTTGATATAATCCAAAAGACAACAGTCTAATATGAGTCAAACCTCCAGAGGCAGGTCAGATTTCTGTCATACTTTCTGACAAACATGCTAACAATCTGCTGTGTGTTTCCAGTCACACGGATCTGCAGTGCTGGACAGTCAGCATGCATGTCCTGGAATTTCCTGGAACTTCGTAAACATAAACACTCTTTGTTTGTCTCTGTCGCACAAACAGGAGGTTCTACTTAAACAGGCAGTAATAGTAATAATATAATAATGACCATTTTCATTCTAAGGCAAGTGTCACACAAAAACGTAATAAACATAAAATGAAAATAAACTAAAAGGAACAGTTCATCCACAACTGAAATGTAGAAACAATGCTAAGCTAAGTCATTATCTACTCACCTCCATGCAGATGGACAGTCAGGTGAAGTTTCTTTGTCCATAAAACATTTCTGGAGCTTCACAGTGAGACGATGTTGCAGCATTGATTTTTTAAAACAAGTCCCCATCTTCTTTAGTTGTTTTTAATGCTTCCACACTGTTTTATTGTGAAGCTCCAGAAAGGTTTTATTAACTAAGAAACTTCACTAGACTCTCCAGTAGAGAGGTGAGTAGATCATGACTGAATTTTCATTTTTGAGTGAACTGTTCCTTTAAGATGCTAATGCTAATGTTCATATTAAGTGAAAAGATTTTTGACGTCGTATTCCTTTAATAAATGAGTTTCTAGAGAAAGTCATTTTTAGCTGAATTGTTCTATTGAAGTGGAAAAGAAACATGAAACATTTTGTAAAATATCAAGAGTAAAATAAGTTTATACATTTTTGGGCTTAGAATAACTGTTTGAATGTGACTCACACTTGCGGTTTCTCCTGTTTTTGAATAGAAAAGAAAA
Organism: Chaunax sp. Z400; assembly: GCA_037577475.1. Taxonomy (NCBI): domain Eukaryota; kingdom Metazoa; phylum Chordata; class Actinopteri; order Lophiiformes; family Chaunacidae; genus Chaunax; species Chaunax sp. Z400. The sequence goes on along the minus strand of CM075203.1, from coordinate 1,931,224 downwards.
ACAGAAGGAAGTGTGACTTAATTTTGCACTTCTCCTTTGTCTATCGTCTCAAACTGAAGAAGAAATATATTTAAAATAAATAAACTAGAGGCGGATTAAATCTCCATCCAGCAGAAAAAGCTTCAGAATGCACTTTAATCCACTTCTTATGTGTTCAGCTCAGTGAAAAGCATATTTTTAGCAATTACACCGAAGTCATTAATGCATGCTGTTTGTGTGTGAGTGGCCAGAGGATGGCCATGCATTAAATCATTATTGAAATGTGTGTGTGTGTGTTTGCTCGCCGGTTCATCTAATTGATTTGCAGTGTTAAAGTGCAGGTTCAATGAATACTCCAATCTAAAGCTCGGAGGCTGCTGCTAAAGAAAGGCTTTAAGTGGATCTGTCTGTGTTGTAGCTCTACAGAGGGAGTTAATATCTAAACTATGAAGACAAATGTTTGGAAAAAAAATTAAACAGCCCACATTTCAACCTCCACATGCTTTCAGTGTCTCCTTCCACTAATCTCCTTTTTAGCTGCCATCTAACACAATTTCATGGTGCTGATAGTGAATCTAAAAATTCAATAGCTGCTCCTGTATGCTGGGATTATAATTTGGAGTCTCTGTGGGGGATGTAGGTCATCTGAAAGGCTCTATTTCCTCAAATATTGTAATCCCTATTTGTTCTGCTTTTTCACCAGCTTTGAGGTCTCTGTCAGACGACAATGCCCCGGGCAGGACAGTGGCTTTAATGCAGGCGTCTTGTTTCAGGATGATTTATCTACTTTTGCCTTCACCTCCACCGAGGAGGGGATGTTTTCACTGGTGCTGGTTTGTCAGCAGGATTACACAGAAACTGCAGGACAGATTTTGATGAAACTTGGTAGAAGGGTTGGGCGTGTAGTGAGGAAGAATCTGTTCAATTTTGGAGTGGATCCAGATAAAAATGATAAATCCAGGACTTTTTTTTCTACTTTTGGAACATTCCTGGCCTTTTGGACCAGATTAGATCAGATTACTATGAAACTGGGTGGAGGGGTGATGGATGTTCCGTGGAGGAAATCTCAAAGTTTGAAGTGGATCTGGATAAAAGAACGGATCCATGACTTTCTGTCACCTCCTTTACCGCAGCAACATTTTTATCAATTATGCATAAACTAATTGACAGATTACCAGGATTACCATTACTGTCCATCGATCACGTTTAGTCTCCAGAGCATAACTCAATAACTGAAATGTTTTTCCACAAAACCTTCTGCACACAACAATCAAGTACTGAAGTGTTTCCTTTTGTTATTTATGAACTTTAGTTGTTTGTATTTCCTTTTTTTCCATGGTTGAAAGTTGAATTTAGGCTCATTCTGTGAGGATTTGTCTCAGATGATGGTTTTCGGGGCAGAACTTAAAAATTGTTCAATATTTTTCACTAAATTTTATGCACACGTCTCCCATGTACTGGAGCGATGCCTTTTTCATTTTAAGCATATTAAAGATTTGATTTTTTTTTCAATTTGAAAATTGAACTTTTTCCTTAGATTTCCTCGTTTTCCTTTACTTCCGTCTTGCGTTGTCCATTCGTCTCCGTTGCCGTGCAAGAAGGTGCTTCTGGTTGAATTGAGAGGGGTCAGCAGGATATTCCCAGTTAACCTCACTGGAGACCTGCACAGCACAGAGAAAGGAAGTCATTCATTTAGAGCGATAAAACTCAGAACAACAGTTTACCTCTCATTGATTAAAAAAACTGATTTCACTAATTTGGCCAAACTCATTCGGTTCCTGTTTCCCTGAGCTGCAGGAATAGTTTTGTGAAACCATGCATGAACATAAAAAATGGATTTGTTTACATATCATTTCGGTATAATGGCTTCGTGCCCTGATTCAGTGACAAACCCTGATTTACTTTGCAGGAGTAAAAAGGGGGAAGGATTACTCTGCACTGATGTGTTCATATTCTGCTCCTGTGTTGTATAAACCTGATAACAAGTATGGCACAAGACAAGGCTCTCCGCTGTGGAAATAGCTTTTTTCAACAAAACTCATTATGCTGGATCAATGCTCCCCAGAGAAACAGCAGGCTCAAACGCCACACACCGAGATGGAGGAGGGCGTCAAAATGAACAGCCTGAGGCTTCTTTTTGATGGTTCAGCAGGCCAAGGTACATACCACATACCTGCAATTATGTGGATGTTTTTATTCAGCTCGCAGAATTCATCTGCCTCAACACACACACAAAAACAACCACACACACACACACACAACAACAATCAAAGTGTTTGTTTGCCTGCTTCATTCACTACTCGATATAACGGAGGTGAATGGAAAAATTCACAAACAGCATGATATCATTCTATTTTAGGGTTACTTCAGATCATCCAGAAGTTTGTGTACCAAACTTTCATCGGCACCATAGAGACAGATTCACGATAAATCAATCAGTATTGGCAATCAATATCAGTACCTGACGTTTAGAGAAAGAGAGCGATATCAAGACGGCATCTCATTGTAAATGTGGCCATAGTTTCAAAACTTAACGCCAAAAACATTCGCTGTCAAATCTGTAATGAATGCAAAGCTGCCCACAGCAGCTGCAGCTAACGTTAGCATGTCTGCAGCAGCCGCAGCTAAAGTTAGCACGTCTGCAGCAGCTAAAGTTAGCACGTCTGCAGCAGCTAACGTTAGCACGTCTGCAGCAGCTAACGTTAGCACGTCTGCAGCAGCTAACGTTAGCACGTCTGCAGCAGCTAAGGTTAGCACGTCTGCAGCAGCTAACGTTAGCACGTCTGCAGCAGCTAACGTTATCACGTCTGCAGCCACCGCTGGACGAAACTTTAAGTGAATCATCCATGTGATTAATTAGCTTGTTGGATAAGTTGTTGTTGGACATAACTGGGCTTTTTTTCACTGTCTTGGATGACGTTAGCTTCGCATTTTTATTAGCCACTAGTCAGCCACCGACCTTCCTATTTAGTATACTAAAACGGAATGATATTTTAAACAGAAGTGATTCACTGTGGTAGTGACAACAACAATATCATAGGTAATTCCAGTGTTTCTTCTTCTTCTGTTTTAAAACAGATTAGATGCTACCAGGGATGGTTATTATTGGGATTTTATCGATACAGATACCGATACTGCTTGTCGATACTGATACTTATCGATAGTCTTTGCATTATTTGATCCAAAAAATATTTTAAAAATATACTTGATATCTCCAGGCATCGGGTTTGACTCTTTTTATTTCAAAGTGTCCATCGGGACACTGATAGTGTTATAGTGAGATGCTAAACGGCTAAACTGCTCTTTTAGTTCTTCTTAAGTTAATTCTTAAGTTAATTAAGAATCAGACAAATGAATCTTCTATCACCAGCTCACCAAAGGAAAACTATCTGGAGAACCACAGTAACTGTAACTTGATTTCTCTAAGCTTCAGCTGAGCTGTGAATGCAGGAAATGATGACTGTGGATCATTATGAAGAGGAAAAATAACCCCACCAATGAATACATCCTCTAATCTACATGTGGTTAATGTTTGGAGATTGACTGAAACATATGCTTTAAGTGAGGAGCTGGACCTCAGAGACAGATCAGGACTGCTGCTTCAGGACTGCTGCTTCAGGACTGCTGCTTCAGGACTGCTGCTTCAGGACTGATGCATCAGGACTGATGCTTCAGGACTGATGCTTCAGGACTGATGCTTCAGGACTGCTGCTTCAGGACTGATGCATCAGGACTGCTGCTTCAGGACTGCTGCATCAGGACTGCTGCTTCAGGACTGCTGCATGTGTTCTAGTGTCGTCCACTCATTAAACCATGTCTGCCGGTCTGTCTTTGTCATCGGCCTGCAGCCTCTCTGACAGCAGCATGTGTATGTATGGACGGCACATTTAGCCCGGCTGCCTCATCTTTAATGTTTATACCCACGGGTCATAGAGCATCTCATTTAAAAAATAAAGTCAGAAGGTTCTGGGAAGTATTTCCTGCTAATAGGATGGAGCTGCTCTAAATTGCTCTCCATGCATGAGTTTAAAGCCCTTTTTTTACACAGAGATCGCACAACAGTGACCCTTCTCAGTGTAAAAACTCTCCGTCCTCATGTCTCGGTGTATTTAATGACCTCACAGACCACAGAGTACATCGTTACCTCTGCTTTGTATTTACTAGGTACATCATCACAACCTCCTACGACTGTCGCTGTATTTGTTGTTGTTGAAACTTTTGAGACTTGACTGCCTTCCTGTTGTATCGATATTGATGTAAAGGATGTGTGGAAGTATGTAGGCGTTGACAGATAGACCGTTTACAGACAGACGTCTCCATTTACAAACGTAGAGGGAGCATAAATAGCCTTAAATGGGGCTGATGTTGCTGCTCGAGGGAACCTTTCGAGGGGTTCTGTAAAGTCCACCGCGTACTGAGAACCGAGATGCCGGAACTCTTTACAGTCCTTGTCCTCACCAACCAAGACAACGGGAGGCTGTGGAAGTCAGCATCGACTGTTTGTTGACTTTATCCAGGTCAGACCTGATCTACTCTCACCAGTGAAGCCCTGACGCTCCTGACCCTGCCCCCCCCCTCACTGCCAGCCAGTGTCACAATCAGCCAAGCATCTCTGCAGCTCTGACTGCTGCTTGAAATCATTTGTGCCTCTAAACAGATCCAAACAAAAGCGTCTGTATCCCTCCACATGAAGGGAGTTTGCCTCGCAGCGTATGTGCGGTGGATGTATGTGTGGCTCTGAAGTAGGTCATTGATTTGGAACTTGGACGCTGATTATGTGCTGGCCTAGAAATGGGCTATAATCGGTGTCTCTCACAGCAAAACAGCTTTTCATGAGTGGCAGATATTGAAGGTCAGGACAACAGTTGCGTCTCATAGCTCCACATACATGCAGATGTCATTTTTAACAGACGCTTCAGGAATCTGTTCCATCTTGTGAGCTTTTCGGATACATTACCACCAGGTGAAAGAAAAAAAACCCCACTGAATATCGTGTTCATCTCTCTTTATAGGGATGGGAATGTGCTAGATCTGCAGGCATGCTCTATTCTGCCCTTGGTAGGGGTTTAATGGGCTCATCGGATGCCATTTGAGCCAATAATGTAAATATTCTTTGAACAAGCCAAGACGTGATACGATCTGTGTCTCTCCTGGAACGGCTGTAAAAAAAAAAGGGAGCTTTTCTCCGTGACCATGTTGGAGTAAATCTTCCACTTGAAGCTGGGAATTAACTGTCAGCTAGCATCATGACAACTCCTTCCCTCCGTCTCTCTCTCTGCAGCTGGAAGCGAGCGCTGCATTAGCAGTGGATTTTCCTGAAACGCCCCAGGATGAAGCCTTGAAATTGTTTAGTAAATATAGCTGCATGTAGATTCCGCTCTGCTTACAGTGCGAGCTGATATTTAGCTCGTAGTACTAGCTGTACTCTCTGAATGGTGATTATAGGAGGTCAAAAGGGCATGTTTGTGTACTTCCTGTTCTCCTCCTCAGTCCCGGCCCGTGTGGGTCGAGAACAAACACTGCTAGCATGAATGGAGTTTTTTTTAAAGAGGTTGCATTCCCTTGGTGCAAAAGACTTTTCATAGTGACACCAGGTAGAACTCAAAATCTGAGTTTGCATATCATCTTTTGCATGAGAGCAGCGATCCCCCCCTCCTCCTCCCCCGCCGAGCGTCCCACATGAAAGATCCTCCTCGTGCGCCGGTTTAAATGAGCCCTCGCCATGTTTGCATTTGTTTAGTCAGAGAGGCAGAAACCAACAAGCAGGCAGAGACGAAATCCCATCATAAAAAAAAAAAATGACATTAGCAGCAACAGCTGCAGGCTGTGGCACCGGGAGGAGAGGAGGGAGAGAAGGAGAGAGGGAGGAGAACAATTGACCAGAAGCGACACGGGAAAGAGAGGTGACCTGATTGCTCAGCTGGCCAAGAGCACGGGAAGGAAGCAGCAGCAGGAGAGGCTGGTCCCCTCAGTCTGGCCTGGCTCTCCGCTGCTTCTGGTGGGTCCCTCTGTGGCCTTCCTCTCCTCCCTCCTCCTCCTCCCCCCCGTCCTCCTTCCCGCACTGCTGCCTGTCACGGCTCACTACATCGGAACAAAATGATCAGCTCTCACCTCCTCATGAACACGGGTCATCATGGTAGCCATGCAAAGGCTGGGCCCTTTGTATTAGATGGGGATCAGTGATGTCTGGGGAGGAGGAGGAGGAGGAGCTGCAGAAGACATCAATATTGTTTTGGATTTTCTCCACTTATACATAAGGGTGTTTTGCTAGGATACCAATTCTGCAGCGCCATTAATGTCATCTTCTCAAGGAATTATTGGATGTTCTCTTCTTCCTCTTTCCACAAGGAAGCGCGTCAAGTAGCTCTTTCACACTTCCTGTAGCTCATAATGTAATTAATTCTATTCACAATCATAGTAATAGCTTTTCACATCAAATACCCAGGAGCAGTCCGAACAAAATAATCCATTCCTCTGGAAAACAAACACCCAAACTCTCACCCTTCCTCCCTCCCTCCCGACATGTTCGGCTTTCAGTCAGTTGGATGTGGGGGGGGGGGGGGGGGGGGGCATCAGAAAACAGAAGGACCTGCACATTTGCATACCTTTTTAGCATGTGGCTGAGGGGGTCTTTATTAAATCCAACCCCCCCTGTGGGGGTAGGCCAAACCATTGGAAGGCAGGAGGGGGGGAGGGACACGAGTGCTGGTCTCATCTTGGAGACAGGAGGCTCCATCTGAGGCTGCAGACCAACGAGGGGGCAGCAGCGACAGGGGGGGGCGGAGGTACAGGATCTGTTAAGGGACAAATTAGTGGTGGTGGAATGATCAGCTAATAATATCACAGGAATTCTGATTAATAGTTACGTCATTTTAAGCAGAAAATGCTAAAAATGTGTTGGTTACATCTTCTTAAAAGTGACGATCTGCTACTTTTCTTTTTTAATTATTGTAAGTTGAATCTATTTTTGGTGTTTGGCTTTCTTTTCTTTTTTTTTTCTCAAACCTTAACATTGATGACATTAAATCACAGAAATCAGACACTTCACTCAGCAACGCCTGAGCGTCTTGTTACCCTCCTGTAAGTGTGTTTGTGTGTGTTTGTGTGCACCTGTGTGTAACATATCCGAGGTGAAGACAAGCTGTGAGTATCTGTTGAAGCTAGCTGAGCTAGCTTATTTTAGCCAACCTGTTATTGACTAATATTCACTGGGGACATTTGACCGTTCTCTTGCTAGGATTTGCCGTATCTCAGGAATATCACTAAAGCTGTTTGAGCTTTACTCCAAAAATATTTTGATCCCCAGAAAGTTGAGGGAGCACATCAGCGGGAGCAGCTCACACAACACTTGTGGTAACCAAAAAATACCCTCACTCTTACTGTTTTTGTAAGCCCCACCTTAGCATTTGGCACACCCAAGGCTAAAGGGGGGATGGGAGAACAAGTATGAAGTGAAGAAATATCACAGATGTTAGCCTGCATGAACTCCTTCCCCTTTACAGGCTTCCTGCTCAATATGGCCTCTTTAGCCTCCGTTTTTTTCCCCCTCACTCTCCACAAAAGACAAATGACTTCTTCTAATCTAATTTCAGCTGCAGCATGCGAGGGTCTGCCTCGACGCCTGCCGGTCAATAGAGTTTGAGGAGACGCTGTGCAGATTCGAGCCGCCCTGGAGCCCAGTTGGCTCGTTTTCTACCCACAGAGTCCTGACTTTTGACTCAAAGAGGATTTTCTGTGGAAAACTCCACCACCTTATGTTTCTAACTGGTTTTTGTGTCTGCTAGCCGGTTCATGCATGAGAGAGTTTTTTTTTTTTGCACCACATGCTGCAGGGCCAGTTGTCTGTGGAGTCCAATGGAAACAGCAGGGTTAGGGTTTCACCCTATGCTATACGACTATACTGTGTGTCTGGTTTGTGACTTCACAGGGGTCACAGTTGTGTGACATGCCAAACCCAGTCTGGTGGTGGTGGCGGTTGTGCTGTCACTCATCTCACCACACACTGGGTCAACTGGTGTCGTCATCCCTGGTAGGATGTCGTGCTTAAAGCCGGGACTTTTTGAGATGCTCTGGACCGATGAAGGGCAGGAAGTGGTGGAGTGTCTGTGATTATTTGGCCTTTTTTCTATTTCCCTGGGGAAATGTTGCTGCTTCATGCCTGGTAAAATCTTTGCCGTGACCAGGAGGGACCTTTGATTGGTTCCTGATGTGTGGACGGCAGCCGTGTCTCAAGGGTCCACAGCAATTTATCCAGAGGATATTAAATGACCTAATGGCCATGTTATTTGCACAGACCCAACCTCTATGTGCCAGGTAAGGTGTCTAGATGTCTACCTAATGTCCTGCCTTTGTGTTTGTCTACATGCTCTGTGTTCAAGCAGACATTCCAACGAGCTGGATACGTTTACAGACGAACTGGTCGATGTCGTCTTTTAGGCCTGTAGTAAAAGCTGTGCTGCATCAACGCCGGCCTCTCTTTCTCTTCCCCCAACAGGAACTGGCTAATTTCCTGAACTTGATATACCATTTGGTGGACACAGAGGGAAACATCTGAGAGAGGTGGATCTCAGCGAAGTCTCCACTTTAAAAGGCCTAATGAGTGTTCAAATCTCTGGGTCAACGCTTTTTAATGTCTAACAGGTGAGGCAGGAGCTTTTTGAGAGCGGTCAGGAAATTAAAGCTTTGCAGGATAAAGGAGAGAAAAGGGTTTTTTGGGGAGGGTTCCTCAGATTCCCCTCATACTTTAGTCTTATTGTCATTTATAGATTTTCACCTTCAGATCCATCACTGTGCAGTTTTCAAAGAATCTGATGCTTATCTTGACTCCATCTTGGTTTTTGGAGAGTGTTGTTTTCTCTAGCCTCGGTTCGGCTTTGGGTCAAAGGTCACAACCTTTAGCTGGAGGTCGTCTCTCTGGTCCACTGATGGTTGGAACATGACCCTCTTTCCTGACGGACTGACCTCTTCCCCCCCCCCCCATCCATTTCTCATGCTTTCCTTTCCTGATGATCCTACAAAGTGATCAACACGTGTAGCTTCCTCCATTAGTTTAGACGAACCCTTGACCTCCTCCAATAAGCTTTGGTTATCCTTGTCCGTGGCGCTGTTGCTTACAGTTTCACCCTTGTCCATTGGTTGGTTGATTTGTCAGAAGGATTACTCAAAAACTACCTGAACAAAACTTGGTAGAAGGAATCACGGGTCTGTCAAGAAGCCATTGAATGTTGGTGCGGATCTGGATGAAGCCAGAACTTTGTGGCTCAAGCTAGCTAAACAAACGTATGCGATTGTTCGGCTGTGGTGGAGGTATTTGCTCTCCTAAGTGCCCCTCTTGTTGCTTTTGTCCCGGTGCAATAAAAAAGGAATAATTTCCAGACAAAGCACTTGTCTGCCTTTGTACAGCTCAAGCATTAAACTTGTGCAGAGTATTACTTGAGCCTATTGATCGTAGTCCTCTGCAGCAGAGAGGCCAGTGTGCAAAATCAATGCTTTATTTTCTCCTAGGCTAGCTGTATTCATGCTTGTCGGTGAAAATGAGAGGAAAACAAGGGAGAACTCATTTACTTCCACTGTATTTCATCCTTTCCATTGACTTTAGGGGCTCATTTTGCCAAATTCGGTCTTGTTCCCTGTCGTCTCTCTGGCCCTCACTTCTGTTTTACTCCTTATCTCCATCACATTCACGAGTCCAGCTCTGTCTCTATAGTGATGGGTGGGTGATGTCATGATTGTTGGTGCAGGGAGTTGTACTGGGAGGTTTTGTGTGTCAGTTTGGTAAAGTGTGTGTTCATCCTGTAGCTTGTTTATGGTGTGTCCGGCAGGTGATGAGGTTTTTATTACTGTACCATCTACACTAATAGGGCTGCAATTAACAATGATTATCGATTAATCTTCAGACCATTTTCTATAAATTGTCTATAAATTGTTGATAATTACCCATCACATTTTACTAGAAATCATGCTGGCGTCTTATTTCCAGTGATGTAAAAACAGAGAAAACCAGCAAATCGTCACAGGTTGCAAAAAAAAAAAAAAAAAAAAAAAAATCAAAAACAAAAGTAATGTCCAAATTTGATTATTTGTCCACCAGATGCGTACATTTCATTAAAAACTAACAGTCGTTGGGGCGACGACACCCGACACTGACGGTAGACTGTTGGTCAGTGTCTGGCCATCAGTGAGCATCTGTAGACCTCGTTTTTATGGTGTGTCCAGCACCGTTGGCCCTCATCAACCCTTCTCGACGGCCTTTTGGCAGACTGAGCCTGTTGAATCACCGCGGAGAACGTCGGTGAGAGAAATAACTCTTGTTGGTTGAGAATCCAACAAGAAAACGGTGCTCACTTCTTGTTTTTCATCAATCATTCCAATAAAGGTTTTTGCCATCTGAAATAAAGTTTGTATATCCGCAGTCATAGGTCAGGTAGTGGTTGTTTGTATTCGGTTTTGCTCTTTGCTATGTGTTAAAGTCAAACTTTTTGGCCCTGTTACAGGCGATCCAAGAATCAGTCTTCATCGCCTTCAGCTCCTCTCTGTTGGGTTGCTGTGTCTAAGGCCTAAGACATCAGCTTTGTACAATTCACAATCCACTTCTTTCAGGTCTATTTTCCTCCGAAATATGTTTGAATCAGCCAAACTCAATAGCTAGAGGAAAAATTCTTAAAAGTGCAACTAAAGATTCTTAGCTTCTGGATATAAAATATGGACATTTTGCATAAAAGCTTTCTTTTAAAGTTATTTCTGGAGTCGTACTGTTTTAACCTCTTCCACTGTGTGGATGTGAGCTGCAGGTTGGACATGAAGCCAGAAAGAGGACACAGAAACACAAAAGGGGGTCAGCAGGCAGGATACATGGCCGGTGACAAGCTGCCTACATGTGGGGGGCTTTCGCTAACGAGAAGCAATTGTGCCTTCGGTGAAGGTTAACTCTGTGATTCAGGGAGGCAGGAAGTGTTAGCTGCCTCCCCTGCACTTTTCCCATCCGCGGCCTCTGCCAGGCCTCAGCGGAACAATCCAGTCCCTGTGACTAAGAGGGAGGGAGGGAAAGAGAGAGTCAACGGGAGGACCAGAGAGGAGGAGGGGGGAGTAGGGAGTAGAGAGCTCCAGTTCTGCAGGGTAACATCAGGCTCCTACGTTATGCAAGTGTTCCCTTTTTGTTTGCCTCACCCGGCGTTTTGATACAGATTGCATGAAGCATGATGGTAATGCAGAACATTCCCTCCGTCCCCTCTCCTCCATAACAGCCTCCATTTAAGGCACATTCTCCTCTACAGTCGGAGCTGTGGCCAGCTGTAGCCGGATTCCAACACCTTGAAATGGATATCCCAGAATGCTCTCAGAGAGAATAGACACCTCATTTATGCACACTCAGAAACACACCGAGAAAATAGATATCTCACAATATGCACACACCTCATACCGAATCAACAGTCGCATCTTTGTTAAATTGTCCAGGAAATTGTTTGCGGTGCCGTGATAACACAGGTGTTTATATGGTAATACCTTCTGGAGGCTGGATAAGAATAAAACAATAAAGTCATTAGGGTGTTACAAGAAGAAATGAAAGCAGCTTCCTGCACACGGCGACTCATCACACACACACCGACTCAACCCTCACACACGAATTCATTTAAAAAAAGCCTTTGTCAGCTGCCTTAATGACCCTTGATGTGTGTGAACCTGTGCCAAGTTGTCCATGGAAGGGCAATTTATCTCCACCAGCCTTAAAAGAGAGGCTGGAGCACACAGCAGATAGAATAAATGATTCATTGGTAGGTGGTCTGTTTGTCTGAACAGCTCCTCGTAAGCACTTCAATCTAAAGTAGAGTTTAGTCGTCACTGATATGAGGCCCCGCCCCCCCGCCCCAGCCCCCGTGTGCTTTTCTTATTGACATCAAACTGATTGTCTATCCGTCATCATTTCAGATCCTCAGTCGTCTGCTGAAGGCTTCCATACGTCTGTCGGCTTTTTTCGAACCAACGCTCCAACCTGTAGGACATAATTCTGCCCTACAAAGGCAAAGTGCAGTATCTGCAACAATGCTTAACTGATAAAAACAGCTTTTTGTGTTTTTCTTTTTTTTTTTTTATAAATATTATTATAAAAAAGGATATAAAAACCCCCAATAACTCTGGAAAATGTGGTATTGGAATTTTCAGCATGTTTTTATTCTGGAAATGCAGCTTTTTCCCCCCCCAGATATTCACTTAATTTAAATAACGTGTTTCTGTCATGAAATGAAATACAGCCGTTGCAGAGGATGCTGAGTATTTCATGGTTTATTGGTGAAACCTAAAACCTGCATTAATGTTTTTTTTTTTACCGTAGCTGTATGTGGACACAGTCTTTTGCGTGATTCCAGCTTTCGGTTGCACTAAATCGCAGGTTTGCATTACTTTTGAGTGACACAAGGAAACTCAAATGATCGGCGGCGAGGCGAAAATGTGCCGGAGGTTCATGGTGAACACACCATTACACACCATGCAGGTTGTGAACATGGAATTAGTTTGACCTCAGCGTTTGGTCCAGTCACAGCAGGTCAGATCTCCTCATCCCACCGTCTGGAGACATAAATGTTGGTGTGATCCCAGCTGACTGTGAAGAGTAATGAATTCTCATTATGGACAAATGGAATCATCTTTTCCAGACGTGGTGACATGGTGATGCATTTTGTCTGTTTGTGTGGAGCGGAGAGGTGCGACAGGGTGTGAACAGAAGATGTCTGTCCTCAAAGGTGCCCTCTCTCATCTGATCCCGACTCATCTCTCCTACAAAGACGGGGCTGTGCTCAGCGAGCAGACGCTGCTGTTGGTCAATAATGGATAGGTCACACCTGCTAGTCTCTTCCAGGCTGCGTCCCTCTCAGGCGGTGGTCTTGGGAGAGGACTGTGAGGGCTGACATTAATCACAATTCTCCTGCAGTCTTCTTTTTCGTTGTTTTTTTTTAACCTTTAACTACCAAGTGTCCTCCGCTCTGTTTCTACTGTACATGTTTTGCATGTGTGCAGCATTGAGACTCAATAGGAAGCGTTAGCCGACCCTCTGAGTCGGATGTTACCGGATCAGAGGTCAGTCGGCTGTCCATGATGAGGATGAATGATTTCTTAACAGAATGTCTTTAATGCCTGGAGACCACACAACGGCTAAAAGCTAATACACATTATTATTTGTGATCACTTCAAACGATAGATAAGAATACTGTCCTCCATCAGTCTATCTATACGAAGAAGTGTCATTAAAGATTCATGTGCTGTATGGAGCTGAAGTGAACCAAACATACAGGCTTTCCATAAAGAGTCCTCAGAATCAGAAGGTAACGAGCAGCTGCAGGATAAAGTGGATTTTCTGTATTTTGAAGCATTGCAAGAAAAAGCTAAGATGATACCACCGCCAAGAAGGTAACGATGTCGATATCACTGAGCGTATATTTATGTATTTATTGTAGGTATTTTTAAGGTGGGATCTTTATTAAGTCGCCGTACTTAAAGAGCTGGACACCATCAGGGATTCATTCATCAGCTACCATTTATTCTTTCAAATGTTAATAGGCTATTTCAAACGTGCTGTTGATACATTCAGTAATACCTGTAGTTTCAGGAACATAAAAAAACAAACATTTTAAATATACACATATTCTCTCTAGCTGTCACTTGCTGCCACTTGTGAGCTCCTCAAACACTGACGACGTAGACCTTTTTGAAAAACTTTATTTATTCTAGAAGAAACTCTCCCAGAAGTGTTAGATATGACGGCCTCAGTCGTCCTTATCAGCGGCGCGGGCCGTGTGTGGCAGAGATAGCGAGCGGCTACTGCGTCACGGACAGCGTGTGATTGGAGCTGGATCCAGCAGTCAAACAGCGTTTTATCTCATGGATATCAATGGCAGTGCACTGTGACCCCGTCGCACACGAGCACCACGACTCACCACCCTGTTTGTTGTAGCAACAAACCTCCTCTGAAGTGGTGTTGTGGTGCCCTTTAATATTCCTCATAAAGGTTATTGTTCTGGTGTCATGGAAGCAGAGAGACTGACGGAGTAAAAATTCATTCTATTGACAGCTGCTCCTCCAGTCAATACTCTTTACAGGGTTTCCTGTTAACACGAGGAAACATGATGGCAAAATAAAGTCGTGTCATGAAGGAATTAGAGCTGCTTTTTTTTTTTCTCTGAGAGCAAATCAAAAGAATGTTTACTGGGCTGCAGGAGCAGATAAATGGAAACGGAGAACAACACCATGTTTCCTGTCTAGTGATTCGTAAAACTCTTGAATTAATTTTGGCCTGGAACGCTGGCTCTGCTTCCAGGGAGTGTTCCCTGTAAACAGTGGAAAGGACTCTCCTGGCCCTCCAGTTCTTTCCATTCTTTCCACTACGTGGATGTTTGTTTGACAAACATGCACTTTTAGGATTTAACTTTTTAAAGGATAATTAACTTCCTGGTCTTATTTTCATTGTTTTGGCCATAAATACAGTTTTGATCTGAGGAAAACCAGCAGCAGGCAAGTCTGACAGAGGAAACAAAATCTGTGGTCAGATGATGAAACCGGTTGCAACGTAAATTACTGCATATGTTAGCAGGCCTCACATGTGACAACGCAATATGCTATGTATGCTAGGCGTAATTTAAAGGAACAGTTCACCCAAAGGTGAAAGTTCTGTCAGGATCTACTTGCCCAAGAAAGTTGTCATAAACAACAGAAGAAGATCTATCTACAGCATTTTCAACTGTTTTTGGGGATCCGTTTGTACGGGGATCGTTTTGAAAACGATGCTAAAACAACGTAAAACTTTTGGAAAGAAAAATGTCTCCATTTTTGTAAATGGAGTTAAGAAACTTCATCAAACTTTAAATCTGCATGGTCAGTAAATAATGACTGAATATTCATCTTGGGTGTAGACTTAAGTTTAAAAAAAATCTTCCTGCTACAGCAACGTATCTGATCAGTCAAAACAAAGGAGAGAAATTTATATTCTATGCATCAGTTATTTCTCTCTCTACTTTAGATATACTTGTTTTCACCCAACCAATCAAATTAACGTCGGCAGTACCGCGTTACTACTACTGATTTGGTACCAGTCATGTAAATATGTACCGAACAGCTAAAGCTGGTGTAAGTCAAAGGTAATGGACAGGCTGCTAATGAGCCCACACGTCTTCTTTTCATTTCCTGCCTCCGTTCTGCTTTTTTGCTTCGCGCCGTGTGATCAAGATACTAAATCCTTTGCCTGAGGCGCTTCTCCGTTTTTTTGATGTTTCTCTCGACAACACTCAAACCCGCCGAGGCGAGGAAGAAAAACAACTTTTCCAAGTTTAGTTGTTGAACATAATATCGAGTCTTGAACATTGATATTGACTCCGGTTCCCACCAGACCAATTTAATCTGTGAGTCAGCTCGCACAGCGCAGCGCAGCAAAAAGAATCACGTTATTAAGCCTCCTTAATGAAACAGTCAGGATGGACCCTTCATATCTTCTTGCACTAAAAAAACAGCTCATCTAAATGGAAAACACATTGTCTTCATTATTTGCAAGTGTTGAATGAAGGCAGTTGCCATGGTTACAGCCATCGGAGGCTGAAGCCTGGTTTGAGGCCACGGGGGCTACAGGAACAAAGTGGCTGCTAATGGTGAGATTGTACAAATGGCTCTCTGAGAGGGTTTTATATCGCTGGTATTTCCATGTTGGCCAACAGTCGCTGTGCAACAAATGATCACTTTCACATCATATCCTGGTGTCAGCGCTGCCTCTGCTTAATGAAACAAGATAAATCTCACCAGTTATTTGCTCTTCGGCGAACACAGTCGACTCCTGGAAACACATTTCTAAATAGCTATTCTCTTTGTTTTCTGCTTTTAAAGAGCCGTGCAGAAACTTCCAGTGTACACCAATCAAAATGCAGATTGTCTCCCCAGCATGGTGTCCACCCTGGAGAATTACAGCTGAATACTAAGCAGGAGAAAGAAAGCTCTCCGTTCTGACTGCTGTTTATGATTTTTAGGACGGGAAGAGGCAAAATTAGAAAGAGAGAAAAAGCAGCATTTAATTCATTTTTCTTTTCTGAATGATGTTTAAATTACCTTTAAATCCCACACAGAAATTTCAGGTAAACGAGACTTTTGGCAGCTGATAAGCAGCAGCAAAGACATGCTGGGAATCGGGGACAGGGTGTCTTTATTTGCGGAGAGAGACATCACTAATAATAGAGGAAGTGGTCATGTGGGACCTCCCTGCTCCACGATTCATGTCAGATAATAATTGGTTTACCTGATACGACGGCCTCTGTTTGGGGCAGCGGTGGAACAAATTACCCAGAGGTTGACCTCTGGTGGTGCGGTGTTGACCCCAACCAGGGAGGCTGTCTGACAGGAACACCAACACAGCTCAGCAGCGTATAGGCCAGTCTGGATGTCACAGAATAAAACTGTATCTAATCTCACTCATATATAATGTTTATACAGTCATACTGTTTATAGGAATTTATATCAACAGCTAAATGTTAATTACTTTGTTATCTATCCAAGGATATGAGAACTGCTCTAATGCTTCCTCCTCTAGTGTTTTTATGATAATTAATATAATGAAACATCTTTATTAAATTAAAGTTCCCTCACAAGAAAAAAAGTATGGTAGTTTTCAGCCCTGAGTATCGTCTGCAGGTCTTCCACTCAGTCTGTTTGCAGCCTGACAGACGAAGCTCAGGGAATAAATTTACAAAATCCGCTTTCTGCTGCTTGTAAGGATTATTACCTCCGTTAAAGAGGTTATGTTTAACCTTTTAGATTAAATTTTTGTGTTTCTTTTTTTGGGTGTTTTCTCTCTTTCAACTAAAGTTAAATTTTCTGTTAAAATGTCAGAGAAATTAGTCATAAGGAATGTCCTTAACAGCAGTAGAGGCATTGTTTAAGTGATTCTAGTGCAGCAAGTGGACAGAAATTGTGGCCTGGTGACCCACAGCTGTCGCACTTGACTTTGAGCCCATAAATGGGAGTGTAGCTGCACCATAATCCACGGGACAAGTATGACCACTTTAAATTAAATACAAATCAAAATAAAACAGATCCACCCACCCACTCGCTGTCCAGCAGGCACACGTTTTCAAACATAGCCTCCTTAGCAGAGGTACTAAGGACTGGTTTCCACTCAGACCTGGTTTAAATGGATCCTTCTCCAGATTTCTGATCGTCAACACACACAAAAAAAGAAAGATTGATTTTCGCTTTTTGCCGCTGCTTTAAAGCCCCTGCTTTGTGTCAGACTCTGGTTTCTAAATGCATCAAGGTTCTGAACACCAGCAGCGGCAGCAGCAGCTTGCTGTGTGTTGAGGTTTATTTTACCCTCACAAACAGGTTGTTCAGGCCTTTGAAAGAGCTCCGTTTGTGCTGTAGCTGGCCTTAAAGACCGTTTCATGTCTTTGTTTGTCTGAGAACAGAAAAGTTCTCAACTCTCAAGAACTTGTTTGTCCTTCCTCAGCTCAGACGGCGGATCGACAGCGACTCTTTTCTCTCCCTGTTCCCTGTGAAGCGTTTGGCTCTCGTGATGAAAGAGATCCAGGGCCCGGCGTCATTCTACACTCTCCATTTTTCTGTAGATCAAGACTGGAGATACTTTGGATTTAAATGGCAGGGAATCGTCTGCTGCCTCAAACAGGCGTCGCTCAATATTATAACACAATTTGTATGTTAAGAAGGTGGCCCCTGTTGTTTAGATGTGTTTCTAAGTGTGTTTGTGTACATATCGACCGGTGCAGGACGTGTCGCTGACGGGGCAGCCTCTCTGGTCATTGTGTCGGGGGGGGGAGGCGACTGGCTTTCAATCCATTATTGACTAATCTCATTAGCCGAGGATCCTAACGCTGAATGAGGAAACCGACTTCCCTCCCTCTTGTGCGTCACGTGCACGCACACAAACACTCGCATGCAGACGTCCACGGAGGAGAGGGAGTCACTTGTAATTATAGATGGCAGTTTTGAAAGAAGAAGTTTTTTTATTGGCCTTAATTAATCATTTTAATGAAGTGACTGCCTATCTGTGCTCTCCACTGGATTAGCTAATTGTATGTTCAGCACTTTCTTCTTGTCGTCTGACTTGTGTGCGTGTTCCCTCCTCGCCTTTGTCCCGTATCGGCCTCCTCATGCATCACCTGCACGTCTGTAAAAACAACTGCTTTGCTTATCAGCTCGCTCTTGACAGTGTAATCTTTGCAGTCATGGAAAAGGAGATGCAAAGTGTCCATTTGATTTGCACTGAGGCTCAATAATAGTCGGCTGCTGTTTTTTGTTTTTTTTGGCGTGCGTGTGTTCCTCGCTGGCCAGGTGTGTCTCGGGCCGCACACCTCTGCAGCATCGCCACTGCAGAGAGAGATTCATGATCCGGCCGGCCGGTAATTGCTGATGGTTCAGCAGTTTTCAGGGGCTGAAACAGGAGGAATTTCTCTGCTTTTTCCACCTCTTGCAGCATTGGTTTCTCCTCCTCCTCCTCCTCTCTGATCTGGTGCATCTCCCTTTCTCTCCCTCGCTGCCTCTCACTCCAGCATTGTTTACGTTCACCTGTCAGGCTATCTCAACTTCCCTGATGGATGATTCGGAGCTCTGTTGTTTGCCAACAGCTAGAGATGGGCTGCAGCTAAATTACACCCATGAAAATACAACATGGGAATATTACACAAGCCACCGATCCACAGGTAGTAAAGGATGATTCCATCTGAAATGTATTAATTGTTCATTTGACGAGCAAAAACACCAAATATTTAACCGTTTTACATTCTTAAATCTGAGAATTTGCTGTTTTTCTTAATTTTTTATGTTATATACTGAATATCGTTCTTTGTTCGGTCAAAAATGTGCAGTTTCTAGATGTACCTTTGGCCTCTCTGGGCCTCTGGTGTAACGTCTTTTGGGGATAACCTTGGATAAAGGTAAATGAACTCAAACTTTTGCAGCTTGATAATAAAGGAAAACACATAATTATAACCTGTCCACCTGGTATTGCTCCTCGTGTCCATGCAGGTGTCACATGCCGATGTTTTGATTTATCTTTATTATCTTGTGGGATACATCAGATCCGGGGTCAGTTAAATTAAATTTAAATCAATATTCTCTCACGAAAAAACAGCTGATTGCACGATGAAAGCCCCTTCCATCATTTGTTGTGGATGAGTGGGGGTGTGATAAAATAATTTAAAATAAATAGATGCATTATTCATTGAAGTATTGTATTTTAACACCAAGACTTGTGATATTGAAATATAATCTAACTATTTCTGACATTAATATCTAGATATTACAAATTAGTTAAAAATTACTGTTAATTTCTTTCCTTTTTAACTGATCTTAATCGTATTCAATGCAGTTTCCTATTTAAAAACATTGAATTGTAAAACATTTCCTATACTTTAGTATAATTTATGCCATTGTGAGTTTTTTCTTGATAGGCGTTGGCGGAGCTGTTTGCCTAAGAAACCTCTCCGGCTCACCGCTGCTTTATTTAAGCAGCACAATAAGCTTAAAGCACACATAATGATATAAATAAACAACTCGTCATGTTGTAAAGTATTTGTGCAAGCATGGAAGAGATTATGGGATGTTTGTGTGTGAAAGGATGGGGCTCTCATCGCTTCATTTGACAGTTATGAATTGCGTAACGTCTCCTCTGTCCCAGTATTCAATATTCATTTGAAGCTATTTTTAGCTGTAAGATTATATAAAATGAGACATATTGTTCCACAAACATGTGATCGTATCAGAGATGCTTTCCTTTTTTTTTACTCTGCTGCACCACACAGAGCGATGGCTGAAATAATACACACTGAAAGAAGGGAGGATGTGCACACAAAGGAAATATAGAATAAATGTCTTGACCGTGGGATGGAGGACTCTGCTCCCTCTGCTCCCCTGGAGGATCTCTGGTTTCTCCTCAGACAGGTTCTCCACAACCACACGAGAAACGAGAGGCTTCTGATTCATTGACACAATCAGAAGGTGGCAGCCCACAAACTCAGACTAGAACCATCAGAGGCTGGAGAGGGGAGGTGGAGGTCTGTCTGTTGCATGGGATTCATCACATGCCCCCCCCCCAGATCTCCATTAGGAAGATTTGTGACACAGATTTACGGCGGCGTGTGTTGTGTGTTACCTAACCTCTAAATCAGCAGACCCCCCCACCCCTCCTTTACATGCAGACACTCTCCGCCCGGTCACGGACAGGGCGGGTTGGAGAGGTGCGTGGGGGTGCATATCAAGCGTCCGCCTGTCTGGTAATGTGTTGTCATTGACCAATTAGGAAATCCAGATCAAACGGGCGCAGGGAATGGCCCCTCGCCGGCCCTCTCAGTGCACTCTGCTCTTTTTAATTGAACACGTTTGTGGAATGAGAGGTTTCTCCCCCGGAGGGACTGATGGCAGCAGATAGGAGTGAGCTGCTAATGCAGGATCAGCCCGTTCAGCGAGGTTATCTGCTGATATAAAAATATTTCTCCATGAGTCAGGCCAGATAGAGGCTGGGGATGCAGGTCTGTGGGGGGTCTGAGAAGAATGTTTGTCCGGACACAAAAACATGAAGAAGTTCATGCAAAGAGTCCAATTCTGTTAGTTTGTTCTGGTGCTTATTAGCATTAGCAAAAACTGATGGCTATCTTTATGATACCGAGGAGGTTATGTTTTCACCCTGTGGTTGGTTGACTGGTTGGTTGACTGGTTGGTTGGTTGGTTGGTCGGTTGGTTTGTTGTTCCTTAGTTTTTGGTTGGTTGGTTTATTGGTTGGTTGGTTTGGTTTGGTATCATTTCAAACTGAATATCTTTGAACTTTGAGGTGTGGATCAGAAAAAACAAGCAATTTAAAGATGTCTCCTTTGTTATTTCAAACCAATTAACCAACCGGTTGGTTGGTTGGTTGGTTAATTGGTTGGTTTGTTTTTTCGGTCTTTTAGTTGGTTGGTTGGTTTATTGGTTGGTTGGTTTGTATTTTTGGTCATTTGGTTGGTTGGTTTGTTTTTTAGTTGGTTGTTTGGTTGTTCCTTAGTTTTTGGTTTTGGTTTTTTAGTTGGTTGGTTGGTTTGTTGGTTGTTCCTTAGTTTTTGGTTTTGGTTGGTTTATTGGTTGGTTGGTTGGTTGGTTTGTTGGTTGTTCCTTAGTTTTGGTTTTTTAGTTGGTTGGTTGGTTTGTTGGTTGTTCCTTAGTTTTTGGTTTTGGTTTTTTAGTTGGTTGGTTGGTTTGTTGGTTGTTCCTTAGTTTTTGGTTTTGGTTTTTTAGTTGGTTGGTTGGTTTGTTGGTTGTTCCTTAGTTTTTGGTTTTGGTTGGTTTATTGGTTGGTTGGTTGGTTGGTTGGTTTGTTGGTTGTTCCTTAGTTTTTGGTTTTGGTTGGTTTATTGGTTGGTTGGTTGGTTGGTTTGGTTTGTTATCATTTCAAACTGAATATCTTTGAATTTTGACATGTGGATCAGAAAAAACAAGTAATTTAAAGACGTCTCCTTTGTCATTTCAAACAATTAGAGGCATTATAGAGATTAAGGAATGGATTTATAAAGCAATAATAGATGAATAATAATAGTCGATGCAGAAACTCTGCTAATGAAACTTTAAAATAGAGATGTTGCTGCTGTCAGTTTGATGCCACATCTTCTCAGGCTTCTTCGGTGAAACAGAGAAAGCTCATGTTGCTGCTGTCCATCAGCGTCTGGGCAGGTTGAGCTCATGCACTATTTAAAATCTCTCCCCCCTCACTCTCTCTCCTCCCATTCACTCAAAGTCACAAAAGGCCAAAGGTCACCAGCACAATGGAGACAAGGAGGCCCTCCATCCCATCCCCACACCAGTAACCCCATCAAAAACACACAGAGCTAACTTATCACCACAACCTGTGCACCTTGCACCCTTGCAAGGCAGCGAATGCACAAACATGCACATCCTTGTGTCCAGCTCTCAGCCTTCTTTGAATTCCTTCCCATGTATTTTGCAGCTTGCCTGTCACTTCTCCCCACCCCCCAGCACTATCAGTCTCTCCCTCCCAGACCTCATAATGGCTCCTCCTTGGTAGCGGCTGCGTCTGCACCTCCTGCTATTTCAAAGTTTTAGCTGGCCGGATTAAGCGTGGCATGTGGAAAATGAACAGCCACTCACAGGAGGGACACATGAGCTGAATACATAATAAACCAGCAGAGTGGCAGGAAAAAAGAGAGCAGAGGAATAAAAGAAGAAAGTGGGAGGGCTCTCGCTCAAGTTGTCTGAAGTCGACACCTGCACAGCAACAATATCACTCAGCCAAATGGAATAAAATAGCTCTTTGACTTCTCCCTGTGCTCACAGTCAAAGGTGATTTTTAAGACAAAGAGACAGCTTTCTGTGAGAGGGTGTGAATTCAGCGGTTGCAGCAGTTAGTGCAGGTTTACATCATGCATCACACGCCTCCAAAGTTCCTGCAGGGTTGCAAAGCGCAGAGGGGAGCGTGGCGGCGGGCGGCGAGGCCGACAGAGCACCGCGGCGAGGCTAGCTGCTAGCTGCTAGCTCTGGAGACGGCACGGAGTCATGTGGCTCATCTGTGCTGCCTCCAGGACCCCAGGCGACTTGACCCCCCCACCACCACACACACACACACACACACCCCTGCTATTAGCACAAGGGTGGAAGGAAATTAAAAGGATGGATGCCGTAGAGGGCAAAGCGGAGATGGAGAAACCTTGATGATGCTCCTCATGTCTGCATCTCCTCTGTCTCTGCTTCCTCTGATAGCTGAGTGAGTTAAGGCTCATTTATATTCCCTCTATGTACGAAAATAAAAATGATGCATCTCCCACTATCTTCCGTACGTCGTTTATGTCGGCGTTGATACATCCTCTAGATGGCAGTGAAGAGTCAAACGTGTTGACAACAAGTTTAGAAACTGATGATGAATGTCATTCCCAAAAGCTCTTGCTCGAGTTATGGCTACACTGCCCCCAATGATGGCCAGTGGTACTGCACCATTTCATTCATAGCAGAAAATGTGCACAAATACGGGCCAAATGATCACAGAGTACATCCATATGATCATCTATATGATCATCCATATGATCATCCATATGATCATCTATATGATCATCTATATGATCATCCATATGATCATCCATATGATCATCTATATCGGTATCCGTCTTTAACTTTGAGCATAAATGAGCCTTTAAAGGGTAGGTGGGGGCTATTGTGAAGAGAGACTGGCCCCCATCTGCCTCTTTTAAATCGCAGGTGGTGATAGGCCTCTGAGACTTGGTGAAACGTTATACTCGGTTAGAGAGGAGATATTGCTTAGCCCCTCTGTGATCTCTGGCCCTCTGTTTTCTTCTTCTACTGCTGCTGCTGCTGCCGGAGGTGGGGAGGGGTGGTTGTAGCAGCAGCAGCAGCGGCGGTGGTGGTGGTGGTGGTGGGGGCTTCAACCAACCACCTCCTGCCCCCACCACCGCGCTCCCTTTGCTTTTCTAATCACGCTGCAGATGTGCCTGATGGCTGAACAATCTCTGTGTACTGAACGTGGGGCTCCCGCAGGAATCCAGGAGGGTTGCTTATGTGAGCTGTCAGGGAGAAAAAAAAAAGTTGGAGGGCAGAGAGGGAGGGAGGGAGGGAGAAGGAGGGAGTTAAAGGAAGAATGGGAGATGGAGAAAGACAGAGGGGAAGAGTGAGATCAGTGAACAGCGACCGAAGCAGCAGGGCTCCCAGGATCCAGTGTGTTTGTGTGAGTGAGTGGCACAACTGCCGGCCCACCCTCGCTCACGGCTGCCGCTGGAGCTGCAGACCAAACCACATTAAATAAAAGAAATCCATTCCCAAGCCTGTTAAGGAGCCATGTGGGGAGGTGTGAGAGTGTGTGCACTCGAGTGGCTGTGCAGCAGAGGAACAGGGGGGGGGGGGGGAGGAGGTGATGGGAGAAGGGCTGAGGGGAGGGGAGGTGGAGCAGGGAGGTGGGACGGGCAGGAGGCAGCGCATATTATCCTCCGTGCCAGCTCTGGATGGAGCCTGCCGAGGATTATGGCACATTCTGTGAAGCAACAATGGAAGCGGCGCCGATTCGTACACATTTCCATCCGTTCTGCTTTTTCCCTCCGTCGAACAAACACAGCTTTGTCCTCTGGCCACTCACCAGGCAGAGAAACCAGGCAGACACCTGGAGTCCTACAGCCGCCCTCTCCAAACCAAACACCCCTCCCTCGGTGCAAGAAAAAACGGCGTCTCTACAATGTTGAGATAATTAAAGGGGAGCTTTCACGCCGGCCTCGGCCGACAGTCGGAAGAAAACAAGACACGTCTCTGAATCGGGCCTCATTAAAATCATGAGGGGTGAAGAGATGCTTCCACCCCTCCTCTTCCTCCTCCTCCCCTCCGCCTCCTCCCTCATCTTTATCACCCTTAAGCAAGTGCTACAAACAGCCGAGCCCTCGTCGACGACGGTGCAGATTAGTCCTTTACTGCCTGGTTCACCTACGGCAGAGGACACGGGGGGGGCGCCGTCACCTTGAGCAGCGCGTCCCGCCGTGTTTCCCATGAGGTGATGCTGATTCCTCCGTTCACGCCGCCTCATTCACTTTTAATAGTGTCAGCAGTGCTTTCGATTAGTGGGGGGGGGCGTTTCACACGGCTCTGCAGAGGTGTAACACCCTGCCCATAGTGTTGTTGTAAAGCACATTAGGAGTGACTGAGGGTGTTGTTATGGTATCATGATGCCAGTCCAGCACTCAAGGGAAGGTGAGAAGATCTATGTGTGTGTGTGTGATTGTCTGTCTGCCTGCGAGACTCAGTCCACCTCCATACGTACGTAAACGTCTCCTATAAAGTTCTCAATGAGGATTTAACTTACTGTTAATTCACTGGGGTTTGTGCAGAATGAAACCGTCTGATGGCTCATTTCTACCCTGTGGGACTTTGTTGTAGTACTGTGTAGGGTTGGGTGAAAATGTTCAAACCCTTTTTCCACTAGGTGTCACACTTGTCACCAGCATCCGCTCCCATTGAGCCCATAAATGGGAGTGCAGTCACACCAAAATCCATCAAGACAGCTGTGACACATTTTATTTCTCACAGCAACTATTCAAGTTAACTTTTCTTCATCTCAGGATAAACATCAAAATGTTGTAAGAGCAAGAAAATATTTCATTGGCTACATTTCAAACATTACACTTCGCAATATAAGTTAAGAAATATTGGAGGAAGTTTAACCGGACAAACAGCAGCGGATCAAAATGAATATATCGTAGCACGTATCCGAGCATTAGGCTGCATTACAACGTTCGCTACGCCGCCTTTGTTTGTTTAAACTGAACAAACCAACATCGACATAATGACTCCACATGCAAAGATGGATACGGATACGGACTGAGCCTTCCGTACGTACTCTGCATTCATTTCATACGTACTTAGGCACGTTTTCGTAGAGCTTACGGATTCGGACAAAGAGGAGCAACACCACCGGAAACAGCTGGGGGCAGTGTAGCTACAATTCAAGCAAGGCAGGACAGATGTGTACGGAAACAAGCTAAGTGAAAAAAAACTCTACGTCCTGACATCGTACCCATCACAACCTCCTCTGACCGTCGCCATGTTTGTTGTTGTCGAACCTTTTGACTCTTCGTTGCCCTCTTGTGGATGTATCGATGCCAACGTAAAAGATGCATGGAAGCATGTGGGCGTTAACGGACACACCGTTTGAAACGGACGTATCTATTTTTATACATAAATGGATTATAGATGAGCCTTAATACAGCAGTGTCTGCATCTAGTGTAACATTTTAGGTGCCTTGCACACATAATACATCATCATAATGCCACACCCCCATTAAGTCCTACCTCTTCGCCACCTAGCTGCATGCTGCTAGCCCTCACCACCTACACCAGACAAATGCCTGTTCAGCCAGTCTGCATGACAGGAAGCCAGTTTGAACACTGGAAACCCACCCAACTTGACTACTGTCACCATAACCAACGACTGAAAGTATGACAATGAAGGCCACGTTGTCATAAACTGGAAATATCCTCTTAGCAGCGATGTGCCCGACCCCAGAGTGGTTTTGGTTCACAAGCCATTTAATGAATAAATTAAATGTGTTTACCACTCCTCTGTGCCTCGGCAGCTCAGCTGTGTAAAGCAGCGAGGGTTCGTGATCCATTTGTTCTGCCGTGGTGGCGGGATAAAGCTAATCATTGTCTACTCTTCTCCCCCTCAGACGGTTTTCATCCTGCAGAGCAGAGGCACACAACTCGTCTACTTTACATTAACAGTCTCTTTGAAGATGCAGGGTTGGGTTCGGTGTCTGAAATAGATTCCAAACAGTGTGACAGTTCAAACAGCAATCCTTCTTACTTAGACTGCTTTTAGTGTCTCCATTCTCTGTTATTTAGCATCTTCCAGTCCTCACCGTGGCAGAGCTTCATCATCAAACTAAACCCGACGCCCTTTTCAAGGCACACTTACGTAACATGATCATGTAAGGAGACAAACGTGGACCCTGTCTGATGGGAGACAATCGTGTCCTCTGCAGGGCGCCGTGTGGAAACAAAGCCTTTAAAGTGGTGGTACGGGGGGGAAGAAAAACATTGTTTTACCCTAGAGGTGGGCTGATAGCGCTGTGAAAAGCCCATTTGAAGAGGTAGGCCTCATCTGTCACTGGGCAATGGAGGAGGCAGCCATGCAGAAGCCCCCTGATTATAAAGAGATAATTTCATCCAATCCTCCGGTGGTGCTCCATCACCTTGCCGCCATCCTCCACTGCCTTTCATATTTGTTCCCAGCCTGCATCTCTTCACCCGTTTCGTTTTATTACAGCTCCCACTCCATACGTACATTTTAGCTCCCACCTCGAATAGGGAAGGAAAACAGGTCTCCCTCCTCGCCTCCCACTCTCTGCCCCCCCCATGTGTCTTTTGTTGTTCAGGAATCCACAGCTCTCAACTTGTTGTGTAACGCCTGCCTTGCAATTGAGTAAATTAACCTCAAATAAACGCATGCATCTGCACTGATATACCCTCAGAAGCATGCAGCAGGGTTTGTGGGGTAAATCGCATTAGGTAATGGTGCAGAGAGCATAATAAATGATAACATCTAAGAGCATGTAAATAGGGAGAAAGGCTGATAATTGCATCTGTTGTCATATCTCACAGTATCGCGAGTTTAATCTTTAATTTGGCTCTTGTTAGTCATTAAAGATATAACAAAGGACTGGTGTTTAATTAGAGCAAGGGAATATCTGGAAATTAAATTACTCCCCAGCACTGTAATGCAATACTTTTTAAAATTATTATACGAGGGAAGTAAACATGTGAAGACAGGTGGAGGTCAGAGGAACCATTATAACGTTTGTCTAACAGAAAAAACAGAGGTGGTAAAAGGTAAAAGGCAGCCTCCTCTGTTTCCCCTCCTTTTAACTCACTGCTGGAGGTAAGAGATGACATCGATGGAGAGACGGGGGAGAGAGACGGAGAGAGCAGGTCGACTCACTCATCAATAACCACAAGGTCAGACAGGCAGTGCCGGGCTGAGTGGGCCCTGTTAGGAAGCAGCAGCTGAGGATTTGTAGAGCTTGTAAAGGCTTAAAGCAACACCGCTCCACCTTCTTTGTGCCACCGGCCGGGCCTTTGAAGGGCCAGGGAGACACCTGCTGGTGGCTGAGGGGCATCATGGTCCGGGGGAGGCCCTCACCGAGGAGCAGCTCGGTGTCAGGAGCAGAGACAGGGATGGAAAGACAGTCAGTGCACAGACAGACAGCATCGGTTAAGGTGATGGTTTTATTTCTGTCAGTAGAGGGGGTGTCATGTGATCACCAATGCTTGTTTGTTTGTTTGTTTGTTTGTTTGTCTGTTTGTGTACAAGATATCTCCAAAAGATCCAAACTGTCATTGAACTCTGTAAAGAACTTTCTGAGATATTCTGCCAACAAACAAACGGCGATGAAAACATGACCTCCTCCTATAACACTGTTAAACATTTACTCATTTTATTTACATTTACATTCTCATCAACTCCTCCTCCTGCTGGAACCGTCCCTCTACAAAAAGGCATCAGAATCAGTTCATAACTCTGAGATATCTTTCATACAAACAGACAGAAAAACAAACACTGGTGATCACATAACCTGCACCCAGCAGGTAATAAGAAGGTGCAGGTGCCAGTGAATAAAATCAAGCACATTTATTAGACTAATATATATTATTGTTTGCTATTTAAAATAAAATAATACATTTTTAAATATAAATATCCTCAGATTGTATGGATATCACTACCTTTTTTGTGGATATTTGTGTTTTAAGTCTTGTATTTGTTTTTTTGACATCAGTCTCTGATGAATACTTATTATCAGCTTTTGTTGTGGTTCAGTCTGGAAACTCTTTCCTCATTGGTGCAGTTTTAATGACAGTGGTGTTGGTATTTATTACTTGTTTTTATTTTTCATGAACCTTTTTACCCAGATCACTTAAAATCAGGATGTTTCTCATTCCACTCCAGTGAGTCTAGACCTCCTTCTCAGACGTCTGGAATCAACAAACATATACTTAATATCTGCAGAGAGGAAGAATCTGCTCTCATGTCTCTTTCTTTATGAGCTTTCTAATTTATGGAGAGGAATGCACTCGTGTGCCCTCGTCTCCTCTCAAGCACAGGCATGAGCAGCTCCAATAGGTAGCATAAAAGCTCTTTAGCTGTCTAGTGGAGTAGATTACCGGCCCTGCCGTTAAATCCAGCCAGAGACCCCTAAGTGAGCATTATCAGTATGGTGCAGCATGCTGCCTTCCTCTCTCCCTCTTCCTCTCTCTCTCTCTCAGTCCTCACCTCGCCTCCACTTTGTGCAGAGAGATTTCTCTCCGTGTGATGCTAATGGAGAAAGATGGCGTGGGGTGAGTGACGGGATGATGCACTGCAGGAAGAGATGCCTCTGCAGTAGCAGGAAGGAGCGACTGAGACAGGATGAGTTACAGGAGGAGGGAGGTGAAGAAGAAGGGCTTTGCATCACTTTGCATCAGACATCTTTGAATTAATAGTTATGCAAGGATTGATTTTGTGTTGTTTTTTGACCTCCGACTGCTAGATGGCAGAGAAGTAATCTCTGATTGGTTCAGGTTCACTTTAAACCGATGTGGTACCGGTACATGGAATGCAGTACTCGAACCCAAATGTACCTTTTTAGATACTTTAATCCCTCTGTAGTAACAAATCTGTTTTTTCAGTTGTAAAAGTCCTTTGTTATATCTTTAGTCAAGTTAACTGAAAGGCGCGTTGCCTGATGCTAGTTTGCATCTTCTCATGGCTCACGTTGACTTTCTGTGTAATCACACAGTGTGAAAAATTCACTTTGTGTTTAGTGTGAACCATAAGTCAGATGATTGATTTAACGTGAACAATTACTCAGAAATACTCAGAAATGGTCGTTTATTTATTTATTTTATTTATTGGTTTATTTGACAGGGACGATGCTCATTAATGAACATTGCTGTAAATGTGTCACAGTTAGCCAGGAGGCTATTTTTCATCTGTAGTCACTGGACAGACAGTTAAAAAAAGTCCCCCGAAAAACAGAATATAAAGTTATAATTTCAAAGTTATTCGTCATTTGTGAGCACGAAGAGCAAAAGGAAGAGGAAATATTTGATTTAAATGAAACACAATACTACAATATTAAGCACTAATTAAAACACGCAACACAGGGACTAATCAAACAACACATGCAAAACAAAGAAATGCACAATAATAATGTTAATGTTAATAGAAAACATGGACTAAAGACAGCATTGTGCTACATGGTTAGCATAGAAATTGACTAAAAACCTGCAAACAGGTCCATGAGGGCAGGTTGGCAGTAGAAAGATAGCGACAGGTAGCAGCAGGAGAAGTCTGGAGCAGTTTGAGTCGACAGAGTTCTAATGAACTATTTCTTTAAATGAACTGTTCTTGTCCAGTTCTCTGATCGCTGCTGGATTTCCATTCTAGTGCAGCTTTAACAACAGTAGGTCTGTAGTAACTCCACGTCATCCCCCATCATATCATCATATTCTTGTCAGTTTGCAGCCCTAACCCATAAACGTCCTGATTAACTAACTCGATCCTCCTCATGAAGCTGCAGGTCTCTGTGTGTTGACAGCCTGAGTGTCTGATATTAATTTGATGTTGGATGGGACCATTAAATCAGATCCCCTACAGGCCGAATTGATAACCTTTAATGTGGCTTGTAATACTTTCTAACTTGTGATGATGTTATGTAGCGTGTCAGATCACAGCCCCATTGTTTGTCTTGTGTGAAAAATGATTCCTCCTGACAAAAGGAGAGAGGAAGATGTTTTCCATAAGCCGGTTGGTTAAAATCAATAGTGCGCTGTGAGGGGGGGGGGAGGAGGAGGAGGAGGGGCAGATGTGGAGCATGTCTGGGCTCAGGGTACAGATAATTGTTAACCAAAGATTACATAATGGCTGAGTAATGTAAACACAGAGCCTCATGCCAAGTTAATGTTCTCACAGGCCGGGATGGAAGGGATTCATGCAGTTTTCTGAGATAATGCTGACTGTGTGTGTGTGTGTGTGTGTGTGTGTGTGTGTGTGTGTGTGTGTGTGTGTGTGTGTGTGTGTGTGTGTTCATTCTCACCCTGAGGTCCTGTAAAAACACGGTCAGACCTCCTCTCTAAGTCATCCTCTCCGAAGGTGTAGCGTTCAGGGCGACCGCCAGGGCTTGTTAAGGGTGTCACAGGAGCTGAAAGGAATGTCATCCTTTGGGCTCTGTGAAGCGCTCGTCACCTGCCAAATCAATATCACACACACACACACACACACACACACACTAAACTGTAATATCCTGCTGGTGATGGGATTGGCAGCGTCCCTGAGAAGAAGTGAGCTTTAAAACTTGTCTGTGGTTCTGTTTACAGTTTAATGGCTGGAAGGTAGAAGCCGAAGAGGGACAATCAACATGAACTCGATTCCATCGATGGACAGACACATCCAGCAGACCAATGACCGTCTGCAGTGTATCAAACAGGTGAGACTGACACACAAAGCACATGCTGCCAATTACATCTGGTACAGATTACATTGACATCTGTATCTTAGCTATTTGTAGTTCTGTTGTTTTACTGTTATTATTTCACGTTCTTCTTTAACTCCTACATTCACGTTTCAGGGGGATTTGATAGCTCTTAGTTACTTTGTGCGTTTTATATTCAAAGCATGAGACAAAAAAAACAGCTGTTTTAGCTTGGTAATGTTGCATTTTTACATTTTAAATTCCAAAATTATTCCAGCCTCATATGCATACAGATGTGCGCTTCGGCGCTGTTACTACCTCCACAGCTGTAATGTAGGCGGAGCAAACAGACGCATCACGCCTTCCTTGCGTTCACACAGAATAATGTGTGAATGGGGATTATGTGTCGGTGCAGACAGAGATGATGCTCCAGATGTTTCTGATGCTGTTTAACAGCAGTTAAGAGTAACAGCAGTGTATTAGATGGTCCTTTATGTCTTTTTATGACTTTCTATGTTTTATGACACATAAATCATTCATGTTATCAGACGTCTTTTATTCTTCTGTTAGAGGAGCTAAACAGTCGTCTGTAGGATTCTCTAGGAGGAGGCCTGGGCTGCACCAATTCTACCTCATGTGTCTGTTTGTTGGGTTTCTAGTGTTGAGTTTGTGCTCGTACACTCATGCACAC
Source organism: Chaunax sp. Z400 (assembly GCA_037577475.1). Classification (NCBI taxonomy): domain Eukaryota; kingdom Metazoa; phylum Chordata; class Actinopteri; order Lophiiformes; family Chaunacidae; genus Chaunax; species Chaunax sp. Z400. The sequence continues at coordinate 1,899,595 of CM075203.1, read as the reverse complement.
TCATGCACACTCATGCACACTCATGCACACTCATGCAAACTCATGCACACTCATGCACACTCATGCACACTCACTCACAGTCACGGCCAGGTATTGGAGCCTTCCCGTTTGGCCGCTGTGAAGTGACTAAATCTGTTAGGTCTCATTATGGAGACTTTTAGCGTGACTCAGGTTACTCCTGGGGGTCAAAGAGCAGAGGCTCCCGTCCGTCACCCTTCTTTCTCCCTCCACCTCTGCCGAGCGAGGTCCTTCTGTTCTCCTCTCTCCGCCGTTTGCTGCGGGATGACTCTCTGGCAGAATTAAAGCGACATACTTGCGTAACCCCCGGGCTACGGCTTCCTCCTTTTGATCTCTGTTCTTAATGGATGGCTCGTTTTGTTTTGAGATCCTGGAAAGTGCATCAGGAGTCCTCGAGAACGACGTAGTGGACTGTCAAACTGTTCTACCCTCGGCAGGGAGTTCCCAGCTATTAGGGTGAGGCAGATAGCAAACGGAGGGAAGCCCCTGTGTGTGGAGATGCCCTGAAGTAATAAGGTAGAGAGGTAAACACTCACTGCTCAGTCTGGTTTCCTTCTTCTCAGCAGGATATTAAATATTCAGCATCCACACCTTCAGTTATGATGGAGGCTGAGGTTCCTTTAATGCACTGTATCGCTAATAGCTCATGAATTATTCTGCAAAGGAAGTTCACAAATCAGGAAAAAGTGATCTTTATACAAAAGTTTAAACAACTCGGATGTGTCGGGGTTAAATGTATTAACCCCCGCAAGGCAAAAATTTAAACAAACACGTCCCAAAGTGAAGCAGCACATGGGTAAACATGCCAATTAGAGAGATCCATGGCATACAAGGAGGCCTCCAGTCTATCTAATAAATGGTTAAGCACTGGGTCATTTCAAACCAACTAGTAAGAGCCAGCACCCTGCTAATAGAGGCGGCTTTGTGCTGCAGACAATCAGGGTTTGGAAGGCCCGCATAATAAATACCATTTATGTCCTGCCAATTAGACGAGCGCTGAGCCCATTCAGCCAGTCGTCTATTCTCCCCAAACACAAAGATGATCATCAGGGGAGATCAGAACAATTAACTCACTATCCTCTCCCCCCCGCTCCCCATTGTCCAATATTCAAGCCATTAAAATAATTAAGGAAATATTGTAAACCAATCCAGCTGTTTGCTTTAATTGAAAGTGTGCACATGCTGAAATTTGGCATCTTGAACGCGGCGTAGCCATGAAGCAGGAATATAAATGAGGCTCCTCCATTGTGTTGTTGTTTTCTGGAAGATGTGACATGTCTGTCTTGAATGCTCCCAGCCAGAGCAGCGGACAGGGGAACAAATTGATTTTGTTGCTCCAGTGATGAATTACTGCTGAGCGTGATGATAAAGTAGAGGAAATTGGAATCTGTCAGCGTGATTGAATCATGGGTTGAAAGTTAAATCAGAAATCATTATGGGGGTAATTTTTAAATTACCGTCTTGTTGCAGGATTATAATAATATGATTTATAAACAATAATTTAACCAAACTCTTCATAGACAATGAAAAACGTGATTATTTTTCACCCCAGGAGGCTAATTCTGATGCTTATATCACACGTCTCATTTGCTCTTGCATTGTTTGACTTTGTTAATGTCACAATGTTAAATAAGCAGGTAAATCTGAAGGGGTCCATATAGTCTGGGACCCGGTCTAAAGGTCTAAAAACAGTTTGACATCAAATCAAACACCAGACCAGACCACTTTACCAAATTTTACAACTAGGTTTCACACTTGACTCAGCAGTCGCTCCCAATGAGCCCATAAATGGGCGTGTAACAGAATCATAATCCATCAGGACGACTGTGACGCGTGTTTTTATGCCCCTGCCAATGGGGGCATATAGGTTTACACTGGTCCAGGGTACAGTCTATGTAACAGGGTACAGTGTATGTAACAGGGTACAGTGTATGTAACAGGGTACAGTCTATGTAACAGGGTACAGTCTATGTAACAGCTTACAGTGTATGTAACAGGGTACAGTGTATGTAACAGGGTACAGTGTATGTAACAGGGCACAGTCTATGTAACAGGGCACAGTCTATGTAACAGGGTACAGTCTATGTAACAGGGTACAGTCTATGTAACAGGGCACAGTCTATGTAACAGGGCACAGTCTATGTAACAGGGTACAGTCTATGTAACAGGGCACAGTCTATGTAACAGGGCACAGTCTATGTAACAGGGTACAGTCTATGTAACAGGGCACAGTCTATGTAACAGGGCACAGTCTATGTAACAGGGCACAGTCTATGTAACAGGGCACAGTCTATGTAACAGGGCACAGTCTATGTAACAGGGCACAGTCTATGTAACAGGGTACAGTCTATGTAACAGGGCACAGTCTATGTAACAGGGTACAGTCTATGTAACAGGGTACAGTCTATGTAACATGGTACAGTCTATGTAACAGGGTACAGTCTATGTAACAGGGTACAGTGTATCCACATCTCCTCAAAAACCACCACACAGACTTTATTGAAGTTTCACAGCTGCTTTCTAGAGGCCCTAAAGTTGTGCATCTCATAATCGGTTTCTTTACTTTGCCAATTTGAACTTTGGCAAATTTGATGTCATTCTGTAATGATAGAGGTTCTGGTTCCATCTTTTGTTGTTTCTGTTTTTACGGTAATAAATGGAGACGGTAAACAACTCTGTTAATGTTTGTTCGTTCTGATGTTGTGGAGAAAGCCTTAGGGGAACTTATGTACAACTTTTAAAGAGCGATACAGCAAAATAAAAACATTCACTTGTTTAACCTCCAAACAGACCAGAGTGTTTAAAAGGTGATACCAGAATGCCGTTATCTGATTTCAGCCCAAACACACAGCTCTTCCTCCCGCCTCCTGGAATGGCTCCGTTGTGAACACTTTGGGGAAGATGAGCCCTGAGATACTGCTGGTGTCTGTTTCAGAGAGGATTTTTTCCTCTCGCTGTGGGGAAGCCGGTCTGCTGTCAGACTCTCCGCTCGGTGATGTGTTGAGAGGTTTGGCGGAAACTATGAACTCTCATCTCGCTGCAGGAGCACTTCCTCAGACTGTAAGCGTCAGGACTTCAAGATAAACTGGAAAACAAGCCTCTCTGCTCTGCACGGCGATGCAGCTGTTCTTTCCAGGGTCAATTGTCTCCATTAATATTTTGTTCAGAGCTCTGGGCCGTCACAGAATGACAGCAACAAACAGAAAACACCAAACACTGTGATTCTGAAAGGGAATGGAGCCAGACTGTGTGCACTGTCACGTTCACTTCAGCTGTAGATGTGCAGATCAAGTCGTTTCCAGTCGTGACTACAGAGGATGATTGCATCTGAAGAAAGCTGAATCCTCAGGACACCGGGGCTGAGCTTTGACTGGAGCGTTGGAGGATCACCCAGGGGATGAGGACAGGGGGGAGTGCGGGGTCTTTTGGCCACCAGTTTAGGTTTGATTGGTGGGTTTTGGCCGGAGAAGGGGGAACATCTGTGGCGTGGCAGTGCCAAGCTCTCCATGTGACAGCCACACTGGTGGGACCAATTGTTCTGAGTGCAAAGAACAGTAATCACTTCAAGCCAGAGTGTTGGTGGTATGTTTTTTTTCCCCTCCCCTCTACATATTCTCCCCTCTTTCCTCCCCCTTTTCCATCCTTGGTGCACTGATTGCGTGTGCTGTCTAGCTTCCAGGCTCATCTAAATTTAGCATCTGTGGATGTGGAGTTCATCCACCAGTAGAATTTACATGCTCAGTAACACCAGCGCATCTCGTCTTAGTCTCCCCCCCGACAGAGACGCGTGGACCGGGTGGGGACTGAACGTGAAATCAACCAGACTGGTTTCATCCAGCCCTTGTCAAACACGGACTTTATAAAGTGATATGAAAGCTGCCTTATCAAATCCTGACCTCTTGTGCCCCCTAAAGAGCAAACAAGAAAAAAAGCGATGTGACTGAACCGCTGTCACATCCGTCTTTCCTCCCTGACGGTGAAATCCAACCACACAGACGTGTTCAGGATGCAGCTTCACTTTAAGCTCTCTATTTACATTTGATGCTATGAAGTGGGAGACAAATGCACTGCAAAGACCTGCACTGTCTCTGCAGACTGTAGGTGATGTGCCTCCTCTATGCATGAGCCTTTATAGAAGAAATGACCAACAGTGAGTCTGATGTGGCGACCTGGAGAGGTCCATTTTTCAGTTTCACAGTAGGGTTAGTGAGTGGGCTGCTGGCTCCGGTCGGGGGAATGAATGCCATAAAGGGGGGCCTGTAGGTCAAGGAGGTTGTTGTCAGATAAAGTCACAGCACAGCTCAGGGCCGGTGGTGAAATAAGGACTTCCTGGACTATTCATGCAGCCACACAGGGGAGATTTATTGCACTCAGCAGCGAGGCGATGCAACAGAAACCTGAGGAGACGGAGCCTAATGGAGACATACCCCTCCAGCCCTGAGCATTAATACTGTAAACCTACGACATCAGTCATCTTAAGTGTAATAAGATACATTTTGGGCAATGTGGTCGTAAAAAATGCTGTTTTCTTTTTAAGTCACCCTGAGTGCTGTTAATTATTCATCATGTTATTGGTGTGGCCCCAACATTTTCTCTCTTAGCATCCGTCTGCAGCGAGATAAGCAGGTAGTCAGATTACATCCTCCACATCTGTTTCTTCTGGATTTATAGATTTCAGATATTCTCATTTTTAAAAGCAGGTGCAACTGGAAAACACGTGTTTACGGCCGCTACCGCCGCTGTCATTAAAACTCAGCGGAAACAGGAAACAAAAGCGTCTAATGAACATTCATCTAGGACTTTAAAAACAACTTTGATACTGATAAATATTTATTCAAATGAAATAGAATTATTTACATAGGAAACAAACATTCATACAAAAAGAAGCATCTGTTAAATTTTAAAATTAAACATGAATGCATTGAAATATTTCTAATTAACTTTTAATAGCAAAAAAATTAATTTAGTTGACTAAATTGACACTAACAGCTTATTATTACACTGTAAAACCTTTGACTGTAAATTTACGGTAATAAACTGGCAGCAGCTGCGCCTGCAGTGAACTGGACTTTAGAGGTTTTTAGAATTATAATATGTCACTGTATTCTTGTAAATTTACAACAAAATACTGTTGACAGTTTTGTCAGTGAATTACTGTATATTTACAGTATGTTAACTATATTTGAATCTGCAGTATGTATCCAGATTTTAATGGTAATTAAAGAATGTTACTGTAATACTACTACTAAAATGGTTTACAGTACATTTCTGTATATAATTGCATTCTATCAAAGTCCTATAATCACATATTCTTTCTCCCAGATTGCATTGCAGTTTACAGCATGTATGACATTAATGCAAGAATACTGTAAATTTACACAAAGGTTTTACTGTAAATTTATTGAGAAGTTTCCAAAGGTCGATGAAGTGTTGGTGGAGGTAATAATGATGAAAGATCTCAGTGTTTTTGATTTTTGTCTCTATTGAATGTGACCGCTATCTGACACGTTCCCAATCTTTCCCTCTTTTTCCCTGCAGCACTTACAAAATCCAGCAAATTTCCAAACAGCAGCGACTGAGTTGCTGGACTGGTGCGGCGACCCCCGAGCCTTCCAGCGTCCCTTCGAGCAAAGCCTGATGGGATGTCTTACGGTGAGTCTCCAGTCAGAGCCGAGGACGATGACACAAATCTTTCCATGACTAAGGATACGATCAGTTCAGTCTGTTTGTCTGTTAGCAGGATGATGCATAAACAAGTGATTATGGTGAAGTGGTAGAAGGGTTGGACATGTAGCAAGAAAGAATCCATCTGTTTGGGCTGGATCAGGACAGAGGGGCAGATTCAGGATTTTTGTTACATTCTTTTAACAACCCTGTTTATTGAATAAAAACCTCTTCTGAGTTATTCTGTTTCAGTGCAGACAGAACAGAACAGCCCTGTAATACGGTGGCCTGGATGTGTCACTCTCCTGTCACCTTGGGCCATACTGTGCTTTAACATACACATTTCCATAGCGCCTGCAGCAGCAGAGAAAAGAGATACCTATAGCTCCTGTTGAGTGTAATTTGTAACCCTGAAGAGAAAGCGTGGCTACAGCGAGTGAAGGAACCCGAGAGATTTGCACTTGAGCTAACAGTGAAACTGTTGTGACACATCCCTCCGTTCAAACTGATTGTTTGTGTTACTGCTTTAATGTGCAGCAGCAGGTGCCTTTTCCTCCATTTCACCAATTCAATTTGTTTCCTGCCGTGAAGATCTCAAGGCTTTTCCTTTTAGTTTATGAGCTGCGCAGACCTTAGCCTGAGCCACACTGGGAGGGACAATCTGATGTGATTGGGAAATTATCCGCTCCCAGTCTGTAATGGGAAACACTTCAGCCTGTTGTCTGCATGCAGACTGGCATCAGACTGGTAGCTACACTGGGCTAATATTTTTATCCACTTAAAGAGAGTTTTGATGTGGGACCAAACAACTGTCTGCCAGTGGAGTTAGCAAACATATCCAATCTGAAAAGTTGATTTTTTTTCTGCGTTGTAGCAAAAACAAATTTTTTAAAAACATGTAGACCTTTAAAAGCTTTGCAATAGAAACTCTGATAATTGGAATTGTGAAATAAATAGTTATCTTTTTCTTTTGCCATTCCCACTTTAAACAGTCAGTCTAATATTTGTCAAAAATATGTTTTGAGATGAAGAAGTTTTATCTGTATGAAGGAGAGGTTGTGTTTAGTTCTATGTAGGGAATTTTAACATGGTGACACTAAACTTAGTTTATGAACATAGTAAACATTAAACTTGATAAACATCAGCATGTTTTAGCAAGGATGTTAGCATGCTGATATTAGCTTTAAGGTGTTTCGTAGTGGCCTGATATCTTTCTTTTTTTTTTTTACATAATGACTGATTTTCCTAATTATTTATTTTATAGAACACTCTTCTGTACCTGTAAAGTTTATTTTCTTGCATTACAGAAACTTAAAACTCTTAAAGAATTATCATTTTTGTAAAAACCACACAAAAAACAAGACTATTGAGTGTTGAAGTGTTGAAGCGCACACTCAGATGATTGGATTTATAAAATAAATAATATGTTTAAAACAAAGGCACAACTTATTTTAGCTGTCTGTCATTTTCTTATGCCACTACCACTTAAGCAGCCCCAGTATTTGCCATAAATATATTGTTTTGACGTGCAGATTTAGCATTTTGTCTACGTCAAGGAATGGATCCAAAAATATATAAAAGCTTGTTTTTTTTAAAATGGAATAGCCCAAACAAATCATTCCACAAGTCACCTGTGGCACAAAAGAATAAGTGACTGCTGTATGGCGCACAATCCACCACCACAACTGCACCAACTGTGTACAATTTAAGTCCTGAAATTAGAACTACTTGTTGTAACTTCTTATACTGAAAATTACCATTTGGCAAAATGTCCCTTGCAAGTTTAGATTCTAATTAGACAGCCTATGCTCGTATATTTTCTTCTTAATGGGGGATTCCTATAAATAAAGGCCATATATACATATTCTGTTTTGGTGTCACGTCAAGACTATACTTACAGGAGATAATGATATGGTGCAGGCAGCAGCGTTCAGCTGTACCACCTCAGGGCTTGTCTTGAACTACAGAGTGTGACAGCAGGCTATGAAAACCCAGCCGGGGAGAAGAATTTGTCCATGCAGGTTTTAGTTATGTCCTAAAGGTCTAAATGTCTCGCGCTGGTCTCTTTGAGCTGATAATGGCGATGCTAAATCAAAGCAGCGTGTGCCACATAAGGCTGATTTACTTTACCTCCTGTGGCATGTGGATGTTTCTCTTTAAGTTTCCTCTCAGCGGGCATCTTTGCTCTGGAGGCCACGTTTTCTTCTCGTCTTGCTGTCCATCGGCTCATATGGAACTGATAAACCTGTGGTGACTTAAAGTGAAAATGGGTTTTTGATGCGGCCAGAATTCACCTTTATGTAACAGTCAGAATCAAGACAAAGTGTCACTACCTTAATGTTCCTGTACTAAGTGCATTTTTCTGAACTAATCTAGAGATGCATTGATATATTATCACATTTTGGAGCAACATGGTCACTTTGACCCAGGAGAATATGCAGCCATTCCTTGTTATTACCTCCAACAAGATGTTTCCACAAACTAGGTGGAAGGATGGGGCATCGAACAGGAAAGAGCCCATCAAATTTTAGGGCAGATCCAGGAGTTTTTTTCCCCTAATAACGCAAAAACTACTTAACCAATGTCCACGAACCTTTGTGGAGGGGTGGGGCATGGGCAAGCCAAGCTAAGCAGACGTGTAGAATTGTTCGGCCTTCGAGTTAAGGCCCATTTATGATCTACGTTAAAGACGGAGCCGGATGGAGCCTTCCGATGGAGCATTCCATACGTAATCAGACACGTTTTTGAGAGCTTACGGATACGGACGAGACGGATGAAATGAAGCAATACCACTGGAAATGGTTGGGGGCATTGTAGCTACGATTCAAGCAAGGCACGACAAACATGTACAGAAACAACGAAGAAGAAAAAGGGTGAAGCGATAAAGAGTAAAAAAAACTGCTAAACTTTTGACATTTCACTGCCCTCCTGTAGTTGTATCGATGTCGATGTAGAGGACATACGAAAGTATGAAGGCGCTGATGGATAGACCGTTACCGGACGGACGTATCCATTTACGTACGTAGAGGAGGAGGAGCATAAACGGGCCTCTATGTGCTCCACTGAGCGCCATTCTAGTTCATCTTTTGTATTATTGCTTGTTAGTTACCAAGATATCCCAAAAAGCTAATCAAAATCCAATGATATGTGGTAAAAACAAAGGTCCGGGTCTTTTTAATTAATGACTAAAAGAAGAATTTTCACATTTTTTTCATCAGCTTCTGCGATTGAATGAATAAAATCAGGTGCATTTATCCAACGATAGTCTGTCACCATGTAAAAGGTTTTCCAGCCTTGAAGAGGTTTCTGAGCTCTTTCTACTCGTCTCTGGTGTCGCTGATAATGGAAGTGGCATTTTTGTGACCTTTTTTCTCGGAATGGAATGGAATGAGAGAATCAAGACTGAGTTAATAAACCCTCCAAAAACCTGGTCTGAAAAGATCAGTTTGAAATAAAATGAACTCTTCAATCATCTGGAAATCCAGAAAGTACCGTTTCCTACAGTAATGTCAGTGTGCAAGAATTAAGAACCAAAATAACGTTACAGTATCATAATATTTGTATAATGTCAGACATGAGCCAAAGTTTGCCAAGGAATAACATCTCTGTCTTTAAAATGCTAATTTGGCCCTCAGGAGGAATCAACCTCAGATCGTTAAGGAACAGAATATCGGGTGTTTTCCTGACTGCATGCTGTCCTTGTGTTCAGGTTGTGAGTCGCGTAGCAGCGCAGCAGGGCTACGACTTGGACCTGGGCTACCGGCTCCTGGCCGTGTGCGCTGCCAACAGGGACAAGTTCACTCCAAAATCAGCAGGTAAGACCAGAGTTTTCTCCACAGCGTCTGAGGCCATCTGGCCACGCTGGCCTGTCCGGCCTCAGAGTTCCTGTCTGCATTCTTGGCAGCATTTCTGTCTACCCACTCGTTTCTGTACGAGACCCTGATACTAGGAGAGTAACTGTGTTGGACACAGGGGCGGATTTAGGATTTTTCTAACTCAGGGGCCACAAAGGGGCCACATTCTACACAGAGGGGCCACATAAATGTCCAACATCCATGTACATTTCCTTTTTCAGTGAGATCTAGATACATTTCATTCCTTGTTTGCCATTGGCTCTATAGCTTTGGGAAAAGACACACATAATTAGATATATTTTGAAAATTGTGCTTTGTTCAAACACATTGTGTAGAAAAGCTTAGGAAATAAAGACCTTAATTTTCATGTTTATTAAATTTTAAACTGGGATGCAGAAAACATAATACATAAGACATTTTTCCCTAATATAGTATGTAACACATGAACTTTAAAACAGCTAATGTATATTATTACAGCATATAGAACATCTTAGAAAAGGAAAACTAACCGTTAGCTTAGCCACTGAGGTGAGGCCATCTTTGAATGTTATGTCTACAAACAAGGACAAATCCTACTGATGACTTTAAGCAAAATCCAGACACTTTGTACATTGTGTTCCTCTCAAAATAGAGCAATTGTGTGTTTTTTATGACTGGAACTGAAACGCTTCACAAATTCATTCAAATCCAAAGTCTTTGCCCGTCTAGACTCAAATCAGAAATCTAAAAAATCGTTTTTTGTTTTTAAAGTCAGGAAAAAAAGTCAGAATTCTGACTTTATCCTCAGAATGTTGACATTATTCTCAGAATTCTCACTTAATTCTCAGAATTCATGCATTATCACTAAAGTCATGCTGAATTCAAGCCAGGACTCACTTCCATCGTACTTTTTAAGCATTCGTTTAATTGACTGATTGATGGTTGTAGCATGACTGAAACATTATTTCTCGAATAATAAGAGCCTCTCAGATGGTGAGCTGGAGTTTGAAGGCTTGTGACTGTATGTTAGAACCTTTGACCGTAACGACTCAGGGGCCAATCAGGCCCCGCCCCTCGATCCGCTCATGGTTGGACAACATTTTGAAGAATGGTCGTATGTATTCAAAGTTCATCATCAGAGACAAACGATGATCTTGGATTATTTTTGTGGCTCTTTGCAGTCAAACAGTCAAACCTGTTTCTGCTTCTTCTTGGTTTTTCCTCTGAATTTTTCTTAGACAAAAGCTCGTACTGTAGAACACTCCATTTGTCACTCGCTACACAAAACTTGTGTCAGTAATGATGAGGTAATGTTTTCATACAGCACCATCATCTTAGCACAGTGATGGATTATTTGGACGGATTTATTCTGCTAAATGTTGTTATCAAGCTGGCGAATAAACTCGCTGAAGCCCGACGCCGATGAAGACGTATCAGCTGTCAGCAGCTCGGAAGATAACAGGAATATTTGTGCTTCTTTACAGTTTTTGATTTGTGGTTTCCGCTTGTCTCGGGTTACGAGCCGGTTTGTGCTTCTGTGCGTTCGGCCTCTCAGTCGACTGGGACATGAAAGTCGGCGCCACATATTGTTTGAGTTTTCACTGGTGTTTTTCTGATTTATGGCTCCCACGTTTTTATACATGGTGACGGGAGGCTTTAAATCATGCGATGTCATTCTGATGTCAGCCACAGGAGGGGAATCATTCTCTGCCTACAATTAACTTCCACTGCCAAATGTTTTAATGCTACTTAATGCTAAATCAAATCTCAGGCCCTACTTTATGGGCTTAGATAAGATTGCCAATTGATTCTCTGTCTGGATAATTCCCTACAACAGTATTCATTTAGAAAAGCTGCAAGTACTCCAGTCTAGGCAGCATCCCAAAGAGCATTTCATGGACGATTATGTACCTGTAGTATATGCATGAATATTTTGAGTGAGCGAGAGAGTCAATGGAAGGCACTGAGGAGGCTGCAAAGAAGCTCTTCAGAATGGAGGAGGTTGTTATGGCTGACAGAAAGCCCTCTCTGGCAGCCAAGGGAGGTGGCTCTTAAACGAGACTCCCACGGGGCCCCAGGGGCAGGACAAACCCCCCCGATATCCAGCGGGGCCGTTGCCCAGCGACGAGGGAAGGGGCCGGGATGTCGGCAGCAGGTCGAGCCTGAACCACACTGAGGAGATCTTTGGAAGTACAAAGAGAAACTGGATTAAGATGTGTTTAAGTGAATACAGCACCCTTAACTTGGCTTTGTTTTAATTGATTTAGCCAAATTTAACAGTTTTCCTTGATGTGGTCCAGGTTTTTGTTCCTTATCTCCCCTGTAGCCCAAACCCTGTGAGGTTTTCATGACAGAAAAAGCATCCAGGAAGCCAAATCATCCTCTCATAGTGTTGGCCTGCTCAGTGGAATCATGCTTCTTGTAATCTGCTCTGAAAATCTATGTTAGAAATGTGTGTGTGGGAGGCAACGAGGCGCCGTCGGCCCCAGAGGACATCAGGTCAGTGGATGAGCGCTAATAAGGAAATGAGATTTAGTGTCCCATTTTAACCAGGCCTAACTTGTCTTGGCTCTGACACACGGCGCGGTCGAGTTATTACATTCCTCTCCCGGACATGAGAGGAAGTAGCGCTGAGGGGAGGAAGGAGCTGATTTCAGCGGCAGGAAATCGATGTTTGCAGTCGACCAACAGCTGGAACAGGTTGTAGCTTCGACACATTGATTCTTCCTGAAATGACTTGTTTAAGACATCAGTTTGGTCATTTCTTTGTTAGCCTGTTCATACCTGGTATCATCATGTGACCACTGGGATCTCAGCTCCCTGGTCTATATGTAAATAAACATACATCTCTGGGACAAACAAACAATGCATTTACAACACAGCTACGGGATGTGAGGGCAACAAAAATGGAAATTCTTTATCTAAGATCTTTATCTTCTCACCACCATGCCATGCCCATGGAAAGTCCATTCAAGATTTGTAGTCCACAAAATAAGTGGTTTTAAAAAAAACAAACCAAAAGCTAACATAAAATGACTCCATACAACCCATACAGCTTAATGCAGCTCCTAAGATCCCACATTGATTTAAAAAGACTTAATTTACACAATGTGAAGCTGAAATCTACACTGTAGCCCCTCAGCTAGAAGCGTTAGCATTAGCACACACCGCGTCTGAGGAAGGTGCACGAGCCTGAAAGCATCTACTTGCACCACTAGACGATCGAGAGACCTGCTACGTGCAGCAAAGAGGGATCTTCTGAAGTTGCAGCAACAAGTTCCTCTGTCGAACATCAGTCTCGTCCAGCAGGTTGTTGAAGTGCCTTCCTCAGACGGGGCACACGCTAACGCTTCTAGGTTAAAGGCTAAAGTAGTACTAGTGCAGATTTCTACCAGATGTCCATCGAATTTGACCTAAAAGTCGCATGAATTGCGATATGACTGTTCAGACTGAGATCACTGCAGAAATTCAGACCCCTATCAGATTGATGACCTCATATGGAAATCGTTCAAATCAGAATTGACGGCTTCAGATTCCATTCGATTTGAGCTGTTCACACTGGGTCACATGCATTCCTCTCTCCTGATGAAACCTTCATCATCACCTCCCTGATCTTATCAGTTGACGTTTGAGTCAGCATCATTTAGATGTTTGGATAACAGCTGATGTTTTATAGTGTCGTTTAGTGGATCCTTCAGTCAGGGGATCAGCCAGTTCTAGTCCTTTGACCGCTTTGCAAGCGGCTGTCACTGCTGGTGCAGAGCTGGGGGAGGGACGTCGGTCTGCTAGTAGTGACCTCTTTGTGAATGAGATTAGCCTGCTCTATTAATCTGTGATTACTGGGACTGTTTTACCGCAGGGCCAAGCCACGCACGTGGAGCTGAGGCGGCATCAAAGACGGGAGATCAGTCGCTGGGTGTGGATGAACTCATCAGAGCCTCCATCACAGACCCTGTTAGGCCTGTTTCTCCTGTAAGGCTGTGGTGGTTCAGTCCCGTTCTAGAGAGCATCGACAAAAACGCTTAATCACGATTTTTTTCTCCTCCAAGAGGGTCAGAGTGGCACATTCCCAATCGTTTGCGCCTCAACAAGCTCTTGGAATTCCTCAGCTTGAAAGAGTGAAAGGAGGCACCAGTTTCTGAGGGGAGGGGGAGGTTTTTCAGCTCCTCCAGCCGTCCTTTCTCTCGTGTAACAAACGGCTGGTAAAGCAGCCATTCAGCAGATAATTAGTTGGGCTTCAGCTCTCGCTCAGTCAGGCTGGTTTGTCTGCACACTGCACATTTAAGGTTTGATCAGCAGACAATGAGGGCTGTATTTAACATTAAACAATGTCAGCGTGATAAATAACAGCAAAGAAAAATAGGTTTGAACATTCGCTTCATTATCATTTATTTTTTTGTTGGTTTGTATGTAGGAGTGTTTAAGGTGGAGCTTGTTGCTCTTACAACAGTTCAAGCATGAGAAGCTAATGAGGAAGGGAATCCTGAGGGTGTTTTCAGTTTGGGATGAATTAATTAGACATTGCTACATGCTAACAGTTAGCCGAGTGAATTTAATTTCTGTCTATAAAAACATACGTTTTTTGTCTCAAGATGGAATTAAAGTCATTTAAACCTCCAGTTCACCCCCAAGATCGAAAATGCATATTTTTCCTTCTACGTGTAGTGTTTTTTAGCCATATAGTGTGATTTTAGTGTAAGTATAGTGATTAGATGGCACTTAGAACTAGATGGCACTTTGCTGGTTGAGCTCAAAGCACAAAAAAATACATTTGAAAATGTCTCTTTTCAGAAATAATGACCACGGTACTCAAGGTAATCTGCTAACAGAACAAGTTTAGGGTTGAGATGTAAACATTAAGGACGTCTGTAACGTTAGCTAACCTCTCGTCCGTTAGTAGATGATGTAATAAATAAAGAAAATAGTGAAACTACTCAAAATGTATTTCATTAAACAGAAAGAGGAACATTATCATAATGATAGTCGTCTTATTTCACATAAAATACAAAGATTCTTAATGATTTTAAAGAGAAAAAGACGGTTATGGTTAAAATGAACTGACTTTTACTGAGGTGGTTGAATTTCTTTCTTGTCTTTTAAATCTAAACGTCCTCTAAACTGAAGGGCTGATCCTAGATCAGGTTTTATCGTGCCTTCTACAGAAGTGTTGTTTAAAACGCAGAGTCCAGGCATGTTGTCACTGATTCTACACACAATAAAGAGGTCAGAGAAACACACACAGGCCTGCAGGACTGTAATCTGTCTTCCCAGAGCTTTCTGTGTGTCTCTGCAGCCGCTGTGCTGCAACATGTAGTCTAAATGTGGCTTTTCCTAATTAGAGAATAACTCAGACGTCTGAAAACAGTGTTGGTGGCCGAGACCTCGTTTCAGTGTCAGAGAAATAAGCAACCATGAGTTCATCAAAATTAGATTATTTCCTTAGCTTTATTTCAGATCACAGGATTCTTCATGTGGTGTTTAGTCCAAGAACTCTTCACCCCGCCCACTTTATCAACGTATAATCCTGTATTTAGTATTAGTAATTAGTATTTGTACAAACGTCTTATTTATTTGGTGCTATTTATAGAGAAGACCTGTTAAACCTCCTGAAACCTGGATGTTTATGTTTTCAAACGTGTTCGGGTTCAGTTGGTCAGATGGTTAAATGATTGGTTGGTTGGCTGGTAGTTTGGTTGGTTTGTTGGTAGTTTGGTTGGTTTGTTGGTAGTTTTGTTGGTTTGTTGGTAGTTTGGTTGGTTGGTTGGTAGTTTGGTTGGTTTGTTGGTAGTTTTGTTGGTTTGTTGGTAGTTTTGTTGGTTGGTTGGTTGAGCAGAAACTTGATGGATTTCCAGGATACTTGATTACAGGACGGGCAGGAAAGAACCCATTAAAGTTTGTTGCTAGTCCGGGGAGAAGCACGGATCCAGGGTTTTGTTTTCTCTTTCCTTAAGATGATATTTCCTACATTTTTGTTAAGTACGCAAAAACTTCTGAACTGATTTGTGCGACACTTTGTGCAGGGGAGGGGCTTGGTTCAGGCAGTGGTCTGTTTTCTACTGACAGCCACTCTAGTTTCCCCTTAAATGTCTTAAATGTCTCACATATACATATATTCAGAAACCAAAGATGTGTTTTGCAGCTGCACCATTGCATCAATGAGAATCCTGAACGTTTGGTGTTTTCTGAAACCTTCACCACACTTTAAAAAACGGCTTCATGGATTTGGAGGTTAAGATCTTGTCACAGCAGCTATAAATCTACACTGTGTCCACTGTGGAGTATCAGTGTGTTTTACACTGTATGATGACTGCATGTGAAGTCTCCCAGCCAGCCATGATTGATGTGTTCACTTGCAGCAGGGGTGTAGGGCTGTAAGTCATGCGGTGCCCTTAGCTGATAGTAAATACTAGGAGAGCAAATACAAACAGGAAAGAGCAGAGATAAGAGCTGCGGAGCTCGTCTGTCCTTCTTCTCTGTCACAGTTATTACGTCTGCAGCAGAATCAGACGTCTGCTGTTAAAATGGACCACATGGTTCTTATTCTGCATTCATTTGACACCTGAATGGAGTATTTTTATTTGCAGATGGCCTCAGGTGCTGCTCACACTTTCCATGTTTTATACGGGTGTAATCATTTATCCTAAAGCTTCCTCCGGCTCCTCCCTCCCTGATAGCCAGCCTCCTTCTCCTCCTCCA
Organism: Chaunax sp. Z400; assembly: GCA_037577475.1. NCBI lineage: Eukaryota > Metazoa > Chordata > Actinopteri > Lophiiformes > Chaunacidae > Chaunax > Chaunax sp. Z400. The sequence goes on along the minus strand of CM075203.1, from coordinate 1,883,384 downwards.
TGCTCCTTAATTACAATGACTCTCCTGATGGATTAAGTCGACTCCATGCAGAGACAAGGTTTGGGTGTTTTTCCACTTGAACCATCTATCGGCACTTTTCTCTCTAACAAACGTTTTTTTAATTGAACTGTTTGAGGCTTCTTCTGCTCTGGATTCAGGCCAAGACACAGGCTTGTCTAGCACATTAGGCACCACCCCCCTTTTGCAGGTTTGAAATGTGAGCTGCATTTTTTTTTTCTCCTCCCCTCCTCCCCTCCCCTCCCCTCTCTCCCTTCTGGCGAAGTGGCTGTGGCTGCTTCTGTGTGATGTGTGTATTGGGAGAGCAAGCAATGGATCACTAGACAGAAAAAGGAGATACATCAATAACTGCTGCATACATCCGAGGTGAGGAGATAAGCATTTCTCTCTGGCCGTCACACTCCCTCTGTCTGTCTCCCCCCTCTCTCCCTCTCTCTGTCGTTAACCCTTCTCCTGCTGCAGAAGCCGGCTCCTAATCCTGAATTATTTGTACCTTTTCTTCTTCTCTGACCACAAATGTGTGTCCTTCTCTTCTCCTCTTAGTGCTGTATGAAGTTCCTTCCTTCCCCCCCCCCCCTTTGCCACCCCCGTTTTCCCTCTCATCGTCTCTGGGGTATTTGTTGCTTGAGTGCAAAGAAGCCGGTGGCAAGTACAGCAGGAGCCCATTAGCAATGACTCCATCTGTGATTGGTTTTGCCGGCGAAACGGAGAGAGCAGCCATGAATAATTGATGCGTATTGTGCAGTCAGTCACTGGACACGCAGGGAGAGAGGAGAGGAAAACAGAGAGGAGCTGCTGCCCTGAGACACAGGGGGGAGAGGGGGGGAGGGAGGAAGAATGTTAGAGAAGAGAGGAAGGTGGGAGAGACACTGAGAAAGCTTTAAAATAGCTGCTGGCTTCAGTCGTGCAGAGATTAAGGCTGCCCGGTGCTGCTTTTGTTCTGCTGTTGCAGCTCAGAAGTGTTTCTAGACACACGGTTTCTGGAGTTAGTGTTGCTGCTTCTGTGCTGTGTGCAGAACGAGCAGGAGAAACTTCACTTTATTTTACCCCTGGGGGGCAGATAGAGGGTTGATGGGTGCAGACGGGCGCCCTGCCACGTCTTAAACTAACGGAATGGGGTTTGACAGTATGACGAGTGCCTCGCAGCGCCTGGCCTGATAGAGTTGCAACAGCTGACTGCTGCATTTGACCCACTTGCAGCTCACACAGAAGGGGTCAAAATGGCCTTGATTATCTCTTGGAGTCGCGCTGACCTACTTGAGGCGGCGTTTTCCGTGAGACTCTTGGCAGTTTATCACACCCACTCCCCTCGGTGCCACAGATTCTCCTCCTATGCTGTAATCCACCGGTGTCAGATCATATTCAGGGTTTCTCATGGTCCAATCGGGTCTCAAAGAGGAGCAACAGGTTTAAGTTTCTAGACTGCGCTGAGATGCTAATGCACCTGTTTTCTTCATGTTCAAATTAAAGGAACAGTTCACCCAAAAAAATTGAAGCTGATGAAACGGGTGAAGTTTTTTGCCTGCAAAACATTTATGGAGAAAAACTACGTTGCAGCAACCTCCTAAACACCTGAAGAAGAAACACCTGAAGAGGGTGGAGACATGGAAACAGAAAATGACTCCATGCAGCTCAATCCCTCAATCCCAAATTGTTATTGTCACCCCTCTAAAGCTAAAATCTGCACTGAAGCCTCCAAAATAAAAGCATGAGAGGAGGGTGCACATCTAAACTAGTCTCCACCTTCTTCAGGTGTTTAGGAGAACGCTGCAGCGCTGTTTTACTGTGAAGCCCCAGAAATGATACTTTTCCATCAACATGAGGTTTGAGTTGATAATGACTGAATTTTTATTTTTGAAATTACTGGGGATAAACCAAATGTAACACACAAAACATATGTGGGTTGGTTGGTTATGCCTTTAGCAATTTTTAAATTTCAAAATTCTTTTAGATTTTCAGATTTTCGTATCACTTGTGGACATGATGACATGTCAGAAAGTCTTTGGTGTCTGAAAGTCTTTGTTGTCAGAAAATCTTTGGTGTCAGAAAGTCTTTAGTGTCTGAAAGTCTTTGACTCTCAGACTCTTCAGGGAGATTTAGATCAAGGGGCATCTGTCCTGAGCAGCACCAAGATATATATCCCCCTTTGAAGTCCAAACACTGGTGGTGGTGGTGGCTGATGACCCTGGTGAAACTGATGAATGATGAAGTTGGTGAATCTGTGAAGACTGGGTGGTGATGGGGAGGTGAGGGTTCACAAAACAGCAGCATGCGGAGGTTTAGTCTTCCTGACTGAATTTATGCTACAGCTTCTAATCAATTTAAATGTTTTTATTTGTATTTTTTGTTGATTTTAATTTGTTACAATTCCTATTCTTTGAATTTTACATGAACAATTCTCTTGTTGTTTCGTGTGTCTTTAATATCTTCATAAATGAAACGTCATCCTCTGGAGGATGTGTCATATTCTGATGAATCTGACTGCGCTGAGATGCTAATGTTCCTGTTTGGTTCATGTTCAACTTAAATGAACAGATTCTGGGTGGCGTATTCCTTTAATAAATGATCTTCTGTTACCAGAGAGGTGGTGGAGTCTCTTATTTTTCACTTCTCTCCACGTTGGGGGGTTTTGTTAAGCCGTACAGTAAAGTCCCGTCTGTGGGACGCCTCCCAACATGCTAAGACAAGAGCGGTTTTGCAACAGGCGGTGTTGGTGAAGAGACGTCTGGCTAGATGCTCAGCGTTCCACACTTCCAACTATTCATTACTGTTGTTTTGTCAGCTTGAATTCTTCTTTTGTTCTCAGTGTCGGAGACGCTTCTTTTCTCCAAATTGTGAAATTGCACTGATCTTTTTTCTTTGAAGCTTTTTCCAAGAAAATCTCAAATCAAAACAAGAGCGATCGGCGTGCAGAAGCCGTTTTAAGCTTTTTAATGAAAGAGCATCGAGCACAAGTTCTCACTGGACCTGTTATTGTGTTGTGATCATTTGATCGAAACTGAAGTCGGATTTTGATCACATTTGATACTGAATCCTCTAAAGATCAGATCTGATGCTTATTTTTTTATTATTATCTGGGGTAGCTGTCAGTTTGTGATGCTATGATGCTCTAGCTCATTTTCTGCTGCCTCTCAGTGTGATGTCACAACAGGAAAAGTAATAATAATGTCTTATTTTTCTGACAAATTGTCTGAATCAGCTTTGCAAACTGCCAGATATGGCCTTGAAATATTATTATTATTATTAAAGATGGGTTCAGGTCCAGTCAATCAATATAGTGGGTTAATAAATAATGAGGTTTTTTCAACAACGTTCTGAATATTTTATCAGTGAGATTATTAAAGCTGCATTGACACACTTGTTGTGTGTAGTTGAACTAAACTTATGATCAGTCCAATAAATGAAATGTAGTCACACCTCTGCAAAAAAACCTCCTAAAATGACCTGCCCAAATTAAAATGGCCGTAGCCCCTGAACCACTCAGACTATATCCATGAATGAGGTCTTGACAGAAAGAAAACTCCCTAAAGTTTCTTGTGAAAGTGTCAGAAACAGTCTAGGTGACACAGAAAGAGGACAGTGAGTCTTTAAAGTCAGTAAGAGTAGAAGATTTATGTCCACCTAAAATCAAAACAATGTGTTTCAGTCTAAAAATCTGTCTGTTTCTTTTTATTAAGAAGAAAAGGATAATATGAAATTATTTAGAATTATTTAGAATTAGAATTTAAATCTAATTTAAATTAGAAATAATTTAAACTGATGAGGTTCCCAGCGACACCACGTGTGTCCATGTTTACTGAAGGCATGTGACGTAGCGACTAACGAGGCAAGAAAGGGTCACACCTGCATATCTGCACTTTGTATGAGTTTAATGATGAAGTTAAATTCTTCATCTCCAGTTTCTCTCTGCAGAAAGGCAGTGAAGGCCTTTTCCACATCTTCTTTACGCGTCGCTCAGACAGTCTAAAAGCAGTGAAAAGATGCTTTTATTCCTGAAATGGTAACGACTGGAAAAGGAGGTCGACGCCGTGATGAGAGATTATGAATGATGATATTGGATCATTGTAAAGGAGGCATTAAGCAATCAATGACTAGAGATTCAAACTGCATCAATAGGACTTAATTCCTCTTTAACATGTCTGCCCACCCCCCAAAAAAAACACTCTTTTTCATAACTGCTTACACATCATTATCTATTATAGGTTAACTGCTGTGTTAATGGAGCTTTATGTTAAAAAATAATGTTATGAAACTTTTATTATGACTGGAAGGAAACTGGAGTATCCATGTCATCAATGCATAAATGTATAGAATCTGAAGTTATATACTGCATGTCGTACGTCAGCACCTTAACACTGGGATGGCGTTACGCTGCTGTTGTTGGGTTCAGAGTAAAGTCCTTTATCTGGGTCTGTAACAAAGTCTAACGAGTTCTTGTCGGACCCATCCTTCCACTAAGTTTCATGGAAATCAGTTATTAAGTTATGTGTAATCCTGCTAACAACCAAACCAACCACAGGTAAAAACATATGACAGTGTGTGAAAAGGGAATATACATTCTAAAAACACTGTTTAAAGGAATGAAAATGACAGAATTATCAGCCAAATGTCTGGTCAGAAGTATCAGAACGATCTCAGCTTGTTTGAAATGGTTTGAGTCTCTGTTTGGCCTGAAGCTTTTTGTTCCTGTCCTCTGCTGCTGCACATATGGATGACTCTAATGAGCCTAGAGGGGTGTCAGGACCCGACTCAGGCCCCTCCAGTGTCTGTTCCTACTCTACCTCTAAAGGGAGGCTTTGACCCCAGGCCCACTGTGAAAAGGTTGCAGGTGAATCCGCCACCAGCGTTCACCGCCGTGACACTACCGGCCCTGCCCAGAACCCCGAGGTGGGCACCAGTCTGGGCACATCTGCTCCGCGCCTAATTAATATCATTGCAGACGAGGGCTTAAGGGTGTGCCTTCGTTAATAGCAGCCTGTTGCTCGGGAAACAGTCTGGCTCCTGTAAGCCGCTTCTTTGCAGGTCTGCTCATCTGATAATCTGGTTGCAAAAGTACACGGTTAAAAACACTCTGTGCTGGAGCAACCAGCTCACCGGGCAGATGGCACAGTTTGTAGGACCTGGAGCTGGTCGGGGTGAAGGGTTAGGAGTCAGACCGTTCTTATTTCAACTTGTCCTGTCAAAGGGAAATAAGACTGAAAAAAGATTTGGATTTGATTAGTTGATGAAGATGCTTTTCATAATTTCATATTTTCAGTAGGATTTTGCTGATCGATTCAAATACATGCTGTCCTGTTTTATTGATTTTTGCATTTTTACTTTTAGATTTTATGCATTTTTCCTTTAGTTTGCACCCATTTTTTTACAGTATAAAAATCAGTAAAGCAGCCTCATGTTGAGTTGAGTCATGGATTCATGTTAATCACACAAAGCTTATTTTTATTGCACTTTTAAAACCTTTAGAAAAGCTGCATAAGAGACGAGAAAGTAAGATAATTAGTCAGCATTTAGATGGATAAAACAGTAAAAAAGTTTAGATTATAATGCAGTCCCAATTTTTCTATTCTCATAATGATGATGTGACAAGAATGCACACTTAAAGAAACTGAAGAGAGTTCATAAAGTCTGCTCATTTATTTTTATACAGTATGAAAACAGCTGGAAACACAAATCTAAATTACAACGACATGGTTAGATGTAAAATAGTGGTGTTTATATTGACCTGCGGTCCTTTAAGGAAGCGCCGACACTTAAACAAACTGCTACCAGATTTTTAGCTCCTGAATTAAGACATAAAGATGTAGGTTTGGAAGTAGTTTTGCTCCCAATCAGCTTACTGAGGCAGGGAGCGACGTACAGTAACAGTCTTAAGATTGTGGGAGATGTTTGGCTTTAATGCACAAGGAATTAATTCTCACCAGGGGGCTGAAATGCTATAGATTTCCACCTCCTTGTTTTACAGGGACCCTGAATGGCGTGCCCTGTTTTTAATGAAGAGATTTGTCGCTCGTGCCAAGAGAGATTATCTTTAAAAATGCCGGCCTGCTCATGGCGAAGGTTTGGAGATGACAGCCAGAGTGACGAGATCTGCATAAATCCTGTTTTATATGTTGCTCCAGTTTCAGTTGGTGCCAAGTGGATTTCTTTAAAGATATACAGTATAATCTTTATCTTCAATCTGTGAACACAGAGGATAAATGTCTTATCATTCATGTTTTTGATTTTTGATTTAGAAATCTATTGTGCATGTAGATTAGTGGTTAGCTGGATGTTTTATATGACAGCAGGAGTTGGATTCCTATCTGTCAGTCATGCAGCCTTTTGTGGTTTCTGACTGCAGGATTTCAAAACACCAACCCGAAAACAGCTTTTTCTTTCCCCCCACATGGCCACATATGTTTGTGGCCCCAGTAAAAACCTTTTTGGAACGACTCCAAACACGCCCACGCCCCCCCCCCTCCTCATTTCTCCGGATGGACATGGCACGACATTGCGGCCAGCAGGAGGCTGTATTTAAGCCGGGGCAGCCATAAAAGCTAGCCAGCAAGTCTGGCTCCCCACGAGGCAACGGGCCTAAGTACTCATTGACAAGACTCCAACATCACCGACTTTCCAGAGAGGAAATAATGCAGCAGACGACGACGAGGTGCAGACAGGAGGCAGTTGTAGCTGTTTCCCTATACTTTTCCGCTGCTAATGAAGCAGCTGCTTAAAGGAACAGTTTGCCCCAAAAATAAAAATTCAGCATTATCCACTCAGTATCTACTTACCAATGCTGATGGAACGGATTTCTGGAGCCTCACAGGAAAACAACCTTGCAGCATTCTCCTAAAAACTGACTTGTTTTAAAAAAAAAATAGAAACATTAAATGACTCCATACAGATCATAAAGTGTAATTCAAGTGTCCAGAGGTCCCTAATCCCAAATTGATGTGAAAAGGTGTTATTTAGGCCCTTTTTTAAAGATGGAATTTTCACTGTAGCCTCTAAGCTAAAAGCATTAGCATGCATCCCTTCTGAGGGTGCACAACCTCATACCTCAGTGTTTACCTGCTACCTCAAGCTCCTTGTATCTTCCTCATCCTCTAAGCTAAAAGCCAAGGATGTGGACCAGATCAGTGTTTGAGTCATTTGGCTGGTAAACACTGAGGTATGTAGAGATCGTGAGTTCTCGTTGATCTGGCAGGTAAATGTACACGTGTTCGAGTTTGTGCATCCTTAGCTTAGATGCTACATTGAAGATTTCATCTTATAAAAGGATGTGAATACTGTCTGTTCTAATCAATTTGGGATCTCGGAGCTTCTCGAGACCAGGATTACGCCAAATCAGCTGTATGGAGTCATTTTATGTTCGTGTCCGGTTGTTTTTTTTTTAATCAAGTCTCCATCCTCTTCAGATGTTCAGGAGAATACTGCAACTCTGTTTTGTTGTGAAGCTCCAGAAATGTTTCGGGGATTCTGTGTTCATTCCGTATGTAATCAGACACGTTTTTGGAGAGCTTACGAATACGAACGAAAAGCAATACCACCGGAAATGTTTGGGGTTAGTGTAGCTACAATTCAATCAATCTGATCTGAGCAAAGACATCAGAATTGAACAGTGAGGCTAGTGATGTGAACCCAGCCTAAGAAACTTCACCCGACTCTCCATCAGGATTGTAGATCTTTCAACTGCATAAGTTTAAGGGACTTTAGGGGGAAACTATACGTGTGTCACATGACATGGCATTCACATGTTTCCACTTCACACATCCTCAAAATATGTCACCAACTGACTCACCCAACTTTGAAATCTTAGCAACCGAGCTAACAGAGTTTCCAACACGGAGCTCGCTCTGGTTTGTGTGCAGAAGAGTCTTTGGATCAAAGAAATCGAGCTGACAGGTCCGTAACCTGTCATAGCTGCTCTTTAATTATCAAACTGGCATTAATGAAAAATTTGTTGCATCTGAGGACAGACATAGAGAGGTTTGATTGCTGCCAGGCGGCAGCAATCAAACGTCCATGGCTCTGAGTCGGAGAGGCAGAGCGAGGCCCGGTTTACGATCCAGCCGGTAGTTTACACAGGATAGTTTGGCATTCATATAATTTTCCATGTATTATGAGGTAAATCCCAGAATTTTATCGTTCCGGGAAGCCGACACGAGGCACATAAACGAGGCATTCTTTAGCCAAAAGTAAACATGTTTTTTGTTTTTTTTTGCATGGCCTCTCAGTAATCAGGGATACTAGGGCTCCCTAGACTCTCCTATTTTAATTGACTTTAGCCTGCAGGAGGCTTGTGTCCATTCAAACCTTTCTGGGCAGAGAGCAGATGAGGGAGGGAGGGAGGGAGGAGAAGAATGTGAACAGAGCTCCCTCAGAAACTACAGAGTGCAGCCCACTAGAGTCGTTCTTGTTAGTTTGCTCGTGGTCTTTGTTCTTCTTTCAGCCCTTCTGGCTAAACGTCTTCAAACAAGCCGTTTGGGGGCCGTGAATCTTTCCCACAGATTTATAGCAAAAATTGGGCTTCATTTTTACAGTTAGTGGGGGAATAAGTGAGGACGTGTGTGTGACGTGATGACTGGTTGTGTGTGGACATTAGTGACCATGCCATGTGGGGCGATGCCAGGTGGGAGTCCGGGTTTGACAAGGGAGCAGGTGTCTATTAGATACAGAGCAGAGAGGGAGGGAGGGAGAGAGGCAGGGAGGGGGAGGATCATAAGTCTTGGCATCTGCCTTACCTGCTGCCTCCCTTCAGTCCTCCTGCCAGTAAACAGAGGGAGAGAAGGGAGGGAGGGGGTGGGGGAAGACGAGCAGGCAGCAAGTGAATGAGCGACCTTTTTTAATGGTATCCATTCAGGTCTTGTTCTGGGGCTTAGGGGCTCACCTCTTCATCACGGTTGGTTTAAACACCATTTTAAAAGATCAGCGAGTTACAACCACATATTTACTTCCACCTGAATATAATGGATTATTTGCAAATCATTGCAAAGTAAACATGTCATTGTTGAAATCCTTCCTTTGGATAAGCTGAACATGCTGTCAACAGTTTTTATGGGGACTATAAAAACACACACGGTGCTAAAAGGAGTCTCACTGTAAATACCCCTTGTTCTGATTTACAGCTCACTGTCCGCTGACAGATGTACTGGTAATGAGATACGAGGGCCTCGCCTCCATGGTTTGCACTGGAGATGACTTGGAAACAGCCCAAACTGACCAGTTCTTGCAGTCTCCATGTGGTGCATCTCTGGGCTTCCATCGGTCTAGCCTAAATGATGACCCATTCTTTTGTCCTGTAGTCACCAAAGTAAATAATTGGACCCATTTTTAACAACGAGCAGCAAAAGAAGGTGTTAATCTAAATGTTTGACTGTTTCTGGTGTTGTATTGTTTTAACAGGGACTAGCAGTAGCCCTCATTGATGTGTCAGTGTTACAAAAGCCCAGTGGAGATGCATTGGTAGGGCAAGGAGGCGTTAACCGTTTCTTACCATTGGTTGTGCTGCATCGCTGCCTCTACCGAGGAGGTCATGTCTTCATCGCTGTTTGTCACTTAGTTAGCAGAATATTTCAACAAGTTTTTGAGGCGGACCCAGGAAGTTTTGGCAGCCTTGGCAGAGGCTCATAGCGCTCCATTGAAAAATATTCAACAGATCTGTATACATATGAGTAAAAAAAGATGTTTGACCCTTTTTCACAGCGTGTTCGAGGTTTTGAACTCACCGCTCTGTAGAAGTTATTGTTGTTCCGCCTCTGAGCGGAGGCAGTAACATCACCAAATAGACGTCTGGGTGTGACTTTTTGAAAACGTGATACGAGTCCCACAACCTGGGGGTTTGAAAATCAGCTAGTAGCAGTTAGCAGCTAACTCATAGAAGAAAATCAACCCAAAATGTTTTCAAATTGGGGAGACGTGGTCAGATCAGAGAGCTCCGAACCCTCAGAGCAGAGGACGAGATAAACCGCCATGTAGCAGGGATGGTAAATGACTGTTGTTGTTTTCTTGTTGTTTTCTCATTGACACATATGTAAAATGTCACACTAGACGCAGACAATTCTGTGTTTTACATCACACCTCTTCTGTTTGCTGTCTTTTCGCGCTCTGGAGCGACATCATGCGGCGTTGGCTTTGTCTGTGTAAATAAAGGCGGCGTAGAGAAGGTTGCAGAGTGATTGCACAATCTCTGTTTAAAAGGGCTGATGTTTCCAGACATATTCCATGTTCCTTTATGTAGCTGAACATTCAAAGACCAAATCCCCGAGACAGATACATAACAATGGCCTTTTTAATCTTAGTAGGCCAAAAATAACTGAGTCAAGTGTATCTGTTGGCCTTCTGTCTGTACATGTGGTGAAAGGTGGGTTGGGGGAGCATTATCATTGGAAAAGAGCATTGAACAACTGTCAGGGATGCACTCCTCGTCGTTTGTCATGCCTCCCCGAGGGGCTTCATGACGGAGCGAGGCTGGAAACTGTAGGACCAACTAGTGAACCACCCATCTAGTCCCAACAGATGCGTTTACAGCCCTCAACTGTGGCTGACCATCAGAGCTGCACAGCTGAGCACCAGAATATCAATACGGCTCAGACTCAGCCGGGCCCCTGGGACCATCTACAAGGCAAACAGCATAGGCCCCTGTCCTTATGGAGGACCGGGAGACGTATGTAAACAGAGCAGAAAGAGGCTCTGTATACCAAACGGCGGTTTGATTCACTCCAGAGAAGTGATTCTGAAGAGCCAACCCTAAACATCTCCAGTTTTGGCTCTTCTCCGGGAGGCAAACAGATGAGCCGTCTGTAGGAGGAGAGGAGAAGAAAACCCTTTTGTGTCCGGCGTCCATGCTGTCCTGAGAGATGCTCGGATGACGGAGGAGTAGGGAGAGACCGGGATGTGGAAGTTTATCCTCTGAGTCAATGAGGAGGTAATTTAGTGTGGTGATAAAGCCTTTATCTAATGCCGGGGTAGAATTATTCCCTCTTTCTCTCAGATATGTATTTCTGTTGGTGTCGGTGTGGAACGAGGATCCCGTTACAAACATAGATATAAACATAGAAGAAGTGCAGGTTACCTCTCGTTGGAAGAGAATAATGGGACCTAATTGAGCTGTAACATGCTGGCTAGTAGCCAGACCCTTGAATTGAAAACTCACTCCATCAGAAGGGGGTCTGGAGAGAGGGGAGGGCGCAGGACGTTCTAACATAGATGTGAAACTCATAAACCTATTACCCGGTTCCATTTAATTAAAGCTACCTACAAATCTGCTTGCGAGGGTGATGTTTTCAGAGGAAGAGCACCTTTTCTGTCAACCGAAGCACAGCCGGTGTAAAGTCAGATCAATCCTCTGGAGGAGCAGCCTGTCTCCTGGCACCTGCCTTGCCAAAAACAGGAGGAGGAAGGAGGGGGGGGGGAGAAAAAAGAGAGGGAGCACGAACGGATGGGAAGGAGGAAAAACCCAGCTGCCTCTGCGCCCGAGCCCCGTGCTGCTTTTTAAGGGAGGGGGAGGGAGAGGGAGAAAGAGAGAGACTCCTGGCACCATCTGTACTCGTCTTTTGTATTCCAGTCCTCATCTTCACACAGAGCGAGGCTGGTGTGCTCAAATGAAAGGAGAGGAGGTGCCTTTTTGGAGTGCAATGAGAGGAGAAGGTGTGTTTTTGTCCTCGGATATTCGGCGCACTCAGAGGACATCTTGTGTCCTATTTATTTGACCTCTGTGGGTTAAAATAAGCCACCGTGGCGTCTCTCTTTCGTGTGTCAGCGAGCTCTGCGCTCTGTTTGCAAGCACTCATGTGTGGTCAAATCTCTGGGTTGCCATGTTTGTGATGGGAGTCAGAAGCTTTTGTTTGTTCCTCCCTCCCATCAGCCCCATTAGCCTGATGTCTCCTGTCTCACAGACTCACTCAGCCTTTCTTTTTAATCTCTCCCGTGCTGCGGCGGCAGGATGGACGGCCTGCACTCCTGCGCTGTCTGCTGTCATATTGACACGGCTTTTTGAGCGAACCTGCAGCTGAAATCACACACCCTCCCTCCCTCACTCGTCAGTCAGCCTAGAAGTGATGTGAATCATGGGAGGCGGAGGCTGCATCCCCTTCTTCTTCCTCTGACACCACAGAGAGAGGCTAGAAAGGAGGGAGCGGAAAAAGGAAAGTGAGTCTTTTGTAGTTGGCACAGTGCAAAAACATGCACTGCAGATGAAAAGCATATGATGTGATCAAACGCGTTCTGTGGTGACTGCCTAACCAGGCGGTAGGTACAGTAGAGGTAGGAGAGACGGGGGAGGGCTGGAGTCCATCTGCAGGCCCAGACTGACCTCTAGTGGCCAGAAGCTGCAGTGACATCTGTGAGATCTGTCATCATAAAAGCTCCTTTTGTCTCAGACTGTAAACAAGATAAAGCCATTTATTTATGTCTCTTAATCTGTACTGTGTAGATGATTTGGACGCTGAGCTGTTGGAAAGTGCACGGCTCCTTTAAATCAACCCAAAATGCAATGTTGTATTTTTAGAAAAATGTGTGTTTGGATATGCAGTAATGTCAGACATCATTTTGAGTGTGATTGTAGATTTTTGACAATCATTTGCCCTCAAAAAAACAAACATAAAAATAACTCCGTATGCATTGGACGGCATCATCCACGTTTCCAGAAGCCCTGAGATCCAAATTAATTTAAAAAGATGTTATTTATATACTGTGTGTATATATATATATATATGTATATATATATATATATTAAAAAGTAAGTAACAATATATATATATATATACATATATATATATATATATATATATATTGTTACTTACTTTTTAAGCTCAAATCTTCACTTTGGCCTCGAAGCTAAAAGCAGTAGCACACTCTCCATTTCAGGTGGCAGGTAAACACCTGCGGCACATATCCATGTGTTTGAGCTTGTGCACCCACTTTACTCATAAATATGAATGTGATGGTTCTAATACATGGTTCTACTTCTTCATGTATATTTGTATTATGAAATTGTGGGATAAAATGTATCCCGAGTGACATCCTGTACGCCTGTTTTATTGAAGATATTTGCACAGACTGTGTGATTTATCTCATAGTATTTTGCAGTAAAGACTTCATACATCATTCCTACATTCCTGTGAAACCACAACGTTCCTACGTTGTGGTTTCGTCTGCCCTCCTCCTCCTCCTCCTCCTCCTCCTCCTACATACAGGTTGTTTCTCACAGACCTCCTCTAACTCTGCCCTCTCTCTCTATAGCTCTTCTGTCCTCCTGGTGTGAGGAGCTCGGGCGCCTCCTCCTCCTCCGTCACCAGAAGAACAGACAGAACGAGCCTCCAGGAAAGGTGCCCATGCAGCCCCCCATGAGCTCCATGAAGCCCAGCCTCTCACACGGGTCAGTGGAAGTTAATAATTACAGCACTATATTTGTGCATTTCAACAGGAAGAACATGCTTTTATTTATAAACCTGACAATAAAACCTTTGTATTTCTTTATCTTTCACCCCTTGCAAATAGACTTGGTGTGAATGTACTTTACAAATATTTGTGCAGTGACGCAGGCCCTACTTCATGTGTTTTGTCCCCTACAGAGATGGCTCTTTTCCCTACGACTCTGTTCCCTGGCAACAGAACACCAATCAGCCTCCAGGTTCATTGTCTGTGGTGACCACCGTGTGGGGCGTCACCAACACGTCACAGAGCCAGGTGAGTTCCTTTACCTGCATCTGATAAGATAGTAAAACTGGCTGACCTTAATTTGACTCCTGGCAACAAAGGGAAGTATCTGGGTGGGCATTTGGTTTTTATGGGTGTGCAGGTTGTTACCCTGCAGCTGAAAGTGAGGCTTCCATAAAGTCACGTGGTGCAAGCATAAGAATATTTCATTAATTAATAAGTAACTGCAGATATTAAAGTCATTCCTACCTTTAAACCCTCCTGGTATCATGTGTGGCAAAAGTTTTAATTGAACTTGTTTTGATTGTTAGCCAGCATGCTAACCTCAGACATCAGACGTTGACATTGTTTTAATGTTGAAACATCCAAAGGTTACACACATTTATCTCTCTGTGTGCCAACAGGTGTTGGGGAATCCCATGGTTAACAACAACAATCCCATGAACCCTGGGGGAAACCCTATGGGCTCGGGGATGTCTGGTAACAATCCAGGGATGAACTCTCCTCAGTTCCCTGGTCCTCAGCAGCAGTTCCCAAACAAAGGTAACACCAACCAGGGCTACATGCAGCAGGGCATGTACGGACGGCCCAACTACCCCGGAGGAGGAGGCTTTGGTGGCAAGTAAGTGGACGGCGTCTTCCTTCAAAGAAATAACTCTGACACTCCTCCAGCATGATGGGTCTGAGTTGACTTCCTGTGTTCTCTTGCTCTCTGACATAGTTACCCTGGAGGGCCGAATGCTGGACCTGGAGGAATGGGCATCCCTCCGCACTCCCGTCCTCCGTCAGACTTCACCCAGCCTGCCGCTGCTGCCGCAGCTGCTGCAGTTGCTGCAGCCGCCGCCACGGCAACCGCCACCGCTACAGCGACCGTAGCTGCCCTGCAAGAAACCCAGAACAAGGACATGAACCAATACGGACCGGTAGGACAAGACTAACAGCCGATAACACCTTAGGGCTGTGTATTTATTGGCAAGAACGTGACGAAATTATACGTATCTCGATATTGGTTACGATTAAATATATTTTGATACACTACCAAGGCGAATAATTGCAATTTTCTTCAATTTTGCTGCATAAAAACTTTTTATTTCTGCAATCTCAACAATGGTATCATAACACAAAACATATAGTATATGAAATATACTAATCTTTGTATGAAATCTATTATCTAAAATCAATACAGTGTTACCGTATCACAATATACATATCGCGATACTCAAGTGTACCGATGTGTTTTAACCACTATAGCATCTATATGCTAACATCTGTGTTCATAAATGAAAGTAATGTATTTTTGTTAACCCTTCAGTTGATTTTCTTCTTCTCTGAGTTAGCTGCGAACTGCTACTAGCTTCTTTTTAAATCTCCTGGCTATAGGTTGCACACGTAACATGTCGACGACTCACAAGCAACACTTGCCACATTGATAGTCGACTCACAGATGGCTGATTGAACCCATTTTGTCTTCCAGATGAGTTCCTCTTTCCAGATGGCACCCAACCAGCCGTACAACAGCCAGTTCATGAACCAGCCTGGACCCCGCGGCCCTCCATCCCTCCCTGGAAACATGGGCTCAGGCATGAATGCATCCAACATGAGCGGGCCCCCCATGGGAATGAACCAGCCCAGAGGCCAAGGCATGGCGCCTTTCGGGGCTCACGGCCAAAGGATGCCCCAGCAAGCCTATGCAGGACCCCGGCCTCAGGGCATGGGTATGCCGGGCATGAAGAGACCATACCCTGGGGAGGTGAGTGGATGTGAATTCAACACTTTTCACCTTTAAGTTTTAGCTGTATGTTGACTATATGATTGTCATTACAGCCAAACTACGGTGGGCAGCAGTATGGACCAAACAACCAGTTCCCTAACCAGCAGGGCCAATACCCCACACCTAATGCCTCCAGACCGCTGCCGTCCCCCAACTACCCTGGTCAGAGGATGCCAGGACAGCAGGTACAGGGCCAATACCCGCCACCTAGCGGTGCCATGGGCCAGTACTATAAGGTAAAACAACACTGCCATTCAGCAGAGAAAAATATGGTGAAGTATGTACAAATGTAGGTGAAAGTTTTTAATCTGTTTTTATCACATTACAGCAAGAGCCACCCTTTAACGGCCAAACAAATAACTTCTCTGGGACTGGATATCAGTACAACCAGGGTAATATGAACGGGGTAAGTCCTCCTTTATACCCGTGGTTTCACCACTTTTGGCTGTCCTGTTTGAATATTTGATTTACTCATCAGTTGTCTTCAATGCAGCCGCCCAGACCAGTGGGGAACTACCCTCACTCCCCAGTGCCAGGCAACCCAACGCCTCCAATGACCCCAGGAAGTAACATCCCACCGTACCTGTCGCCAACTCAGGACGTGAAGCCACCCTTCCCTCCTGACATCAAACCAAATATCACTGCTCTCCCTCCCCCTCCAGGTCAGTAACTGGAAAATGATCCAGAAAGTTTTATTTGTTTAAAAGTTCACAGAGGTCTGACCGTTCTTCAACCCTGCAGCCATCCACAACGAGGAGCTGCGCCTGACGTTCCCAGTGCGGGATGGGGTGGTCCTGGAGCCCTTCAGGCTAGAACATAACCTGGCTGTCAGCAATCATGTCTTCCACCTACGGCCATCTGTACACCAGACGCTCATGTGGAGGTAATCACATTGAAACATCACGAATCAACACGCAGTGTTTTCAGATCATTTATTTCCTGTTAGAGCTTCATGATACAGTAGTTTTCTCTTCTTCGCCCTCCCTTTAGCTCTCTGTGAACATTTGGCATTTCATACCATCCAACAAAACATTCTCTGGCTCAGTGAGGTTATTTTCACACCTGTAGTTCAGTTCATTTGTTCTGGACCAATGATCCGGTTCCTGTTCACACTGACGTTTTACAAACGGACTAAGAAGAGTAATCAAAGATCAGACAGCTGGACAGTTTTGGCAGCTGTCATCCTGATTGGGGCAGTTATGGCTTAGGTGGTAAGAGCGGTCGTCCACTTATCAGAAGGTTGGTGGTTCGATCCCCAGTTCCCACAGTCTACATGTCGAACTATCCCTGAGCAAGATACTGGACCCCAATTTGCCCCAGGCTGCCCACTGCTCCTGAGGGATGGGTGAAATGCAGAGAAAGAATTTTCCCACGGCGACAATAAAGTGTAGCTTATCTCAGCATTATCAGGACATGTTGGATTGGTGGGCTTTGGCGGAGGTTTCGGCTCTTCTGAGTGCCATTCTGGCTAAAAGCCTTTTCTGGAGGATTTTTTGAATTCGGATGCGGATCTAAGGACAGAAGATGTCGAGCTGTATTTTTTCTCTTCTATCGTAACACTTACGAATTTCTACTCTTTTGTTGCTCATCTGTGCAGATCGGACCTGGAGCTGCAGTTTAAATGCTACCACCACGAAGACCGTCAGATGAACACCAACTGGCCAGCGTCTGTCCAAGTCAGCGTGAACGCCACACCGCTCACCATTGAGCGGGGCGACAACAAGACCTCCCACAAACCACTGCACTTGAAGCACGTATGCCAGCCTGGAAGGAACACGATTCAGATCACAGTCACTGCCTGCTGCTGTGTGAGTGCTCAGCTCTTCAGAACTGATAAGAAGGTTTACAAATCCAGACGCAAAGAATAGTCAGACATAAAAAAAACATGGATGATATTTCATGCTAGAGCCTAGAACCAAATTTAAAAGAAGACATTGTGGGTCTTTTTTCGTCTTAATGGTGTTGTTTCCCGCCGCAGTCGCACTTGTTCGTGCTGCAGCTGGTCCACCGGCCCTCAGTTCGCTCAGTCCTCCAAGGCTTACTGAAGAAGAGGCTTCTGCCTGCAGAGCACTGCATCACCAAAGGTACAAACACAGGAACGCAGCCACCTTTTGGAACCTAATGCCCCGATCACTCTCCTTGCTTACACACTATATTTATCTCCCTCTGCATCACAGTCAAGAGGAACTTTAGCAGCGTAGCGGCGTCATCGGGCAACGCAACGCTCAACGGAGAGGACGGCGTGGAGCAGACGGCCATTAAGGTTTCCCTCAAATGTCCAATCACCTTCCGGCGAATACAGCTTCCAGCCAGAGGCCATGATTGCAAACACGTTCAGGTATTAAAAAACACGCTGAGGATCAGACATCTGACCCCTGAAGTGAAGAAGATTTAAAACGGTAATATAATAATAAAATAACTTCTGTTCTCGTTCTTGCAGTGTTTTGACTTGGAATCATATTTACAACTGAACTGTGAGCGGGGGACATGGCGATGTCCTGTATGCAAGTAAGTTTATCCACCTAGTAAGAAACAGAAGTAAGACACAGCTCAGCAAAATGAAATTCATGAGAGAAACGTTCCAAGAACAACTGTGAGCGAATCAGGTTCCCAATATTTTCCAATATGTGTAAAGGTGATACTGATACATAGTGTTCATCATTTTAAGCCCCGCCTCTTTTCTCTCCACAGTAAAACTGCGTTGTTGGAGGGACTGGAAGTGGACCAGTACATGTGGGGAATCTTGAACGCCATTCAAAAGTAAGCTGAGACAAGAAACTGTGTCATACATACAGTATTTACCTTAATTTCCGCATATCTTAATCATTTGATATTTCACCAGCTCGGAGTTTGAGGAGGTGACCATCGACCCGACTTGTAGTTGGCGGCCGGTGGCTATCAAATCCGACATCCACATCAAAGAGGACCCAGATGGACCACTGGCCAAGAGGTTTAAAACGATGAGCCCCAGCCAGATGATCATGCCCAATGTGATGGAAATGATAGCTCAGCTCGGCCCCGGACCGTCGCCGTACCCGTTACTGTCCTCGCAGCAAGGAGGCAACAGCAGCGAATACAGTGGCCAAGGTAGGAAACAGACATACGGTCCTTTTCTACATGATAAACAGTAAGAAATGTATGCTGGGTATTTACTGGTTTTTATTTCATGTGCCAGGCAACAGTTACCAGGGGCATGGGAACTTTGACTTCCCTCACGTCGCCCCCGGTGGTACGTCGATGAATGATTTCATGCACGGTCCCCAGCTGTCTCACCCGCCTGATGTTCCCAGCAGCCTGATGGCCCAAGACAAGCCGCTCTCCCACAACATGTCCGACTCAGTGAGTTCTCCCTTCCCTTCTTTTCTTCTTCTTTGTTTCCGTACTTGTTTGTCGTGCCTTGCTTGTATTGTAGCTACGCTGCCCCCAAACATTTCCGGTGGAATTGCTCCATTTCATCCGTAATCTCTCTGAAAACGTGTCCGATTACGTACAGAATAAACGCAGAAGGCTCCGTCCGTCTCCATATCGTCTTTAACCTAGAGATTAATGGGCCTTCAGAGTGCACCACCATGCTGAACGATCATGTTCATTTTGTGCTACTCTTTTCTCTGTGCGATCGATCCCTCAGTATCAATACTTCCCCGCTCTCTTTGCAGATACCTCACTCTGTCAGCAACGACCAGTCACACGGTCCAATGCAGCAGAGCTTACACGCATCTCCACACCCTGGGAGCCAATCAGGGCAGCAGCTCCACCACAGCGGGCCTCCTCAGCCGTCACGACAAGCTCCGCCTCCTCAGCAACAGCAGCAGCCACAGCAGCCCGGCCCCAACAACCATCCCCATGGCGACTTGGCCTTCAACCCTTCCAGCAGCTTGGACGGCCAAGCAGGGTCGGACATGCCTGAGCCGTCTTTAGACGTGAGTCCTGACATGCAGCAGAAATGTTCAGCGTCAGTCTTAAATAATCCGTCTTCACTCCAACGCCTGACCGAATGGGTTTTTTTACAGCTTCTTCCAGAGCTGGCCAACCCAGATGAGCTGCTGTCGTACCTGGACCCTCCGGACCTCCCCAGCAATAGCAACGATGACCTTCTATCGCTCTTCGAAAACAACTGAGGCAATTCAGACCCATGAACTTCTCTGACTGCCTGCAGCGTCGCCAAGGCGGTCGCTCAGTACTTGATAAACACAAAGATGCACTCCCTTTCTCTTCTTCCTCTTGTACAGTTTTCATTGGCCAGCACAGATTGACTGACAGAGGTCAAAACTCAAAGACACGGCGGGATCTCGCCCCGTGGCAATACTTCTGAACTGTGCAGCTATCGGTTGGTTTCTTATTTTACGCCACACACAGGTGTTTGTGTGCACATTAGGAACCTGTTGTAGCATTTTTTTATTCATGATTTGTTTCCTTTTGAGAAGAAAAAGGAATTTGCTGTATAAAACAGACTGAAACAAGCCAGCGCTATCTGGCCAGTGCATTTTAAATCCATACTGTTATTCCAGTCTGAGAGGCTTCCTGGTGTCACAGCTCCATTCCCTGACTGGCCTGGTTAGTCGCACCGTTTCTGTCCATCACACATCATTTAAAAGCACAAAGAGATTTTGGCAATGAAAAGAAAAAAAGAAATCAGTGTATGTCTCTTTGACAGAAGTGTTTTTAAAATTTAAAAGAATTTTTGGGAATGATTGGCTTCCACTTTTTCCACAATTTGATATGTATTTTTGTGAAAAAGAGATCCCATCTTTCATTCCTCTGAGGTTTGAGAGCTGGAACGGAGATTTTGTCCCCACTTTAAAGTTTCTACCTGCACATATGGTTTAGTTATCATCCTCCTGCACAGAGGAGTGAATCTGAAGGAAAGGAAAGGTACAACATGAGAGGTTTGGGCTCCTGTAACGATCCTGCTGCGTTTATTATTGCTTGCTGCTACGACTCCTTCCATACCGTCTGCTCCACATGAGCCCCGATGTCGCTCATGTCAGCGTTTATTTTGCAATATCTCTCTCCCTGTTAAATGATGTGCTGTTTAAGTAGTCTACAAAGTGCATGTGTGCCAAGCCCTTGTCTAGTGCTGTTCCACGTGGTAAAAAACAGAGTTAGTGTGGATTTTCCTTTTTTAGTATGATTTATTTGACACTAACATTGAAGGGATAAAGCTGAGGTCAGCAATACATTTATCGTGTTTCTGCTGGATAATCTTGTTTTCGTTGCTGCGTCATTTAAACTAATTTTTTTGGGGGGAAACTGCTCAACATCACCAAAGTTAGAGGATGAGAATGGAGACGTTTGTGTTTGTTTGGTCCTGTGTAAGACTGCGAGTGTAAGTGTGAGTGTTTCTGTTAGTGTGATGGGAGGTAATATTGATTTAAGGGGAGGACAAAGTCAGTTTATCCATCACTGCTGTTCAACAAATGGCTTTTAAAGGAACAGGACACCCAAAAATAAAATATCAGTTACACTCACGCTGATGGAAAGTCGGGTGATGACAAAAACATTTGTGGAGCTTTGCAGTAAAACAGTGTTGCAGCATTTTGGTAGTTACAACCACCAGAAGGTTTGTTTTTACAAATGTGGACTAACATGATCGCAAAAAGTCACAAAAGTGATTTTTTAAACGATACTTAAATGACAATGAAGCAAACAACCCAAATGGCAAAACAAAAGGCTGATTGGCCAGTCAAAACAAAAGAAACAGAAATAAAGCCACAAAAACAGGAAAAACAAAAGAAACACCTAAAGAGGAACGACCCTCAGACAACATCACAATGTTCAACCCAGTAAATCAAATTTAGGGATTTCCGACCTCTAAAAAACATGATCGACAGGTAAAACGGTGTGGATGCCCCGATGATCGGCCAGTAGACTAGTGTTTTAATATTACTATTCTTCATGGGGTCCGTGCAAGAAAATGTTAGGGAGAGAACGTAGGGCAATCAATACGAGTCTCCAACTTACCCTATAGTGGTGAGGATGTAAGACTCAAAACAACTGAAGAAGACGGGGACTTGTTTTAAATCAAACGTGAAATGACTCCATGCAGCTCATACGGCGTAATCCAAATCTCCAGAAGCCACGAGATTCCAAATACATTTGAAAAGACTTGACTTACACAATTGTCTCAAATGAAATATTCACTGTAGCTGCTAAGCTAACAGCATTAGCACCCACCTGAGGATGGTGCACAAGCTCGAATGCTCCAGTAGACAAAATCAAGGAGAATTTGCGATCTCTACATACCTCATTACGGCCTATATGCACGCGGTCAAGCCACCTCAGATGGGGTTCGCAGTATCATATTTACCTTAGAGGCTACAGCACGATTTCAGCAAACAGTGTGAATAACGTCTTTTCAAATCTTGACTTGGACGACACCGTACGAGCTGCATTGAGTCTTTTTATGTTTGTTTTTTTCAAAACAAGTCCCCATCTTCTTCAGTCATTTTGAAGAATGCTGCAGCGCTGATTTGCTCCTCAAACGTTCATAGAATTAAGAACTTCACCCGACTCTCCCTCCAGATGGGGCCTAGCAGATAACGACTGAATTTTCACTTTTGGGCGAACTGCTCCTTTAAAGCAGACCTTTCGCCACATTTGTTTTCAGTTTCACATTTTGAGGAGATTGCTGTTCAGTATGCAAATGTATTATTTTTAAAGAAATGCTATTGTACTGTAAATATCATTGTGAATATTTTTGTATCATCTTGATCATGTTTGTCCTTTTGATCATTAGTCGTCCATCTAACCGTGTTCGCTCCCGTCTAACCACTGACTTTGTTTGTAACCAGCATACGACTCACCTGTCTCATAAGCTACTTCCTGCAGGTCGCCATGCTCTCTAGTCACTTTCCTCCCAGCACACCCTGTCTCACACCTGCAGACAGGTGTCTCCCCCCCCTTCCCTGCATCGGCTCCAGGTGATTGTGCATCATAGTGTTCAGAGCTCAGTCTGACGTTTTCTGATTGAAAATGTTGTCTATTCATGAGTTTATGTTAACATTTTATCAGTGATACTGAAGAGTAATGGTTTAAAAAGATTGCTTTCAGTGTAATTAGTGAGCTATGTGAATATCATAATTGTTGTCAATACACAGTGGTATTTTAAAGATATATCACAACCATATTTTAAAGAAATCCATGATATTGTTTATATTTTTGTTATAGAAAATTTGGCTTTTTTAAAAGCACGAGACCATAAACATTTTTATCCCCTTTTTAGTTTTGGTAAATTATTTTGTACTGGTTTTTCTTATTAATCTGTAAGGCTAGAAATCCAATTTCTTTCCACTCTGTGTAATGGTTTTATGTGAGCATTATTTTAAACGTCATTTAAGAACTATTATATGCAACACGCTGACATGTTGTTTCATATTTATGTCACAAAGAGACATCAAATAATCGATTCACTGCCACACTTTAATGTTTTTCGCTATATGAATTGAAACTTTTCATCGATCCCATGGAAACCATTCTCATCTCATAGTTTGTTCTCATTTTAAAGTGGTTGAGAAGGCAGCAGCCAAAATCTTTAGTTGCACAATCACAACAGAGGGTCATTTCTTTGGGGGAAGTTGTTTAAAATATAAAATGAAAATAAAAACAGAGAGTAAGGGCACGCTCGTCGATCTGGCCTGGAAATGATTTTCCAAGCAAGGCTAGAACAAACGTCCCAACATGCCTGTATATATGTAAATGAATATAGAGACATGTGAACTGAATTGTATTCATGTTCCCTGGGAATGTGCATTGTTTCTTCAGAATAATAAAAAGCTTGCAACCCCTCTACTGGAAGTGGCTGAATATGGAAAATGAAACTCGTTAGTTAGTGTCTGTCGGTATCTCAGCATTTTGTTCCCCCTGCTGTAATATACTTTCACCTCTTTCGTTAGGGGAACTGGGACAGCTATGTTTTACATGTAATATTTAGCTTAAGTGTTCTAGTCTGTCACCTGCATACTCTGAGGTGCTAAAGCCTAAAAAAAGAAGAAAAAAAACAAGGTTACAAAGAAAATAGTTTGGGAGAAAGATGGAGGGAGGGACGGGTCCAGAAGATTGTAACCGAATCCATAGTTTGTACAATTTTTGATATCATGAGCAGTTGGAAAAATGATACAATCTAAGGTGATTCATGCAATGTGGCCATTGTCTCTATTGTGTACATTGTATGTACAATCATTTCATATTCTAAACTGGTCAGAAAATAAAGGAACTAATTGTGATTTTTAGTCTTGCAGAACTGTATGTAGTTAGATGATGTGACATCCTAATATTTATCTAATAAATATGTATTCAGATGATACCTGTATGCTGTGGTCTTGTCTTTTGTGCACTTGCAGCATAGTTTAGTTATTAGGCCCACAGGCTTTCTATCTAAGCAGAAAGTGTAAATTATGGGTGTCAAATTTGAATTAATCTAACTTTTCACCGCTGGGAATGTGACAATTTAAGAAATAATATAACCAGAGTTGCCTTTTCAAGGGGGAGGGATTGTAACTTTATGGTCTGTGATAATGTTAAATTCTGTGATGAGGTTAAAATGATTAGATTGTCAGAAATTACATCGATAAGGATTTACGTAAATTAAAAATTATTATTAAAATTAAATCAAAAAAATGATATAATAATTAAAAATGGTCTAAAGGGTATCACATGTTAGAAATATGAGAGCATGTTTATTGCACTTTTTCTGCTTTATTCTTTATTGTTAAATTTAAACACTAGTGAAAAACACATGTGATCAACAAAATTATCTTAGTCTGATAGTCTGAGATCAATTGCTTCTGTCTGGGGTTCGTATGTTTTCCTTTTCAGACTAAAGGTTTTTAGCAACTTAATTAACAACTTGAACATGAAAGTGTATAACAAGAGAAGTGGCAATTTAATGTTCTAATGTCTATGACATACAAAGTACAAGACGGAGCGGACGAATAAAAACAAAGCTGAGAATTATTAATTAATTGTAAATATATTAAAACTGGAAACGGGGGAAAGAGACACAAAGTAACAGAAAATTTTAGAATCTACCAAGTATTATAATTACATTTAAGACAAGTTCATACTTTTTATTTTTCCAGATGATAACAAAAATGATGTCCTCCTATGAAAAATCTGTCAAATCACATCCAGGAGAACAGCCAATAATGAATATCATCCCAGAAAGCTTTTCAATTCATACAGTCATAAAATAAATGGTCTGTTGACTCCATATCTATATCACAGAAAGTAACAGCTACAGTCCTGTCTAAGGAATTCTCTAGAAGGATAAATACCTGAGAGGATGTGTTTGGATTTGATGGAAGGTTTTTAAAGAAACAACAAATAACATTGTAATAAAATTATCTGGAATTATTAGACTTAAAGTGTCATTGAGGAAAAACATCTCGTCACTCTCATGATTATTTCTCCCTGCTTTTACCTGAAATTTAAAAAGAAAAGAAAAGAAAAACTCGAGTAAAATGGCTCTGATATTTCCTTTTTGTAAAAAGATTTTAAAAACCTACAACAACCAGAATGCAATGCGCCGCAGCGGACCAATAAATGCTCCGGCCGGTGCGTGACGTCCTACAATTTGGGCGGTGCTTGGTTTTGGCTTTTCCGTTTTGAAACAGTATGGCGGCCGGCTGTTATATGACTGATAAACTATCAATTCTAGATTTTTTAAAAACATAAATATTTTTTATTATATTTTTATATTTTGACAGCTGCTATGGGTGGAGTTTAATGTGTCATTGCTATGAATCACATTTACTCTCGCGAGGTTTCACTCTTAACGAATCTACTTCCTGTGTCGTAACAAAAACTTCCCCTCCGCTTACATGTGAGTGTGGCTTCGGCCGACTGTTGACCTGAGGAACCAGAGGAGCCACATTATCTAATAAAATGTTACTTCTATCAAACAGAATTAAGTTATGTTCTCTGGCGTTTACCGCCGCGCGCCTGTACAGCAGCGGGCCGGTAGCAGCGAACAAAAACCCGACGGTTTACTTTGACATCGCCGCAAACAACAAGCCTCTGGGAAGGGTAACCTTCGAGGTGAGAGGATAAAACATCACATTCATTTTGATCATGTTTGCGAATGAATATATGAGAAAATACACATAAACATCGCCGCCTTTTTCTTTCCCTTCTGCAGCTCAACGCGGACGTCGTGCCAAAAACCGCAGGTAACCAATAATCGTCTCATATTCTACGTTTTCACATCGTGGAAACGTGTATGTACAAATTTTAAATGAGTTTCTTGATAAACTGAAGGCTAAAAGGGGACAGTTCACTCAAAAATGAAACACACATAATTTACCTCATACCTGTAGGGTTTGTATCCCATTGGTTTGCTGTGAGTGGCTGAGTTTTGAAGATATCAGCTGCAGCACATGCAGGTCAAGTTATACAGTTTAAATATAATTGATCTGGATGAATTTGTTCTATCTCTAGAATATTTTTATTGTGATCTATTGTGTATTCACATTACTGTCTGCGCCCATATTTATTGTTTTTGTACATTGTTTTGTGATGTGAATTATGACGTGTGCTGCTGCCTTCTTGGTTCACAGCTCACCTTTGTGAAAGAGATCTTTGATCTCATTGGGTTATTTTTTCCTGGTTCAATAAAGGTTGAATAAAAATACAAAAATTGTCAGGAAATCACATCACCAACGTGTTTATATCTGAAAAAAAACTGTCAAATGAGAGAACTTACCTATTGGCTGTTGTAACAATATCCACCTGTTGTGTTAAATTTCACCCTGTGTCAACTCTGAATAAATTGAATTATATATACCATCATTATCACAAAAGACCGTTGCATAAGGTATAGTTACACTTTTCCATATAATGGTGCTTTTAATAGGAAGTAAAGATTTTTGCGACCGGTAATACAGTTGGAGCTGAAACTGGGTTGACATGTATGTATATGTCTGCCTTCTACTAAATATAATAGAAGTAGTTGGCTTTTTGCTTGTTTTGCTCAAAGCACCAAAAATTCAATTAAAAAAACTTGAACAAAGTGTCTTTCCAGAAATCATGATCGCGTTACTCACGATAATCCACAGAGCTTATTGTGAGCATTTTAATGAAGGACCTATTTTCTTTACGTATCACTGCACAGAAGAAAACATGCACCTCCTCATGGACAAGAGACTCATGACATGTTTTTCTACAAAGCTCCTGTCGTTTCACACAAGAGTCAAAAATCTCAAACGTTAAATTTTTTCTGAACCCAAACATTAGAGAGAAAAATCTGTTTAAGTCGACAGGAACTCTCAATTTCTATCAAAGACTTTTATTGTGAAAGAGTTGCATCTTAGATCTTGTAGAAAATGTGTCATTAGTACTGGAATTTTAATTCCTGCCATCTTTTATAATGTTTTACTGGACGAAATATTATTTTCACTAAGAAAACAGAACCTCCTTGACAGAGGTGATAAAAATATAATTTAGTTGATTTTATTTTATTAATTAAGAAGTCATATATCTGGATATCCCTTCTACGCATGGATCCCCTGGTTTTCCTGAATATTCCAGGAAACCTCCGCCCACTTTGGATTATTATCGGTGAGAGAATCTGACTGGTCATCTCTCTCATAGAGAACTTCCGAGCGCTGTGCACAGGTGAACATGGCTTTGGTTACAAGGGTTCCACTTTCCACAGGGTGATCCCTAAGTTCATGTGCCAGGTAAGATTTGCTCTTTGCTCTCTTTTTTGTCATCTAGCTGTTGCCGTTACGGTGCAGCAGCAGTGATTGGTGTGTGTTTGCAGGGTGGAGATTTCACCAACCACGATGGAACAGGAGGGAAGTCTATCTATGGATGGAAGTTTCCTGATGAGAACTTCAAGCTGAAGCACACCGGACCTGGTAACCATCCTGTTCTGTTTCTACATCCCACTGCTTCCAGAATAATAAATATTAGACTAGATCATGTCCAACAATAATTGCAGAATGAATTTCTCCTTTTCTTTCATTCATTTAACGCGACTCCGTCTGTCGTTCATCCATCCAAAGTGTGAAGTCTTTCAGCTAAAAGGACACGGATGCTCAGACTGCAACATTAAGACAGTCAGCTTTCATCACAGCAGAGTAATAATGAGGTTTAACAGCTCAGTGGGATACACAGGCTTGAAGAAGGTCAGAAAATTATACTTACTCCCTTTCTCATAGTCACTACTGCTGAGTTGAGGCAACTGTTGAGGCACAGTTGATGCTTTTTCAGCTACACGTTTCCTGCAAACACTTTGTATTTTGCACATTACCTCTCGCTCCCACAGAGGAGAGAGATGCTTAGCTGGTTATCTTAGCACAACAGGTGCTAACAATCACTGCATATCATCAGTCTGCCCAGAACACAAAAAGTCAAAGTCAAAACTATTCTCTATCCTTACCAGCAGGTGGCAGCAGGACGCTCATAGTGTTTGAATGACCAGAGAGAAGATTTTCCTTAGGACACATTTGGACTTCCTTTAGTGGGAGAAGATCTGACTAATACCATTACTAATGTTTTAATTTCTTCACTGCAGGTATCTTGTCTATGGCCAATTCTGGACCAAACACCAACGGATCCCAGTTCTTCATCTGTACCGGTGAAACAGACTGGTACGTGCAGAAAAACACATCATTGTAAGGGTTGATGTTCCTGAGGTTTTGCCACTGCTGTTCACCATTACTGGCCTTAATTGAAAGTCTGTGACTGGGTGGCCTGTTCAGGTGTCTGTGCAAAAAAACTGAAAGTAAAGTGTGCAGAATTATAAAGCAATAACTTTCCTCCTTGATATTCTTCAATGTTTTAATGAGGCAGTTCACTCTGAAATCAAACATGCATGTTCTTCCTCTTACCTGTGAGGCTATTTATCCATCTAGATTGTCTTGGTGTGAGTTTGTATAGGAATGTCTGCCCTCTTGATATAAATACTTGACTCGTACATTTTAAAACCTGAGTGTCAGTGTCTGCCAAGTAGATAGTGTGTCGTGTCTGAGGCTCGTCTCTATAACACGTCCTTTATTAAATAGGTTTGTGAAATCGTTCCCACAGTCTTAAAACTTTTGGAAAGCTTTTAGATTTTTTTTTTATAACTTTGGTTTAGTGTCCAGTTATTGCTGTTGGGGTTTTTTTCACCCTGCTGGGACTAAAAGTCCTGATTGAAGCAGTGAATTCTTATGTTTTGTCTTGACTGATGGCCTAAAACACAGTGGCATCACCCAACAAGAAGCCACGACTCAAACGGTGCATCGTGGATTGTCTCTCTGTCCGGGGGCAGTAATAACAGATCTCTTCTTTCTCCAGGCTGGATGGTAAGCATGTTGTCTTTGGCAGCGTTAAGGAAGGAATGGACGTGGTCAAGAAAGTGGAGTGTCTCGGTTCCCGGTCTGGGCGAACCTCCAGTAAGATCACTATCACAGACTGCGGAGAGCTTTAGTTGGGCTCCATGTGAGCGGAGGACACGTCTCATCTCCTGCTGTAATTTCAATGTGAGAGTGAAAGAGGCTCTTTCTTCAGTCATGGCAGAGTCACACTCCGTTCTCCTGCTGGGACTTAATATCTCTAACGCACTGAACAGTGTCCTGCTTTAAAACCTGTATGACAGAATAGATCAAAATGTGCTTTATTTGACTGACCTGTTCATTCATTAATATGCATTGATACTTGTTTGAAAAGTCGGCATTTATTTGCATAAAAATAAAGTCACATTTTCTAAAAGCTTGTTCTTGCCTTCTGTTTTTGTACTGCATGAACTCTGAGTACTATACAGATCCTTTTACTGCATCTGGTGATGATGTGGCAGCAACGGAAACATAAATAGACTTTTTTGATTGCTATTCAAAAATTCCTAAGGGTGATTCTTGCTGGGGTAGTTGGGAGTCATGGCCTCAATATCGATAATAGACGGCTGCAAACTAAAAAAAAACTAAATTGTAATTTTAATTAGTATGGATATTAATATCATTTTAATTATAACTTATAGAATAGTTGAATCATTTGTAACATCAGGACCCAGACCTTCATCAACATAGAATTCCAGTTAGGGGTTCCAGTCATGGTTTCTGGAGATGACCTAACATCATTTTGAGTTGATATTTGAATCATCAGTTTGTTTGTTTGGTAGGGTTAGACCACCAGGCTCCTGTGTGGTGAGCTCCATCACAGATGTGTTTAGAAAAGGAAGGTGTGCCACAGGGAGATAGAAGTGAGCTTCACAGGGAAATGGAGTTGCCTTGGCGGAGGTTTGCACTCTGAGAGCTGTCTAGTTTCGCTCTGTTTTTGGTCTCCACCAACTCCTTAGTGAAATTTCTGGTAAATCTGCTAAATTGTCCTCTGTGTTCACGAGGTAGTCGGTAAAGGCCCATTTATGCTAGATCTTAAAGACGGATAAAGAGCTCGCCTTCCGTACGTCTTCTGCGTTCATTCCGTATGTAATCGGTTACGTTTTTGGAGAGCTAACGGATTCAGACGAGACGGACGAAATGGAGCAATACCACTGGAAATGGTTGGGGGCAGTGTAGCTACAATTCAAGCAAGGCACGACAAGTATGTACGGAAACAATGAAGAAAAAGGTGAAATGAAAAAGTGTAAAAACAACGTTCTCAGGTCGTAGAGGGAGGATAAATGGACTTTAGCTGTTTAGTGTTGAGCAGGTTCTTACAGTGGGTTTGATAAAAATCTAAACTACAGCTGCTTAAAGGAAAAGTTTATCACTTGAACAATTGTGAAATAAAACGGTTTTACAGTTTAAGGCGTGTCCGTTTATTGGGGGATTTTATCAGCAGCTGAGGAATGAGGTCAGCGTTGCGTCATTCTTCCCGCCTCCTCCTGTTTTCCTCATCATCCTCAGTTGAATAATGATCCTATTTCACTCCTGCTCAAGTCTGTCCGGGGAAATATTTCATTTCAGGGGTCAGCTGGCCTGTTGGTTTGTATTGCAGTGACTGTGGTTCGGTCAGCGGTGGAATATGAGAGTCTCAAATCTGTTTTTGCTTTGCTGTGAGTAAATTTTACCAGATGCTTTAAGGAGAGATCTAGATTGTGTAGTTTTATGTTGTGGGGAGATAAAAAAAATGTGTAACATCTGGATCAGTTAATGTGGATGTAGAATTCAACTATACATCCATGGAAGGACCTTCCCAAATCCATACTGCCTCATGGATGAGATCCAGAAGCTGATCTCATTGGTTTCCTTTTTGTTTGAGATCAAAACTTCTTTTGCAGATCAGTCAAAAAACTACAAACACACTTATTAACATGTTTTAATGCATTTTAATACAAAAAAAGGTCAAGGGGTCAATCTCATGGGTCACTCAAACTAAGGCACATTAAATGAAGAGTTCACCTAAAAAAATTTAATTCAGTCCTTATCTTCTCACCCCCACATTGATGGAAAGTTTCTTAGTCCACAAAACATTTCTGGAGCTTCACAGCGTTACAGCATTGCATGTCTGTTTAGCTCTCCTGACCCATGACACACCTCTCCTCAGAGTTTTGTGGAATTCCTGTAAGTAGTTTTTACATAATTGGGGTAAATGTGAAAAAAAAACCACACCTCGCAAAGTGGGCAAGAATATCCTGGATCCATCCCTTTATCCGGATCCACATTAAACTTTCCTGGGTTCTTTTCTGGCCCATTCCCCATCCTTAAACCAAGTTTTATGGAAATCCATCCAGTAGATTTTGCGTAATCCTGCTAACAAGGAAACTAACCAACCAAAAAAAACTTTATTTAAACCCATATTTACACTAAAATCTTCTTCTTAACCTCTAAGCTTAAGCTAAAAGTGAGCTCACCGGAACCAGTTTTCAGGGCCGAGAGCTGGTTCTTCAGCTGTGGAAATCCAAAGAAACGGTTCCACATGAGGCTCTGGCCCGGAACCGGCCCCTGCAGGTAAACACTAATAAGGTATGCAGAGATCGTGAGTTCTCGTTGATCTTGTAATGAGCCGCCTGAAAATGCGTCACCAACAACAATAATGTCATATGTGTGACGGCTCACCTGTAATCAATCTGTAATGTTAATGTAGCCTAAATAGCACATCATCCAATCAGTTTAGGGTCTCAGAGCTTCTGGAGACCTTTGGGCTTCCATTCGAGCTGTATGGAGTCATTCTTTTGTGTTTGTTTTCAGTCTACAGCTTCTTCATGTTGTTTAGGAGAATCCTGTTTTGCTGTAATGCTCCAGAAACGTTTCACAGACTAAGAAACTTCACCAGACTTTCCATCAGTATGAATAGACTATTTTAATCTTTGGATTGACTGTTCTTTTAAAAGGCATTTTATGTTTCTTTTTTTTTCTTTTTTTCTTAGATACAAAAAGCCTGAAAGGCGACATGCACATGCAACCGTCCTTTTGATAATCTTTGGTTTGTTGAGGTTTTATTCCGTTTTCATCTCGTGTTACATTTGAGACATGAAAAAGCACTTTTGGTGAGTCTCTTAGCACTGGGTGCCAAAATATAACTGTGCTGTATTTTATTCCTTTGTCAGATAATAAAAACATTAGTTCATGTAAAACTAAGATATCTTCAGAAATGCAGGTATATAAAGAATAAATGTTAGCTGGCTAATATATTCCGTAACAAAGTGTAACAAGAAGTCATGGCTTCAAAATATATTCCAAAATCATGTTCCCTCCAGTACTGCAGATACACATTAATACTGCATATCCTTCTTAGTAAAGTCTTGTTGCATATTTTATACAGAAAACATCATTTAAGTTACCTCTGTAATATACAAACATATAGAGAATCTTCATGTGGAAACAGACACAGAGCTTCTTAATTCACAGTTGGTAAGATTCTTACGATAAAAAACAAGAAACCAGCGAGTCTCCTCTGTGAGTCACAGTGTCAGGGAGGATAAACTGTTAATGCATTAAAGTAAAATAAAGTTTATCGTCGTGTGTTTTTAGTGAGTGAATTATAAGTGTCCCTTTTGGATAAAGGTGAGGGGCGTTTTATTGCACGCGGCGGCAGTAATAGCCGAGGACTTTGCATTTTTCACACAGGTGTTGGGGATGTTCTTTGCTCTGATCCGACACGTCTAACCCATCCGGTTTCTCCAGAGGTCGCTGGAATAAAAAGATAGAAGAAGAATTAATGTTACTGCCAGGTTACGGACATTTAATAATTACACATTAGTGCCACCAAGGAGGTTTTGTTTTTGTAGGCGTTGGTTTGTTTACGACTTTATTGGAATCATTTTCAACTGTTCTCTCTGAACACTGTAGTGTCTTTAGCAGTGTCTTGTTTTGACATAGTCTAGGAACTCATTTTCGATTGTTCCGGTTTTAGTGGCCGTTACGTTGGTGGAGGTATGTTCTCTACTTACCTCCACTAAGGAGGTTATGTTTTGCTGGCGTTGGTTTGTCTCTTAGCAGGATTACTCAAAAAGTTCTGAACAGATTTTGATGAAACCTTTTGGACAGGTAGGTTATGGCTGAAGGAACAATCCTTTAGATTTTGGTGGCGATCCGGATCATCATCTGGATCCATGATGTTTTTAAAGGAATCTTTACTATTGTGGGAGCAATTACAAGATCTTTGCTTCCACCTTCAAGGATCATGCCTACGATGCTGGATCCAAGTAATAATCCAGATCTGGTGATCAAAAAGTTCTGATCTAGGTCCTGAAGAAACTCACCATTACTGAAACATAGCTTTTCTAGAATAGAACAGACTAATAATGATACCAATGTGATCCAGATTCTAGGGGCAGTTTTTCATGGTCCAGGCACGACACAGCTTCGTATGCCTACCGAGAACAGACATAGTGGTAGTACCTGGTAGGCAAGAGGGTGCCAGATGGATTTTAGACATTTTTTTATAGTGTGGTGCAGATCCAGATAATAATCCAGATCTGTTGGATAAAAATATGTATTTGTAAGAGGTGATATTTATTTAGCTGCTATAGGGTAACAAATAGACGCAACAACCAGCTAAGATGATGTGGTTTAGAGTCGTCTCCTGCAGGAATATTTCCAGATGATTTAAAAAAATTTTACCTTCAATAATATGCCTGTTCTACAGTTAAACTAGTTAATTTCAGTTGTAGATAAAACATAAAGCAGCTCTAACTAAAAACAACAATATATACTGTAACCTGCAGTCTTCATACATGCACATACATGTCAGACGTTACCTGCTTATGAGGGTAAACGTTGATGTGGCACTTGATACATTCTTGTCCCATGTTGGCCCAGGAGTTCCCACTCATCCACTTCCTCTTGCATTTGGGACATTTATATTCACCGAAGCACCTCTTCTTTCCCTGATACGGGGTCAGGCCTTCACCTTTGGGTCGAGCCTGAACAGAAATATACGGCAGACAACAATTACCAACCTTGTGTGCAACTCTTTTTAAAAGGTGTGAGATATTTCTGGAAATAAGAATAAAAACATTTTAGAAAATGTACATTATCAACAGAATGTGAAGAAGCAACAGTGTTGACAATATCTAAAAGATATCTGTGTATTGTGTGGCAGGGATATCTACTTAAGTTAGCATGCTAACCAGCTAGCCATGGTCTAGTAATACCACTTTGTATCTCTAGAGGCTGTAGTCTGATTTCCCCATGTAGTTTCAGCTCAGAGATGTATAAACATCCTTTTATGCCTACTGAGATCCAATGTAGTCGTAGCTGGAGGTGGCAGGTCAGCAGGCAGTTGGAGGTTGACAGATCACCTTGTTTGACCAAAAGCTGCTTTTGTTTTACTCACACGAGCGTAAAAAAAAAAAAAAAAGATCCTGCGGTGACATTCAAGTAATGAGTGTGCACACCGAAAGAAAAACTTTTCTTTTTTTTTTACTCATGCGAATGTCACCACAGGATCATTTGAGTTTACTCGCACCATATGTTACGTCGTACAGCTCCGGTGTCCACGTACATCTACGATAAGCTCCTCCATTTCTACATGATACTTAGGTCTGGACGTATGACGTCTGGAGAATCTAAATGCTGATGAGCTCCCGCGACACAGTTTCACACGAATTTCTCGCCCAAGTTGAAATTGATCAACTCAGTCGAATAACTTGAATTTTGCATCTTTGCGGCATTCGCATCGCACCGGGCAAGCTATCTAAGTTATGGTTTTGTACTGACTTTGTATGTAATCGTGTCGCTCGAAAAGTTCCCTTTGTCAAATAAGTGAAAACTCAAAATGTTATAAACTCAACAACTTCAAGACATTTTCTTGATTTTTATGTATCTTCTTAAATTCATCTTTTTAAGACACTTTTATATTAACTTTTACAGCACAATCTCAGCTGTCTACAAAATGAAGCTCTCATTTGTCCTGGAGCGATGTGACACACTCATCTGAGACGAATCCCACTCACAGAATGAACCTAAACTCTTGGTTGTTGTGTGTAGAAATTAAACATTTTTTGCGTTCCAATATGCCCCTCCTCACTTTGGCATAGAAAATGAGACATTTCTCAACGTGTGAACCTCAAAGCTTTGCAAACATTTTGGCTTTCGCCTCTCACCACCTTTAACTGGAAGAGACCGACGGACCCATTTGGTTTCTTTGGACGGTGGCCAAGTCAAAGCTCTGCGTGATTAGAGCGGGAAGTGATCGCAGCCCTGTTGGTGGTCAGGAGCGTCGGGCTGGTGGGGTAGATATGTCTCAGGAATGAGATGATTATTTATGGTGTCTGTCAGTAAACATTAAGAAGCTCGTTTTCTTTGATACTTGAGGACTACAGCGATGAGAAAGTGAGCTTTATATTTCATAGGAACCATCATCTTATCTAAACTATGAGTGTAAAAGGACCGTGTAGAGTTTCTCCTTGTACTGAAGAGAAACGTGGTTTATTTCAAGGAATTTGGGATATATTGTAATGATTAAGTATAATTTATTTGTTGGACAGAAGAGAAGGAGTCTCAGCTTTCCCATTAGAAATGAGCTCCCTCCCTCCAGCTGTGTTCCCAAGGGACCATAAAGGAGGCCCCAGCCTGTGGGGCCTCCCTGCTATAGGACAAATACCTCTGGCTCTCAGTCATCCCTCCCAGCTGGCCCCCGACCCACCAATCAGGACACAAAGATCTTAGGAGGGAGGAAATAAAACCCAGATGAACTGTGCACTTGTATAACATGACAAAATCCTAAACACATCACAAAGAAATCATCTCAAAACTGGTTTAAATTATCCAGTACCTCTGCTGAAACTAGGGCAAGTCAAAATCAAGACTGAATCCGCTGCGCCACCAGAGGACTGCATGCCAAGTTGTGTTTTGATTCACAGCAGGAGCATATGTCAAGTTCAAAACGCCTTACAAAACACGTCTAAGGTCCCAACAGTCAGGTCTCTAACTGTAAAGGCCACTCTGAAGCGTTACGGGACCCGTGTTTGCATCACGGAACCACCACGAAGCACCGCAGGAGGTCACAGAGCATCACCTTCCTGAGGGAGGAAGCAGCTTTCGCTCTGCAGAAAAAGCAAAACAAACTCTACCGAGAGTCTGGAGCCAACAGGACAGCAAAGGGCACGGCACACTCCGGAGTTTCCACCGGTCCCATCAAAGATGTGCTGCTGACAACCGACAAAATCACCCTGACAGCGAATGGAAGCTCTTATGGGAAGCAGGAAAGTTTGAGTGACTGCAGAAAAATACACAAATCCATCATCGAGCCTTCTGCGTGGATGACTCAGCTGGTTTTCAAACGTATCTAAGGATAGATTTCATATTTAATCTTTTAAGGACAATATCTGGGACAACAAAAACTCTTTGATATGACAACGTAAGGATGGGTAACATGGTCAGGATTAATATCTCACTATCTATATCACAAGATATCCAATAACGTTTAAAGCAATAAAAATAATGATACAATAGAATAGTGACCCTTTTAAATGCAATTTGAGGTATTTTTGGAGAAGTAGAAACAATCCTTTTGATTTTGGTGGCGATCTGGATCAATACAGTTACAGGAATGCCTGCAACAAATGAAAATGCATCTACTAGTTGTTTCACTTAATGCAGAGGGATTTGAACCAGGAGGGTGGGGTCATGACAGGGACCATTGAAAATAATATATAAAACCACAGACGTTCCAAGTTACAAACTTATGAATTCATTATAGCAGGGTGTTAGAATGGTTTTTGTGTTTGATGAACACTTCCTAGTTTAACAGTTTGATCTGAGTTTTCTCAGCCTACACAGTATAGTTAACAGTATAGTGGGCACTTCCTGTTCACAAACTGTATCTATACAGCTACTAAAATATGTTTCTGACAACATTTTTCTCATCAAGATCTATGAAAACAAAAGTGTCGATATGATAAAACACTGTGTCTCATTACAGGTTTTATTTATAAACAGATTTAACTTATTTTCTGACAGATAATATTCTGTTAATATATTGAGTTTGGTCTGTTTTTATCTTAATTTCTTGTGTAATTTTAATTTTTGTGTCATTACAGAAAATGTCACCTCATCTAGCAATATTAGAGAAAATGGAAAAATCAATCCCGAGTCCTGGCCTATACCACAACCCTTCTACATACAGCCTGTTCTCTCCCTACTCACTCAGTTGTACCAAAATCGGCTGTAATTCACCTAGAGGGCGCTCTAGAAGAAGTCCTAAATGAATGGAAGTGAATGGAGCTAAACGGATAAGATAGTTATTTTCACCTACTTCTAGACAAAAAAGCCCATATTTTATTTTAATGTGTGTAAATATAGTATTGATTATATAAGAGGCAACCTATCTCCCAATATTAAAGAAAGTGGAAAAAAAATCCTGAATCTGCCCCGTTATCTGGATCCGCACCAAAACGTCCCACCATGCTCCTTATAGCCGCCAAATTCTGCAGAAATTAATTCAGTAATTTTTGCATAATCCTGCCAACAAACAAACCAACTAACTGGAGGCATACCTCCGCCAAGACTGCAAAAGAAATCCTGGATCCAGATCCACCTCAAAATCTAATCACCTCTTTCACAATGGAAGGCCCACATCTCCACAAAAATCCACTGACAACCAGTAAAGAGACATTCTGCTGACTAGCAAATAAACAGCACTGAAAACATAATAATACATCAACATAATAAATCCTTCAAACTGTTGTTGAGACATTTAATCCACAAATGTGAACCTCAGCATCAGCATGACAAGGAAAGGTCACCTAAGACCTTGAAGTACAGCCTCTGTGGACCATGAATACTCCCAAATTTCAAGGGAATCCATCTAATAGTGGTTAAAATCTTTAGGTCTGACCTCAACATTCACACTTGAATTCACACAAAAATTCAAATATGCACAAAACTACATTTTCCCAAAAACCAGACTCTTCACGTTTGATAGATGTTTGCAGCCTGTAACCGCAGGAGAAAGTGTTTTGTTTTATAATGAAATAAATATATAAAATTAAGCTATTATGTGCAACACAACTGGTTCCATCCAAAGGCCATAACTCCAGTTGGGTAACTTGAATCAGCCCCAGAGTCCAAAGTGCAATGTAACGCCAGATTTTAAGGCTGCAGCAGATAAGCTTGGCCCAGATCCTTGAAGCCTGGTGAGAGAGGCCCAGGAGGTTGGCTGCCTCCCTCTGCCATCATCTGGAAACCATCAGGATAAACAATGGGCTTCTCCAAATCCTCCCCCCCTCCTCCTCCCCCTTTCTCTAGCCCTCATTCACTCTCTCCCCCGACTTCCATCCTCCCTTCATACATTCATCCTGGAGAACGCAGCCCACTGGATACCATGTGGTCACTCCAGACGCTGGCTTTCATTTGTATCAGACCCCTACAGCATCAAGGAGAAGCCCAGCTGTTACCCAAACATCACATGACTGCCTGGACTCAAGCAATAGGTCTCCTCGGCTGTAGAGACTCCTGTG
The DNA here is from genome assembly GCA_037577475.1 of Chaunax sp. Z400. Taxonomy (NCBI): domain Eukaryota; kingdom Metazoa; phylum Chordata; class Actinopteri; order Lophiiformes; family Chaunacidae; genus Chaunax; species Chaunax sp. Z400. The sequence continues at coordinate 1,845,132 of CM075203.1, read as the reverse complement.
ATACTTTTCATCATTTTGTGACATCAATTATTTCCAGGAGGGTTTGAAACAACAAACTTCCGTTTTCTTTAACGAGGACGAGCAGAAAGAGGTGAAACGATTCGCTGAGTCATAATGATCATTTATTTAAGCGGCAGGAATGCCAAATATTATCTAGTTCCTGCTTTTGCAATGTGAGGATTTGTTACTTTTCTCTGTTTCACGTCATTGTAAAATAAAGGTCTTTGCATTTTGGAGTGTTGGTCGGACAAAACGAGATCTGGAGGAAACTGAAAGTAATATTTGTTGCCCTACATCCAGATTAAATTCTACTCTCACGAGATTTAAAAGTTCCGTCTGTTCTGTCATAATCTTTATGGACAGAATTTTGCAGATGATGCGGTCCTGTTAGCTTCATCATGCCGTGACCTCCGGCTGTCATTGGGACAGTTTGCTGCTGAGTGTGAAGCGGCTGGGATGAGAATCAGTACCTCCAAGTCTGTGGCCATGGTTCTCAGTCTAAAAGGGACGATTGCTCACTCCAGGTCAGGGATGAGTTGCTGCCTCAAGTGGAGGAGTTCAAGTATCTCGGGGTCTTGTTCACGAGTGAAGAAGACTGGAGCGGGAGATTGATAGACGGATCAGGGCAGCGTCTGCAGTGATGCAGACTCTGTATCGGTCTGTTGTGGTGAAAAGGGAGCTAAGCTACAAGGCAAAGCTCTGGATTTACAATCTACGTTCCTACCCTCACCGATGGTCATGAGCTCTGGGTAATGACCGAAAGAACAAGATCACAGATACAAGCAGCTGAAATGAGCTTCCTCCGTAGGGTGTCTGGGCTCACCCTTAGAGAGAGGGTGAGGAGCTCAGTCATTCAGGAGGGGCTCAGAGTGGAGCCGCTGCTCCTCCACATCGAGAGGAGTCAGCTGAGGTGGTTTGGGCATTTGGATAGGATGCCCCTCAGACGCCTCCCTGGGGAGGTATTCCAGGCATGTCCCACTGGGAGGAGACCCCAGGGTAGACCCAGGATGCAGTGGAGGGATTATATCTCTCGGGTGGCTTGGGAACACCTTGGTGTATCCCCCAGAAGAGCTGGAGGAGGGGGCTGGGGAGAGGGAGGTTTGGGCTCCTCTGCTGAGGCTGCTGCCCCCCTGACCTGGACCCGGATGAGCAGAAGAAAATGGATGGATGGAGATTTTAAAGTGCACCACTTGTGTTTTGGCCCATTTGGAGAAAACCTTTCCACTATTTTATGATTGGTTTACAGAACTAGCCGTGATGCCTTTATCCAACTAATCCTAAATGACCCCTCCCTTGTTGAACGAACACACCCTGATAAAAAAGCGTGAAGATTATGGAGGAAATGACATCATCATCGCCACGACTGGGGCAGCATGACCAGGATCCTGCCATTGGTGCTTACATTTTTTTGAAGTTGTTTTTGTTAAATCTGCCAAGGAGGTCATGTTTTCACCCGTGTTCGTTTGTTTGTCAGCAGGATTACACAAAAAATACTGCGACTTTTTCCCTTTTTTTAAAAAAAATTCTGATGGAGTAACGTATAAATATGGGTTGTTTTTTTGATGTGACACAAACTGCCCACACAAATTTGCTTTATTGTACTTTGATCAGAAGAAAATAAGACTATGGTGTGGATACTTTAAAAGTTAAGAGACTCAGAGGGCTGTTTTTATGCCGACGTGACAAATTTCATAAATTAATCAGAATACATGAGTAACTTTAGATAAACCCTTGGGTTATACAGCTGATGAAAACATTCAGGAAGAAAACTGTTCATGTAATAAAAACATAACTTTCTTTTATATAATTCATCTCCCTTTCTCTAAATATTTGCCTTTTTGTCCTCTGACTCAGACACACTGTTGTTGGATTATGATGACATCTGAATCGCAGATATAATTTAATCCTCCTGCAGCATTTCTGAAAATCTTGCACATCTGCAGCAGTGAAAACAAATGTGATCAGATAAAAACAGCTGGAGGATTTTAGTTCCCCAAACCCAGTGTTCTGCTGTTAAACCAGCAGAATGAGCTCCTCACACACATTCACAGAAAGACCATTATCTACAAATAAACACTCTGCTGTGGTCAAGATTGACGACATTTCCAGCTGTAAACCAGCCTTCTGTTTCACAGAGGGTGACGGACAGAGGCAGGTGGGCTGGCGGACAAACGAGAAGCACAAAATATTCTTCAACTTCAGTCCAGCTGAGAGTCAAGGAGACGACTGTGAGGGGAGTAAACAACAAGTTTGATTTCTTCATCATGTGAGTCTGTCCTGAGAGAAAGAGTCTCACTGCTGTCAGTGAGGAAAACACTGGCCTGTCTTTGACAGATGAATAACAGCATTTCATAGCATCACTTAATGAGTGAATCACCATCTATCCACCAGCTAAAGGTGTGAAAAAAGATCCATTAATGGTTCAAAAAAGCATTTAACAGCAGGGCTTGTCCAAATCCTTATGGGGCCATAAGAAACAGATAAAACAGATTTAATCAGACATCATTCAGAGACCACAAACCTCAGTTTCTCCATTATGTCACTGCATCTAAGACCAGCAGTCCCCTGATAGGCTGACTCTCATCATGTGACTCCTGGACCATGAAAACCTGCCCTTAGAATCTGGATCTCATTGGTATCATTATTAGTTAGTTATTCTACAAAAACTAGATTTCACTGATGGTGGTTTTCTTCAGGATCTAGATCAGGAACCTTTGAAGATAAATTCCACCCCTAACTGAATCAGTTTCAGCTACAATCTGATCTCAGGTCAGTCTCTATCATTATTATCTGTTATCTCACAGTGGTGAATTTTCTGTGGGTCCTATAAATTTAAACATTCTGGATCACCAGATCCAGATCAGACTGATGTGTGCTAGATCTTATGATGATGTCATTTTTGTCCAAGCATTGTAGACATTATCCATGAAGTTAGAAGATAAAATCTAGTACTTGCTTCTATCCCACAATCCCGGATCACCACCAAAATCTTACAACCATGGTTTTCCACTCGTGGTTGTGGTTCTGCGCGCGACTGTCGGACAAACTTGTGGTTTTTAATGTGTGCAAGTTTGGAGCTTAATTAAACACTATTATGAATATTGAGTTATGCAGAGACTGCATGTTTTCAAAGATCTTGTGTAGCGACACATGTACACATTCAAGCTCATGCACCTTCCTCACACAACATGCACGCTAACACCTTTAGCTTCGATGGCTACAGTGAAGATTTCAGCTTAAAACAGGGTATAAATATCCTCTTTTCTCATCAGTTTGGGATCTCTGGGCTTCTTGAGGCTCAAATGTTTTGTGGACTAAGAAGCTTCACCAAACTTTCCGTTGTCATGGTGTTGGGTAGATAATGGCTGAATTTTCATTTTTGGATGAACTGAGCTTTTAAATTTGAACATCTAAATTCAATGAGAAACTGCTGGTGAGGACCATGTAATATAACCAAAAGCTCCATAACAGCTAATAAATCTTCCAGGCCAGATTGTTTTACCATCTGCTGTTTCCAAAGTCTAAGGATGACCTCAACAAAGAGAAAATAATGAATAATTTAAGTTAGTGTATGTAGAGCCACCACAGGGAAACTTATCATTTCTCTTTCCTTCCCCTCATATTTCACCCAAACAGGAAAAACTTTAATCTACGGCGTCCAAATCCTCCAGGAAAACAAAAAGGTGATTTATTCTTTAAAACGGCCACCCGAGAAATGAGCTCTACGGCATTCTTTTCCTATATATTCATTAGATTTGAGCAGATGACAGCCGTTGTTTATCTGTATCTACCCAACATTCCAGGGTTTCCTCTATCTTGGTCATACTCCTCAGCAGATGATCCGTCCAAAAGCAACAGCCAGTACTGAGGGCTGATAAGACATTTATCAGCAGTGAAGGCAAAAGGATCGTCATCAGACGGCGTTTCTTGAGATTCAACAGCTACAGGTTCATTATCATCAGAGTATGTCCCGACAGAACAACGTCCTAAACTATCAGATCAAACTTTAGAGAGTCAAATTCCAAAACACTGATCCAAAATAAAATACACTGGTTTATATCATGGTCTGGGTAAACGCAAGATTCTCATTGGCTAATTTCTGATAATGGATATCAGTGAAACTGTTTCCCTTCTAAATTAATGCACTGGCTGTGGACAGACATTAGAAATAAATTACATGATTAAAGATCTGAATATCAACACAGAGGGTCGTCCTTCAGTACTTCCTTCTCACCACATGATGGCGACTGTCACACATAAGCTGCAAGCAGGCTACACTGTCCCTCTGGACTTCCACTCGAGCCCAATTGTTTGTTGGTTGGTTGGTTTGTCAGAGGGATTCGCAAAAACTACTTGATGGGAGGATGGGTCTCGGGCCAGAATAGACTCCATTAAACTCTGGTGTGGATCCAGATGAAGGGGCAGATCTTTTGGGCCTTGGTGGAGTCGCTGGAGGAATTACACATCTCATCTAGCCTGGGAACGCCTCAGGATCCCTCAGGATGATGACATCGGATAAGCGGAAAAGGATGGATGGATGGGGTATCAATCCTATCATCTAACTCTTGGCAAAAATACCCATATTTCAGAGGGATCTCTTTCAAGGGCTGCTAAAACTACAAGACTTTAATTTTATTCTGGATTTAAAGACATGTTATGGTCTTAGATGGTGTTAAAGAATATATTAATCTGTGGGAAATACTGGATGCTTTTTAGGGGATTATGTTTCAGACTATGTCTTGGGGAAATGTCAAAATGTCTTTAATGCCAAGTACCAAAGTAGAGTTAAGAATATTGTATAATGCTGATAAGAACTAAAATGATCAGCCTTCAAAGACAGACATATCAGCCTTGCAACTATCAAAAGTCCCTCTCACTGTGGTAATTATCTAAACAGAGTTTTTCCCTCCAGTCAAACATGATTAAACTGTAACTACAGACATGCACCCCTTTCCAGTTCTACCCAGTTTCCAAAAACACCTTGTGGATGCAGACCTCTGCTCACTGGCCCTTTAACGGACTCCTCTGCAGAGACAGAGCGACATGACTGCAGCCAAGCAGAGCTGAGCGAACAATACAGCCTGACTTCCTGACCTTTGGTTCCACAACTCCTCTGGAGAAACAATGCCCTCCTTATTTAGCCCAGGCTCTTCCCATCGTACACCCATTTACTGTCAGCACGTTGTCACTAGTATACGCTCTTTACAGTAACCGGGTTCAGCCACTTAATTGGAAAGGGTTCATTACAATGTTATGGCCCCAGGTTAAAGGGTGAAAGGTGTTAAACTTGCAACTTTGTTTTTCAATCAGTTCTAAAACATACAGCACAACCCCAATTCCAAAAAAGTTGGGACATAATGTAAATTTCAATAAATCCAATGCAGTGACTTGCAAATCCTTCATTTGCTTCAGTTGCTTCACAGTCGACAGTCTAAAGCTTCATAATGCACCATGCACTTCCAATGGGGGACAGGTCTGGACTGCAGGAAGGCCAAATCTAGTACTCGGACTCTATACTCTGAAGGTGTGCAGAATGTGGTTCGGCATTGGAATAAGCAGGAACGTCCCTGAAAAAGACTTCAGGATGGCAGCGGTGAAATGATAATGATGTGTCAGATTTCTGACATTTGTAAGATTTATAACCTGGAGAATAACCACTTATAACCACTGCTACCTACTATTGGTCCAAACTAAGGTCCCGCCTCTCACTGGACAGATGGCACCATAATACATAAGGCTCCTTCCATCTGTACTCTGGTTCATCTCGTCCGTAGTTTTGCACATTTTCTGAAAGCTTACGGATCTGGACGAAACAGAGCAGTACCACCGGAAACCATTGGAGGCAGTGTAGCCAGAAAGAGCAAATGTTTACAACCTCCTGTACCCTCATAATTTTCATTGTTGTCAAAACTTTTGACTCTTCACTGCCATCTTGTGGATGTATCAATGCCAACGTAAAGGACATATGGAACTATGTGTGCATTGATGGATGCATCGTTTGAAACAACATTTATTTTTGTGCATAGAAGGAAAATAAATAAATGAGCTGGAAAATGGGTTAACGCTTCGGGTGGCCAATAAGATTCCAGACACCCCTGATAAGCATAGAGAGCCCCTGAAGTTTGAAAAGACATCTAGTCCTATTAGTCCCACTCACACATTCTTAATACTTCCTACGTTATGTGTATTTCAGTTGTCTAGAGCTAAAAAAGGCCTCAGATTCCAGCTACAAAGAACAAAAAGCAGTTTGTTCATTAGTTACAGCTTCAGAGGAGCTTCAACTGAGGGGGCCTTGTCATGAAAATGTCTCCATAATCATTGCTTTGGATCTAAAATATCAGCAACACGTGCTAAAATCTGACATCATCTTTCTAAAGCAGAGGGAGCGTGGCAAAGAGCCAGCCAGCAGAAATGCTTTCCAGATTTTTTGCACATTTTAGGGGCGTGGTTGCAACGAGGAATCGTAAATATCTCTGAGTAATCCTTTGACGTCTTAACCTTCTCGTGAAGCAAGAAATCCAGCTCTCCACTCTGCTGTCAGCACAGGATGTTTACCGCTTACAGACCACGCATAGCATGGATGGCATGTCTAATGCCTTTCAGTATGGCTGGAGATGCATGGGCTCAACCCTAACTGGCATCATTTTTCATCTGCTAAGGCTTCCACTGAGGTGCCATGTGTTTCTTTATCAAGGAGGTAGACTGAGTGTTGACATGGGCCTCATTTCACCCAGAGAAAGGCTGTTAAAGGCCCCCGCACACTCACTTCCTGTATGCTTCTTCTCTCATGTTACTGAGCCATGACATTCTTTGATTCCTTTGCACTGCAGCTAACCAGTGCAAACCAGTTAGCCATGGAAGCGTGCAAAACAAAGAAAATCACTGCTGCTGCTAATAAATTCCATGAAAACAGCTTTTTCAGCGAGTAATTTTGCAACGCTTTGCTTTACGCATCTCCGTTCTTCATGTGGAAGAAGCAGTCTGATACACACTAAAGAATAAATAATGCATTCATCTTCCAGTCTGACGGTGGTTATGTTGAATGGACAGAAAGCGGCTATGTTTCTGAAATTGAGGGACACGCCCACTTTCTTCACAGGTGTCCACAAATGTGAAAATGTTAAGAGTTGCAAGCTCACTGCATGAGTTTCTCCACATTCTTCACATTCTTCCACTGTCAGTGTGAAGTTCAGCACCGACCTCCTCTGTGTTGGCAGGAGACAGGAGGAGAGATGGGGACCAAACCGAGCTACATCTCTGCTCCTTGTTTTCTGGTTTAAGGAATATTCTGGGTATCTCTTTGCTTGCTTGTAGAGATAGATAAGAGGTCTATTAAACAGCAAGGACAGGGTTAGCTTACCTAACCAGGGTTAGCTTACCTTAGCACAGATACCAGAGATGGAGAAACAGGTACAGAAATCTTCCTGTCAGCACTATAAAGCTCAATCATTAACATCAGGGGTTCACAATATAGGAAAAAAAATGATATTAAGATATTTTTCTTTTCTGTTATATAAATTGCAATATGAAAAAAGCCGGTTTTCACCAGATTAATAAAAGAATTAATCATTCAGAACTTTTTCGCAGCAGTTTTGACAATTTTAATAAAGAGGCCAATCTGACAAATAATAATCATGAAAAAAAGCTGAAACTGGTGTCATTTAAATCAAAGTACATTATGTTAAATTATGGATTAGTCTTGGAAAACGAGAACCCCCCAAAAAAAGTTGATGCATGACGTTTTTGAGTTAACTTGTCTTACTTGTGATTGTACAGCCTGCGATGTGACTATTACACAAACGCACATTGGGATGTCGCTGCAGAAACGATATGCAACCCTAATTAAGACGTTTAACTGTACAAAAATCAGGTAAAACCAACAATTCACTATTTTTGGCAAGGTTATTATACATCAATGGAATTTGAACAGCTAGCTAGCAGTTTCTGCTGTTTCCAGTCTTTATGCTAAGCTAAGCTAACAGGCTGCATGCTACAATGCTGTTTTGCTGTGAAGCTCCAGAAATGTTTTGTGAAGTAAGAAACTTCACCCAATTTTCCAACGGCAGAGGGATGAACCAAAATGACCGACTTTTTTATTTTCAGGTGAACTGATCCTTTAAGTTCACACAGCAGGAATTCAGCATACATGAAGAAATGTGGCTCCCAGTATTGTAAATGAAATATTTACTGGATATAACACCTCTGGCACCCATTGACAAAAACTGGAACTTATAGAAACGTTTGCTAAAAGATCACTCAGTAAAATTATACCTGAAATTACCAGAGAATTTTGTACCTTTCACACTTAATTCTCTGTTTGCCTCGTGAAAGGAAGCAATTACACCTCACTGACTCCTTCATTTTATTGAGCGGTTAAATTTTACATGCTATTTGAACTTCTACTTTTTGTTACCTTTCTTCTTGGACACATCCTGTCTATCCGTCATTTGATTATTTCCATTATACCTAACAAATGTCAGGCATTTCCCTCTGAACATGATCAATGGGGAACCGCAGCTGTGCATAAAGTAGTGGTGATATTTCTTTGGTGTTTGGAGCAGAGGTCGTGTCTCGTTCCACAGAGAAAACTATCATCTTTCATTAAGGCCGGCTCAGAGATCCAATCTGACATCTGCTGCTCATTACCAACCTGTGGTGGTACATCCACCTCAAATATGTGCCGAGGAATCTATTTCACTGAGAAAAAATACAATACAAACATGATATGCTAACTTAGAATTTTGTTTTTGATAGCATTAAATAAAATAAAGATAAATAGTCCACCTACATGGAACATGGCATGAGAGGAGTTTGGTGACCTGCACCAGATTTATTCAATGAGCCAAACCATGGTCAACGTTTAACTATTGACATTTATGTATGTGTCAATAAATATTTATCATACTGACAATATTCCTTTGTTTGATACAACAAATGTTACACATTAAACATGGAGCTGTTCATTCTCACCAGAATCATTATCATGTGTTTCATTGCACCATACATGTCGCACTGGTGCAATCCCATCACATGATGGTCTTCAGTTACCTCTGTTTATTATGATTTCACCCGTTTCACACATGTTTACCTCCACCATGCAGGTTGTGTGATTGGTTTGTTTTGTTTATTTGTTTGTTTGTTTGTTAGCAGGATTACGTAAAAACTACCGTTTGGATTTCCACGAAACTTAGGTGCCGTTTCCACGACAACAGTTTTACCCTAAAAAAACGTCACCCTACCATCATCGTGTAAACGGGCAAAATGCAACTCCTCTGAAAATGATGACGACACAGCCCCGCTTTGTGCACGCCTGTTACGGTTCCTGCCTAATTCACAAATGCGGACAGACCAACAACAACAACAACAAAAACAATGTCAGACTGTCCGGTTTTGTTTGTGCTGCAGACTCTTTACTGTGATCTTATTCTTTGGTGTTCATTTTGAAAGGTTCCACCACCAACCACTGCCCTGGCATGCATACTACAGCATATTCAACCGTTTTTATGTGCATGAGGATCGTTTCAGACACGTCGTGTGAACGCAGAACTTTTTTAAAACATAAATGAAAAACGTTTCTGTTTTCAGCAAAACCGTTGTTGTGTAACCAGGACTTTAGTGGAAGGGTTGGGGTATGTCGTACTCCCCAACACGGCGAGGAGAAGGTGAAAAGAGGCAGAAGCCGGGGACGGGCACCTTCTCCACACTGAACAATCTGAAATGGGTCATGAAAGAACTTTTCCCAAATTCGGTTAAAAACTGCTGAACTGCTATCCATGAAGCTTTGTGGAGGACTGGGTTGTGGGTCTGAACAATGACATCCCAGCATTCCATAAGCAAAAGAGGTGTGACGTGTAACAGCGTCGGCGCCGAGTGTGACGTTTAAAACGCGTCAAGCAGCGCTTTCTAAACAGTGGAATAACGTGGCAACAACAATCATTAGGGTTCCTGTTACCATGGAAACAACAGACCCAGACCTGGTTCTGTCTCCCCACTTAGCACGTTTTCAGCTAATTTTCTTCATCTCTGAATTAGCTGCTAACTGCTACTAGCTGCTTTTTAAACCTCCTGTCCTGCACCTCCAGCTCACTCCTTTCATTAGAGATGTTGATTCAGCTCTGTTCCACCCGACTTTGTATGTTCTTCACATGTGTTCTTCATCATACATCTACTCATTTGACAGACAGCTCCATCCAAACACTGCACAGCTGTTTCCCTTTACACTGCTGTCTGCCTGGATCTTCACCTGACTGACGTACAGCATCACTGATTGGCTCACCTGAGGGCAATCTTTGATGTAGTGTCCTTTGTTGAAGCAAAGGTGACACAGGTAGTTGGGTGGTGGCCTTTTGCTGGGTTTGCGTGTCTCGGGGGACAGGGAGAGGTCTGAGAAATGATCCGCCAGGGAGCTCAGGCCGTCCACGATGTTGTTGAGGGAGCCGTAGGGTGAGGAGCTCTTGTAGAAGTTGTTGTTGAAGGCCTGTTGGAGGGAAAAAAAGGAGGATTATCACTGGCAAGAGAGGCGTTCCAAAGCCAAATCAGGATTCAGCTCCAAAACCCAAAGACGAGAAAAAGCAGCACATTCTCACATATTTCATTAGCATTTTAATGATGACTGAATCAAGGGATCAATCAATTGTTCTTTTCACTTTCAGCTCTGCACAGAAGCGTCTCTCATGCCACAGAGACACATAAATTATTGTTGTGACTCTACGCTGAAAGAGCGTTTGAGCCAGCATGTCAGTCCATCACTCGGATTGATTCTTCTGTTGGTCTCTGCGACAGTAGCCCACATTATTTCATTCCTGCAGATGTGCTGCCGTGGCTGCGTTCACACTGTGGGACCAATAGTGTCCATTTCCTCATCAGAACAAAATGCCTTTGTCATGCATTCTTCTAACTCGTTCTCTTGGCACGGCACAATCAGCATCATTGTGCCTCTGGAGGAGACGGGTGCTATGGCACCGCAGGGCAAACACCAAGAAGAGCAGCCAGGCTGTTTACTCTGAAGGCATCACAGACTGATAATTGTGATCAGATGCATTTAATCCACACAACTGTATGTTTGAGACATGTGTGCACTTACAGTAAAGTTAAAGAATACATCAAAATGTGTTTTTAATGCTAACATTTGAACCAACACTTTCTTTTCTTGGTGATTTATAACGTTTTCCTTCTTTTCCTGAACGTGTCGGTATTAAATGAAGCCCCACTGACCCAGCAGAGGCCAGCCAGGGTGACCTCAAACATTTTTAAAACCTTGTGAGAGTTCTTTCTCAACCTGCAGCTGCACACTGACACCAGAACAGTCTGAACACACTTAGGCACTATATCAGGGTACAAAACACATATTCATATGCTGCCCACTCACCACAGCGCGACCCAATGAAGGCATGCAGGTGAGGTTTACTGTATGGGCAACAAAAATAACCTGGAATGAAATATGTGTTTGACATGAAGAAACAAAGGATGAGTGTTAATCATTGCTATCTGACATGGATTCTACCTCACTCCTCAGATGAAAGAAGTTGTTGAGATATTTGGAGCTCAGATCCGCTGCGCTGCGCTTGGAGATGTTCACGTCCTGAGGAGAACTGTCCGACTCGGCTTTGAACGCATCAAAAGCGCCTTCCTGAGCGTCCTGCAGAGACATGTAGACCCAGTTGAGCAGCTGTGCCGGTTGGTACACGGGGGTACCAGTCTCCACGGCAGACATCATGTTTTTGGAGGACTGCGCCTCTTGGAACAGCACCGTCAGAACCGCCTGATTTTCTGGACCAGCCAACTTCTTCCAGTCATCCCCCTGCTCCGGCTGGATGGATGTGAGCCTTGTGTTCACCCTGAGGATCCGAGGAGGACCCCAGTAACCGGACAGCAGTCACGGGGGAGAGCGCAGTGGAGGCATGAAGCGCAGGAGCCAGAATGCCGATGGACGCTCGGAGCAGCGCTCCGGCCAGGACTCTGGTTTGCGTCACAGCGGATAGGAGGTCCAACACGCGCCCTCATCCCGCGTACAGCAACATTTTACACAATCTATATGAAACACATTCTGTAATATTGAAAACATGTGTTGCTTTCGCAATGCTGAACCAGAATCTTTCAAGCATTTATCTTACGTTTGGACACGAATGGAAATTTCTATCGATAAAATTATAAAATTAACCATAATTAGCCTACATGTCATATATTCTGAAGACGACAGAGACTATATTGATTTCAATGTACATTTATTAATTATATACGGTAAATCGCACATATGCGGGACATAAGTTTAGTTTCACCGCTCTGCAGACCCCTCAGCATCACAGCCCGGACACGGACTGTTACCGCTTCTGCCCTCCGGTTGGCGCTACAGAGCACCGCCCGGAGGCCATCACTCTGACGGACACAGTCCATACAGTAGTCACTTTAATTAAATCCTACACACTGTATACAATGCACATATACACAGATTAAAACTCTGTATATTCTGTACATATAAAGTACACGCAGTAAATAAATGAATACAAAAATAAATAAATAATGCATAGTAAACGCCTCAAAGAGAAATCATTTATTTTTTATCTTTACAATTTAATTTCACTGAATCTTTTTTAATCAAAGTTTTATTCCTTTTTTTAATTGTTATTATATATATGATAATAATATTATTATTATGCATTATTATTTTTATTGTATTTTATTTGATCTTTTTTCTTTTGTCTGATGCACATGTCTGCTGTGGTTATGTATTTGTCAATTTTTTATATTTATTTAATCATTTATTTGGGGGGGGCAATATCGTGCATACTTTTTCTTGACATATTTTACTTTTAAATAGGATTTATTATTTAGAAAAGCACTAAATTGTGTTTAGTCTTTACCCCAAGAAAACATTGTTTAAATTCCTAATTAGAAGACACTACTTTTTATTTGCTTTATCCTTATTTGGTATGATTTCCAACATTTGATAAAATTGTTTTTTCAAAATGTTTTTTTCTTTTTTTTTGGTTCTTGATTGTAATTATGCAGTAAACGCAGAAACAAATTGATGTTTATTAGCCATAAAAGGAAAATAATTATTTTTTAGGTTTGTCTGTCGACCATAAACCACTCAGATGATGCCTTCACTGACTACTGACAATCCGTCTCTGTGGGGTATTCACGTCTTGACCACAGGTGGGCTGCTGCCATCTAGTGTTTTTGTTGATACTGAAATATTCTTAAATTTCAAAAACAATTACGTATTAGTTTAAACACCCTTTGAATACTATAATAAAAATAAAATCAGTTTCTTACTATGAGTGGTGGAGACTTGTAAAAAATAATTTGTCTTTTCTTTCTTTTCCTTCTTACCAAATGTTAATCATGGGCAGCATTCTGATAACCATACTACTATACGTATTTAGTATGCAGAAGATTTAGAATGTCCAATATGTCAAAGTCACTCAACCCAATGAAGTTGTCAGATGAAGACACAATCTTATGACAGAGTAGTAGCACCATCTACCAATCTACGATTTATCTGTCGTATATTGGCAGAACTCCATCACCTTATCTTATCATATATTAGAATACTACACAGTGTGTTCTTCCTTCTTTATATATTGTTTTAACTGTGCTGTACATAACATTGTTTATTATGTGTGTTGTAGGCCTACTTGCTTTTTCTTATGTGATTGTTGCTGCTGTGACACAGAAATTTCCCCTGTGGGATGAATAAAGAATCTTCTATTAAAGCATCTCAGGCCCGTTTACGTGGCAACAGTTTTACTAAAAATGGAAAAGGTTTTCATACGACAATGTTGCAGAAACGATCTTCGTGCTCACGGATCAGCAAAAACGATTGAAAACGCTGTAGTATGCAATGGTCCCCTGGGGTAATAATTTATTATTTTCATGCAGCAGGTAACTGTGGGCGGAGCCAGAGTAGTTTGAAGCACCTGTGCCTGGTGCTTTTTATAAACCCTGCCTTAATACCTTGAGCTCTCTGTCATGTTCTTTTGTTTCTCACATCCAACCAATATCTTTTCAACACATTACACGTTTCACTCAAACGCACTACTGACTTTACTGACAACTACATCCAATTGAACTGTTTTAAGCTTGTTCGATTATTCTTAGTTAAATAAATTTAATATTTGCCTTCAGTCTGTTTCTCCCACTCATTTGTCATGACCTTAGGGCCAGGTCCTGACAAGCCCCAAAGAGGATGATTTTCCAACATGGATTTCCCCACCCTTAGGTCCACCAGTGGGAGGGGATTTACATTTGCAATTTTTTAGTTTTTTTTAAACAAAAACAAAAATGTTGCATTAGTATCCACAATGCTTTGCCTGTTATATCCCCACAATAACTACCATGACTTGTTGCAGACAACCATCCCAGTGTTCCCAGTGGTGAAACTAACAACCACATCCCTCTGAGTCAACAGCCCCTCTGCTTTGACTGACAGCTAAAGGTGATTAACACACATGACGGAAACAATGCCAAGGACCCGCCCACTGCTGCAGCCTGCGCGACTCTTCCTGGATCTGAAGCCCGTGGCAAACAAGTGAGTAGCAGAATTATCTTCATTTTTAACTATATTTTGAGAAATGTAACTCCTACACTGCCTTAGAGGCGAGTTCAGTTAAGTGTTTATTTGCGGTGTTTATCAGCTTCCTTCCCGGCCCGAGGAATGTAGCCTCGCCCAGTTATAGACAACCCCGGTATTGAGCTGATTAACGGAGCTGTGCTTCTTTATTTAAGTCTGAAAATGGCTGCGTCATATTTTAACAGTATCTTACTGGGTTCAGCGAACTAAATGCTAGCTAAATGCTAAATGTTAAACTTCCTTTTTGGTTATTACGTAATGTTAACGGACCGCAGAGATGGTCGAAGATAATGGAGTGAGATTAAACATCTGTTAAGAGTTTATAAACGGATTACTCTTGTAGTAGATAACTTAGAAAACAGCAGCATTATCGTTTAAATAAAATATATGTCGTAGCTAGTTAGCTAGTTAAGAAAATAGGCCTGTGATGTTGTGCTGCTTTCTAGTGATCTTCATAAAAATCCGGAAAAGGCGTGAATGTGCTTTAACTCACTCTTTGAGTTGTCGTGATGTCAATAAAATGTGGATATCCGTAACATTTTCAGAATTTAAGAAGTCTGTGACAGTGATTTAAAAAATCAATCAAACAAATTGTTCTTTTTTAAGAAAATGCAACCATCAAATTATTACAAACTATTAAGTGTCATTACCCGCTTTAATGTTTTTAAGTCAAGTCTATGTGGATTGTGGATTTTCCTAATAATTTATTTGTGTATGCTTGGGCTCGAGTTGATGGTATTTACGATAATATTTAAAAGCCTCATCGTACAAGTAGTGGTGGAGATGTTGATATTTACGATAACACGTGAAAGCCTCATCTGACAAGGGTCCAAAGGAGAGGGGCTGGAAGCTAACAGGGGAGTGCCAACAATCAAACGCCCTTCCTGAAGTCACCTCTGACACACTGTCTGTTTAAATAACATTTTGTCTATTTATGATACTGATATTTAATCTTTTCCTAAAACTAAACACATTGGCTCTGAATAATTCAAGTTTCCATAACTGAAATGTCTTCATATGGCTGAAAATAAGTCCAAATAAATTGTGTTAATAGATTCAAACAGAGGATTATTCCATTGCCTGTACACTGTAAGGAACAGCTGTGGTTCTATAGACACTAGGTCTCACTGTGTTGAAATAACATTGATTTCTCCCATTAATGAGGGAGTTGAACCTACCCAGATTTAACTCATGTTTTTCATGGAAAGTCAGGGTTGACAAACTGATTGCCTAAATTGGTGTCAAATAATTACCACTATGACAGTAAATATGATTGTTGGTTTATTTGGTGGCAACTTAATTATGGTTTGTTTGAGTCATCTAAAAGGGGCGTGTTCGACAATGTGATTTTGTTCATAATAGCCCCTCTTACCTGTTTAAGGCGGGACTGTTGGGTCTTAATTGCGCCTCACCATTCTGTGTAAGCGTACAAAGGTGTAATTGTTGTTCCACCTCTGAGACGGCAGAGGTATTCTCATACATCACAGTAACATGCTTCAACTTAATGTGTCCAGATTCTAAAGATGAGCTACCCAGGATACCCTCCTCAGTCTGGTGGATACCCACCACAGACAGGGGGCTACCCACCCCAACAAGGTGCATATCCACCTCAAGCGGGCGGCTACCCTCCCGCACAAGGCGGCTACCCACCAGCAGCGGGCGGCTACCCTCCTGCAGCAGGAGGCTTCCCCCCACAGGCGGGCGGATATCCATCCCAGGCTGGTGTTTACCCTCCTGCAGCAGGCGGTTACCCTCCAGCAGCAGGGGGCTACCCTCAACAGGCCGGTGGTTACCCTCCCCAAGCCGGAGGCTTCCCTTCTCAGACAGGAGGATACCAGCCACAGCCTGGAGCTGGGGGTTATCCCTCCATGCCTCCAGCAGGTAAAGAATGAACTTATCTCTTGTCATTTTTATTATAAATGCAGCTAAAATACACTCTAATCAGTTTTGTTGTTAAATGAATTTTTAGTGTTATGTCAATATTTTCTTTGCAGGTGGAGGATGGGGTGCAGCACCAGGCGGCTATGGAGCGGTACATACATTCTTATCTCACTCTTCACCTCTGCAGTTCTGTGTCACTAATAACATGTGGACTGACTTATGCTAAATCTCGTTTACTTGACTCACCTTATCTTCACCAGCCCCTTATTTGCTCTAAATGAAGCTTATCACCATCACTTACAGCTGTCTTCTGTTTGCAGCCAGGAGGTGCTCAGCAGGGATACCCAGGGGGTCCTGCTCCAGGCCAGCCCATGCCAAATTACCCAGGAGCCCCTGCAACTAACCCTTCAATGCCTGGACATGGAAGTGGAGCTCCATCTTACTCTCAGATGCCTGCTATTCCTGTAAGATGCATTTTCCTTCATGCTAGGACTTCTCTGAAACAATGAGCCTGTTCAGACCTGTTATTAACATCCGTCCTGAGGGATGTGATCACATGTGGTCAGCTCTAAGTACAGGTGTGAACGCACCCACACATTTAAGATCCAATTACTTAGACCATGTTCAGAGGTGTTCTTGACCACATTTACCACATTCTTTTAGGACTGTGAACATGACATGAAACAAGAAGCCACAACCACAGACACAATGAATTACACAGTCTGATTTCCATTTAGTTTTCTCTTTGCAAATTGTTTGGTCTGTCTTACCTGTCAAGGTAAGCAGAAGATGTTTTTTGAACACAGTGTTTCAGTTTATTTCACCACTGAACTAGTAATCACCATAGCCCCAGACCCCCTGAAAGAATCATGCAGTTGTTGAGTCAGAAGTAAATTAGTAAACTTTTGAAAACTTCTCTCTGACAAAGTCTTAATTATTGGTGACTTCTTGTAAATTCGGCATTAAAAGGCAATACTATCCATCCATCCTTTTTCTTCCGTTATGTGGTTTGGGTCGCCGTGGCAGTAACCCAGGAGGGTTATCCCTGGTCTCATTCTTTTGGACCCAACCCTGAGCTCATGACCATAGGTGAGGGCTGGAACATAGATTGACTGGTAAATCAAGGGCTTTGCCTTCAGCCTGCACTACATCTGATGCTGCACCAAACCACCTGTCCTATCTCACCCTCCAATTTCCCATCACTCATGAACAAGACACCAAGATACCACAATTCCTTCGCTTGAGGCAACAGTCCATCCAACCTGAACAATCCATTGTTTTCTGGCAGAGGACCACGGCCTCAAAACCACGTCATCTGCAAAGAGCAGAGATGCAATTCTGGGGTTTCCAAACAGGAATATATTCAGTTGTTCAGTTCCTTGTTTAAAGTATCAGGTTTCATGGCGTCGCTGTAACAGCCTGTCTACTCTGTGTCTAAGGTGTGCTAGCATTTAGCAGCTGTTTGAACACAATGTTTCAGCTGATTAAACCATTAACACCAAATCTATTTAAGACCATATTTTATTGACGCTAAACATTTTAAATTGTACTAATAACTAATAAAGGCACCTTCTTTGTTGCCCGTGGGAAAAGTCCCCGGGCTTCCTTCAGAAATTGCTTGATTTTGAGATGTTGACTCAGCAGACACATGATAAAACTTTGTGAAACGCTATATAAGACAAATTCTTAATTTTTTGGACCTTCTTGTAAATTCAGTAAATGCTATATGCTTATTTCTTATTTCTTTGTGTAAAAACATTGTGTCTGTTTGTTCCAGTGATGTACATCCAATCACAAGTCACTGGAGACATGTTATAATGCCAGGTGTGAACCGACGGACTCAGAGCTTTCCACTTGTGATCAGACGTTAGTAAAACGTCTGAACAGGCTCTAAGTTCCACTGCAAATGTCTTTATTTTATCTTGTAATATTTTTATTTCTAGAAAGGGTACAGAGGGTCTATTAAAGACTACCCAGGAGCTGACCCACTGAGGGACGTTGAGGTTCTTCGTAAAGCTATGAAGGGTTTTGGTCAGTATATGGTGTTTAAATTAATGTGTTAAATCCATCAGAAGCATCCCTCGATACTAATGACACGTCATAAACAGGCACTGATGAGAACGCCATCATTGAACTTCTGGGTAGTCGTACCAACAAGCAGAGGGTTCCAATGGTTGCAGCCTATAAGACGACCTATGGGAAGGTACGTTTTCTCAGGTTTTGTAACAGGTTTTTTAAGAATTCTGTTTTCCATCCAGGCTAACTCTTTTTGCTCTTTTCTTTTTGTTCTGTGTTTTTCCTCCCAGGATTTAATCCATGATCTGAGGTCTGAGCTCACTGGAAACTTTGAGAAGCTGGTTTTCGCTATGATGATGACACCCGCACAGTTTGACGCGTCTGAACTCAGAGAGGCTATCAAGGTCAGAAACTCAAGTTGTTGCAGGTGACCATATTGTCCTCTATGAAGCTCTTTGAATGTGTTATTTATTACAGTATTTCTGGGGTTTTTTCAGGGTGCAGGAACTGATGAAGCCTGTCTGATTGAGATTCTTTCATCACGCTCCAATGCAGAGATTCGTGAAATCACCAGAATCTACAAAGCTGGTGAGCTATGACATCGACATAGTTTAGATTTTTGTAAAAAAAAATTAAAAAAAGATTCAGCCCATAGTAGTCTATTCTCCAAAATTTAAATTGTTGTAAAGAAATCCACTATTATCCAATGATATTGTTTTTTCCCACCCCAAATATTTTTTCCCTCTGCAAACGGAGTTGGGCTGAAGTTATGTGATCACCCATTTTTATCTGGATCCAGGACTGTTATCTCAACCATGTAGGTTATGGTTCATAGATTTCAGCCATGTCTGTTGGTTGATTCTGATGAAGGGTAAGGAAGAACCCATTAAATCTTGGATAAATCCAGATAAAGGGATTCAGGATTTTTTCTTCTTTTTTTGAACATTACAAGACAGAGCTTTCTTGAACATTGCTGTTAATTACACATTAATTACATTTTGGTGTAGATCTGGATCAAGGGGCAGCTTCATTTGTATTTTATTGTTGTGATTTAGTTAGATTTAGGCAACAAAGCTACTTGGTTAGTTTTAGTGAAAAACAACTTTGAAAAAGATGATAGTTTGTGTTAAAATAGACCCACAACGTTAACCTGTTACCACTTGTTTGATGGGCTTTTTGACAGAAAGCCCCGAAGGTTAACCGCTCCTATGTGCTAAGTCCTCCACATTTAGTTCCTGGTTTGACTTCAGTCGAATTCAGTATTCAAATACTACACTCAAGTTCAATTTTGAGGTAATTTTTACCTCAGTATAAATGCATGTGAAAGGAGAGTGTGTGCATGAAAGAGAGTGTATGTGTGGGAGAAGAGCCAGAATGAGTTATGATGCTTTCAGGGCCCCTCGTATCCAAATAAGATGCAAATACTATACAAACTAATGTATTTACCTTAAAAGAAATGCCTTCCTTCCAGACTATGGGAAGAGCCTGGAGGATGCCATCATCAGCGACACGTCCGGCCACTTCCGCAGACTCCTGGTCTCTCTCTCCCAGGTAGCTGCTGTACGCTTTACACCCGATTCAAAATGAGAAGCAGCTCATTTGTACTCACACTGCATGTGTTACTCTAATCAAGGGTAATCGTGACGAAAGGGAGACGGTTGACATCGCCCTGGCCAAACAGGATGCTCAGGTACCTCTTTGGTGTTGTTGGGTTCGTGGAAAGTCAGCAGCAAAACAGATTATGTTCCTTTTAAACCATGTGTATCTCTGTGATCATAGAAACTGTATGCAGCTGGGGAACACAAAGTTGGAACTGATGAGTCTCAGTTTAATGCCGTCCTGTGTGCTCGCAGCAAGCCTCACCTCCGAGCAGGTGTGTCATTTAAGAGCTTCCACAGTGTTTCTCATGTCACAACTGCACATGCTGAACTGTTTACTACATGTTTTCACACTTCTTCTAACCTGTGATTTTATTCTTCATTAGTGTTCCAGGAGTACCAGCAGATGAGTGGGCGAGACCTTGAGAAGAGTATCTGCAGGGAGATGTCTGGGAATCTGGAGTCTGGCATGGTGGCTGTGGGTACGTTCTGCCAATCTGAGGGAAAGCATCTCCTGCAGATGCAAACAGGCTCCTGTTCCACCTGAATATTTGTTGATATGATCAAAAGCAAAATGATCGATTGGAAGACAAAAGCTGCAGTTTCTGAATGTGTCATTTTAAAAATAGCCAAGTCCTCAACCTCAGACTGAAAACCACACAGTAACAGTAGTATTAGTCACCAGATCCAGAATATGACTTGGATCCAGATCAGACTCTGATGTGTGCTAGATCTTATGGTGATGTCATCATGTCATTTTTGTCCAATCATTGTAGACATTATCCATGAAGGTAGAAGATAAAATCTATTAATAATGGAGAAGAATCCTTTAAAAACATTCTGGATCCAGAATGATCTGGATCTCGTTTCCTTGGGTCATCTATTAACTTCTGCTCCTCTCTCCTAGTGAAATGCATTAAGAACACTCCTGTCTACTTTGCTGAAAGGCTCCACAAAGCCATGCAGGTAAGCCTGTTTTCTATCATCTCATTTTACTCTAAATAATCATAAACCAGATGAGGAGATTTCACTGCTTCAGTCACTAAAGTGTGACATCGGACGTTTTGACAGGGAGCCGGGACCAAGGACACCACCCTGATCCGCATCATGGTGTCCCGCTCTGAGGTGGACATGTTGGACATCAGGCAGGCGTATGTGAAGACTTTTGGAAAATCACTGTACACTCACATCTCAGTAAGTCCCTCCAACCACCTTATCATCACCATGTGACTCGTATGTGGGATCATTAGAAATGGATATTGATCATGCTTTGTTTGTCAGGGTGACACCTCCGGGGATTACAAGAAGTTGCTGTTGAAGCTGTGTGGAGGTAACGACTAAAGGGAGAAGAGGATTACTCTTCATCAGGACAGATTATATGTCCTCACTGAAACAATGTTATAGGACCTTATATCACTTCTGATGCATGTAGTTAAACTTTCCTATAACGATCAATCCGTATAATCGATGTTTTCTTCAGTGACATGATTTTATTTTGCTACTGTATTGTAGTAGATGATTCCCAAATAGTAAATATATATTAATATGAATATTTTTTGCAGTGGATAGCTTTGTCAGTACTGGGTAGAAGATGGAGGTAAAAAGTGTCTGAAAATTTCACACTTTAAGGTCCAGTGAGGGGATTTAGAAACCAGTGGTTCACTTCTCATCTCAGCCTCAATGGTTGTGGCCGGTCCCTCCTAACTAGAGAGAGCAGCAGTGGTCGAGCGAGCTAGACAGTGAAAGAAGAGAGGGAGCGGCCTAGGCGACATCAAAGCAGCCAATCAAAGAAATAAAAAGTTATTTTTTGATTGTTGCACAGCAGTTAATTAGTTATTTGTCTAAAGGGCAGATAAACACTGGCATTACTTACTGTTGTGTGAATCAGCCACACACAACCACATTTTGACATAATAGTAATAGTTGTACAAATATATAAACACATACAGTGGTTGCCTTTTGCAGATTTGTATAACATAATAGATGCCACTAAATCCCACTCACTGGACCATTGATTAAAAAGGTAGCTATGCAATATACTAACTTTATTATAACTATAATATAGAACAGCATTTAAGAAAAGCCAACAAACTGCTACACTGGCTTCAGTTTCTAAAAATAAATACAACTTTATTTGAAGGAATATAACAGTATATATACATGATAAAGGTTTAACAAAATGAAAAAATAACGATGCAGAATGAGGAGTGTCTCATTTATCCAATATATAAAGGAAGCATTTAGCATTTCATTTACTTTATACATACATTATTACCTGTGTTGCTGAGGTAACGTATACCTCACTGCCAAGCACTTCAACTGTGTCATATATGGTCATGTGGAATCTCATACAAAATATATGTGATCATTTAATGCTCCTTTAGCTCACAATTAAACTCCAGGTCATTTTTGAATGTAAGATTAAACAGGGCCGTGTCCAGACTTTATTGACTGGGGTGGCCTGGGTGGGGCACTGAGTCATGAAGTAAATGTGTGTACAAATACATGTCACAGTAATATCAATTTACCATTTCTTATATTTACTTTACCAACATATTAGTGTCATTCAAATTCTTACTTTCCTTTGTTTTAAATTTGTTCAATTAATAAACAATGCAAGATAGATTCTACCAATCAGAACACAGCAGAGTGGGACCAAACAAATATAAATACTATAAAGCCTCCACACTTTATTCTTTAAGTCAAAAACAAATTGTACCTCCAATAGTAGGCTACACACAAAAGAAAACAACGCACACTCAAAAATATTTGTCAAACTGTTCAAAACGAGGTCCCACCTCTCACTGAGCAGATAGCCAATCATACTTCAGAATAAAGGAGTGACAGAGGGGAGATTTGTTTTGTTAGAAGAGGATAGACTTTTAAAGTACCCATAATGATAACTATTAGTTATCTGTGTATTTATATATGAATAACCCACTGCATGTATCTGGTGGAATCTCTTTTATTTGATCATATAACACTAAATATCAACTATGGTGCAGCTCTCGTCAACAGTGCCACCCCAGGCCCCCCTTCTGGACACACCCCTGGATATAAAGCTAAGCTAAAGTCTCTCCTCTGTTTTTATGCTAATTAACCAGAGTTTTACTGCTGCTTGCCAGTTTTTGTAAATCAACTTTCCACTTTATTTCAGCTTTTGTAAACCTCTCTCATCATTGCTCCACATTTACAGACGTTGCCTTTTTGCTGAAAAGCCAAAGCTTAACAGATCATGTTGTGCCTTTTTCAGAGTTATTGGATGTTTCACTGTGGTTCATCTTCCAAACAATCATTAATCATACGTGTACGGCTGCAGACATGTAGCTGTTGGAAGGTTTGGTGCTCAATGTTTCATTTTTCCGTGACATTTCCTGCCTTGTATGTTTTGCAGCCAGCAGAGGGCTCATTTCTTCTGTGGAGTTTTGCTTCAGTTGGGCTTTAGTCTGAATATTATTTGCACTAAATCATCTTTGTAACCATCTTTGTCACGTGATAATGGATGAAATTCAGTGGATACCTTTGTAGTATTCTAACATGCTGCCATGTCATCGCCACTTCTCATTTCAATAAAAAAATCGAATATCTGGATTGTCTTTGTGAAATGGGATCATGGTTGTTTTGCATGAAACTGTGGATTTTCTGCTCTAAGCTAGAACACAATGAGAATTTGCATTTCAAAGCTGGTCTCATTTTCACTACTTCCACCCAGCGTCACGAGCTGCCCGTTCTGCTAAAAGGTGCGAGTAATGCGGCTTACATAAGTGATGTTGATTTGCTTTGCTGCTCGAGTGATACGGCACAGAGAGCTTTTCTCAAGGCTATAAATAGTGTCCATATTGGAGACACGAACGTCCTAAAACCTCTCTGTTGTGCTCACTGGCCTCAAAGTGGAGCCTCAGAGGGGCCGTGATGGAGACAAATAACGTCTACCGGACAGAAAGGGATGAATATTTGATGGTGGTATTTGTCTATTTTCTCTCTCGAGCTGAGGCTGGTTTCTGTGAAATATATAGGTCAAAAGGAAATCAGGTGGGGGCTGCCATTTAACTTTCCTTTTCAGAGACAAATCAGAAACGCTTCCCTGATCCTGATTTCAAGAAGTGCTTTAATTATTAACGTGTGGATGTGATAACCAGATGCTGCACCGTATGCACCCATCCTGGACCCAAGGATAAACGGTCTTATTGGGGATGCATACGGAAGTCGTGTAAATCAATAGTATTTGTCCACATCATCAGTGCTGGTGGAGATGTGAAGGTCAGACTTTTTTTTTGCTATTAGCCTTCAGGAACTTTCTCTAAATGTAACTCAAAACTCTTAAAAGTTTTCACATCAGAAAATGAAATCAGACTTCAAACAGCTGTCAGCATGTTGTTAACACATCCTCTTTGTAGCGACCATGTTATTCCAACATTACAACCTAAAGTTCTACCTAAACTAGAATCAGTAGTTTCATCGAAATTGGTTCAGGGAAAATGTGGGAAAATGCCCTATTTAGCAATATTAAAGTTATAAAAAATTCCTGGGTCCACCTCTTTATTTAGAACCACACCAAAATTTAATGGGTTCATTCCTGGGCTATGCACCATCCCTCCACCAAGTATCATTGAAATCTGTACAGTAGTTTGTGTGTAATCCTGCTAACTAACAAACATGGACCAACACAACTTCCTTTGCAGAGATAAAAATGTGACTTAAATGTCTTAAAAATGGTTACAGTTTAAAACTAGAGAGCCAAACAATCCTACACATCTGTTTAGACAGCCTGACTCTTGCCCCTCCCTTCCACCAAGTTTCGTAGAAATCGGTTCTGCAGTTTTTGTATAATTAGGGAAAATGTCAGTTTTTTAAAAAGCCCCACAACCTGTTTGCCATATTCTTACTATGATCTGCATCCTACTGCTTATAGTCCATAAGAGGTTCCCTAAGATAGTTTTTTTTTTATTATGATTGGAATATTACTTTTCAAGATAATTAAGAAAAAAACTGATTTATCCTTTTGTGGAGGTCAGTGGTTCCGACCGACCCACTGGATCCTGATCTGGAACTACACCAAAATTGAAAGGAACCAGGGTCGAATCTATCTGTTAGTGAATGGGACCGACCCACCGATCAACCGACTGACTCAAACAAAGAATAATAAACGTGAAAATACACTTAAATTAATAATTTTCACAATACTTTGTCTCTTTAAAGGGTTGATTTACAGACAGATTAAACCTAATCTGTTATTCTGTGAATCCACTGAGATTACTTTTTACTTTAATTGACATCCCCATCACTGACCTCTGATGGTAATGTTACATACTAAAAACGATTGATCAAATTGATGATTTCCACTGAATTCTCTCCAATGAGGATTTCGCCGTTTGGTGACATTTGGGTGCCAGGGACGTAATCCTGCTTTAAACTTCACGAGTGCATTTAAACAAATTACAAACCGGAGGATTAGATGAACAACACATAATGAGATGTAGCTGCAGATATCACTATCCAGCCCGCAGAGCTGCAGCTTCACCCTCTGATATTTGACAGAATGTTTGTGCATGCAGTCTGCATACATCCATCTGAAGAGGCTTCAGAGAGGAGCTGCACGGTATATGAAGGAGAACATATTATTCAATAAAAATGGCAAAACAATAGGAGGTTTTAAGAGTGTCCTGTTTCAATCTAGTGTGATCGTTTTTTTATAACTCCTAAACATTCCATGGATTTTTCCTGCAGGAAAAAGAAATTAGTTGAGCTGCTACATAACCTTATACTGTTAAGCTGTGCTAACCTTAGTGGGGGAATCTATAGACACACTGTGTATGCATGAAGCTTTAAAGCCAGTCCCTGTGCACAGTAGCCCCTTAATAATACTGTCATCATCACAGTAAATGATCTAAAACTAATTTCCACTCTCAGCATCTCTATAGATAATCCTACATTTGATTTCATCATCTGCTTCTAGATCACTTGTTTCTTAGGAGATCAATCTTACGTGGCGTGCGCCTCCTCTTAGATCTGGTGGATTAAGTGGAGCAGAAGAAAGCTCATGGAGCGGGGCAGATGTGTCAGGGGACAGTCCAGAGGAGGAGCAGGCAGCTATACGATCTGGACGTATTAAAAAAAAAAAAAAAATCAAATCATGAAACACGAGCTAAAAAAAAAAAACATTCAAAAGGTGCATAATCCATGTATGAATACACGATTCACCGAACACATGAGATCGACCCTTAGTCAATAAATGATTAGTGATGCTGTAATGTTTACACCAGCTGAAATAAAACTTTCTGACAGGTACATGTACAACAGGTACCCTGAAACCAGAGGGCTGCCACATGCTGTACCAGAAGAGGGGTACATGTCACATATTCACCGTTGATCCAACCAACACTGTCGTGGTTGTTTGGGTCCATGAGGACAACAAGTGGTTTGTTTGCCAGTTTCACTTGATTCAAGGTGTGAGTGGTGGTGAAACTGGGGAGAGATGCTGATAAAAGTCACCAAAGTGACTCAAATCAGATTAGAGTCCATGTGATGGAAAAACAAACAAACATCTGAAACATATAGGAGCAAAAATATCAGATTTGGGAACTTTTCACGACCGCTCAGTAAAAAAAATCTGTACTTTTACTGCTAAAAAATACTAACAGTACTTTTTTGTGACAATATAATATTTTCCAAACACCATTAACCCTCCATAGAATAATATTGGTTCACTTTGATGGCTGTAATATTTGTTTTTAATGGGATTTGTATGGACGGGGAGCCAGGTGCGTCTCCAAACAAGCCCCGCCCCCTTTTACCTTAAATGTCCACTGTACGGAAACAGGATTGGCACAGAGCGCGAGCTGCTCCAGCGCTCAGACATGGCGGAGTTCTGACAGACTTTTTCCAACATGTCGAAAGATTTCAGGACCTCATTGCACCCGTGAGGTTTTCTTTTACCGATGCGGACTCGTCTTTTTCCGAGGAAGAACGAAAATGTGTTCGCGCAGTCAACAAATATGGCTACTTGTGCTTCGATTCGGGCTGAAAACCGTCCCGACTGGGCCGAGCGGGCTGCTTTTAGGGAGTCGCCACAGTGAGTGAAGTTGAGACTGAGTGGAAAAAGATGGAGCCGAAGCATAAAGACTTGTTGGAGAAATGTTACCAGAACTTGGTGGAGTCGCTAACAGATGCGGACCGACTGGTGGATGTTTTGGCTCACCGCGGGACCCTCAGCCCGTCGGAACGCTTCGAGCTGGGACACAACTGCTCCTCAGACTCGGAGAAAGTGGACCTCCTCCTGAAGATACTCCTCAGTAAGGACAGAGACCATTTTGAAGATTTTTGCACAGCCTTGGAGAAGACGCACCCTGAACTCCACTCTGCACTGCTGACTGGCACCGGACCAGTGGATCATACTGGTAAGAACTGGTCTTTAACCAGCAAAGTAAGGGCTGAGGCATAGAAGCAGATTATAATAGAAGCTTTATGCTGCTTATATTAGTGTCTTTTGTCCTTCTCTCCAACATTAGGGGTATTATTGACCATATGACTACCTGGTGAGAGTGGTGCTGGTGGTGGTGGTGGTGGTGTTGGTGGTGGTGGGGGGGACACAATCATGTGACCTGATGCTTATTTACAGTCACACTACTCTGCTTGTTCCCTGAGCCGTGACACTAAAAGCACAGCCTCCTCTGTGAAAGCAGTTAATGGGCCTAAAAAGTCTCAAATAATCAATATGGTGACTGCCTGAAGTTGTGTCTGCCAATCAATAATCCACAGTCAATGACAGATCATTGATTGGAGAATTAAATGTGTGAATGAACAAAGTAGTGATGGTGTAACTAACTGCAACTTAACAACCAGTGTTAATTTTGTCATATTTTTAGCCCCGTGTCAAATGTCCTTATTAGTTTTTATCATATTTATCAACATTATCCTGCTTTTAATTGACTAAAAGTTGTTTTACTTAAGTCTTTTTCTAAGACATCAGTTTGTTATTAACATTTCAGTCAATCTAGTGGAGACCAAACTAATATGTTTGGTCATTTTCCTCTGATTTCACTGATTGCAAATCAGATTTATCTGATCATGATCTGATAAAAACAGGTTGAATGATTCAGAATGCAGCTTTGCAGAAAGTGTCTGGTGTGATGTCTGTTTAAAGAATAGATAAATAGATAAAACTTAGAGACTCTGAGCCCTAGCTATCCTGAGGGGAACCAGCTACGAGATGGTTCCATTAGTCTTTGGGCCCTATACCCAGGTGGGACCACCGATTTGTACATCAGGACCGCCGTGGGCCTCCACCAGAGTTTCCTCAGGCTCAGCCCTGACCAGACATAGTTCACCGTCTTAACGCTCCACGCTCCACTTCCCTGATGGAGCAGGCGGGACGGGCCCGTGGTGTACCTGGGTCAGGATCCCACCTCCACCGGCGCAGCACAGGGTTCGGTTTCCTCTTTTTGGGGGGGGGGGGTGAAAATAAAGAGAAATATTGGTCAAGTTTTTTTTATTTTTAAATGACACCAACAATATATATGCAACAATATCTATACAATGATATTAAAAACTACAGGAAACTTCACCAGATGCATGTAACATGTTCATCCATGAACAAAATACACAGTTAATCATAGTTTTAATCATACTTTAAAAGTAACGAAACATCTGCTGTCCTACTTCTACCACAGTTGGTGTTAAATCTGGAGCTACATGATGGAATAAACAGGTTAAAATAAACACACCTTTCTTGTTCGTCAGTCATGGAGACAGAGAACTTTGTCACTACTGCACATGGATCCATTGTGATGCAGGAAATGTACCAAAATGTGTTGCTTTTATTCCTGAATGAAAGAAAGAAAGTTCTTGGATCTGGATTCCAAATCTTCTCTGAACTTGGTTCTTTCCTGACCAGCGCCCCATCCTTCCAAAACCTCCATGGTGGAGGTAACAAACATCTATAGCACATCTATTGAACTCATGTTTAATTCTATTTCCTCAGCAGTTGGTTCTTTGTTTTATGTAAGTCCTGTTTGCTCATTAAAAACACGCCGCCTTCTCCTTCAAATATGATGTTTTCCCCCACAGCTAAATCCTAAAGCTACGAAACTTCTGTTCTTATGCTGCTAATGAATATGTTATGAGAATTAGTGTAAAGCCGATGATTTATGCCCCAAAGTTTGAGCACCAAACGCTTCATTCCTATCTAGTATATATATAAAACTCAGCAGTAGTACATGGTCCCTCCTCAGCACCTCTGCCACAGCTTTGCATTTAAAAAGCAACATTTGCATCACTGTGGTGTCAAACTCTCTGAGGGGTTAATCATGCATTTTTTCTCTTATTGTTTATAAGAGAACTGAGGCTGCAGAGTGACTCCACTTTTCTAAGCTGTCTCATTTTTGCACCACGTAACACATAATGGTGTGTAAACCTGAGCACTGATAGGCTTCCTGCTGCTTCATGACGGCTGCAGCTCCCTGTTAGTAGTCACACAGGACGCACATGGGCTGAGTTGCTTTTTGCTACTGGGCAGACAGGTTCCTCCACTGCACAGCCAAAAGAAGGGCCTTTCCCCAGTAAAACAGTCGGTACAGCCTGTGTTTTAAAAATAATCTACGCAGACTGATCGAGCTGCACCTCGTTCACAGAGTCCCAGAGGGGAAGAAACATCTCTGAAATAAAAACAGGGTTAACGAGTGAGAGCTTGTTAAATGTCAATAACAGAGATTCTAAAATTAGCCGACCGAAAGAATCACTGAGCTGTAAAACTTTCACTGTGGCGTGAATTTGAGGCACGTCCATATGGTGCGTTTGTTTGTTTTTTATAAGCGTAGCTCCAGGGCCTCGTATTCCAGACCTTTGTTTTACACTTTGTTCTAATCTTTTGCTTGGAGAACAATAAAATGACAGCAGCATATCACGAGGCTGATGTGTTCAAATGGCTTTGCTGTGCCTCCATCACACAGAAGCCCCTTTTACACCGCCTGTTGAAGCCGGGGCTGTTCCACCGCACCGTTCTGTAGAAACGTTACAAAGGTGTAATGGGACGTGGCGGCAGGACAGAAGGGAGGTGTGACGTTTTGACGCCGTGTTACATGTGCAACCCACAATCATGAGATCTTAAAAGCAGCTGATAGCAGTTAGCAGCTAACTCAAAGAGGAAAATCAGCCGAAAATGTCTTCAAATTCGGGAGACGGCGCAAAGTCTGGGAGCTAAATACCTGCCAAGCAGAGGGAGATGTCATCCATCATGGAACAGGGATGGTAATGGATTGTTTGTGCACCTGATTTCATTGTTTCCCCTTTGTGGTTATTTGTGCACTTGCTTCATTTCAGCAGAGCATGATCAATGATGCGACTCTCCTCTGCTCTGGTCTGGTGTTCCTACAGAGGGCGTGTCTTATCCATGCTGCCCACACAGACACACAGAGCGATGTAGAGGAGACAGTGACCTGAGTTCAGGATGAAGTCAGTACGTTACATGAATTAAATAAAACTTCACCAAAACCAAAGATGGACAAATATCTGCGACCAAAACACTGAGCAATCAAATGAAATTAAGATAAGATAAGATAAGATATCCCTTTATTAGTCCCACAGTGGGGAAATTTACAAATTAATGGAAAAACTGCAATACACTAAAAACTAATTTAACTTTATGCGCAACTAAATGCTATCAGGAAAACACAACATGCAGCATAAGAGAGGAATGCACGCCATCCCAGAGGAAGTTCCTTTTTTTCACACTTGTACAAGCGACTGGGGAAAATCCTCACCAGCTCACCGCTGTAGTCGCCACCGCTTCCCACTGTTGCTCTGACATCGACCTCCAGCTGTCTCACCCAGCTGAGAAAATACTGGCTCCCGTCAGCATCGATGGAAGCAGGCACATCAACGTTCACATCCCTGCTGGGCGACGGTTTGTCCTACATCCCTGTGACGGCTGTAAAGGTGTCTCTGCACCACAAGCACGGAGCTTAGTGGTGAGGATGAAGAACGAAGCAGGTTCTGAAGGAAGATTCAGCAATTTATTGCTTCACACAAGGAGAAAAATATCTTTACTATCTACTTTGATGTCATGAGCTGTAACGGCGTGCTCTTCAACAGTGCGCTTGGTGCTATACTACTACTACCACTACTACTACTACTAGTAGTCCTACTACTACTACTACTACCACTACTACTACTACTAGTAGTCCTACTACTACTACTGTCTGTATTGGCAGATTGAAAATCCATTTTAAGGTGCATACCACATTCCTAGATGCTGTGCTGCTCATGTCAATGAAAGTAATTGGACGCTCATATTATCGCCTCTATTTATTAGCTATAATTTCAGCCGATGGACATCAAAATATATTTTATATTTTGGGCAGAAAGTGTAGAAAATGTCAGATTTAAGCTTTAAATCAGTTGACTTATGTTCCTGCTGACAGTTTTATTTCCTGACCTCCTCCTGAATAAGAGAGTCTCATAGATGCATACAGTATAATGAACTTATTGTAGAACATGAGCCTGTTTTTACTTGAGAAAAGAGATCAACCTAAATGAGACACTTGAGCGGTGAGGGTCAGACCCGCAGCGAGGTCCAGGTCACATGACTTCCACAGAGCGAGCTATGACACTGTGAACCTCGGCCATTGAGACGCGCTCTGCTCAAACGGAGTCATGGGAAACTTAAGCTAGAGCGAGAACAAAGAGAGCTTGATCCATGGGATGCCCCGGTTCCTGAGGCACATCACTCTTCTTTTTTTTGTCTTTCTTTCAGTCCTGTGCTGGGAAAAAGTGGGGCGAGCCATGTTAGCTGGGCTGCTTCCAGTCTTAATCAAACTCATAGTCTCCTTCAGCGAGTGGGAGCCCAGCCAGCCGGGGGTTGATTTAGACTTCTGAGACGTGGGTAAATAGAATCGTTTGTCATGCTCCGGCTTTACATCAGGGGTGGAAGTGTCTGATTTAACTGAACCACAAGCTGCTCGTCCCAGTCTTTAAATCTTTAAAGACTCTCTATTGAACCTTTCAACACCATTAAAATATATATTTTTTTTTTTCTGATGTGTGGAGGTTTGAATTAGATTCACATTCAATGAGAGGATTTGTGTTTGTGTTTAAAGGACTTCACTGTTGGTTCCAGACAATTATTTTTTTATTATTTAAATTATTTAGCCCAGTCGGTGCTGGATATTCGAGGAGGATGTCGATGCTTGAGTCTAGTATAAATCTGATGATACATAAATTCTTTCTTTACACATAAAATCTTTTTAGCATGAACACTTGACATATAACATAACCCTTTTGTTTGATTGAATTGTATTTTATTTTATTTTCATTTATTCTGTTCAATTTTATCATTTGATTCAATTTTATTTTATTTTATTTCAATTTTTTTCAGTTTTATTTTGTTCAATATATTTTATTTAATACTTTATTCTGTTTAATACTTGTTGTTTTCAAATTTTTATTATGTTTTATTCTGTTCTGTTTGATTTTATTAAAATATTAAATTCTATTCTCTTCTATTTTAATGTGATTATTCAGTAATTGTGACCATGTCCTGAATGGGACAAATTTCAGGTGATTATATAAAGGTGACGCTGTGTTTGAGCTGAAATGATTAATTAAATCATAAACTAATCAATCCATAAAAAAATAATGGGCAACTTTTTGTTTTGATTTATCCTTAAATCATTTCCTGTTTTTCTTTGTCTAATTTGATTGAACTGTTTCTAACTTTTGGGTTTTGTGCTGTTGCTTTGATGAAATAACACATTTGATGAGTTGATTTTCAGTGTTTTTCTCATTTTTTCCTGACATTTTGAAAACAGATCATCACGTCAGATGCTAATTAAAGTAATTGTTAGTTGCAGTCCTTCACTGTTCCTAAGTGAAGCCCATATATCTGTGTTGCAGAACTATTTGGTGCCCATGATGAGGGTCTGTGTGATGTTGTCAGAGGAGATAAAGGGAGAAACTCTGAGGC
Organism: Chaunax sp. Z400; assembly: GCA_037577475.1. Lineage (NCBI taxonomy): Eukaryota > Metazoa > Chordata > Actinopteri > Lophiiformes > Chaunacidae > Chaunax > Chaunax sp. Z400. The sequence goes on along the minus strand of CM075203.1, from coordinate 1,812,107 downwards.
TGCTCCTTCTTTGGGGCCCTGGCCAGTCACACGTTGGGGAAATTCCCTCCTTATTATGCCTCCAGCTGGCCTCTCTTCAGTAAAAGCCCCTGAATGTAACCTAAGCCTCAGAGCCTTGATGTAGAATACAATGCCACAGATAATAATCTCACTATAATGCACACACGGTCCAGTACAGTCACAGCTGACTTAAATGTTTTGTTCGCCCCTGCAGGATCCACTTACAGCATCTTGTCCACCATGCCGTCGGACTCGGAAAGCAGCAGCTCTCTCAGCAGCTTAGGTGAGTGTGGAGCTCATGGAGCTGTTCAGGTATAGAAATGCCAAAATAAAGAATCCTTAGGATTCACTCAGAAATGAAAACGTCAACCGTTTTCTACTCATCCACCTGCTGATGGAAAGTCAGGTGAGGTTTTTGATTCCATGAGACATTTCTGGAGCTTCACAGCAAAGACAGCGTAGCAGCATTTTCCTAAACTACTGAAAAGATGGAGACTTTTCTTAGAGTTTGAAATAAAACGCAAACTTAAACAAACATAAAATGAAAATAAAATAGAATCTCCAGAAGCCCCAAGATCCCAACTTGATCCACATCTCCTCAAAAATCAATGTTTTCATGTGCGTTTTAGGCTCCCTAAAGGTGTCTCATGATTGGCTTGTTGTGTTTGCTTATTTTGACACTTTTAGCCATATTTCAGCTGATCGCTGGTGACGCCTGTGAGTCTAGTTGTGCACAGGCAGTACTGAAGTTTAAACACGAGAGGCAGGTGTCGACAAACAGAATAAGAGTTTAACCAATCTGCCAAGTTCTAGTGGGGATCTTTGTCAGCAGCGTCCTGTTGATCATTTCAAGAGATGGAAAGCAACACAAATTAGCTTTGTTTGGCTGATTCCACAAGGAGTGTGGTGACTTTTAACTTCTTTACAAAGGTAAACAGGCTGTGGAGGATGAGGAAAGCTGAAATTTTAATCATGAATTGAGTAAACTTAAATGAATGCAGACCTGACAAACTTAGAAAGAATGTTGCTTTGCTCTGAAGCTCCACAAATGTTCTATGGACTAAGAAACTTTTTACAGATTTTGGGGAGAGTAGATGATGTCTGAAGTTTTATTTTTGGGTGAACTGTTCCTTTAGAGCCCAGCCAACAGATAACACCCTCTGCAGCCTGTTTAGACCCTGAGCACATGCAAGTGATTACACAGATGTGAGAAGGATTTAGAAGGCCCCCCCCCCCCCCCCCCCCCCCCCCCATCCCAAGCACAAAGACAGACCTGTTTTCGTTTAGTTGTTCTCTGAAGGAAACAAACGGATCTGTCGGGGGGGAATCCTGTGTGATGCATTCAACTACTGCAGTTAATGAGAACAGCAGTGAGGTACAAATAAGAACAATGATTCAGAAGCTAGCGTATGATTGGTTAATATTCAGACCAAGCAAAGCTTTTGCGAGTCTTTTCTTCATGGTTACATTTTATGAGAGCACATTACTTTTTTTTATCCTTTAAATACCCCCCCCCCAATCATCTGAGCTCTGTGAACGCCACATGCCACCAGTGACATGCTGACTCACGCAGGTACGTCCGGTCAAGCCTCCTCCCCTCCGCCCGCCCACATGGACAGCCACCAGGTGAACGAGAAGATGGAGACGGTCCTCTTCCAGCTCAGACACGTGACCCGTGAGAGAGACGAACTGCGAAAACGTCTGGCCCTCTCCTCACCCGGAACAACCTTCGATGACTGCAGGTACTGTTCAGATCTGTGCGTCTGTTTTCCAAAGCCAAACATGAACAGAGAGGAGCAGTGATCCGGTGTGTACCAGCAGTCTGAGGAGAGGCTTTTAAAACAAGCGAGCTAATATCTTAACGTGATGCAAAATCGGCCCAAAAGTGAACTCGACTCTGTAAAACAAGGGGTAAGCATGCAGTTTTAATGATGCCTCCCTTCCCCTTGTGTTCCCCTAAGCACAAAGTTGGACTGATGTTTATCTCGCTCTTGCTTCTCTCATCCTCCCATGTGGCGTCTTAAAAGTCCGTCTGGCTTTCTTTTTTTCTCCCCGCTCTCTGTGAAGCAGACCAAACTCTAAAGCGGGTCATGACTACGAGCGTCTGAAGCTGCAGTGCATGAAGGCGATGGCAGACCTGCAGTCCCTGCAGAACCAGCACAGCACCACCCTGAAGAGGTGCGAGGAGGCTGTGAAGAAGGCAGACTTCTACCAGTGAGTGGAAAAAAAGCCACTACAGGGTCTCCTGTTAATGTTTTATTCCCACTGAGTTTTAGCTTTCCCATCTGACATATTAACAACAGATTACGTGGAACAGACTTTGTTTTAGGGATGAAGGCTTTAAAGCTGATGAGTTGATCCTCCTCAGAGATTTAATTTCATCTTTTTTCTTTTAAAGAAATATGTTTTTATTGTCATCTTAGCAGCATAAATCCCAGGTTCTCAGGCCAAATGACTTGTCTATAAGTAATGCCCTTGAAGAGTTCATACCAAATCATGGCTCTGGTAATCATCATCAGTGCATGGCACGGCATCTGTGCCACGAGCAGAATGCTACGAACAGAACATTTCCGCCGCCCTGCGTCTGCGGTGAAGGCGGGGCTGATGCCATACTGTCTCCAAAGTGTAGGGAGCCGACATCTGGCCCCAATGCAAACAGACAGATGAAGGATTATTGCCATGTTTAAGCCTCTCCTTCTCAAAGCTGTTTGCACATGAAGGAGAGTCTTCATTTATTACCGTCCCGCCTGCTTCCAGTCACACTGACCACCGTCCTCTGTTCTGAGATCAGTCAGTCACTCATCATGTAGGCTAACATGCTTATTCAGTGATCATGGAGGATTTCATTGATTCTCATACTTCTGTTCCCAGTTAAGCAGTATTACATAAGTAGTGTAATGTTTTTAGCGGTTAGTATCAACATAAAACTAGTTAGTTTGGGAGCTTTAAGAGAAAACATTATGTTCTTTACTGCATATCCAGGTGCATGAGAGAGAACCTTTAGCCTCCACAGAGCTTCCCAGAAGCCCAGAAGAAGCTACAGCTGTAGCCTGTTTACTTCATTTATGACCTGCACCACAAACGTTCTGTTTTCGCACATGCTGTTTGCAAAATTACACAAAAACTACTGAACCAAGTTCCTCTAAACTTTGGTGCAGAAAACCGGACGGATCCAGGAATATTTTTTTAAAAAAAAGTTTTTTCTTAACATTGTTTTCATTTGCATTTATTTATAAATGTTTGGTGACAATGAGAAGCTATTTTGCATAATTGGGGGAAATGTAGAAAAATACCCTAATGTAAAAGAATCTAAAAATCATCTATTCAGACATTTTAGTTTGAGATTTCTTTTGTTTTCTCATCATTCAAATAGTGTAGTCTTGCTTTCCCATCTAGAATTGTAATGCTGATGTTAAACATGGCTGGCAGTGCCCACAGTCTATGGTCTATCCTCAGCACGCTGCACAGCCGTCTGGCGAGCGAGCACGCCCAGCTGAGCGAGGAGCTGGAGGCGGTGAGACAGGACAACATCCAGCTGGTCAGGGAGCACAACCACGTGAAGCAGGCCTGCGAGGAGCTGAGGAGGCTGCACAACGACGACCAGAGAGAGGTGGCTGACATGAGGATGCTGCACCAGCAGGTACCTGTGAGGCTGTGCTTACTTAGCAGCTGCTGCTGCTGCTGCATACTGTCTGTGCTCTCATCCCCGTCTCCGGCTGCCCTTCATTCATCTGGATGTTGACATTCGAGACAGAAATCAATGCATTTCTGTCTCTGTCAGAGAAACGGGGTCAGACAAGCTCGTCCTCCATCGATCAAAACATTCTCTCAAATCAGACAAATGACTTAAACTGTCTTTTACTGCTCGTCCGTCTGACATGCAGTCAGAAGGTCAGATCATTAATGGCTTACATTCCTCTGATGATAAGGATGCAGGCCTCGTCCTCAGAGCCCGTCATCTTTAGGAAAACTGATAATCAATCCAAATAGGAGTCAAATAAGCTCAGTTCATCCAAACTAGAGTCAAACTTTATTATATAAAGTAGTTCACTAGAAAAAAATAACTACATGTTGAAGGATATGTGTGTATATGTGCGCTGGCTTTAGATTAGAGGTAGGCCTACTTACCCCGGGGTCTCATTTATATCCATTTTGTACTCAAACTGGGGGCAGAATTAGGCGTGTGCCACTTTCCATACAAACGCTGTGATCTATAAAGGCAGATTTAACGTCATAAATCTTAACAAGGATGCTTTTGTCATATTTTATTTATATTTTTATCTAGAGCACCTACCTTTTCAAGCAGTCTAAATTCACCGAAAACAAAAGCACCAGTGAAGCGCTGCCATTTCTGGGTAAAGCTCTATGTGATACAGAATCTGGCTTGAAAGGTCCGGACTTTTCAGTTCAATCCAAACCAAAGTTAGACGTGTGAAAACTCCAGGACTACAGTCTGGACCAAAAAGCCAAACCTTGGTTCGACGTAAAGAGTCGGTCCAGTTTAAATAGAACTGTAGTTCGGTTTGTTTCTACTGTGAAAAGACTTTTTGGATGGTTTGGATTTTACAAAAAGAATAGCAAAAAGTGGAAAAAGAAAAATGTCGTGTTTTTTATTGTTTTGTTCTGACGATGTTCTGAAAGGTAAGAAAAATGCAGAAACTTTCTAGGTATTTTGGAGAGCCAATGAGAGACATCCCCGATCAGCCAACAGTAAGCATTTTAGCCCTTGAGCCTAACGTTAGCAGAATCTGAAGAATAGTAAGTCCTTGCGACTCGTTTCATCTTCTGTTTTTGTTTTTTAATCACTCTAAAACTTTGCTACAGCGACTTTGTTGACTGATGTCATTTCCAGGTGATGAGGGAGGGGTCGTCTGATGTCCTCAACAAGCTGTATGACACGGCGGTGGACAAGCTGGAGGCCATGAAGAGCGACTACGAGGCTCTGAGGAAGCGCTACAACGAGAAGACGGCCGGCCACAACGCTGACCTGAGTCGTCTGGATCAGGCCGAGGAGGAGAACCACCGGCTGCAGAAACAGCTGGACATGCTGCTGAAACAGAGAGACGCCGCCATCCACTATCAGCAGCAGTACTCCTCGTCTATACGAAGGTGAAGCAGGATGTATCGGCGGCTGTAAAAAGTCTAATGATTAACAGAAGCCAAGGTCAAATGTGCAGAATTAAAAACATTGTTAATCCAAGGCAGGTGAAGCTTTGTCATGTTTCAATTTCCTTTAATGATGCTGAGATTAGAAGCTTGACACCACTAGTATTAAAGAAGAGCAGCATTAAAACAGTACGTTCTCCATGTGGTGCAGGTTTGACACCACGCAGCAGGAACTGTCCAAGGCTGCAGCCCAGAACAAGGAGCTGCAGCGAGAGATGGAGCGGCTGCAGTCGGAGGTGACGCGGCTGAAGACCCAGCAGCTCAAGGCGGCCAAAGACTGCGAGAAATTCAAAGAGGAGCGAGACTCGGTCATCAACGAGTACCGCCTGATCATGAGCGAGCGGGATCAGGTGATCAAAGAGGTGGATCGGCTTCAGACAGGCCTGGAGAGGGCCGAGGCCAAGCTGAAGAACACTTCTTCAGAGAGAAGAGTGGCCAACGAGGAGCTGGAGGCTCTACGTCAGGTGAGAGTCAGTCATGCTGCAAACGACTAAAGGACTAAAGAAGATGAGGACTGGTTTTAAAACATAAAAACAAACCTAGATTCTACTTGAATGGTATCCAAGCCTCTAGAAACACCAAGATCCAGAATTGATGTGAAAGAAAAGTTACTTGCATCCTTTTTTAAGCTGAAATCTTTACTGTAGCCTCTAAGATGAAAGTCAGCTCAAATTGTTTTACATATTTTCAGGTCAGTCTGGGATCTCTGGGCTTCAGACTTGGAGTCATCTTATGTATGTTTTTTGTGTTTAAAACAAGTCACCAGTTGTTTTAGGAGAAAGCTGCAGCGCTGTTTAGTTGTGAAGCAGAAGAAACTGAAACTTCATCCAACTTTACATCAACGTAAGGAGGAGTAGATAATGACTGTTTTCATATTTGGGTAACTGTTCCTTTAATTCCATGATGGAAGCAGGTGATTATGTCTTCTTCTTGTAATTCTTTTTATTCTATGAGATCAGGTAAGATTTTAATGTAAAAGAAACGGGTCAGATAAGTAGAAGAAATAATACAAAATGAAGCCAAATTTAAAAAAAACAAACACTTTTAGACATCAAAATCTTCTTTAAATTGAAACATAAATGATCTTAATGTAAGGAGCGAGACATAAAAGTCATAAAGTCAACTTATGACACATTTCTCCATAACCTGAAGGAGCTGGCCTCTGCACTGGTGGACAGGGACCGGGCCATCTGCGAAAAGAACGAGCTGCTGGAGAAGTACTGCCACGAGGTGAAGGACAAGGCCGAGGCCCAGAAGGAGCTGAGTCAGGCCTGCAAGGACATCGAGACTGTCCGCGAGGAGAGGGACGTGGCCCGGAAGGAGAGGACGGAGGCCATCATCCAGAGGGACCAGCTGCTGCGGGAGTATTACCAGGCCAGACAGGTAGGCAGGGGGATTGATTCATTCCTCTGACCATAATCCCTTCATCCCATCTCATATAGTAGGTTTGTTTTTCAGCAGCTGGTGGGTTTCACATTGATTTAGCTGAGAAATCACAGTGTCAGATTAATTGCAATGAAAGCGCTGAGATTCCTGCATTAGGAAATTGCCAGTAATTACAGAGAAACGGCTCTGACTGGAGAAAAGTGCACCGCTGCAGAAATTAAGCCAAACAAGAGCTCAGTAGAAATCTAAAGGAGTTAATGTAGCCATGGCCTCCCTGATGCACATGCACCAGACATTTAGTATAGGATATCTTACCCACTTTAATGCACACGACCAAATCCCGTGACTTTTACATCTCAGGTACCTTCAGAAGACTGCATGGGGGGAAGCTTTTTAGTTTGCAGTGATTTCCTCTTGAAGTCAGTCGAGTTGAGGGTTTTATATTCTGAAAATCTGCAGACTTCATGTAAAAAAAAATCTGCATTCAGCATCTGCATTTTATTAAATTAATTTTTATTAAATATATATAATACAAAAACATTAAGAAGGGGCTTCATTGGTGAAGCTGTGGAAGCTTGAAATAAGTCATAATAATAATGTTTAAAGGGTCAACGTGCCAAAAAACCACACGGTGTCTGATAATGATGAGATTTTCCTCCTTACAAATGAGTGTAAGGTTAAAAGAAGGTCCCTATAAAATGCTTCTACTTCCAAACCCTCAGATGCTGCTAACATCTTTTTGTTCATCACCTTCCGCTTCATTCAGAAACAAGACTGTGCCACTCTGGACATGGAGCGAGCCAACAAGGAGATCGATATGCTGAGGAAGCAGTACGAGGCCATCTCTCAGGAGCTGAAGGAGGCCCTGCAGGAGGCAGAGGTGGCCAAGTGTCGACGCGACTGGGCCTTCCAGGAGCGGGACAAGATAGTGGCAGAGCGGGAGAGCATACGGTGAGGAGTCTCTGGGAAATGACGTCAGATTTACGTCACATGTTGGTGAAGAGAGACTAACATAGGTTGTGTTATTTTTGTGTGGCTCCTCATGAATCCGTCAGCACGCTATGTGACAACCTGAGGCGAGAGAGGGACAGAGCTGTGAGTGATCTGGCAGATGCTCTGAGGAATCTGGATGACACCAGGAAACAAAAGAACGACGTGGCGCGGGAACTCAAAGAACTGAAGTGAGTCATTCCTCCACAACGTCGGACAGGTTAAAGCTGTCTGCTGCTTTTTTTTTATTCAGGTTTAAAACTTTACGCTTCCAGAGCATGTTCTCCTCTTATATGGAGCGTCTAGGATGATTTCATACCAGATCTTTTCTGCCACCCTGTGGAGGAAAAGCCAGATTACTTCTGAAGGTGACTCTGCTGTTTAACACTTAATTCCTTCTCAATTTAATACCCTGTGTTTTACTGTATATCACAATTTTATAGCACAGTCTCTGGAAGATGAGGCTCCCATTTGTCCAAGAGTCCTTTTTGAAATTTGGAAAATCTTCAAATCTCTTGTGAAAATACATCTAAACTCATGTGAACAAATTATTATGGTGCTTAAAATGGTTTTACCAAAGTCTTAGATTCACAGATGTAGTGGAGTCTTAAATACAATAGTGGATTTATGTATGATAAATGTCTACATGGGACATGAGTAAATAATGGCGTTGATCAGCGTGTTGAGCTCTCTCTCCTCGTCGCTTCGAGTCACTTATGATCTCATGAGAGGAAGGACGTAGAAGAAGAGAGACTGCGGATTCCAGCAACGTTCAAACCACATCTATACGATATTTAATCACAAAGATATAAACATAAACGCTGTGAAAATGCACCTCCATGTTTTCTCTTTCCTGCAGAGAAAAGATGGAGGACCAGCTGGAAAAGGAAGCGAGGTTCCGTCAGCTGATGGCTCACAGCTCTCATGATTCAGCCATCGACACGGACTCAATGGAGTGGGAGACGGAAGTTGTGGAAATTGAGAAGCACCGAGTAAGAAACACTGATCTTATATCTCTAAATGGCTTCTTCTGTCAAACTGTAACAAAACTGTTTTCCTGTTCAGGATATGGATCTGAAAGCTCTTGGCTTTGATATCGCTGAAGGGGTAAATGATCCCTATTTACCAGGAGACTGTGGCATATTTGTCAGTAAGGTGGATAAAGGAAGTATCGCTGAAGGAAGATTAAGGTAAACGTCTCCCTGCTTTAATGACCTTAAAGGAGCAGTTCACCTAAAAATGCATCTGCTCATGTTCAAACCTGATGAAAGGTTAGCTTAGCTTCACGGCTGAACAGCATTGAATTCACCTGAGCAACTGAAGAAGAAGAAAACAAGCTGTTTGGAGTCGTTTTGTTTGTTTTTGTTTATTTTTTTACATTTTAAAAGTGGTCCCCATCTTCTTCAGTTGTGTAGAAAACTGCTGCAAAGCTGTTTTAATGTGAAGCTCCAGAAATATTTAGTGGACTAAGAAACTTCGCTCGACTTTCTGTCAGAATATGTATAGATATATGAATAGATAATAGCTGAGCAGAAACTTTTACATTTAACTGTTATTTAAAAATAAATTTGATTAATGCTGGATATCATTTGGATGATATTTAACGCTTTGTTTTGGAGAATATGAACATGTTTGAACCTGTTGTGTGTTCTGCTCTCTGTGCAGGGTGAATGATTGGTTGCTGAAGATTAATGACGTGGACCTGACCAATAAGGACAGGAAGCAGGTGATCAAAGCGGTGCTGAGCGGCGAGGGAGTGATCAACATGGTGGTTCGCAGGAAGAAGTCACTGGGAGGACGGATCATCACTCCGATCCAGATAAACCTGGCCGGACACAAAGGTCGGCCTGCAGTGGAAATTAAGAAATAAACGCCAAAAACAGTTTTTAATGGTGCTTATTTTCATTTGTGTATTTGATGTTTTATCTTTTGAAAGATGTAATATGATTGTTTTCCTCTCAGACTGTGGCATCGGGCTGGAAAGCGGAGTCTTTGTTGCCTCTTTGGCTCCAGGCAGTCCTGCTGCCAGAGACTGCTCTCTGACTGTTGGGGACAGACTGTTAGCTGTGAGTATGTTGCCCCAAGATGTAACTTCAGACATGATGCATGGTTGATGTTGGCCTCTAGTGCCCTCTGCTGTCCACAGGAGGGACTTGTTTTACCATGAAACTCTGCAGCCCTGGTGTCAGTTTTCCAGGAGCCGCCACATCAAATGTCAACATCGAATATCTTCTGCTAATGTCAGATTTTATGAAAGATAATCTGTTATTCTTGGAGGCTGCTGCAGTTTGTTCTGACTTTTTGTTTTCATCCGTTCCAGATTAATGGAATTGCACTCGATAACAAGTCGCTGTCTGAGTGCGAGTCTCTGCTGAGGAGCTGCTGTGATTCTGTCAGCATCTCCCTGATGAAGGTGAAGACCTCAGTCCAACCACCACTGATCTAGTAGAGCCCCACAGAACAACATAGAGAACATTAAGTGATGAGGCATTTAAAGACTGGAGGAACCTTTACTTAGAACTTAAAACTCAATTTTTGAGGAACATTTTTAGCTCCTACTTCAGAGTAGCTGCTCTCCCAGCACAAGAGGAACCTTGGGTGACCTAGGTGTGCACTGATTGGTTGAACACATGAGCCAATGCAACAGGATTAACTACCATTTCTTACAAACCTGCATAATTCATCAGCTGTGTAAACAATAGGATTTAATGGTATCCTTAAAAAAAATGGAACAAAAGAGAGACAAGTTGTCAAATTACCGTTCATGCATGTGATGTGGAGGTGATGTTGTTACAGCTAATGTTAGCATCACTTGAACGCTCCTACTGGTGATGTAATGCAAACAGAAAGAAGGCTTTGAACCCGAAGCAGTTTGGTCTGAAAACGCCTGTAATGACCATGATCACGGCTCCAGTTTGGATGTTTCATAAGTTCAGTCTGATGAGCCTCGACGATCTTTGGCTTCTTGCATGTTAAATATTCGACACACTGGGGTGAAATGTCTCCTTCACACTCAGCTGTGAGTCACTGAGGTTTTTGTTGTGCTTTAATTTCTTGTGAGTTAAAAATAATCGGAGTAGAATGAGTATTTATTTACCTCCGTTCCTCCACAGTTCCTCCACCAGAGCTGTTCTGGCCAGAGTTTATTTGAAAGCTTGAGAGACTCGGAGAAGATCTCCCGGCTTCAGTCCTGTGAGATCCACGCCAGGAGCTGCAGGAACTCGAAACACAACTGCTCCACACAAACGGAGATCTGCAGCTGTGACAGAGGAGACGAGGCGTGTAAGGAGACCGCCGACGCTCACAAGCCTTTCTCCAACAGCTCCCTACACGCCCGCTCCCTCTCCTCCTCCCACAGCCCCTCAGAGCCCCACCCAGACCTCTGCTACAGGAGGCAGGAGCTCCACCATCGCCCTTTCACCTTCACTCCTGTGCACCCTGAATGCAGCGCGCCTCCGACCGCCGTGGACAGAGAGCCAGGCTCGCCAGCGAAGCCTAGCGGAGGCACGTGGCCTAAAGTCATAGCGGGAGCTTCTATCCCTGAGTTTGCCCAGCTCTCCATCTACAAAAGAGTCAAACAGAGGAAGTCCATCTTTGACGTGAATGTTTTCCGGAGACCCGAGGCGCCCCCAAAACTGGACTACATGTCTCTGTCTCAGCTGCCCAAGCATTCGCCGCAGAGCTCCGTCTCTGAATCCGCTCAGGCCCCGCCTACCCCGCCAGCCAGGAGCGACTCGTTCAGGTTCAAACATCGCCAGCAGAACAGCTCGGCGTCGGACTCTACCATCACCACCGGCACTCCCCCGGCCTCCCCGGCCCAAGCCACAAGCCCACAGGACAAGGGAGAGGCAGGGCGCCTGTACGCCAACGCTCCTCCAGGAGAGACAAAGAAACCTGCTGAGGAGGAGGGGAGTCGCCATCGGGCAGAGGAGCGGGTAAAGAGGAGGTACCGGCCAAAATCTGCACCGGCACTGAGGCGAAACGTGACTCCGTTACACATCCCCGTCCCCATGCAGGTAACCGACCCCTTCTCCTCCTGGTCTGACGTCTTTGATCATGTCCGTGTTACCAGCTGTTTGATGGCGTCTTTCAGGTACAGAGTTTCTCCAACGATGAGCACTCCCCAGAGCCGACGGACCTGCTACGCTTCTCCCCTATGAGAACCAATCGGTACAGCATGTCGTTTGCACCCCCGGGCTACAGCAGCATCGCAGCACGTAAGTCAGCAGAGTCGGTTTCACCTGTCAGGTTCATCCAGGAGGGTCCGAAGTCATCAGGCAGCATCTAAATGTAACAAGGGGCGCTGCTTGTATTAATATTTCTGTTTAATTACCTAATATCCAACATCAGCACACTAATGATCTATTTTCTGTGCTCATGTAGAACCAGTTGTTTAAAGGTTCACGTCTTCCTACGACAGACAGTTTTATGAAAAAACCATCTTTCCTGTGGGTGAAACTCTTCTTGAAGTGTGTTTGTGCTCCAGACCCAGCACAGCGAGGTCTAGCCCCGTGTCCCGCTGTGACGGCCGTGATGAGGAACCCGGTCTACACCGCCTGGAGTCACGAGATCCAGACCAACAACTGTCCTCCAGCTCCCAGCCCCGGCACCCATCCACATCCACACACAAGGTGCCAACATCTGTTTAGATTACAGATTTAATGACATTTGTTTTGACTAATTGATCATTTAAAGAGCCCTTCGGTGCAGCCCATGTGTATTTCCACATTCAGCTTTGCTTTAATAAGTCCTGTGCTGCTGCAGCTACTGTACAATACGCAGCAGCGTGACCCAGATCTCATGAGCAGATGGCTTATAATAAATGACATGTTGCTCTGGGTTGAATAATTGACCGCCGTGGGACTTGAATCCCTTTCTCTCCACTTTTAGCCCCCAGCATCAAGGTCACCTCAGTCTGGACCTCAGCCACAAACACACTGGAGACTTGACTGAGACGAGCTGCAGCCAAACGGCACACAACACCAACTCCCTGCCCTCCAGCGCCAGACTGGGTAGGAGTCCTACTTTTAATCCAATCCTAACTGATGTCCTGTAAATCATCTGAGGTATAAAGTAGATAAATATAGTTTATTCTGTCCTCTTCTGCACCAGAATAAAAATAGTTTATTCTGTCCTCCTCTGCACCAGAATGTAATGGGTTCTTTCCCATTACCCATTCTTCCATGTTTGGTAGAAATCTGTCTAACAAAACTAACCATCAATTATTACCAAAACTTATCAGGGTTTCCCACAGCATATAGTAGAGAAAAGGACTCAGAGCTCCAACGATTTTATACGCTAAAAGAAAAAAACCTCTATATAGTCATGATAAACTGCCTCAAGTGATGTCACTTAAGTCAGCATCTGTTGGGGCTGAAGACTAAAAGTTTGAAAATGAAGTACCAGCTACTTTTACCTGATGGAAAACAAAAAAAGGTGAGTTTAAGCAACATCCTGTGGGAAACCCTGTATCTCCATGGTTTGATAACTACATTAGCAGGTGAGCTAATGAGTCTTTCTAATTTTCAGTGAACTGACTCTTCAATGAAGACCTTGTGTTTTTGGTATTTAGGCTCCTCCACTTTACAGTTCCGGACAGAACGTATTAAGATCCCTCCGACTCGTTATCCCCGCTCCACCGGCTCTGACAGAGGTACGACAGAATGTGGCAGCTGAGTCCTCTGATAAAGAGCAGTACGTCTGAATTCTTACCTCTCTCCTACCTACAGGCTCCCTCTCGCATTCGGAGTGCAGCAGCCCGACGCCGCCGATGTCCCCTGTCAACCTGGAGACATCATCTTTCACCAGCAGCCAATCGCAGAGCTCCATCTCCACCCAGCACAGGATATCAGTCAGCCCCGCTCCGGTTGGTGACAGGCGGAAGGACAGGTAGGCCAGCCTGTCGTTTTGGGTCGTTCCGCCGCCATCATTCAGCAGAACGTGACGTGTTTTCAACCATTCGTCTGTTCCTTCTGTCTGCTTCAGCCTGATTAAAAGCTCGTAAAGCAGTAAACAAGGCTGTGAGCCTCCAGATCATGTCATCAGAGTCTCCATCTATCATTTCACCCTCATCTCTTCCCTCTCTGTTCATTGTAACCTGATGTCTGCTCTCTCTTTCTTAGATCTGTCTCTTATAACATTTCCTCTGTCAGACTTCCACTGGAAGTGAAGCCCAGCTTCCTCTCTTTAAGAAGCTTGAGGTTTGTCCCATGCTGCTTGTAAGCACATACAGCATCTGCAAGACTGTCAAGAGCACCAAAACCTTCTGCACACATGCATCAATTAGAGGGAGATCGATAAATCATTTTAGCGAATTCATCAGCTCTGATGGAGGATGATGGCTCTGCAAACATTTTAATCTAATCAGATGTTTCAGTTCAGTGTTGATATCAGCATTGCTCCAAACTATCATAATTATATCATCCTCCAGTCGACCAACCTCTAATTTAAATGCTGTCATGATGAGGCCTTGCAAACCATTTTAAAGTCGACCCATAGAGGGCGTCAGAACAACCCACAGTCATAATATCACCAACGTTTGTGTGCATGAATGCAAGTGTTAACCAATATCCAAAGCTGCATATTGATTAGTAGAAGTGGGTGTGGCCTATTTTCTCTTAACTTAAGATGCCAGTTGACCCAAAAATGACAATTCAATCATTATCTGTACATTTAGCTGAGAATGTTGTGGATTTTGAATGATTGCATGCCTTTGAGTTGTTTTTTTTTTTTTTAAATGCACTTGGCCCATCCCACACAGCTCTGTGTCGTCCTGTTGAGACGGTTTTAAGATCCATCCCTCCTGATGTGCACAATGTCAGAGCTTTACAAAACGCTCTCCTCTCACCCCATGAAGGCCGTACTTGGAGGAGCCGCGCAATGTGACCGTACAGAAGGGAGCCGAGCCGCTGGGCATCTCCATCGTGAGCGGAGAGAACGGAGGAGTGTTTGTGTCCAAAGTGACGGCCGGCAGCATCGCTCACCAGGCCCGTTTAGAGTACGGGGACCAGCTCCTCGAGGTACAGCAGCCTCTATTTCCAGCCAAACAGCTGTGGTGTGTTTTCACTGTCTCTGATCAACCTCTGCTGATTGCAGTTTAATGGAATCAACCTTCGTAATGCCAACGAGCAGCAGGCGCGGCTGGTGATCGGGCAGCAGTGTGACACCGTCACCATTTTGGCTCAGTATAATCCTCACATGTTTCAGCCGGGCAACCTCTCCCATTCAGGGTAAGTCAGACTGATTCCATTCATGTCGGGTCACCAGGTGAGGCCTGATGACACGGTTTGGTCGGCTTATGTCCTCCTGTGTAAAGACTGGAGTTATTTCTACAACTGGATTAGTTTCTGTTTTAGCTCAGAGCTGAAGATTTTGACTCCTGTTGTCTTTTAGTTCTCGCATGGAGTCCATCAACAACCAGCCGACTCCCCAGGACAGCGGAGCCACCACCCCGGACAACCACTCCACCGTGGACACGCTGAGCGAACAGGAGGAGGGCACCATGACGCCGCCGTCCAAACAGACGACTCCTGCCACCAGCCCTCAGGCCTCCTTCAGGTGTGACATCACAGATACTATCTTTACTGATCTGTGTCACTACAGCCAACAGAGATGAACTTTTAAACCAACTGTGTTTTTTTTCCTTCAGGCTTTTTGGTTCAAACACACGACGGGCTGCAGAGCCTCGGCTGGTGAGGCTAAAGAGGATCCAGGTGGAGCTGGGGGTTCAGATCTGTGGAGGAAACCTCACCGGCATCTTTGTGGAGAGTCTGGATGATGACAGTCCTGCTAAGAGTCCTGACGGCCTGCTGCCTGGAGACCTGATACTGGAGGTATTTAAGTTAGTCCTGTAAAGTCCACCTTAATTCTTCTCCATAACTGATGATGCATCGTTTGACCGTCTTTACTGGGGGATGATGAGTCGTCGTGTTTCGACAGCCGAGCTCAGCGTCTTCATATCAGCTGTTGATGTTTTCTCACAGTACAACGGCATCAGCATGAAGAACAAAACAAAAGAAGAGGCTTACCTGGAGATGTTGAAACCGGCTGAGACGATCACATTCAAGGTCCAGAAGTGTGTGGACGACGTCTCTGCGATCAAAGAGTGTGACGGAGATGGATTTTACATAAGGTACCCAAACTACTCGTCTAACTTCAGCTGGGTTCTCCTGCAGACCGTAAACGAGCTGCAACTCATGATGATTTCTATCCTCAATTAATTTGCTAATTTTTTTTACCATTAATCATTTGGTGTATAAAATGTGACAAATTGTAATCACAGTATTTCTATAAATTGCTTCTTTTGTTCAACCAACTATCCAAAACTCAAAGACTCTTCATTTCCAATCATTAATGAATAAAGACGCAGCAAATCCTCACATTTTAGAAGCTGAGACCAGGAAATGTTTGACGTTTTTGCTTTAAAAATAGGGTTTGGCATCGAGACCTGGTTCCAAAACACAGATTCCGGGAATCGTTAAGAGATTTTCATTTTGATTCAGCTCATTGGTTCCTAAATAACTTTCAGTCGTGCCCAAGTTCTCCTTCAGTTTCTGTGGTGATGGCATGCAGCTTCCGTAGTTTCTGCCTCACCGGTTGGATTGGTGCTAAAAAAAAGCTTAGTCGGCACAGTGGGGCGTCTGTGCCAAATTACTTTTGAATGACTAAAAACCTTCACAGTGTATGAATCAGGGCGTGTATTGTGTTTGATGCATTGCACCTGCATCATCCTCCTCCTCCTCAGTCAACCCTGAGGCGACAGGCTGCAGCACCCTGTCACAATCGGTTAAGAGAAAATTGCAAAATTTTGCAAAATGCAAATACCGAAATTATTTTTTTTGTAGATGAACGTCTGCAGATTCCTAACACTAGTAGCCAATTTACTGGCGCTAAGCTAGTGGGGAATATAAGAATGAGTCATTCATAATGAATGATAAAAGGTTGTTTTTTAAATAGATTTTTCTTCTGTGAAATAAACATGTGGCCTGTTTTGACCCCGCCTCCTCAAAGAACTGGAACTGGAACCAGAAAAGAAAAGCAGAACCGGAATCGTTAAAATTCAAACGATGCCCAACCCTGTTTTGAAATGACTTCAATTCATCAATTATCAAAATAGTTGACAAATAAAGCCTTTCTACCAAAGTGCTTTTAGGAAAGTACCTCTGCAGCCAAACCCCAGATCTGTCTCTCATATCCTCACAGACTCTTTAATGTAGGCGGGGTTGTTTCCGGGGCTTTGAGCACAAACTCTTTCACTTTTCCTGCAGTTTGGAAACAACCAAGGAAGCTTTTCTTGATCTTGAGAAGCTGCAGCATTTATTAATTATTCATTACTGCCAGATCAACAACATACAACCTGCTGATGTATCTATGGTGACTTTTCTCCCTCTATTAATGAGAGTTAGAACCAACTCCTGGATCTGCCTTTTTATCAGGATCTTCTCTTCCACACACCCAACCCTCCAACCAAGCTTCATGAAAATCCCTCAGTAGTTTTTGTGTAATCCTGCTAACAGACAGTCTTTGTTCTTTTCAGAGCACTTTATGAGCGGGTGGCAGAGGTGGAGCAGGAGCTGAGCTTCAACAAAGATGACATCCTGTACGTGGAGGACACGCTACCAAACGGAAACTTTGGCTACTGGATGGCCTGGCAGCTGGATGAGAACGCACAGAAGCTGGGAAAAGGGCAGATTCCCAGTAAATACATGTAAGTCCAGCGTAGTTTACTGTCACACAGTGAAAGTAGTTCATCAGTCAGAACCTCCATATTCATCAAGCGCTCCTGTCTCCACAAGGATGGACCAGGAGTTCTACAGGAGACACTGCATGGCCGACATGAGAGACGACAACGGCGCCAACAAGAGTCTGTCTGCCGCCGCGCGGAGGTCCTTCTTCCGTCGGAGGCTGAAGCACAAACGCAGCGGATCCAAGGACGGGAAGGACCTGATGGCTCTGGATGCCATCAGCACCGATTCTTTACCCATCACAGAAGGTGAGAAACGGACACGGAACCAGGAAACATGAATGATTAACAGCCATTAAAGAGCAGCTGTGTCTCTGCGCTCTCTGCTCAGATGGAGTCAGCCTGATGTACCAGCGGGTCCAGAGGGTGGAGGGCTCCTCCCCCAGACCAGTGCTGGTTTTGGGTCCGTTGGTGGAGGCCAGTAAGGACATGCTGGTGAAGGAGAATCCTGCCAAGTTCTGCCGCTGTCTGCCAGGTGAGCTGGATGTAGATCCAATCCACTGTTGTCATGAAGGAGCTAAAGACGGAGCTAAGGATGGAGCTAAAGACGGAGCTAACGCCTGATTTCTTCTCCCTGCAGAGATCATGAAGGCCTCTCAGCAGGCCATCGAGCGCGGAGTGAAGGATTGTGTTTTCATCGACTACAAACGGAGGAGTGGACATTTTGATGTGACGACTGTCGCATCCATAAAAGAGATCACAGAGAAGGTAAAGTCGTCCACGTAGATCTGTTAAACCACACATCTGTGCTCTGGTGTTCAGGTTTGGTGTTTGTCTCTAATAATAAATAACTTTATTTAAAATGGTTGAACCAACAGTTTGGTTTGTGTTCAATGAATCTTAGACGGTTCACCTAAAAGAAGAAAACTCTTCATCTACTCAAACAAGGGTCAGCTAAACGTTTCTGGAGCTTCACAGCAAAACAGCATTTCAGCAGTTACCTAATCAACTGGTTCTCCAAATGGGGTCCGGGGACCACCAGGGGACCTTTAGCAGGTTTCAGAGGGTCCTTAGAAAAAAGGGAGAGAATAATAAATTTTCATTCTCATTCCATCCTTGAAACGACTTTTTTTTTGTTTTAAAAAGCTTTAAGAAGGATGCAAATAATTTTTTTTTTAATGGATTCAGGACCTCAGAGTTTCTGTAGACGAAGATTTTGCTCAACTAGTCATTTTTTAATGTTTGTGTTTGTTTTGCTGTGAAGCTCCAGAAACGTTTTGTGGGCTGAGAAACTTTCAGTCTTCATGAGGAGAAACTGACTGACTTTTCTTTTTGGGAGAACGTTCCTTTGAGTTTTTAGACAAAGGTTCTGCCCCCGTTTCTCATGCCGTTTCCTGCTGTTCTCGTCTCTCGTAGGACTCCCACTGTTTACTCGACATCGCTCCTCACGCCATCGAACGTCTTCACAGCGTTCACATCTACCCCATCGTCATTTTCATTCGCTACAAAAATGCCAAGCAGATAAAGTGAGTATTCTCATGGTTTTTGTGTTTTTTTCCTTTACGTTTTTTGATTTGTTGCCTGAAAACATGTCTAGTGTTTGTGATTCAAAGCTGTTTACTCACCTTCAAGTTCAGATCCCTCAAACAACAGGAAACCTTTCATCCAAGGCTTTTTGTTCTGCAAACTTTTATGAGTTTTTAACTCTGCAAATTGTTCTGTACTTGCCAAAACTTTAGATCTTAGATCTGGAAACATCAGAAAAATGATATTTTAAAAATTATTTACTAGTTTTTTTAAATTTAAGCCTACTTATTTCTAGGCTGAACCGACTTATTTTAATATTTCTTGACAGTAAAATGATCTTGGACAGATCATTTTACTTGTATTAAATTTTTTTCTCTTCAAATTCACTGAAATGACAACATGAGCATGAAATAAACAGACATTTTCAGACCTTCACAATGTTAGAAATCACAATTTTGTTTTTTCCCTCTCAGGCTTTTCTATCCTGGTTGCATCATTCTACATTGTAAAAAAAGAGCAGCTAAAATACAAGAAATAAACAGTATAATAAACACGAGTGAAATATCTGTTCATGCAGCAGGATAATATCACATGGCTAGAAATGAGGCTAAGATTTTTTTAAAAACAACAACTAATGAATAACTTTTAAAACCAGATAATAATCTCAGACTTCCAGATCTCAGGTTTTAAATCTTGGCAAGTACAAAACAATTTTACTTTATTTTCCTTAGTTCACAATGTTAAAACAATCCTGGATCTGCACCCAACTTTACAGAATCCGTCCTGTAGTTTTTTCGTAATCCTTCAAATCAACAAACAGATGGATCTGAGTGGAAACATGAGGTAAAAAATAAAATATTAATGTACACAAGTCATCAACACACTGGTTTATTACCTGTTTTTATTTAGTTAAATCGATGTATAATCACAAATGGCACCATTATAAAGGAGATGATTTTGGTCTAAATTTCATCTTCACCCGTTTTTACCAACGTTTTAGTCGCTAAAATGGACTTTAGTTGAACTCGGCTGCACATTGATGCTTCCAGCAAACATCATTTTATTCCAATCGAGACAGACGCTCAGGAAATTGATATCTGCAGAGTCTCCCTGCTTTCATAATCATATTAATCCTAAAAACTAATTGATGGACCTGATCGGATCAGCAGCGTCGGCCTGCTTCCCTCTCTGCTGCCGTTTTAATGGGATGATTGTAATATTTCAAAGATCGCTCTGCTTTTTCATTAGTAATCACATGGGAAGGTTAAACCTGCTGAACTCTCAGCATTGTAACACACACACACACACACAGATCTATGAAGCAGTGAACACAGAGGAGATTGGTTCCTGCTAAGCCTCCGCTGTCATCAGCTGAGTGCCAGCTGTCCAGGAAGAGCTGGCGGGGGGGCCTGTGGCTCCGCTTCATGGCGTGGGCGGCGCTGACCCCGCCCACTGCGCACACACAAAAACACACACTTACCCACCACACGCCTGCTGCATCACTGACAGGACAACAGGCTGCTTCATGCTTTCTTTCATCTGGTGGGAGGCATCAGCAGACCAGTATGTGGACTGGGAGCGATGGGAGTGAGATTCTCTGTGAGCTCAGGGCTCCCTGTGGATGAAGACTGAGGTCACATGACTTCTTCTTCTTCTTTAGTGTAGATATGGAGAGAAGGAGGAGGAGGAGAGATCTCCTAAAAGATGTTTGTCAGACTGTTCCTCAATTATTAAAGCATCTTTTTTTGTGGTTCTTTTAGCAGGAGTTTGATTCCTTAATGATAAGATTCAGGTATTTATTTAAGTGGATTAGCCATCATGTGATTATTATCATCATGTGTCAGTTTGTTTGTTTGATTACACCAAAACTACTGGATGGATTTCCATGAAACCTTCTGGAAGAATGAGGCGTGGTCCAGGAGAGAAACAGGCAAATTCTGGTGGGCAACAGATGAAGGATCCAGGATTTTTTATAAGATAAGGTGTTTTTTTTGTTTTGTTTTTTTGTTGACATGTTACCTTATTACACACAAACTACTGAACTAATTCCCATGAAACTTTTAAGCCAACACTGAAACAACACAGACACCCCCCCCCAACACACACACACACAAAAGAAGATAGAATTTCATTGAAGGCAAAGTTACAGAGAACAATGTGAGGAAATGAGAGAATGAAAAACCATCTGAAGTAGATCTCAGTACGATCCTACATTTCTGTTCAGCAGATCTCCAGAATCCAACGTCTTCTTTCCTTTCATGCATCTTCATCCTGACGACAGGGATGAAAACGTTCTCCTAGCAAAGGTCAACATGTGACATTGGATCTAACCGCGGGATCTGATCTTATGAACCTGCTTCCAGAGTGATTTCTTTCAGATTTTTGGAGGTGTAACGTGTGATTCTGTGAGCTGAGATGTTGATGCTGATGTTGTGTCTGCAGAGAGCAGCGGGATCCTCTCTACCTGCGGGATAAACTCTCTCAGAAACATTCCAAGGAGCAGTTTGAGGCGGCCCAGAAGACGGAGCAGGAGTACAGCCGCTTCTTCACAGGTTGGTGGATTTAATGCACAAAGAATAACTAATTATTTCGATCCTGTGGAGCCATCAGGGATCAGTTTGAATTCTTCCTCTACCTCAGTGAAATGAGATCAGTGTCGTTTGTGGTCAAATTATTTAGAAAAATAAAGCAGCAAAGTCCATTTTTCTCGGAATAATCTACAGATTAGATCTCGTAATGAAATCTTAAATTCATTACAGGATGTTTTCTCATAAGTAAAAAGATTGTCATGATTATGAGATGTGTAATTTCTTGTTTTTGGTGGATGCAATGGGCTTCTGTAGTTAATCAGAAGGAAATAATCATAGGAACATTTTAGAGCTATGATACATTAATTGTAAAGAAGGCAGATTGATCCTGATCGATAATGAGAATAACCACCAGCTGCAGCTCCAGATGCTGATGCAGAAATCTGATTGGACGTTTTTGACCCCTCCTCCTGTCCTTGGCTGCGTTGCAGGCGTCGTCCAGGCCGGCAGCGTCTCCTACATTTGCACTCAGATCGTGACCATCGTGGACCAGGAGCAGAGTAAAGTCCTGTGGATTCCAGACGGAGCGCCGTAGAAACGTCACGCCTCAGAACCTCAGAACCTCTGAGGAGACGGGATTTTCTTATCGGTACATCTGACAGACGGTCGACTCCACACAGAAATATCAGCACTGATGATCGTGATGTATTCCCACTACATTAGTGATGTACTGTACCACAGATAGGTTTGTTTACACTAGTATTTAATACTTGAATGTTTTATTTTCCCTCGTATCTAGTAGAACTCCTTTAAAGGAACGGTTCAGTCATTTTCTGCTTCACAGCGTTCTCCTCCACAAACGTTTTCTCGATCGCGAAGTGAGTAGAAAATAATGAAACTTTAATTTTTGGGTGAAGTATTCCTTTAATCCCCTGAACATGTTGGACCATGTGAAGTCTGCATCGATGAAGACTTTATTCTAAAGGACGGGGCGGACAGCTGCGCTCCCTTCTCTATATTTATATGTATTTAATTGATCTAATCCAATCAAAGATGGCGGTTCTGAACCTTTTGTTCTAGATGTCTGGTTAATAGATGGATTCATGTTCTTATTTATAGACTAAGAGGAGGACGTGGGCTTCACACCATGCTGCAGTCTTCTGTTCTTTGTTTTTTGTCATTTCACTCCTCAGAAATAATCCTGTGCCAAGCAGAAAGTATCTAATCTTTGTTCATTGTCGGATTGATTAACTTCCATTATTAATTATGCAGCAGGTTTGTTTGTGGACTTTTAAGAAGGGATATTCTCTGTCGACTAAACATTCACATGTTGGATTATCAGTAGTCAACATTTCAAGTTGGATGAAACACTTTAGGTCAGGTTTTCTCCTAATGAAGGTTAATATTTCTATCAAATAATAAAAATTCCTGTTGACTTTAAGTTGTCTGTCTTTTCCTTTTAAATATACATTCAACCATCATTTGCACCATAAATCAGATGTCACACCTGGAACATACAACATTTTACAAAATCAGTAATCAATGTATTGATTACAGCAGTGATGCACACGTCATTTTCTACCCAATCAGGTTTCTTTTCATGAGGATGGATTAATTCATTTGGGAGAAGATGGATAAAATCAGTTATTTGTTAAAAGATTGTTTTCAGATGAAGACTTTTCACACTTTTCTCCAAACCTTCATTTAGATGTGCAACAATTTTTTTTTATTTAGGACTTTTGTGTTGAGCAGATCTCACAAACTATACATTCTAGCTTCACCAAATTTTACACATAAGTTAACTGAGAGGTAGTTGTGCCTTTTTGATATTTAGATTTTTCTACAACTTTCATTAATTTCTATGGAAAGTAGATTTTTATAAAAAGTTATTTTGCTGGACAGCCGAAGAGGTCGAAAGGAAATGTGGGGAGACTGGGAGGAAGACATGCGGCAAATGCTATGGGTCGCAATCGAACCCACATACATGTATATAACCCATTATAATTATAAACTTTATTTGTATTGCACTTTTCAAAACATAGTTGCAAAGTGCTTTACATAGCAAGAAAGTACACAGTCAAAGTAAAAATAACACAATTGAAAACCTAGAATATAGGATGAAACATCGTCAAAATAAAACAAAAACATGAGTGAATGAATTGGACATAAGATTCATTAAGAGCAAACCTAAAATAGTGAGTTTTAAAAAAAAAGTAAAAACAAAGATTTAAAATTAGACACTAAACAGATTTGCTAAAGTTTTGAAGAGTGATTTTAAGTATGTTCTCCAGGTGACTCTTGTATAGTAGAGAAAAGGTTTCGGCCAATAAAAAAAAAAAGTAAATCCCTTTATTGTAGGTTTAAAAATGATCAATAACTAATGATTTGGATGATTCATAGACCTAAACGATCATTGCACGTTTTCTCCACTAGGGAGAGCAACCAGCTTCCACAGGTTAGAAATGTGCTTTCATCATATCTGTCTATTCTAGAAGGATCCTCTTATTTATTGAATTTAAAGAAAACATTTTCTTTAAATTCTTTTTTGATGGTTTTAAGGAGGATTTAGGTTCAAAATTCATCTCATTGAAAAGTTTCAAAACACATTTAATGTAAATCCTGTTCCTGTTCCAAACTATCCTGTAATAAAATATTTTATGACACCAACATGAAGAGAAAAATAAAGAAGTATTTCCACAGAATAGTTTGACAGTACGGTGGCTGTAAGTTCCAATGATCAAAAATTGATGAAGCAGCCTATAAATAACCAGACATCTAGATAAGCATCGACGTCTGCCGACAGCGGCCAAGCCAGCCGTTCTTAAAAAGAAAATTGCTCCCGTAATCTGAGGTTTATGGTACCCGCACTGAACATGGGTCTACATCCGTTTTTCAAAATAAGGTGTTAAGCGATTAGAATGAAGGCTGGAATGCATAATATGAAGCACTGTCTGTGTAATTTGGAAGTAATCATGCCTTGAAATACCTTTAACAGATAAAAAAGTCACATTTATGCTGAACGCCGGTGTGGAATTTAAATGTTTGTTTAGGCAGTTCATGAAACTTTGATTTTTGGTTTTACTACTTGTAGCACAGTGTAGTTTTGGACTAATCCCACATTGAAATACCTTGTTAAAAGATAAGAGATAAGATAAGAAGATAATTTAACATTTACATTAACATTTAACATAAAAAATATGCATTTTTTTCAAACTTTGATTTGGAAAACAAACCTTATTTCAAAATGTGTTCATGAAACCTATATTTTTTGTCATAATATTGGTTACACTACATGTACAATTACTATGAAGTACTTTTACTTTTGGAGTAATGCTACCTTGCAATACCAGGTAACAATGAAAATAAAGCATTTTTTTCCAAATAATTTATCTATACGTACTCAAAATATAAGTTTCATGAATGCACTATTGCAAATAAAGTTTTTATTACAAACATTATTGTTGGAAAAAAATGCATGATTTGATCGTTACCTGGTATTTTGAAGTGGCATTACTCCAAAAGTACAAAGTAAAAGTATTTCATAATAATGGTACATGTAGTACCATGTCTTCTAACCAACCATATAAGTGTCATGAACGCACTGTTCAAAATCAAATTTTTATTACAGATCAAATTTGGAAAAAAATGCATTATTGTTGGAAAAAAATGCATGATTTGATCATTACCTGGTATTTTGAAGTGGCATTACTCCCAAAGTACAAAGTAAAAGTACATCATAATAATTGTACATGTAGTACTATATGTCCTCTAACCAACGATATAATTGTCATGAACACACTATTGAAACTAAATGTTTTATTACAGATCAAATTTGGAAAGAAATACATTGTAGGAAAAAATGCATGATTTGATCGTTACCTAGTAATTTGAAGTGGCATTACTCCAAAAGTACAAAGTAAAAGTATTTCATAATAATGGTACATGTAGTACCATATGTCCTCTAACCAACCACATAAGTGTCATGAACACACTATTGAAAATAAAGTTTTTATTACAGATCAAATTTGGAAAGAAATGCATTATTGTAGGAAAAGAATGCATGATTTGATCGTTACCTGGTATTTTGAAGTGGCATTACTCCCAAAGTACAAAGTAAAAGTACATCATAATAATTGTACATGTAGTACCATATGTCCTCTAACCAACCATAGAAGTGTCATGAACGCACTATTCAAAATTAAGTTTTTATTACAAATCAAAGTTAGAAAGAAATGCATTATTGTAGGAAAAGAATGCATGATTTGATCGTTACCTGGTATTTTGAAGTGGCGTTACTCCAAAAGTACAAAGTAAAAGTATTTCATAATAATGGTACATGTAGTACTCTATGTCCTCTAATCAACCATATAAGTGTCACGAACGCACTATTGAAAATTAAGTTTTTATTACAAGTCAAAGTTGGAAAGAAACGCATTATTGTAGGAAAAGAATGCATGATTTGATCGTTACCTGGTATTTTGAAGTGGCATTACTCCCAAAGTACAAAGTAAAAGTATTTCATAATAATGGTACATGTAGTACTATATGTCTTCTAACCAACCATATAAGTTTCATGAACGCACTATTCAAAATAAATGCTTTATTACAGATCAAATTTGGAAAGAAATGCATTATTGTTGGAAAAAAAATGCATGATTTGATCATTACCTGGTATTTTGAAGTGGCATTACTCCCAAAGTACAAAGTAAAAGTACATCATAATAATTGTACATGTAGTACCATATGTCCTCTAACCAACCATAGAAGTGTCATGAACGCACTATTCAAAATTAAGTTTTTATTACAAATCAAAGTTAGAAAGAAATGCATTATTGTAGGAAAAGAATGCATGATTTGATCGTTACCTGGTATTTTGAAGTGGCGTTACTCTAAAAGTACAAAGTAAAAGTATTTCATAATAATGGTACATGTAGTACTATATGTCTTCTAACCAACCATATAAGTTTCATGAACGCACTATTGAAAAATTAAGTTTTTATTACAAATCAAAGTTGGAAAGAAATGCATTATTGTAGGAAAAGAATGCATGATTTGATCGTTACCTGGTATTTTGAAGTGGCGTTACTCCAAAAGTACAAAGTAAAAGTATTTCATAATAATGGTACATGTAGTACTCTATGTCCTCTAATCAACCATATAAGTGTCACGAACGCACTATTGAAAATTAAGTTTTTATTACAAGTCAAAGTTGGAAAGAAACGCATTATTGTAGGAAAAGAATGCATGATTTGATCGTTACCTGGTATTTTGAAGTGGCGTTACTCCAAAAGTACAAAGTAAAAGTATTTCATAATAATGGTACATGTAGTACTATATGTCTTCTAACCAACCATATAAGTTTCATGAACGCACTATTCAAAATAAATGCTTTATTACAGATCAAATTTGGAAAGAAATGCATTATTGTTGGAAAAGAATGCATGATTTGATCGTTACCTGGTATTTTGAAGTGGCGTTACTCTAAAAGTACAAAGTAAAAGTATTTCATAATAATGGTACATGTAGTACTATATGTCTTCTAACCAACCATATAAGTTTCATGAACGCACTATTGAAAATTAAGTTTTTATTACAAATCAAAGTTGGAAAGAAATGCATTATTGTAGGAAAAGAATGCATGATTTGATCGTTACCTGGTATTTTGAAGTGGCGTTACTCTAAAAGTACAAAGTAAAAGTATTTCATAATAATGGTACATGTAGTACTATATGTCTTCTAACCAACCATATAAGTTTCATGAACGCACTATTCAAAATAAATGCTTTATTACAGATCAAATTTGGAAAGAAATGCATTATTGTTGGAAAAAAATGCATGATTTGATCATTACCTGGTATTTTGAAGTGGCGTTACTCCAAAAGTACAAAGTAAAAGTATTTCATAATAATGGTACATGTAGTACTCTATGTCCTCTAATCAACCATATAAGTGTCACGAACGCACTATTGAAAATTAAGTTTTTATTACAAATCAAAGTTGGAAAGAAACGCATTATTGTAGGAAAAGAATGCATGATTTGATCGTTACCTGGTATTTTGAAGTGGCGTTACTCCAAAAGTACATAGTAAAAGTATTTCATAATAATGGTACATGTAGTACTATATGTCTTCTAACCAACCATATAGGTGTCATGAACACACTATTCAAAATAAATGCTTTATTACAGATCAAATTTGGAAAGAAATGCATTATTGTTGGAAAAAAAATGCATGATTTGATCGTTACCTGGTATTTTGAAGTGGCATTACTCCCAAAGTACAAAGTAAAAGTACATCATAATAATTGTACATGTAGTACCATATGTCCTCTAACCAACCATAGAAGTGTCATGAACGCACTATTCAAAATTAAGTTTTTATTACAAATCAAAGTTAGAAAGAAATGCATTATTGTAGGAAAAGAATGCATGATTTGATCGTTACCTGGTATTTTGAAGTGGCGTTACTCTAAAAGTACAAAGTAAAAGTATTTCATAATAATGGTACATGTAGTACTATATGTCTTCTAACCAACCATATAAGTTTCATGAACGCACTATTGAAAATTAAGTTTTTATTACAAATCAAAGTTGGAAAGAAATGCATTATTGTAGGAAAAGAATGCATGATTTGATCGTTACCTGGTATTTTGAAGTGGCGTTACTCTAAAAGTACAAAGTAAAAGTATTTCATAATAATGGTACATGTAGTACTCTATGTCCTCTAATCAACCATATAAGTGTCACGAACGCACTATTGAAAATTAAGTTTTTATTACAAGTCAAAGTTGGAAAGAAACGCATTATTGTAGGAAAAGAATGCATGATTTGATCGTTACCTGGTATTTTGAAGTGGCGTTACTCCAAAAGTACAAAGTAAAAGTATTTCATAATAATGGTACATGTAGTACTATATGTGTTCTAACCAACCATAGAAGTGTCATGAACGCACTATTCAAAATTAAGTTTTTATTACAAATCAAAGTTAGAAAGAAATGCATTATTGTAGGAAAAGAATGCATGATTTGATCGTTACCTGGTATTTTGAAGTGGCGTTACTCTAAAAGTACAAAGTAAAAGTATTTCATAATAATGGTACATGTAGTACTATATGTCTTCTAACCAACCATATAAGTTTCATGAACGCACTATTGAAAATTAAGTTTTTATTACAAATCAAAGTTGGAAAGAAATGCATTATTGTAGGAAAAGAATGCATGATTTGATCGTTACCTGGTATTTTGAAGTGGCGTTACTCTAAAAGTACAAAGTAAAAGTATTTCATAATAATGGTACATGTAGTACTCTATGTCCTCTAATCAACCATATAAGTGTCACGAACGCACTATTGAAAATTAAGTTTTTATTACAAGTCAAAGTTGGAAAGAAACGCATTATTGTAGGAAAAGAATGCATGATTTGATCGTTACCTGGTATTTTGAAGTGGCGTTACTCCAAAAGTACAAAGTAAAAGTATTTCATAATAATCGTACATGTAGTACTATATGTGTTCTAACCAACCATATAGGTGTCATGAACACACTCTTCAAAATTAAGTTTTTATTACAAGTCAAAGTTGGAAAGAAACGCATTATTGTAGGAAAAGAATGCATGATTTGATCATTACCTGGTATTTTGAAGTGGCATTACTCCCAAAGTACAAAGTAAAAGTACATCATAATAATTGTACATGTAGTACCATATGTCCTCTAACCAAACATATAAGTTTCATGAACACACTATTGAAAATTAAGTTTTTATTACAAGTCAAAGTTGGAAAGAAACGCATTATTGTAGGAAAAGAATGCATGATTTGATCGTTACCTGGTATTTTGAAGTGGCGTTACTCCAAAAGTACAAAGTAAAAGTACATCATAATAATTGTACATGTAGTACTATATGTGTTCTAACCAACCATATAGGTGTCATGAACACACTATTGAAAATTAAGTTTTTATTACAAATCAAAGTTAGAAAGAAATGCATTATTGTAGGAAAAGAATGCATGATTTGATCATTACCTGGTATTTTGAAGTGGCATTACTCCCAAAGTACAAAGTAAAAGTACATCATAATAATTGTACATGTAGTACCATATGTCCTCTAACCAAACATATAAGTTTCATGAACACACTATTGAAAATTAAGTTTTTATTACAAATCAAAGTTGGAAAGAAATGCATTATTGTAGGAAAAGAATGCATGATTTGATCGTTACCTGGTATTTTGAAGTGGCGTTACTCCAAAAGTACAAAGTAAAAGTATTTCATAATAATGGTACATGTAGTACTCTATGTCCTCTAATCAATCATATAAGTGTCACGAACGCACTATTGAAAATTAAGTTTTTATTACAAATCAAAGTTGGAAAGAAATGCATTATTGTAGGAAAAGAATGCATGATTTGATCGTTACCTGGTATTTTGAAGTGGCGTTACTCCAAAAGTACAAAGTAAAAGTATTTCATAATAATTGTACCTGTAGTACCACATATCCTCCAACCAAACATATAAGTTTCATGAACGCACTATTGAAAATAAATGTTTTATTACAGATCAAATTTGAAAAGAAATGCATTATTGTTGGAAAAAAAATGCATGATTTGATCGTTACCAGGTATTTAGAAGTGGCATTACTCCAAAAGTACACAGTAAATGTACTTTATAATAATTGTACATGTAGTACTATATGTCCTCTAACCAAAAATAGAAGTGTAATGAATGCACTATTGAAAATTAAGTTTTTATTACACATCACATTTGGAAGAAAATGCATATTCTTATTGTTAAGGTATTTCAACGTGAGATTATTCCAAAACTACACAATGAAATCCTTCATATTAATTGCCCATGTGGTACAAGTAGTATAACCAAAAATCAAAGTTTCATCAACTGCCTAAACAAAAGTTTAAATTCCACACTCGCATTCAGCAAAAATGCAACATTTTTATCTGTTCAAGGTATATTAAGTCATGATTATTCCCAAATTACACAGTGTATTTTATTATGCATCTGGTATATGCATTCGTTCAAATAGCTTAACACTTTATTTAGAAAACGGATGTAGACCCATTTTCAGTGCGAGTACCATAAACCTCAGAATACGGGAGCACTTTTCTTTAAACAGAGCGGCTGGTTTTATCACGGAGACGGCTGGCTTGCCCGCAGTGTCTAACGCTGATGGCTCCTCCTCCGCTACCTGGAAATCTGCGGTGCCATCTCCCAACAACTGGCTGTGACAGGCGGCCGCCAGAGAGCGAGAAGCAGGCCTCTGAATCCACCTTTAGACTCACAGAACCGACACATTTATTCTGAGACGACATCTCCCTGGAGGATATCGATTTAAACTGGGAGCTGCGGACGCGGGGAGCGCATTCAACAGTGCGCGCTGCGGAGCGGCTGGAAGCTGCGCGGTCCAACGAGGAGGAGTGAGTCCGTCAGCTGGTGAGGACCACACGCTTCTGAGGTAGAATTAAAACTATTATTTAGTTTTACTGTCGGCAACATCGTGAGGAGTTTAAGAAGAGATGTGATTTTTACGCAGAGGATGACGCCATGAACGCGCATCGCGAGGCGCACACCTGATTTCTCCAATACCTTAAGTTTTTCGACTTTTCCTGCTGGATGAGGAGCCAGCGGAGCCGGAGGGGGTTGACTTAACATGGCTGAGCCGCTGGGGCATCAGAGGGCGCTGGCTGGAGCTCCCCAGAGAGCCTGAATCCCAGTTGAGCTGTGGGTGGAGACTGGGAGGTGACCAGAATGTCGAAAAACAGGCAAAGATTCAACACAGATCCGTCCATCCACATTTCCAAGATGGACGTGATCATCCCGTTTTCTCCAGATGTGCCCTGTGACAGTAACGGCCAGAGGATGTGGTGGGCTTTCCTCGCCTCCTCCATGGTCACCTTCTTCGGGGGCCTCTTCATCATCCTGCTGTGGAGAACTCTCAAGTACCTGTGGACCGTCTGCTGCCACTGTAACGCCAAAAAGAAGGTGGGTCCGCTTATTTCAGGTGTGTGTGTGTGTGTGTGTGTGTGTGTGTGTGTGGAACAGCCAGTGCGTGACAGTAACGTATCCAGCTTGATTTATCAAATAGGCTCCTAATTAAAGATTAATTAACTGATGGATTAATGTAACAAAGAGATTCTATTGGTTTGGGCAGCAGAGCCGTTCCTAGACATAAAGCTCTACTGGGGCAAAGGCCCCCATTACTCAGGTCACTTTTTTACCTCCACCAACGCAGCTAAACTAACTAAACAACTAACAGCAACAGTCCAGTTTGACTCTGGATCACCAGATCCAGAATCTGACTTGGCTCCAGATCAGACTCTGATGTGTGCTAGATCATCGTGTGATTGTTGTCCAATCATTGTCGACATTATCCACGAAGTTAGAGGCAATAATCTAGACGATGATCCAGATCAACACCAGAATCTTAATGATTGTTCTTTGGGTCGTACCCTACCTCTATAAAAAACTGTCATCAAAGTCTGATAATAACTTTTAGAGTAATCCTGAATCCTTGATGGAAACGTTTTACAGTAGAACGACTTCCTGTTAAAGAATTAGTTCCTATGAAAACAGCCGGTTTAACATTCAACGCCCTTCTTATTGGGATGAAGACGGTTGGACGGTTGTTTTCAACCGCAATCCATTGGTTAGTTGATGTTTATTAGCCGCTGTATCAAAAGAAAACACGACTACCAGCTGAGAAGATGCGTTTAGAGTCCTACAGTGATTTGTTTTTGTTTTGGGGGGGGGATCTAGACTTGTTGGATTGTTCGGTTTTGGTGGAGTTTGCTGCTTAAAGGCTGCAGCACCATGAAGAGTCGTTTTGGCTGCTGCCACATGTCAAACTGTACATTATAAGGTGTCCAACAGAAATTCTCTCAGCAGTGTTGTGTGTCCGTTGTGGAGGTTCACACTCATGCCACAAGTGTGATCCCACAAATCATCTCCATAACCTTTAAGGCAGAATAGATTTTCTGCATTTTCTTTTCTTGCCTCCGACAAGGAGGATCTGTTTTCACCTGGTTCTCTTCATCACAGGCTGATATTGTCAGATTGAGAGTTTTTCAGCATTTCTCCGAATTACACAAAAACTGCTGAATCGATTTCCACAGGAATCCGTGGAGGGGTGATCGTGGACCAGGAAACAACTGCAAATCTTGAGATTTAATGAGTCAGATCCAACTTTCCTTGACATTTGGATGTTTTGACATGGTGACTTCTGGAGTCGATGCTAAAGCTAAGCTTCTATCAATATGTTAGACCAGTAATGCTGAAAGTGAGACTCTGATCACGCTCCTGGTTTTTAGGGCTCTTAATGTGCAATGAGGCATTTTTTTTAGCATTTTCCCTGATTAGGGGAACTACCTAAAACTACCTAAAACTACCTAAAACTACCGAACCATCTTCCTCTAAACTTTTAGGGTTTTAAATGATTTTTTGGGGCATGTTCACTTAATTGTATAGGACAGGTGAAGATGTTGACAGGGGAGAGAGAGAGAGAGAGGGGAAGACATGCGGCAAATGGCTGTGAGTGGGAATCGAACCCACGGACGCTGCACGAGGACTGCAGCCTCTATACATACTGTTTTTCTTCTGCTAGCACCAGCATCACTAAATATTCACCACTGGACAACATAATACTTCTGTTTTTACAGTACTTATTTGTCGTCTTTTTTAACTTTTGTCTCTTTTTAACCTGTTTTATAATGTTTTAATCTCGTTGTATGTCTTCATACAATGACAATAAATTCTATTTGATTCTCTTTCAAATGTCAAATTTCAAAGATGGACAGAAATAAACGTAAAGTCTGTCTGAGGTTGTTGTTGTTCATGTGAGAACCAGAGTGTTTTCTTCACATTTTGAAGCTTCATCAACTCCTGCTGCTGCTGCTGGAGTCCAGAGACGACTCAGTTTCTCCTCCTCGCTTCATCTGTAACTCCTGCCCCGTCCTCCTCTCCTCATCCAAGAACCAAACCAGAACAAAGTGTCAGAAATGCAGCGTCAGGCGCGTATTCGCCATATGAATCAGTGTTTTTGTTGCTAAGCAACTAGCAAGCACAGGATTTCATTCTAAGAGTAAAATCTCTGTTATGCAGTCGTCTCGGCTGTGAGATGAGGCAGGTTGTTGGAGGAACACCCCCCCTCCCCCCGGTCGGTGCATGTCATTAACAGCCCAAACATGGAGCTCTCACAGCTTTGTTCAGAGATGGAGCTGATAATCCGTTTCCTCTGGTTTGTTTTCCCCCTCCGTGGGGCGTTCGCTGCCCCGTTCAGCTCTGTTCTGTCTGAGCCTCCATCTCTCCCAGTCTAATGGTGATCGATGAACTTTGTGAGGTTCTGATGAATGATGGTTATTATCTGTCTGGGAGGAAGAAAGGCTGAGTGTTCCTGATGGAGAGGATGACGAGATCTGGCAGATTGTCATTTTCCAGCCTCACAGTGAGGAGGTTTCATTGAGGGAATGTGTTTGTGACACGTCCATCAGGGGACGTCTGCTCAGAACATGACCTCCTCATGTTTTAGGGGTCTGCTTCTCAGGGTGGAAACGGTGACGGCTGCGATCCAAAGTGGTCAACATCCGGATTGATATGAACAGGAACCAGACTATGGTGTTATTGTGAGCTTTATGTGGCTGGATGTGAAGCCATCCTCTGGCAGTGACTCAGGTGGAGAGTCACTTTCGTGGTGCTTTCAAGTGCTGTCTGAAATATTGCAATTATAAGACAAGTGCACACGGTTGAACGGCGATAATAACGAGTCTGAATGTTGGAAAAGGCGAGTGGCTCTTTGCTGTTTGTCACACACTCAAACAGAACAAGTCCAGCAGAGAGAACATCAACATCTGCAGTCGTACATCATCTCTGAACTCACATTTAGTTAGTCTCCATTTAATTTCATCTGCAGCCAGGAGCACTTGAACACATCACTAATTAAACATGACCTTAGAAGAAGCAGCACCTGAAGGCAGCATCATTTAATTAACATCTAGACCCTCCATCCTTCACAGAGTCGTCTTTGTAAAGAAACCACATGTATTCCTGTTACTGTCTGTTTGACAGAGGCGGCGTGCTGCAGCCTGGCCGTCGTTCCACCATCTGGGATCAACAGGTCTCAGATTAACACAAATGTTAAAGGTCTGCACGGAGCCAGATTCAGACAGGAAGTCAAAGTACACATGATATATGTCCATATTTACCCTGAAGGACTCGTAGACCGTGCGGATGATTTAAACCGTTTTTACTCCACTACATCTGACTGCGGTGGCGTCTCATAAATGATCAGCTGTTTGAAGTAGCGTGTGATAATGTTCCTCAACAGGTGAGTCATCACTAACAACATGTTTTTAGCCTCGGACTCCTCACAGCAGTCATGTCCTCACGTCTGAGCTGGAATTAGCTGCAGGCTGGAGCATCTGGCTGTTTGGACCCGCATACTAAAGAACTGTGTTGTCACATCGAGTATGTTGTGTACTGCTGAGTATTTAGTGTGCGTGAGAAATGCCTGGATGTAAACCAGACCTTACTGCACAATCTAAAATCCCAGAATGCATTGCGTCGCTTCAGACTTCAAACAGTCGAAGCTCCACTTTGTAGTTTCCTTGAATAGAATCGAAATATTTGCTCCAACATTTTCAGAGCAGCTCCGCTACTGCCTGTGGGCGGAGCTAGCTAACCAGACGGCCAGCTGGTTAGTTGGTCAGATGACCTCAGCAACATCTCAATCTTTATCTCTGTGTTTATTTTCCATCATGATTAAAGTTAAGAGCTGCTTTAGGTACATTTCATGAGATAACACAAAACCACCAACCACCAACCTTCTAGCCGCTAATCCGTTTCCTCTGGTTTGTTTTCCCCCTCCGTGGGGCGTTCGCTGCCCCGTTCAGCTCTGTTCCGTCTGAGCCTCCATCTCTCCCAGTCTGATGGTGATCGATGAACTTTGTGAGGTTCTGATGAATGATGGTTATTATCTGTCTGGGAGGAAGAAAGGCTGAGTGTTCCTGATGGAGAGGATGACGAGATCTGGCAGATTGTCATTTTCCAGCCTCACAGTGAGGAGGTTTCATTGAGGGAATGTGTTTGTGACACGTCCATCAGTGGACGTCTGCTCAGAACATGACCTCCTCATGTTTTAGGGGTCTGCTTCTCAGGGTGGAAACGGTGACGGCTGCGATCCAAAGTGGTCAACATCCGGATTGATATGAACAGGAACCAGACGATGGTGTTATTGTGAGCTTTATTTGGCTGGAGCACAACAGGTCAGTGACCTCTAGGAAAAGTTTAGGAGAACACATACATCCTTAATAGAGCGCTTATGATTGGCCTAAGCTAAAACAGACCACACTCCCCAATAGAAGAAATGTGATTGGTTAGAATCAAAGCAAACTCTCTGTACACATCAGAGATGGGGAAAGACTATTGGTGGAAACATCAAATGGGTGTAATTGTCAACAGAAGAATGGACAGTCTGTTCCCATGTAACTGTAAAGTGTAATGTTCAGTCTTTGCTCTGCAGAGATGGACTCAGGTCTTCTGCATAATTAAAAAGATCATGAGCCACATGTTTAATTTTAGTTTAACGTCTCTGAGAAACGATCACGGTGGATCGTAACAGTAGGCCGGTGATGATCGATGACCTCTGGTGTCGGGAACATTTAGACGACCTGAAGAAACCTAAATTTGGAGACTCAGACTATTGATCAACGTGACAAAGACGGGAAGTTCTGCCTGACTGGATGGAATGAATACTTTTCTGGTGTCTGCTGCTATTAAAAATGTTTTTTTATTAAATTAAAGTCTAGTAGAAGATTTTTTTTCCTCTTGATGACGTAACTAAATGAATGAATGAACTAAATTCTTTCATGCAGAAAGAAATTTAAATGTCAGCTTTTCATCTTCTCATTAAAGCTGCTCTTCCTGCATGTGACCTTAAGATGAAATCAGCCAGCTGACCCTTTTTTAAGAATAATTGGAAAGAAGCAGGTCATGAATTAGTAATCTTTGCCTTTACTGACGTGTTTTAGATGTGCTGGATCACAACGTGGGGCCAATTAAGCTTATTTAATGGCTATCGCTTCCCTCAGGACCACCTGAACCACTTCATTCACTGAGACATGGAAGTTAGCACCACTTAAATACATCAGCCTTCCTCTTTCAGAGTATCACTCACAGAAGAGTATCACTCTTCATGAACAGTAAGTTTACATGTAAAATCACTGGAAGAGCCCTTTAAATGAAGACAAACAATACATCACAATCTAAATTGAATTCAACAACATCTGTTCTTCCACAGCAGCATCAAATATCAGAAATTATTTTTCTGTCTCTCTAGATGCTTAAAAACATAAAATAATTCCCTACGTTTGAACACAGACAAATCTTTTTCAACATCCTCAAAGATCCTCCAGACAGACAAATATTCAGGAACACCATCATCATATTAAGGAGCTCCATCGCTGAGAATAATGCCCTCTAAGCTGCGTCCCATTCCATAAACAGTTTGTATTCTATAAGTATAACGACCCCAAATGTTCAGTGTTATTGATTATGCCAACATGAAGGCAGCAGAGGAGGCATTCTATTAGTCAGCTGGTCTGCATATCAATAAACAATCACACAGCAATGAAATAATAAAATCCAGTAAATAAATCCTTAATCCAGGTCTCCAGTAGCCCTGACATCCCAAAGTTTTTTAAACTGAAACCTTCACCCTAGCCTCTAAGCTAAAGGTGTTAGCGTGCATCCAGTTGTAGGAAGGTGCACAAGCTTGAAGTCAGGTACTGACACAAAAACCAGAAATGTTGTTAGATCCGACGGAGGGACTTGTTGCTGCAGCTTCAGCAGAGCTCTCTATGTTGTGATCCGTGCAGCTTCTGGAGAGCAGGTAAAAACGGAGGTATGCAGGAAAAAACTGAGGTATGCAGGAAAAAATGGAGGTATGGAGGTGAAAACTGAGGTATGCAGAAATTGCGAGTTTTCATTGATCTTGTCTTGTGGATCACTGAGTTCACCTGCTGCCTCCTTCCTAAAGCGCAGTTTCTGTTTCTCGTTGCTGCGTTAGCGGCTGAGTGAAGCGGACATGTTGTTCTGTGTTATCAGGTTAGCGCTGCCGGCTCTGGACAGGCTGCTGGTGGTCTGCTCATCTCTGATTAATGGCTCTGAACATGATTGAATTTCTCTGTGCAGCCAGCCATCAGTAATAATAATGAGACAGTAACAGTGTGGGTGGGAATTATTATGAAATCACATTTTATGTTAAAAGGTGTCAAATAAAGTTATTATTTTGCACCAGAAATGCTGTTTAGGATTTCTATTTCTTATAGTTGTATGTGAAAAATTGAACCATGTACTATAAGTTTAAAACATTCAAAAAACCTAGAATGATTCAGTATCGTGCAGAAAACTCCTCTAAGGTCTAACAGCCCTTCATTTTATTCAATTACTCACAGAACTGTAGCAGTTTCCACTCTATTATGGTTAAACTCTGTCTATGAGCACTCTGAATAATGCTGTCTTTCCTCTTTATCTTAAGGATTTCACCTGTTTTTCCACCTTTCTTCCAAATCCAGACCGCTGCCAAACAGCTGCCCTTGTTTCCTAATCACTGTGCACCCGTACTTGTTTGCTGCAGACCGTATTCATTTGTTCGCTCCATCGTTTCAGTGGCGCTGCACCCTGTCCAGTTTTAGAAAGATTGATGGTGCAGTGGAAGCACAGCACATGTTGCATGGCTGCATGCCAGAAGTTCCTTTAAGCTTCACACGGACACACAATGGCTGATTCTGCATCTGTGGCATGGTGAGATGTTGGGCATTAACACCCAGACAAAAAGGGCTGCTGCAGTCGTGCACACACGGCACACGTGCTAATGGAAACCATCTAACCTGTGAGCAGTTCTTTTTCCCCTCTAACTCTGTAAACTGCACCAGCTGATCCCCCATGAGGAGCAGAGCTGCAGGAGGAAGGCCTCAGAGAGAAGGATGTGTGACTCCATTAAGGTAGAGTAGGAGCAAGAGTTAGCCTCGAGGCTACATCAGAGGCTAACATCCTGTCTGGATTCCCTGCAGACAGACAGACAGACAGACAGACAGACAGGTGGACACACAGACAGGCTGCCCACTCAGTGGAGCAGAAACACCAGGAGCTCGGTGGCTGCCATGGAGACACTCCTGGAGTCTCTTAGCTGCTCTCACTTTGAATGTTTGCTGGACGCATGTGAGCATGAATGTGTGTGGGTTTATTTTGGAGGCCTTGAGGCCCGGTCACTGTATAAGGAATTATGCTTTAACGTTTTTAAAGCTGTGATTTTTGGTATTTTACCGTTTTATTTCTGCTCCATTCAAAAACACAGGCAAAACATAAATCCTGTAGGTGGTGCTGTTCTGCTCTGTGTTAACGCAAAGCCAGTCTAAGCAATATTTGTATCCGTAATTAATGAAATGACAATTAAATTGTAAATATAATGGCACTCATTGGGCATGTCTAGGCCGGTGCTACACATGTTTAGCCTGTGGCTAACCCCGCCATAAAGTTTTGTGTAAATTGAACCAGTAGCTTATATTTTAAAACATTTTCCTCATCTTGCAATGTTAATTAAAGTTATATAAAATCCCCAGATTCACGTCTCTATCCAGATCTGCACCAAAATTTAATGAACTCTTTAAACTTAGACATTAGTAGGAATGTTCGGCCTCGGCGACTCTGCAGGATCCTGTTCTAGTTAACATCGTAAATAAGTCATTTATATAGAATAAAAAATACCCCCCCCCCTCTAAACAAACCCAATTAAACTGTCAATATTTAATTGTTGCAAAAAGAGTAAAAAAAATGAAGGTTATTGTTTCTAACAGAACTAGTTTTTGCAGTTTATTGTGCTTCTTAATACTGTATGTATTTTGTGTCCATAGATTTAGTTTAAGTTTATTCATGTTTATAAAAACTAGTTCTGTAAATACTTTTACTCTTGTGATTTTTTACTGTTTTTATGCGTCTCCACTTTTACCATTATTAGCCGCAGTAGGACGTAATGCTATCATCGGTGTTGGTTTATCTGTCAGATGGATTAAAGAAAAAGTTATGGATGAATTCAAGTGAAACTGGGTGGAAAACGTTGGTCTGAAGCTCAGTTTTGAGGCTGTTCTTTAAATAGTTTTCTAATAAATAAATAATATAGAAAAGGTGTAACCAAGTATAACCAATTGTTTCCTGTTCAACTCTTTTAAGTCACTGATTTTCCACCCTCTCCAGGAGGTCCATCGGGTCACCACAGGTGACGGCATCAAGCGCACCGACAAGGACGATGCGGCGGCCAGCGAGGTGGGCTGGATGACCTCGGTCAAAGACTGGGCTGGAGTCATGATATCGGCTCAGACGCTGACAGGAAGAGTCCTGGTGAGTTCATCCTTCATTTAATCCTTGACTGATGTCTGGAGCTGCTTCAGCAAACTGTCGCTTCAGACATCAGTGAGATGAACAAACTTTATCATTGGATGGAAACCTTGGTGACGCGCAGCTTGAATCTGATAATTCACATGGCAGGCAGTTTATTTCTCGCTTATCTGACACATAAATACACCTTTTTGAAGTGCATACCTTGGGGGATCTCTGTCACAGGGATGCATGAAAACAAAACCAGGGCAACAAAGAGAAGAGCTCTAACATTTGTATTAAGGTCATACAGCT
This sequence comes from Chaunax sp. Z400, assembly GCA_037577475.1. Classification (NCBI taxonomy): domain Eukaryota; kingdom Metazoa; phylum Chordata; class Actinopteri; order Lophiiformes; family Chaunacidae; genus Chaunax; species Chaunax sp. Z400. The sequence goes on along the minus strand of CM075203.1, from coordinate 1,772,141 downwards.
CATAATACCTGCAGACAGAAACAGATCCAGGAGGAACGGAGGAGGAGGAGTCACAGTTAGACCACAAGACACTTTCACTGATGGAGAATTTCCTACTTCCTTGTACTTCCTATTTCCTTGGAAGCTAAATTATTCAACCCTCCATTGTGTATTCGATGAATCGAATCACATAATAACAGTTTGAATAGATCAATACATCAGATATTAAAGTGTTTTTGCCAAATCGCACCAAAAGTCTTCTTTTCCTGACTGACTGACTTGTTGTTGTTTTGAGATGATGCATGTAGCCGTTAGCATCTCCACAGAGCTGATTAATAGCAGGAGCTCCCAGTTTGGGCTAAAAACAGCACATTTTCTTCACCTTCCTCCAAATGTCATATGAAACTCTGATGACTCAGGCTGAACTCGTCCCCGCGGCGTCTTCTGTCGGTCCGTCCTGAGCGCAGACGGTTAACGGTGACGGTGACGTGTTGCCAACAGAGGCGTGACATCACCTCGACCGCCACCAACGCTCCCGTCAGCCGTGTGTGTGAGTGTGTGTGTGTGTGAGTGTGTGAGTGTGTGTGTGTGTGTGTGTGTGTGTGTGTAGCTCAAGTACCCCGTCTCAGTTATGACTTGACACGCAACTGTTTAGCTCGTCTGTAACCATGGCAACTGCAGCTTACCTAAACGGGGCAGATGTTTGTTTTCTATGTCAGCCTGTTTGGGTGGGGGTGGGGGTGGGGGGGCACATTAAAGCTTATTTCCAGGCCATCTGAGAGAGCATGAGATGGATTAAATGAGAGGCTGGGTGTGTTTGTTTTGTTTTATGCATCTATCTGAGAGTGAGTAGGGGTGAGCCGCTCCTCCCACATCCTCACCCACATCGATGTTTTTCTTTTATGAAACTACTTCCTGCAGCCTGTTTGAAACAGCTTTTTACTCCAGAATATTGAAAAAAATAAAAAAGTATAAATCTAATGACTTTCAGGACCTTTTAATGCCTCTATGAGAAAATAATGCCATGACTGCAGCAGCAGCAGTAAACACTGGTGGTGAAATCAAAGAGCATAAATGAAGTTAAGAGCACATTCACTAACATAACAGACTTTTTATCAACACAAATAAAATAAAAGTTGGAATGTGAACGTTTCTGCACATTCTGACCACCGACAGGACATCAGACATCAGACATCAGACTGTATTGACGCAGTAGCAACCAAACTAGCGCTGGTAGAAGCAGCTAAGAAGCTAGCACTGCGCTGATCCGTTTCAGATTTCATGTGAGAATCCAGCAGCCGATTGTTTGAGTATAAATTTGAATATTTTGCAATATCACACCTCATCTCTTTGGTTGGTTTCAAGCAGCCATGATGTCGTCCTCCAACCACCTCTGATCACAGCTTTTCTTCTTTTTTCCATCAAATACATTCTTTTTCTACGTAAAATGCAGCTCACAGCCACACTTTAAACACCCTTTAAACCTTGATGTGTTTATGTTTTTCCTCATACAAACCAGTCCCTCCAGGACTTTTCCTTTTTGGGATTGTTGGAGCCTAAAATGCCTGATTTCGCAGCAGCTTTTCTTAAATGTTGTGATGCATGTAGTGAAACTTTTGATTCTTTCAGCATCAACAGATCTGGATGCAACAGCCTCTGTCACAGTGATTTGTTTCGTCTCTTTTCCACACGTTTCAGCCGTTCTCCAGGTGTGTTTTAGCCGTATATCTTCAACAAATTTTCATGTCTGTTCCAACATAACGTTGCATTCGGTGCAAAACAAACTGCTGCTCCTTTAAAGTACCAGACAGTCTTATTCTGGTAATTGATTTGGAGGTTTTGATATGTTTTTGATATGTCTTGTTAGAACTGATCTTAGAGCCGTTAACCACAGTAATGACACGTTTCAGCCGTGTTTCACAGAGATCCTTGCTGCACACCTTCCTGTCTGCCTCCCACTGTGGACCCTGAGTGACAAACAGGTGCAGGCGGCCCTGAAGGCACCGAGGCCTGATGTTCATTTGGCCGACTGGCCTTGCATTGCAGACATTTGTAAAAAGATCAACCTTGCCTGCGGGACTATTTGATTAGCAGGGAGGACACTTCCTGATGACCTTAAAGTCTCCAGGAATCTGTGCACAAATCCTCGTGCACTCAGAACAGAAAAGGTGAGGTTGTGTATTTCAGATCAGGACGTGGTTCCCTCAGATTGAGGACTCAGATCGGGTTCATCTGTCACTTTATGCATTAGCCCTCCACCTTAGCCACGTTTGCATGATCCAGGACCGCCTTCCCTATTCATCAAAAATGTCATCACGCTGCTGTTTGCTCGCATCAAAACAAACACAGCTCGTGATGCGGCAGAACAGGTGGCTGCAGCCTGGTACCTGTGCCAGCAGAGCCAGCGGATCTCTGCTAATGTCATGCATCTATTTCTTGTTCTCTCCCCTCGGGCATGTAATCGTCGTGAAAATGTAAGATTGGGAGTCTGATGGAACGAGTCTGCTGAGGGGAAACGACTTCTCTTAAATGATGAGACCCTGCTGAGTGACATTTAGCCCACAGAGGTTCGGTTCCAGAGGTCGGCGGGGGTCTGGGATGTGGCAGAGCTATTATTCTAGCCAGAAAAAGGTTCTCTATTAATGGAAGCACAGAGCTGCCCTCTGGCTCTGGTCCCTCTGCAGTCTTTGCCCGCTAACCCCAATAACAGCCACAGGTTGAACAGAGTCCTGTTTAGGATTTCTGTGAACTATTTTTATTTCTAAGATTCACTGTAACTGAAATCTAACATGAAATATCTTTAAAAGAATAAAGATATTTCTTCTTCCCTGGCAGTTTTTATGTTAATAATCTTAATACCTTAGTTACTTAGATAATTTGATCCAAACCTGATCTGATAACCTTTAATCAATAGGAGCTGAATTTTAATCAACACCAGCCTCATTCTTACAGTCACAACCTCCAACTGTTTAGTTTTTTATATTTTTTCATACTATGTGAATTTAAAACCCACAAAAACTGGGTAAAAGCTCAAACGATCAAAATATCATGTTTTGATGTCTTATTAAGACGATTAAGAACAAAAAAGCTTGAAATAAGTGATGTTTTCTAACATAAAAGACAAAAAACAAGCAAATATGAATTTAAGAGTTATTAGAGAACTGAATTTGTCATTTTTAGTCCAGTATCGTTCCGCCCTGATTTAAATAAACATGAAAAGACAGAGTTCATAGAGGAAGATTATGTCCTAAAGGTGTCGGTGGACTCATCACCAGCAGCTGTCTAACAAAAAGTGCTGCAGCTGCAGGGTCATCTAGGATTACCGGGGTCAACATGTGGAGGAAGTCCTATTGGATGACAGGGTCAAGGAGTCGTCTGGATCTGATGTCATCCCGGGGCACGAGAGGGAGAAGGAGGAGCTCCGAACCAAATTATAGGTGGGCCAGAAGGGCGTTTTCATCAACTAGCATCCTCCTCCTCCTCCTCCCCCTCCTCCTCATCCTCTGAGAGGCTCGGTGAGCAATTGTACCACGACATGGAAAAGCTTTTTGTCTGATGAGAGTGAAAAAAGAGGAAGAGATGGAGGGAGATTTGTGGGGCTGCAGCAGCAGAAATGTCGGTTTGGAAGTGATGGAGGCCCCTCATCCTTTACATGACTGAGACTTCAGCTTCCTCCTGATTTATCATGACAGACCAGGATCGGCTCCGTATCGCCGTCTGCGCCCTTTTCTTGACATTTCCAGTTGACTCAGATCAGACGTTGTGATATGTCACGGATTTTCTACCGTACACCTGTGGCCTTCAGGCACAGACGGGACGCCGTGGACTCTGGTGCCAAGAGGATCATGTGTGACTTTCACCACAGAACAAAGTGCAACAGAGTGAGCAACACAGGAGTGTCACTCGCCTCTCCGCCTGCCTCCAAGTCTTCCTCTATTTTTGGGTGACAGCAGCTGCCAGGCCTGTTTGGTCGGTCCTTCCAGAAAAGAATCAAAGCCATGTGAGACTGAAACTGCTTCTATTGTCCCCAGATTACATCCTCAGACGTCATCATTAAATCTTAAAGCTTTATTTTCTTCAAGTGCAGTGAGAGTATTTACATTTTTTCCAATATGAACTCAACTCTTTGCAAGAAAGGTTGAATTAAAACTGAACCGAAACTGAGAACATGAACTCCTCGGCGGAGGTAAAAATGACTCGATAAGAAGGTTTGCATTTTTAAAAACGTCCTCAGAGTAACCTCTCCTTGTTTTCAACCAATCCTCTAAAGGAGGCTGCTCTCTTAACTCTTCATAATTCATCATTTCCAGGTCAAAATGTCTATTTTCTAAAATATTGCAGACCACAAACCAGCAAATGTTAGCATGCTGCTAACACACTGAACTAAAATGTTGAACATTGTAGACATTAAAACCTTTAAGCTTTGCATCCGCAAGCAAGTTAGCCTGCAGATGTTAGCATTTAGCTCCAAGTGCATCCTCACAAAGCAGCTAGCATGACTTTAGCCTGTTGGAGGGAAAAATCTGCATCTCATTTGCATCTCCTGAGGTCATTTTGCTGATTCTGTTGCCTCTAATTAAAACTGACTTAAGTCACCATGAAGTCATTTCTGTCTTTATTCAAGTCTCAAAACTGTATTTACTGAATTCAAGTGAACAAAATCTGCGTATCTCAACTTCTTTCCGGCAGACTTCAAATAAACATTAGCATTTTAGCTTTGTCATTGTGTGCATGTTAGCTTGCTTGTAGCTTTTAGCTCAGGCCTCACTTAGCAGCTCTCAGACAGAACCTGGTGCATAAAAAGCAGCTCATCTGCATTTTTGTCCAATTTTTCTCTTCAGCTTTTACGACCAGAATAATTTTATGAGCTATAAATAATATAATATAAATATAAAACAAATAATATAAAACATAACTTTGTTCAGTTTTACTGCAGCAGTTTTACTACCTCATAAATGGTTTATGTCAATCACAATAAAGTAATTATTGTTACAAACTAGTATAAAACAAAATTATGAATGTTATAGCTCAGTCAAATTCATACAGGTTTATTAATTTTGAAGCAAATGACGAATCTAGATGTATAAGATAATATATTTATTTGAGGTTGTGTTGTCGTGTGTCTGCAGAGTCTATGGATGTGATCCTAAACTCTCTGCACTCAGAGGGCCAAATTCTTGCTCCAGTCACACCATTAGTTTTAGACACCAGCAGGTATCAGGTGTGATAACCACCATCCAATCAAGAGCAGCGGAAAAGCTTTTTTAATTAAGAACTTGTCGGTTTTGCAGCCACATTTTCAGCAAGTTCTCATTTGGCACAATCGGTGTAGTATAATTACTGGAGTGACACCCTATTCAGAGGCTGAGGGTGTGTTAACAGTCACTCCTGTTCCCAAAAATCCAATTCATGAGCAGCATTATGAGTTTCTCAAGCGTCACTAATTTCTTTAACAATCATCAGCTACAAGCAGTCGCCTCACAGAGTCTTTAAAACTCACAGGGAAGGTAATTCTGCAGCTTTCACTTTGCAATGAACAGACTTTCACTCATTTATTTGATTCTATTTCATTAATATGCACAGCCACTCTGAGAAAATGAGTACTTGGACGTTGATGGATATTTTTAGAAACTGGTCACATGAGAAAAGTTCACCCAGGAATGAAAATTCATCCATTATCGAGTGAAGTCTTTTCAGGTCAAGTGTCTTGGTCCGCAAAACGTTAGTTTTTAAAACCAAAGTCTCCAAATTCTTCAGTCAGTTCAGAGAATGCTGCACTGCTGTTTTGCTGTGATGCTCTATCAGTGATGGTGAGAAGAAAATGAATTCTATTTTTTAGCCCTCGTTCTATCAAATCTTTACCAATTGCAGAGCGTGAACCCGGTCCTCTCCATTAATATCTCATTCTCCACCAGAGCCAACTAACTGCAGATGTTCCTGCAGCTGACTTCATGCATCCTGCATCTCCTCCATCCTTAAAAATACATGCAGCTTCTTCATCACACACATGATAGGACTTTCTATTTCCACTGTTGGTGCAGGGCAGATTTTCTCTCCAGAGAGCTGCAGGAGCGGCGAGTCGTCACGCGTATGACTGACGTCTTTTTTAAACATTTCATTTTTATGTTCCTAAGCTTTTGTTCAGAAACAGAATTTCAACCTCACATTTCAGAGGCAGACAGCGAGAGGCTTCGGGGGAGACACATCCATCCCCTCCCAAACTAAGCTCCTTACATCTGGCTGTGAGTGTTTGGGCGGCTTCCAGGATGACTTTAAATCAAGGCTTAGCCACCGAGGGATTTGGGGTTTGAGCTGCATGTTTCGATTGTGGGTATGTTAAAAGCTGAATAATGGCGCCGCCTGCAGCAGAATAAGTCTTTTATTAATAACGGAGCAGAAAGAGCTGTTTCAGACTAATGAGAGTCTGGATCCTGTCATACGAAGGAGCAAATGTTCCAACAGGAAAATAGATGTGTTCAAGGATAGCAGTGTTGTTTTCACAGCTCAGACAGGACGAAGTGGATCAGATCGCTCACTGTATACTGTGACCCATGTCAAACAAACAGAGGATCAGGTTTCAGGCCGAGAGTAGTTACAGTCCAACCTATACAACATGAAACACAACCTGAGCACTTGTGTGCAGCTGCCAAGGGTTTAAGAGAGGATTCAGTTTCTGAGTGTTTTAACCTCCATTGTTTTTAAAAAATATATGTGCAATATGGTTCATGATTGGAAGCCAAATGTCAAGCTACTGTGTTACAGCTTGGAAAAATATCTGTTTAAATCTAAATGTTGGGGGAATATTTTTGCATTGATAAAGAATAATCAGTTTATAAATACTGTATATAAGCAGTTAAAAAGTGATCAGAATATCTTGTAATCTATGACAGGGAGATGCTCTGTCATACCTGCAACACTCGTCAGTAAAGATCCTATAAGTCATTATATTGAGACACTTTCTCATAACATGACTTAGCATCTCAATGTAATGAGTTAGCATCTCAATGTAATGAGTTAGCATCTCAATGTAATGAGTTAGCATCTCAACGTAATGAGTTAGCATCTCAATGTAATGAGTTAGCATCTCAATGTAATGAGAAAAACTCTAAAGAATGAGAACATTTCTCAAACTAATGACTTATCTCAAAATAACCACTTAGTATTTGAAATGATAATAATGGGTGGATTTAAAAAAAATTGAAGTACTTATTTTGAGTACTATTTATTATTTTGAGATGATACAGATGTTTTCAGATTAGTTTATTATAAAATCCGATGGCAGTGTCGGGTGTTTGTAGGCCTATAGGACACCTATATGGGTCTAACTCAAACAAACTGGCGTGGTGTTCGCAGCACCTCATTGATCCGGCTCACGAACATCTTCTTGGATAATGTGATACCACAGGTGATTGCGATGAATGGAGGTCCTACAGGGATGTAGTTGTCTGGTTTCCTACATTAGTAACCATCCCTCCTTCCATTCAACTGTGAAAATACTTTAGTAACCTCATAGTGTCAGAACAATGTCATCTCAATGTTTGACAAATGTGTTTTGTGTTTACCTTCTGGAATGTGCCAATAAAGTATTTCCCATCTGACATCTGAGTATGCAGTTTTATCTCTACCACACCCAGGACTAGCGTGACAGGGCCGATACCCTGGAATGTGGGGCGAAGGTGTGATTTATTAATCGCCGTTATTATGGTCTGCCAAATGAGAAGCAATTCATACGTTGAACAATGTTCATTGAACCACAAATCAATCAAATCATAACTTAACTATACACAATTAAACAGAAGTATGAGGAAAACAGTTGTGCGAGTGCCTTAAACTTCAGTTAACAATGCTCTGCAAAACGAGGGACGATGATTGGACGACCCAGCGCAGAGAGCAGGAGCAGGAGAGCAGCTGAAGCCCATCGATGGTGGGATGGTGGGATGGTTTTCTATGGCATTACCAAGAAACTCTTAGACCCACCAGAACAAAAAAAGGTCCATGCTGATTGTTACCGGTGCCGGTGTGTGAGTTTTTATAAGATTTGTCGGCCAGTTTACTTTAGGGTATTTCTTGAATACAGATCTCTGAATAACATTTATAAAGGTATTTGCCACCATCACAGGTTTTGTGTTCACAGCTGCCAGCCATCGATTTCTGCGGTCTGGGGAACGATTTGTCCGTGGAAAAGTAAAAAAAACCAGATACTTGTTTGAGGTTGTGTGAACAACAATACACAGCTTCATAACTCTTGGGCATGTGTGAGTTTAACGGAGGTTGGCAAACAGCTTGTGGGTGTATTACTGTAAGGAATGACTGTCTGCTGGGGCATTGGGCAATTACATTTACACCCGTTCAGTCAGGATTCAAGATCTCTGCTGCCACCTACCATGTACTGCTATCAAGTGCAGCAAACACAGCCCCCACATTGCTCTACCGCAGCAGCAAGGCGTGCAAATGAATGTAGTGACATCTGTACATTATTATTTTAGAGATACTACAACATTCTTTTTGAGAATTTACAGTGCATCATTATTTTGAGATAGTACGTTGTTATTTTGAGATAGTACGTTGTTATTTTGAGATTATTACGTCATTATATTGAGATACAACATCATTCTTTATGCGATAGTATGTTGTTATTTTGAGATGCTATGTCAATATTATGTGGTATTATGTTATCATTTTGGGATACTCCATCATTATTTTGACATGATACTTTATTATTTTGATACACTACGTATTTATTTTGAAATACTATGTGATTATTTTGACATACCACATCATTATTTTGAGATACTACTTCAATATTTGGAGATACTACATCATTTACAGATAATCATTATTTTTGAGATATTTTATTATTTTGAGATATTAAGTCATTATTTTTAGAAAGTTTGTCATTATAAAAACTTTATGAATCTTTTGTTTTCCACATTGGTGGAAATGTGTTTCTAGACAGCAGATGTCTTTCCTTCCTCTCCCCTGCTGCCGTTGTCATGTGAACAGACTGCTATAGAAAATAACCAGCACGTTTTGACAGCGCAGCAGGTATGTTCACTTTCACACGACTGATGAGCAAAGCCTTGTCAACGTCATTTCCCCACAAACCCTTGAACCCACTCTTTTTCTTCTGAGGTGTTTGAGAATCTTTTTCCTTATTTTGGATTCCCAGCACAAAGCTGCAGGAGCCTGTTATTCCACGCTGTGTGTTTTGTAGTTCACTGAGCAGCGCAGATTAGAGCTCAGTGTGTTGATGTTGGGTTGCAGAATGAATCAGGAAGTGTGATCAGCTGTAGAGTCCCTGCAGGCTCGTCCCCAGGCAAACCTCACTTCTCAAGAGGGCTCTTCATTATAGCAACAACAACATTTTCCTCTGGTGCCTTCAGGGACATCGCTGATGTTCCTTTAAATCAAAAACTGTATGATTTATTTTTTTATTTTTGCAGTCACGTTGAGCACATGTCCCATTTAGAGAAGTATTATTGATATTAAACTGAAAGTCAATGTGCATCAAGCTGCCATGTTCTGTAATCTGGACTGCAGCTGCTGGAGAAAGTTCACCGGTTATTTTTAACCCACTGTTTTCATCACCAGAGAGTGTAACTAAAAGAATGTTAATAATCATATCATTAACAAATTATCATATTCCCTCATCATCTCCCTGATGAAAGATGATCAAGCCCACAACAAATAGCATATGACTAAATATAAAAACTAGACATCACTCGAAGAGCACAAACCTCCACCAAGGCAGCTCAGTTTCCCCATTATGTCATTGCACCTAAACGCAACAGTCCCCTGATAGTCTGACCCTCATAATGTGACTGACTGAACATGAAAACCTGCCGCTAGAATTTAAAATGTGATTGGTATCATTGCCTCCATCAGAGTTATGTTTTTTTTTTACCAGTGTTGGTTAGTTTATTTATCTGTTTGTCGGCAGGATTACACAAAAACTACAAGATGGATTTTCACGAAACTTTGTGCGAGGGTCGGGCATTTTATTATTTTGAGATATTAAGTCATTATTTTGAGATATGTTATTATTTCGATGTGTATGTATGTGTAGTGTGTGCCAGAAAAGGAACCATTGCATTTTGGAATGAATCCGGATTAAGGGGTGGAATCAGACATTTTGATGTTGCACGTGTCATGTTGGAATTTATATTAGGGTTTAATTGAATTAAAAGGGAGTGTTGGGGCTTTGCGGCGGTTTGACGGACAGACACGTCGACACCAAAATGTTTACTGGACTTCCTGGGTCACCGAGTTTAAAATGGACGGCCAGGGGCACGAACCACGAACCCAACAAAGTCGCCTACATGTGCACAAGTAGTAGTAGTAGTAGTAGAAGTAGTAGTAGAAGTAGTAGTAGAAGTAGTAGTAGAAGTAGTAGTAGTAGAAGTAGTAGTAGTAGTAGAAGTAGTAGTAGTAGAAGTAGTAGTAGTAGTAGAAGTAGTAGTAGAAGTAGTAGTAGAAGTAGTAGTAGTAGAAGTAGTAGTAGTAGAAGTAGTAGTAGTAGTAGTAGTAGTAGTAGTAGTAGTAGAAGTAGAAGTAGAAGTACTTCTTCAATGCATCTTGAAAGCAAACGTGTTGAACTTTTGTGGGAATATAGTGACATATTCTTTTACACTTTACATGAGAAATTCAACTACAAAGGATCGTTAAAAGCACAAAACCTTAAAGTTTGACTAAATTACATCCCCAAAGTGATGTCATATAATAGTTTGTGAATGTTTGGAATGTTTAGAAAAGTAAAACGAGGAGGAAAGCAGCACCGATGTGTCTAGAAGTTTCCACCCTAGACATTTTATTTTCTGCGCTGCTCCGTCCCTCCTGGGTAACGTTGGTCTCTGCTGTTGACGTCAGTTGAGGCGTTTGTTAAATCTGTTCTCGTCCCTCTGCAGCTCAATGCCAAAGCGTTGCAATAGCAAAAGCTCCAGGCAGGCTCTGTGGCTCCGAGCAGGAACCACAGCTTCTAATGAGCTACAGGAACTGTCCTCTCGTTCCTTCATAATTACCAAAAACAACTTTAAAGTGCACAGTGAAAGAATAGATATACCGATATCTTAAATGAAGACTTATAAGTGAAAATCAGACTTTGCACTGGGAAAGTTGGATAATAGTCTGTTTGCTCTTTTTGTGTTGTGCATGTTGTTCCAAGAACAAACACTTCATGTAAATAGCAGAAAAGCTCTTTAGATTATGGCAGCTTAGAAATTGGTTCAGTAGTTTTTGCATAATTAGGAAAAATGTTTAAATAGTTTCAAATGCTAACGGAAGGTATAAAAATTCCTGGATCCACCCCTTTATCTGAGTCTGCACCAACACTTCGTGGAAATCCATCCAGTAGTTTAGTTTCCAGTCGTCCTGCTGCTGTAATAATAAACATTATTTTAGCGGAGGCTGGAGTTCTCTGAGTGTTTTCTAGTTTTTGAAACAGGCGCTCTAATTTGACGCGGTAACCTTTTGGAACTGAACGTGATCTGTCCTGTTGATCTAAAAATACACCAAATCAGAGGATGGGTGTGTCGGTGTCGGTCAGAGGCTTTTATTAGTAAAGGTCCCTCAGATGTTTCACATTAATTTCTAATTATAGGTAAGAATGACTCAGGTTTTATGCTTTGCACACATTAACTTTCTTTGCTGCAGCTGCCCAGCTTACAGTGTTAAACCGTCTGTAAAGTCTGCTGTTGGAGGCGGATGCATCCACATTAGTAAATGATGATGCTGTTACTGAAAAGCAGGTCTGTCCCTTTGGAGCTGCCGTAATGTTGGCACTGATTCCTAATGATGTGAAGCAGCTGCACCGGAAGACAAAGGAATAATCTGCTTTTATCAACCACATGAAGGAGAAATCCCTTAAACCCACCGACTGAGGGTCAAAGTTCAAAAGCCACCGATGATGATGATGATGATGTCGGCACGATGTTCCCGTCCTGGGAAACGATCCAGCATGAGCCTGAATATTACATTCAATTAATGTTTCCAGGGATTCCCAGTTTAAATTGGTACGATGTAATCTAATATCTCCCCATGTAATCAAATTACCTACATGACTCCCGCATAACTCCCTCCAATCTGAACAGATTATACACATATTTTGTTAGATTTAGTGTGACTGTGATCATGGATTGCTTTGTGCGGTGACATCCTCTCCTCTCCTAGGAGGGTCCGGTGTTCTAGGAGCCGATGAAGCACCTTTCCTTAGGAATTCAACGGGCTGAAATCATGGCTGCCACCTTCAGATCATTTCACTCAGTTAGGAGTTACTTGGGGATAAAGACTGTTTGATTGCAGCTTGGAGTTCATTTCAATGCTGAAGCGAAGTGTGGAGGATGTTCAGGAGGTGTTAAGTTTCTGTTTCTGGGTTTAATACCAGTGATAATCCCCAGAGGTCTGTGGTTTCTTTGTGGTTTGTTCCTGGAAGGAAAGCCAACCTCCACTGTGATGTGTTTTTAACAGACATTCATGTCCTTTATATATATGGCACTAAAAATAGTACAATATGAGCAAAACTTTGATTATAAGTATTTCATTTACATATAAAATGTCCAGTAAGTCCTTTGGTTGGTTGGTTGGTTGTTTTTTAGTATGATTACACAAAAACTTCTGGACAGATTTCAACGAAACTTGGTGGAAGACTGAGACGTGAGCCAGGAAAGAAGACGTTACAGATAAACAGGACAATCCAGGAATTATATTCCACACTGTGAGATAGGACTTTTTTTTGTTTGTTTGTTTTTTGTAGATTTTCCATAATTATGCAAATTCACACCGAGGATGTCACGAATTCACCCGTCCACATTTTGGGCTCCTTATTATGAGAGTTTTATTTTTTAGTGTTGATGCCACACCCAGAGGTTTGATGCTCTCTCTGCACTCACAGCCAGTCTGACGGTGTCCTTGGTAAAGCAGAGGGTGAAGAAAGGAGTCTGACAGGGTCACTGATCCCACAGCTTGCAGACTGTTCAGCTTCGCCTCAGCCATTAATCACTAGAGTCACAAACATGAGGATGATCAGAATGACACACGATGAGCTCATTTCTAACCAGTACACGTTTGGGATTGTGTAATATTCATCCTCCTCCTGCTGCCGTCATCAATACCTCCAGCCCATTATTTAATGTGATTGTTATCGTATCCGATGATGAATCGTTTGACACTTTGTGCCAAAATGAGATTTAGGGTTTCATCTCATTCAATGAGGACGGCCCACAGGCCTCAGTTTCCATTCTGTCTTTTTTTTAAAAATCTGGTTTAATAATGGTAATAATAAATATGGCAGGTCGTTGTCAGGAGATGAGTCACAGTTTAGTCAACTTAAACCTGCATTAATTGATTTTTTTTGGCCACTTTAGAGCAGCTGAAAACACAATATTGACTTAATATCAATATGTTGTTAGATCAACTAAACTCTACACAGACTGGACAAACTTATTACCTCCGGGTACGTTTGTTAGCAGGATTACGTAGAAACTGCTGAATGGATTTCCATGAAACTTGGAATGAAGATGGATCTGAGGTCAGAATAGACTCCATTACATTTTGGTGTGGATTTGTTCAAAGGGGCGGATCCAGGATATTTTTTTCTTAATATAAATAATTCCAGAAGAGCAGTACAGACTGTATGCTTTGTAATATGTTTTTCAGTTAAACATCCACTCATTCATTTGACAGTGCAGAATTTTTTCCCTACTTGATTCAGTTAATATTAACACTTTAAAATGTCCACACTGAAAAATGTCCGTTTAACTGGTATTGGAGCTGATAAGAAGATCGATCAGTAAATCAATTTGTCTTTTTGTCAGATTTAAATGCAGATTTTGACTATAAAGTTCAAATAAACTTTATTAAGTTTAAACCTCTATAATATGCTGTTGTCATGTTAGAAATAAACAGGAGTCACTGAGTTGGGGATAAAACATGAACTTATAAATTTACAGGGGAAACAAAGCTCTTTATTTACCTGTTGCTCGACGTCCTGAAGCTCAGCTACGCTCAGGAGCTCTGGGTGGTTACAGGCAGTTGAACAGGCTTCCTCCGTAGAGACAAGGTGTGGAGCTCGGAGAAGAGATGCTGCTCTGTTGAGGTTGTTCAACATCTGGTCAGGGTGCCTCCTGGGTGCCTCCCTTTGGAGTTTTCCATGTATGTACAACTGTGCATGGAGGGACCCAGAATGCTTGGAGGGATTATATGTCTAGCCTGGGACCGTCTCAGGATCCCCCCTGGAGCAGGAACGTGTTGCTGGGAAGAGGGACATCTGGAACACCTTGCTTAGCCTGCTGCAAAATGGAAGAAGATGAATTTATGGATATAATTTATACGATTAGCAATTTGTTTTCTGCTAGCATTCCTCTCTTGCTTTATTTGCAGCAACTATGTTGTTGTTTTGTTTGCTGTATTTTATTTATTGGTCCGTTTGTGCAGAAAAAAGGTCAAAAGAAACAAAAAAGTGAAATCTCTGTCTGGGCCTTTAGCTTCTGTTGAGAACAGCCTGCTTCGTGGTACATATTCCCAGACAAACATGGACAGTAACCTGCAGCTTTTCAACGTCTCTTTCCTGCTGTAACCTTGTCTGCCACCAGGGTCACTCAGAGGACAGCGATTTGGACGGTTTCATCATAATTTCTTGTTCAAGCAGGAGCTGCAGATGCTTCTGAGACACATGCTGGGTGTGTTATATTAGGATCCTGCTTGAGGAGGCTGCCGAGCATCAGGAGCCCCATCCAGCAGCCCATTAGTATGGATGCTGTGTTTTCACCTGTCACCACAAGCATGGGGCAGATGGAGACACGGCCAGTGGATACAGGGACACAGCTGACTTATAAAGGCCCAGTTTGTCATCTTTTAACTATATCACTTATTGATAGAACCTATATCTGCATATATAATCGAATAGTTTGATGTATGGAGTAAAAATAACCCCTTAGTGAACATTTAGGACTGTTTTAATGCTGTGTTTACATTCAGGACTGAGACTGACTTTAACAGCATCATAAATCTTTTATATGTTGGATTCAGCTGTTGTCTAGAATCAACCCATCACATATTAAACACATTTTAAACGAGTCAGAACAGGTTTCTAATGTTGTATTTTGAATTTTTGATGGTGGGTGACCCAGATGTTTTCATTTGGAGCACCAATCAGAATCGTTCTTTATCTGTCACAGACACAAACAATCTGCTGTGGCTACAAAATACATTAATCTACTACCTATGTATAAATGGAAATGCAGTAGCTTATACAAAAAGAGCAAAAGTAAAAACTGATTACGATAATAAAAGGATAACACCGATGCTAATACCTACAGAATATCCAATGAAGTAATTTAATTCATTATTATAAATATAAAATTATTTATAATTATTGTAGGTTTGATGCATAACGGCACCATTAAATAATTGTTTCCTCTAATCAGCAAAGACTAATTCACTGATTTACAATCACAGACTGAAATCTAGTACTATACCCAGGATTATTACTTTAGCCATTAAATGAATAAATAAATAAATAAAGGTTTTTATTATTATATTATTATTATTATTGTGTGGCTGTATTTTAGGCCTGTGTTCTGGGCCAGGCTCCAAAGAGACGGTTTAGAGTCTGAACGTATCCAAAGGTCATAACCAGGTCAGAGGAGGCCCCGATGCTTCAGTTACTCCTGGCTGTCAATAACAACAGCTTGAGACTGCAGAGTGACATCACACGTCTCCCGACCCGTCAGCTGCAGAGGAGTCCGACAGTAACGACCCTGTAAATGTCACCGACGTTCATTCAGCATCTGCGTTTGTGTACGGCTGCAGTCGATCACGTTTAAAACTGCCGTCGTAAACGTGCTAACGTGCCGTTGTCACCCTGGACGAAGGATAAAGGAGTCTAGTTAGTGAGGAGTTCCGATGACCAGAGTGTCCCTCACATTTACAGCAGCTCTAAACCACAGCAGCATCAAATCATGTCATTAAATTCACTGTGAACTTCATGTCATGATTTGCATCTTTGCAGGATGATTAACAGGCAATACAAAAAGTAATAAAATAATACAGAGAATTAAATAAGTCCTGTGATTTAAAACTTGTTTTCAAGTTCTCAGATAGAAATCTAAAGGAGAACATAAACATAACTGCACTATTCAGCTTCAGGATGCCACATTGATTTTTATTCTCCTCTATTGTGCTCTTTCTGTGAGCCATCATGTCCAAATTGCCAGATTCATCAACGTGTCTCTTGACGACAGGCTGACAGGTTGTCTGGAGTTCACAGAGATGGTCCTGAGGTCAGGAAGTCGCTCCAGGTTCCTGGATAAGCTGCTGTAGGACAGCGAGCCACGTGGAACGCCAGAGCAGAGACGTAATGCTTCTGCAAATGTTTACGATTACAGGACAACAAGAGATGAACGAACAGGATGTGACATGAAGGAAAAAAGAAATGTCTGGCATCCCACCAATGACAGGCTTTAAGGGTATATGGAACAAACTGACCTCTGGTTCCTCTGATTCCTGTTTTAGATACTGTAGCAGCTCAAAATAACACAACTAAGATCACATCAGAGTCTTTAAACCGGACCACACTAATGATGAAGTCTACTATCTATTCTTTACGTCTCTTTTTCATGATGCCAATTAGTATTTCAATGTGGAGAAACTAGTGGTGATAATTAGTGTGTCAGAAAGTCTTTGGTGCTCAGACTCTTCAGGGAGATTGAGATCGATTTGTTTGTTTATTGGCAGGATTATGCAGTAAGTACTGAATGGATTTCCACCAGACTTCGGTGGAAGGATGGGTCATGGATCAGGAAAGAAACCATTGAATCTTGAAGGCAAGGGAATAAAGAGGCGGATGCAGGAATTTTTGCAGCGGGTTTTTTGAACATTTTCATCAATTACACAAACTATTTGGTGGATTATCATGAAAGTGGGTGGAAGGGTGGGAAGAAATGATGGATGATGGATATCTGTCTCTTCCTTTAGCGTTGCAGGAGGACTTTGTTCAGTATTTTATTAATTATGCATAAACTGCTCAACGGATCTTGGTGAAAGTTGGTGTAAGAGAGGGTCACGATGGAACCGTTGACTTTTGGAGTACATCCATGTTTTTATTTTTAACACCACCCTGAGACGGAGGCATTCGCTCTTTTGAGCACCCTTCTAGTTTGCATATGTGTTTGCAACTCTACGAGACTATTGGCACGGCAAAAAGCCGTATGGAGGAATGATAGTCAGTGTGCTAACGTGCTTTTCTCATCAGGCTCACAGAATTAGAGTTTGTGTCGGCAGCCCATCATGCAGCCGTCGGTCCTCCCCTGCGTGTCCAATCTCGATGTGCACCCTTGTGGGTGGAGCCATCTGCCAGCAAACGGAGAAGGTGGCTGAAGATACAGATGTGATGCATCATTACCTGGTGACTGAGATGAATGATGAATGCCAGGACCATCTGCTGTCACCTCGCTGACGAACCCAGTCATTCTTGGCTTCTCTTTCTCCTGGTTTTATTTACTCCTATGACTGAATCTTCCTCTGCTGGTGGTGTGAGCATCTCTACAGCTGCACCAGCGTTGTTTCCAGTTTCTAAACTGGGATCAGTCAGAGGGATAAAGAGATTTTTTTCTGGCTCTCAAAGAAGAAGGGTCGATTAAAAATGCATGCGGCTGCTCTTTGTCATTAGGGAACCATCAGTGGTCGCAGGTTGACAATACAATTTCACATCATGGAAATGAATTAGGCCGAGCTCATTCATTATGGATGCCCGTTGGCGTCTTGTTCAGGACGGCCATTGTGTCATTTCTAAATGGATGAACACCAGGTAGGGTGGAGATGAGCAGGTTGTTCATCTCAGGATGTAAAACATTTGTTCTGTTGTCGGGCAGAAACCTTTCAGTCTGGGTCGAGCCAGAAGAAAAAAAGGGGACATTAAGACCTCCTGTGTTTTTGACTTTTAAATATCACTTGATGATGCTCTACATTAGTTATAAAGAATTAGAAATATACTTTTATGTAACGGGACAGTTAAATGTCTAAAATGTGCTGTGTTTTAGTTTAACCTACTTTATGATAAGTGTGTTCGCATTAGGTAACAGATTTAGTCATCTGCCCTCCATTTCTGATAATCTTTTATTTTCTTCTCTGTTCAAACACAGCATGACAGCTTCTGACCTGTTACTGTGATTCTCAGTAGCATCATATCAGGTGAAAACAGGTTGTTTTCCTACTGGTCTATGACCTCGAGCTCTGATTGGCCTCCACATATTCAGATATGCTGATTTATGCTGTTTATTTCCAACTTAACTTTCTGTGTTTACAGATAAGCCTGTTAGTATTCCCCACAGTTACCTGAGCTGTCACCTGACAACTCTTCCTTTGTTTGCTAACACCTCTGGATCTCATGTTTATTACCCTGCAACCTGCTTCCTCGTCTCCTCTGATCGCCTCCTCTGATCGTCTCCTCTGATCGTCTCCTCTGATCGTCTCCTCCAGGCTGAGTTTTATTCAGCAGCGTCTCCCCCTGCAGAAAGGCAGAGGGAGAAAAAGAATACCCTGGTTTTATCACCATGCTGCTGCGCTGTGGTCGCCGAAGCTTCGGGCTCTGCTGCTGCATCCTTCTTTGTTTGTGTCTGAAAGCTGAAGCCGCGTTCTGCCACCTCACCCACTCCTCCGCTGCCAATTCACATGATGAGCAGAGCTCTTGCATATTTATTTGCACTGCCAAATGTACAGTAACTGATGAGTGTGTTTGTGACACTGCTGCTCCAAACTGTTACCCTTTCTTTCTGGTTTATGTAACACAGTTCCAACAGGCAGTACAGGATGTATCAAGGTCTTTCAGTGCTCATTAATAGGCACTAAACATTTGTCACACACTGTTTAAGGTTGTCTGATTTATGTTTCTGAAAAAATAAGTTGTAGAATAAAAGAGCTAAAGCTGCAGCTAACTGCTACTTTTTGATTTGTTTAGTAAAAAATGCTAGAAAATTTTAAAAAAGATATTCAGTTCAATAATAAATAATTAATTAGGGAAGAAATTTCTCATATTGGAGAAAGTGGAAAAGCAATTTGGATATTTTTTTTAAAGAAAAATAACAATTTATATCTAAAAGATAATTTAATCATGTTTTACAAGTTTATTTTGTAATTTTAAATATTCACTATCTGTACATTTATCGATTTTATACTTTTTAAATTTTTTTATTTGAGGTTTTATTGATCCATTTTCCTCTCTTAAACAAGTATTATCATCAAAATAGAGAAAAATTTTTTTTTTGACATTGTTCTTGTAAACTCTTCCACATCCCACAAATCATTTTAAATAAAAGATTAAATCATGAAGACGGTGTCGTCCTTGTTCCATTTGCATCTGAAGATAAACATCTATTGTCTTGTTCTGAACTGATGTTCATATAAATGTATATTTTGGATGATTTTATTGTCACAGAAATCTTTCTTTCCTTGTCTTCCAGGTGGTGCTCGTGTTTGCTCTCAGCATTGGAGCCCTTGTTATTTACTTCATAGATTCCTCTGAGTAAGTATTTAAAGAATCAAATCCTCACACATCACAAAACAGATGCTGCTCTGGATCATAAGTCACAACTAACCCTGTATTAACCACTGCAGTGTGTTTGGAATGGCTGATAGACTACCTTTAAGGCTTTTTTATAACTTATTTCATCAGCTGTAGCTGCGTAAACGTTAAAACCGGTGTAGCCTTGACTGAACCGCCCTGAACAAGAAAAAACTGAGACGCAGCCTTGAGTTTTTCTCTCAGGGAAAATGGAAACGTAAATCATCCGTATGCATTATGATCTTATTGCAGTCTGAAATAGAATGGCACTCAGTAGAGCGCATACCTCCGCCAAGGACGAGCAATCCTACACGTCTGTTCAGCTCGTCTGACCCAAGTCCCACTATATCCTGAAAATCTGTGGAAATCAGGCCAGTGGTTTTCATGCATAATTAGGGAAAATGTTGAAAAATCTCATAATGTTAAGTAGAGTTATAAAAATCCTGGATCTGCCACTCTATCTGTATCTGCACCGAAATGTAATGGGTTATTTTCCAACTTATTCCTCCACAAAGTCCCGTAGAAATTGGTTCTTCCATTATCTATTACCTCTTATATCCTTCTGAGGGGGCTGGAGCCCATCCCAGCTGTCACTGGGCGAGAGGTGGGTTTACATCCTGGGCTGGTCGTCAGTTCATCACCGACACATAGAGAGATAAACAACCATTCACACCTAGGAGCAATTTAGACTCACTAATTCACCTACACTGCATGTTTTAGGACTGTGTGAAGAAGCAGGACAACCTGGAGGGTTGCACGAGTTAGCTGCGAACTGCTACTAGCTGCTAACTGCTACTTGCTGCTTTTTAAATCTCCTGGTTGTGGGTCGCACACATAACCCGCTGTCAAAACGTCACACCCCCATCCTGTGGTGTCGCGTCGCCCCTTTTATGATGATGTCGATCATTAAAAAAACTATATAAAATTATCTATAAAAAATTATATAAAAAATGTTGATATACAGTCACGCCCTGAACAGGCTGGACGGCAGGTTCATAGGCCGCCCGTCCACCTAGTTTTGTTTAAAGCCAAATGATAACAGAACCTGCTTGGTGGAGATAATAATGAACAGCCTGCTGGTAAAACGATGTTTCAATTGGTGTATTTCAGAAATGTCTGACTTCTATTAGCCTCAGAGACCTGGTTCCTGTTCGCTCATAAATCCTCATATTATTCATATACTAATAACACAGAGTGTTTTGTGCTCTGTATCTATTATTTGAGAACATGTACTTGCTGGCTGTTTTATCCAATCCCCTTCCAGGTTAGAGCTTATTGATGATCTCTGCTGACTCACAGATGAAATGTGCTTTATCTCTGCATTGAAAGGATCAGGCCCTCAAACAGGCAGGAAAGGCCAAAGTTCCTGTTCCAAACAATCCCCGTCACTCGTCACACTGGAGGAAGCGGAAGACGCTTTTAGCTTGCGGTATACTGTTACTGCAGCCTGGTGGTGTTTGAACAGGACGTGCCATTAAGAAGCAGAGGATTAAAGATTTTATCGAGCCCAGAGGGACTCTCCACTGGGCAGAGAGCAGAGAAATGGGCTGTAAACTCATGTAATCTGGCTCAGGGTCCTGGAGGCAGGTGTTCAGGTTATTGGTTATCTCATGAGACCACATAGAGGCGAAGGCTTGGTTCGCTCTGATGCGAGCATGATCTCATTTCATTAACCAGACCAGCTCAGGTAGAGTTACATCCTCACCGATGCCATCTGTGGCCTCCCCTTCTCAGAACTTTCTTGTAACGGCTGCTGATACCTTTACACCTGATGAAGGATGACCTCTGACCTCCGTCTTTAACCTTCTCACACAGAGGAAGGAGGCTGTTGTTAAATAAACAATGAGGAATGATGCTATAGTACCTGCTCAATGACTTTAATTCATATTTATACCTCTGGGCTCCTTGTCCTAGTTTTTATTCAGTCCTTCTATTATTGAGACAGAATTTTCACTTTATATGTCAGCCAGTACTTAAAGCCAAAGAGCAGTCAGTTAGTTGCTCTCTTGCAAGCGGCAGCAGACTGTAATAGATACAGCGCTTCCTGTAATTAGTCCTGTGGGGCTGCTGAGGCTGTTACATGATGGACAGGCTGACCCGGCTGGAAGTGACACTTAGATCCACACAGAGGAGCTGAAGCTCTGAGCTGCAGAGATGAAGACGCCCCGAATGTCCCAGAGGGGCTTTTCCTTCATAAAGCTGTGGTCAGGTGTTATTTTGCACCTGCGTCCATGGAGTCCGTGTCATTTGTTAGTCAGGATGAACATGGAGACTAGTCTGTGTTTCATTTCAGCGGTATTGAAGTCAGGCTAAACATCCATCACTAACTATACCAGAGAGACTGTTGAGGATGTGTCTTGATGTTTCATTTATTCATTTCCTTTGGCCACCAGGGGGCGACAACAAACTGACCAATCAGCTTATGTCCTCTAGAAACAGTTCAACCAAAAATGAAAATTTAGTCCTTATCTAGTCATCCTCATGCCGACGGAAAGTCGGGCGAAGTCCACAAAACATTTCTGGTGCTTCACAGCATTCGAGTATTCTCCTAAACACCTGACGCAGATGGGGACTAGTTTTTTTTTTAAAAACTCCATGCAGCTCATTTGGCTTAATCCAAGTCTCCAGATGCCTGATTTGAACAATTTTAAGTTGTTGCTGCAACGTCAGCAGAGGTCCTACAGGTAGCAGGTAAACACTGAGGTATGCAGAGATCTGGTGGCGCAGGTATGGCGGGGAGCACGCTTTTAGCTTAGAGGCTACAGTGAAGATTTCATCTGAGTTTGTGGAGACTTGGATTATGGTGTACAAGTTTATACGAGTGTGAATGGTTGTTAGTCTTTCTATGTGGCCCTGTGATGAACTGGTGACTTGTCCAGGGTGAACCCCGCCTCCCGCCCAAAGTCAGCTGGGATGGCTCCACGCGTTAGCAAGCAGTTCTGAATTCACTTGAAGTTGAGTTTCTGTCCTCCTGGTGAAGGTAAATCTGTTAAACTCACCTTCTCGATTGGTTGGTGGTCAGGCAGCGTCATCAGAGCTTTATTCAGCTGAAAAACAGAAGCATGGAGACAGTTTGATGAGAGTTTCTGGGCTAGAAACCCAAAAACTTAAAAGAGGCCAGAACGCTTCTAATTCTGGTGCTGATTATTTCTGGTTTGCAACTGGGGCAACGCTGCCTGTCACAGAACACAGTCATCAGACGAACTGCTCATGGAGAAACGTTGATGTGGGAAGCTTTAAATTTGCTTATTTTAAACTTATTTTTTGAGGCAAAATTCTCTTAGAATTTATTGCTTTAAGTCATTGTTGCTGATGTGTTTGAGGTGTTTGGTTTATTTTGGTTGTGAATCAGGTGCAGAGCCCCCAGAAAACATCACGTCTTCATCTCATTGTGTTTGATCTCAGTCTGAGAGACAAGAGCTACTGCAGGCAGGGAGGGTTTGTGATCCGTAACAGGCTCAGTCCTCTTTCAAACCACGTCCACTGGAACTCAATTATTTAGCACTGCCAGCCTGCTTCCACTGTACGGTCTGTCACCCAGCTATGACAGGGATTTGATGGGATGGTGTGTCATTACGGCGAATGAGGGCAGAATTATCCAACATGTCAGGAGTATTCTTAGAGGTTCCTGGTTTTTAGAAATTAACTTGATGTTATGATCCGGATTTGGATCCATTTGCACATAGTTGTGGAACATCGTGAGTTGTCCATACCTGGGTATTTCTATTTTGATTGGCCCATTATTATTTGTCCATGGGTACCAGGATCAGCTCCTCCTTGGCTCAAGATCCACCCCTACACAAAATCTCATCAAAGCTTTCGATGGTGGAGGTGACAAAGGCACAGAGTTCGGGGAATCAACTCATTCTTCAACTTGGCAAGAGTCTGATCATGGCCAACCAAGATTTCGACCGGTCTGGGGCAGTTGATCGGGCTATGATCGCTCACCCTGTACACTGGACGACGCCCAACGAAGCTGAGATTCGGGCCGACTCCGAAGTGAGTCGTGCAGCTCAAAATCGTCCCAAAAATGGGGGAAAATGTGCAATAATTACCTAACTTTATAAGAAAGGTGGTCACATCTAGATACACCCAAAGCAGTGGAACACGTCCAGTTTACCAGTGAAGGTTTGATCGCGTGGCTTAGCTGGAAGAATGACATCATCACAGCAGTTCGTCGAGTATTTACGAAACCTAATCTATAGGAAATTCAGTTTGTGACATAATGATGAGATTGAATCTTTGTGACTTGTGTACATGGACACCATGTCTAACTCTGCTCATAAAAAGATTGTGTCCATGTAGACGAAGCCTGTTGATGACATTTCTTCGGTATCTGACAAACAGCAGTGATGCTGCATTGAAGTAATGAGTCTTCATCTCATCACCAACCCCCTGATCATCATCATCATCATCCAGAAGATCAAGCGAGCGTCACTGCTGTGCATCAGATGGGGTCAAAATAATCCCTTTTTTTAATGTCATCTCATGACACGGTGTTCTCACAGTTTATTAGATTTTTTTTTTTTTTTTTTACATAACCAAAGCTATTTGCCTTAATCCGAGCGGTATTAAACAACACTGAGGAGATTGTTGCTGCTGAATGATGAGGTGTGTGTTAGTGAAGCTTGTGAGTGTCGAGATCCTGCAGGTAGAAGATGAACAGAGATGAAAGAAAACCAATTAAATGTGTGGGAGGAGCCTCACATGGGACATGAGCAATAATAACCTGAGCTTTAGAGAAGTGGTTCCAACCTTCTCCTTGTACTGATCATCAAAAACACCGTTATCGTTTTTTATTATTAGTTTACATGCAGAGATTTGAGGCTGTGCTTCATTTTGTGTTGTGTTTAAACTCCTGACCACTAGATGGCAGTGTTGTAATCTACCAACACCAGACCAGAATCTTTTTTTTCATGACAAGTTATCTCAGAATTCTGAGATAATTATCCCATTAATTCAGAAAAACAGGGCAAAATTTTTTTTTCTGAAGTGAATGCCACAGGCTTCCTTTTTAACTCCTGTATCGTGATCTGTGATCAACCCCACCTGCAACTATTATTATTTTCATTATCAGTAAATTCAAGAAAGATGACATGAAAAAGTGAAGAACACTTCAAAAATAGTTGGTTTTGTCCAAAACGAGATTCGATTTTTAAACCTAGATGAACGGTAAATTCTCACATTTGAGGAGCTGGAAGCAATAAAATGTTAGAATAAATGACTTTTAATCAAATATCACAACTTTCTAATGAATTCATCCAGTAATTAACAGGATAAAGCACTGACTGTTTCCATCATAAAGATTTAGATTAGAGAATAAAACTGCTCTATTTTTTATCCATTCCATGACATATTAAACATTTATTCCACATCACAGTTATTAAAATTAATGAACTATTAAACCTTGAATGTTTTCATTTTCTATTTCTGACCCAGTCCCACTAACCTACAACAAGCACATTTACATGGTTATTTATTTCTCTTTATTTGAGCTCTTTGTGCAGATACAAGCTTTTTAAGGGTGAGACTTCGCTGCATTGCTAGAATCTGCTATGATCTGCCTGATTCCATCAAACACAACATGAATGCATGCATTTAACCCTTAAACTACTGCCTCACCTCTGCATCTCCATCCTGTTTGATTTGAGACAGGAAACATCGGCCTGAAAGCAGAACATCATCTTCATCATGTGATGTACATCAGACAGGTTGTTGTGCAGTTATTTAAGGGTTAATGAAGAATCTCGATGAGTTAATGCTTGTGTGACGATGACTGCATGACCTTCCTCGGCAGAAAAACCTTTGGAAAATAGTTTAGGTTTCCAAACCTTTGGAAACTATTGCACTTTTTTAAAACTTAAGATCCTCTTTTGTTGGAAATCCAGTTTGAGGACTAGAAGAATGCAACTTTTCTGCTTTTCTTTCCCGATATGCTGCTGATATGAAGCCAAACCTTTTCCTGACTTTCTGTTAACATACTGTGTTTCTCCCTCTGTCTGATTTAGTCCCATTGAGTCCTGTCAGAACTTCTACAAAGACTTCACGCTGCAGATCGACATGGCGTTCAATATATTCTTCTTGCTGTACTTCGGCCTCCGTGTGAGTCAAAATAAACATTTATTCCCCCTCCTGTTGTCTCTGTTAACTTTGAATCTCATGTTTAACCCTTTCTTTTAACAGTTTATCGCTGCCAATGACAAGCTGTGGTTCTGGCTGGAGGTCAACTCGGTGGTGGACTTCTTCACGGTTCCCCCGGTGTTTGTTTCGGTGTACCTGAACAGGAGCTGGCTTGGTAAGGCCTCCCTCAGGCTCATTCACAGACCAACAAATGCATAGTGGAGCCTTTATTCAGGAGCTTATGGCGCCACCCAGTGGATTTAATGGGTGCAGCAGCTGCTAGTGGAAACCTGATTATCTCAGGTCTTCATAGCTGCAAAATGGGAACGACTTATTTTGTGTTCATGTAGGTGGACACAGTAACGAAATCAGCCCTAAAAGTTTGATATAAGTTTGGTATAAGTTTAATATATTTGATATAAGTTTGGTATAAGTTTGATATAAGTTTGGTATAAGTTTGATATAAGTTTGGTATAAGTTTGATATAAGTTTGGTATAAGTTTGATATAAGTTTGATCTAAGTTTGATATAAATTTGGCATGAGTTTGGTATAAGTTTGATGCATGATGTGCATGAAAAGTTTGAATGATCCTCACTTTGACTATGAAACTGTGCATCAAATTAAAAACTGCAGCTCATCATGAAGCTGAGAAGCTCTTCAAACTGATGCTTGCATGATAACATTAAACATTATTAAATAGTGTATGGCTGTCAGCTGGGCTGACATTTAAACTTGATTTTGGATGTTCTTTCAGGCTCTGGTGCTTGAGTAGATGTCAGTCTGCTGAATGTGTGACGCTCATCTGTCAGGATTAAGGGGATCATTCTTTTGTTGTTGTTGTTATTGTTGGATTGCTGGTTTTTCTTCTTCTTCTCCTGTCAGCTGAGGAACATCAGCAAAACCTTTCTCAGGGTACTTTATAGTTGCATAATGTTTTGTGTGTTTACCATGGACTAATGTAAAGAGTGAGGTGGTGCTGGCTGCAGGCTGCTGGCTGCAGGCTGCAGGCTGCTGGCTGCAGGCGCCATCTAGTGGGCATGTGAGGCTATGACTGGCATTTCAGGTATTATATTTGGACAGTGTTTTTGTCCACGTCACTGTTGCTTTTTGACCATTCATACCACCATATTTCATTTTATCTCCAGTTTATTTCGGCTCTGCTTTAGTGTTTCTTTTTCAGTTTCATTTGTTTTTTGCACAGATACTTTAACATGCTGCAGAAATACTTCGCTCAGACTCGTCCTCTCCTGCAGAGCATCTGTTACGTCTGTGTGGTGATGATGATGATGATTAACGAAGGATCAAATATAAAAGAGTAAACTGACAAAGATACAAATGATTACAAAATACTATGAAGCACTCAGACAGCATAAACCTCCACCAAAGCCACTGTTACTAAAACAGAATCTCTCCTCCTCAGTGTGTCAGCAGATCATCAATAGTTGTATTATTGCACAAAGAGTGTATCACACTGTATGATGATGTCACCATGATGACATTGTTTTACTGGGATCTGCCTCATGCAAAAGGATATTTCAATATTTCTCTTATATTATTCATATTACAGATGAAAATATGTTTTTTTAAATGTAATCAAAACTTTCTCTTAACGTAACAACCTTTTGTTTTTATTTCAGTCCTGGGTTGAGTTAAAGTCTGTTGTTGAACATGAACGTCTGAATACTTCAGTCTTTCTATCCAGAGACATTTCCTGTGTTTGCAGATCTTACTCCAGTGGAAAAATACATAATCTGCATCAATATGTTGAGCGAGCAGTCAGTGGTGCAGGATTAGTGAGTGATTTAGTGTTTAGTCAGCAGGTGGTGAGGTCATCAGCAGCTCAGAGGCCTCCTCCCTCCTCTGACTCCAGAGTTCAGCTGCTGTCGGAACATCTCAGCACTAATTTTTACTAACGGCTCAGATAATAAATAAATAAACAAACATGCAGACGATCGATGAGGATTTTTTACTTCAGGTGTGAGAAAAAAAGCAGCACATTTATCTCTGACAGAGAGATTAATGAGCAACAGAACGTCACTGTTCCAGATAAGAGATTCTTGTCTTGTGGTTTCAGAAACAGGAAGTGGCTTTTAGTGTTAAACTGAAACTAAATGTCACGAGTTAATCGGCTGCAGGATGATTAATGGAAGGAAAGAAGAAACAGCAGGAGGAAAGAAAAGAGAGACACAGAAGTCATTAGTTTGTTTTTTTCCTGAAGCTCCATTTGAATCCAACCAAATACTCATTCATCGTGTTTTAGTCACGGAAACATCGTGTCTGATTGGATGATGTTATGTTTACTGACCTGCTGTCAGTGATGCTCCAGTCTCCCAGGTCCAACCAGAGATGTTTCCCTTTTTACTTTAAGGTTATCTTTCATCACCTTTTGTCTGTTTGTTTGTTGGTTAACAGATGATAATAAAATATTGTAGAGAGGTGAGACTGTCTGGGCACCAGTCTAGTTTTTTATTGGTTGGTTGGTTTGATTCTTGTTAGCAGGACAGATTTGATGGGAAAGAACATCATGTATGATATTTCACTGACACAAAGTTTCCCTATGATGACAACACAGTATCTGCCAACACACAAATATACCAACGCACTAAATATGCCTGATTTTTTAAATTTGTTTTCATCACGATCCCTGAGAAATTAAAGAAAATGTCAAAAAAAAAAAAACACGGGGGAAAAAATGAGCATAACTTTAACTCTAACTTTCTGTTGGGGTCCAGATCCACGCTGGGAATCACTGGATCACAGTAACAACCTGGAACGTTATCTCAGAACAAAGCTTCCACAGACCTTCAGATAAATTTCCAGTTCATTTGTCGCAAATTTTAGGAAACTACTTGACATTTGAATTAATTAAAATGTTATTGTTTTCTTACTTTTCTCTATTTTTCTGTAGAAATTCTACATATGAATCCAAAGCATTCAAATTAGACAATCAGATTAGGAAATAATTTAACAATTATTTCTTTTAATTGTAAGCTCAACAACAAATAGCAGCTTCTGCATGGACTGTGATTAATTTAGGGATTATTGTAGACTCACTAAGTCCATAGAAAAACACTCTTATTGCCAAAGATTGTCTTTTTCCCATCCTCGGCGTTCCCGGCTGTCTGCATCACGATGAGACAAAGACACAGGCTGTCCTCGGCCAAGATTAGAGAATGAAATTTGGTTTGTCAGGAGCAGTTGGGGGGGGGGTTATCGGGACGTGGAGCCAGCTGATGGACAGAATCACCGCCTGGTCTCTTCCTTTCCCTGAATGAATCCTAAAGGAGCTTACACTCTAATATCCTGATGGGAAAAGGGTTTGCTCTAAGCTCGCCAAACACGCCTCATCTCTGGGAGCACATGATGAAGGTCTGCTGCAAAAAAAGATGCCAACCTGTTGGCTGCTGCCATCATGACGGCGCCTCATTCTCTGTTTTTGGAGGAGGATCATGTTTGGTTTTATGATGTTTGCCGAGGTGGAAGCAGAGTAAAGACGTGGATGTAAAGCTGACTTTGGAGACGCTACACATTCATTCCCAGACATGATTCCCACTAAGATGTTGGTGTACAGAGGCCCCGATGGAGGGACGCGCACCGAGACGGTCTCCAACACAAGAAGGCGCAAGAAATCTACCGGGGAGCTCTTCCAGAAGGGCTACCGGGTCAGGATGGGCCACGGGCACGCCGCCGAGAAAGAGGACCAGGACAGCATCTGGTACAACCTGGGAGCATGCTTCCATGTAATCTTCTACTGGGGTAAGACCTGCAGGATGTGGGAACGGCGGGGAATCTCCACTAAAGCCGAGCGCTGGCGTGTCCAGAAGTCTTTGGACGGCGTCAGTTGGAGCAGGTTCAGGATCTGTGATACGCTCCCCATCTGGCAAACGCTCACTTATGAAAAATGAGCTTTGGCGAGACAGACTGCGTTCACGTCATTTTAGAAAAGATTATTTATTTATATTTTTCCAGCCGAGTGATTCCTGTAATGCTGTTGATTTGTGTCATTTGTTGATTGATGCATGCAGAGATGGATTTCACCTGATTGGAGGAGGCTGCAGTGAATTCATTTAGTCGGATCTATGAATCATTTGGCTTTAAAGCTGAGGTTCCTTTCAGCAGGTGGTTCACTGTGATGCATCGACATGATGAGTCAAGAAGGAAGGGATAGTTTTACCTTTGTTGGAGAGTTCTGTGTTGAGTTTTTGGACATTAAATGTGATTTAAAATGAAATGAAGTCATGATACATCAGTCAGGAACGTCCTGGAAACAGAGTCTGTTTATTCCTCCTGTAAATACGCTCATATTTAGGATTTGACGTCACGTCTGTTTACTGAATCGATGTGGTGTGACGGCGTCCACCTGTCTCTAATCCAGGTTTTCATCTCGTCCATGTTCAGAGTGAATCAGGTCGATTTCGCTCCGGAGAGATGATGATGAGTAGAAATCTGATGCTGAGCTTGTTGATACTCTTCTTTTATGATATTTAAGGCTTAATATTGCATTTCTTTGAATCAGTATGAATCCAATGAAGTTGATAAACATGGATGAAAGTATTAAAGGTATGGTGTTCTTGTTAAATACTGTTGATGTTTTTAATTTGTCACTAATTGTCTTGAATTAACTCCTTTATGGTCTTTTTTTTTCTCACAGGCTTGAGGTTTTTAAGGGCCTTAAGGTTGATACAGTTCTCAGAAATTTTACAGTTTTTGAATATACTAAAAACAAGGTGAGTGTCTGAATATTTATCTGTTTTTCTGTAGATGTAGCCGTGTGAACGTTGCATGTAAAGTAGCATGAATATGCTTTTATTTTGAAGGGGAAAAGTGAGCTTTTTTTACAACATTTTGCCTCATTTTATTTGACTTTTATTAAGTTTATTCAGCAGTGCTGCTGTCTGTAACAGGCTGTTCTGCTCGCTGTGCTTGTCTTGAATGAAACGGCTTCTGTTTGTCGCTTCACTGCTTAGAATTAATGCTTTTTGCACAGATGTCAGGAAGTTCTTTTAGAATAATCTCCTCAGATGGTAAAGACAGAACTGGGGTCATGCAGGTCACTTTGACCCATTAAATGCATGCATTTAAAACACATTAGTCATAATGTTTAACAAAATGCAACAATCAGTTCTGTGGAATTTAAATGAAAATATATTGAAAACCAAAATAATATCATTATTGTAGTTAATTGAAAATCTAATTAAATGCAGCAGCTTTGAGGAGAATTTATGCAGCATTTTTTTATGGTTTCTGCAGAATTTTTAATTTCATGATGAATTTCAGAGCATTTTATTCCAACTAGACTAGATGTTTGGTATCTTAGATGTTTGTTTTTTTTCCTGATAAAAAACTTTTGGCTCCTTTTTCTTTAAATAGCAACTCGATTAAGCTGGTGAACCTGTGCTCCATCTTCATTAGCACATGGCTAACTGCAGCAGGCTTCATTCATCTGGTAAGTTAGTGGAAGCAGTTTGAGTTGAGCTGAAAGCATCAAAAAAGATGTTTAAAAAATATCAATCACTTTTTCTTGGTTCTGGTTCGAATGTTCCTCCTCTGTTCCAGGTGGAAAACTCAGGGGATCCTTGGGAAAACTTCCAAAATTCCCAGGCGCTTTCCTACTGGGAATGTGTCTACTTACTTATGGTCACGATGTCCACTGTTGGCTACGGAGACGTGTATGCAAAAACCACCCTGGGCCGCCTGTTCATGGTCTTCTTCATCCTTGGTGGTTTGGTAAAAATCCCTCTTATTCCATCTTTAAATCCTCCATCAACTCACCCAGTCAGGTGTGAACAAACTGGGACAGTCCCAGTTCAGGACAGGATGCTGTTTGTTGTTGTTGTTGTGTTATTTATTAATTCCTATATTTTATTTTATTGTATTTTTATTATTGCCTGTAAAAGCCCTGCGGTTTCAGGTGTCTCCACCCCCCCACCCCCCCTCCAACAAACACAACGAGACAGGATGATTTATTAAAGCCTGGCTTAATGGATGCAGAGACGTTATCTCAGATTCTGCACACATATTAAATAGAAGCAGATATTTTACGGAATAATAATATGAAGCTGATAGAAAACATCCTCTCTGGGATTTACAGAAGACCTTCCTGATAAAGGACGGAGACAAAGATCATTTAGAGGACGCTGTTATCCGGATCATAAAGTATTACTCAGGAGTGGATTACACAGCAGGGTGACATCCTGTGATATTAAAGGGACTTTTTAGATGTCCTTGAATAGTCTCATCAAAATGCATGAACAGTGAATAAAGTTTCAAATGGATCTTATACAATCGAACGCCTTCATTTTCCAAAGATTCCAAAGATGTAAGGCTGAATTTGATGGATGTGTGTTTCAGATGATTCACAGACGTTAACATCGACTCACCGCCACGCTGATGGAAAGTCAGGCGAAGTTTCTGAGTCCACAAAACATTTCTGGAGCTTCACAGTAAAACGGCAGCGTTCTCTTAAAAACAGAAGAAGATGGAGACTTTAAGATAAAACAAATATAAAATGATTCCACACAGATCCTATGGTTTAATCCAGTGTAAGCTACTGTATAAGCGTTAGCGTTAGCATACACGCCGCCAGACGTTGAATGTGTCACTAGACCAACTAGAAGGATGTAAAGATGCATTTTTGTTAATGTTTTATGTTGAACAGATTCTTTATATTTTCTTGCAATTTATTTTCATAACATGTTTTGAAAACCTGCCTCTAAATTAGGATTATTCTAATAAAAGTAGGTCAAAAATTACCAGTCATTACAAACGCCTCTTTTTGGCTTCCATTGGCTTCCTGTCCCCCTATAGAATCTTTACCCCATGGGAACCAAACCTGTGGGCAACTGTCAAAAACAACCACAACACTGTTTCAATGATATAAACAACTTTCTCACAGCTCTGGTTTAAAAAGCTTTTTTTTTTTCTTGCTCTCAGTTCATTCTGTAGCAGCAGGATGGACAAGGTGATATGATATGAAATGCTAAAATAAATCCTATAATTTAAGAAAAGTGAGAAAACATGTCTACATGGCCAACGCTCCACAGGGTCCATGTCTGCCATCCATTAAGCTGCTCTGTCCAAATCAACCTGTCGTGTGTTTGTTGGATGAAACATGGCACATAAGGCTTTTCTTAATTTTTCTAACTTTTATTTTTCTGCCACAGATTCACAAACTGCTCATGAGCTGTCATTTTCTCCTTTATTCTTCCAATATCCGTAAATATCGGCCTTATAGTTTCCTTTTTCATTTTCATGCTACTCCTGGATATTTGACATATAAATTAAGGCTACATTCACCTATATATCGACTATTCACCTGCACGTATTCACCTATTATTCTGACAAAAATAAAGGACCTGCTCTTCTTTGCTTTTCTATTTTTTAGTCTCCTCTTCTGTCTCCTATCTTCTCCTTAGGCCATGTTTGCAAGCTACGTCCCTGAAATCATAGAGTTAATAGGAAACCGCAAGAAATATGGTGGTTCCTATAGTGCTGTTAATGGGAGAAAGTAAGTATTCAAGGAGGCTCTACTGCCTCCACCGCAGTAGAACCTTCTCTGCATGCCCTTTTCTTTGTCTTTTCCATGCATGTAGGCCATGTTTGCTCGCTACGTGCCAGAAATTGCTGCTCTCATCCTAAATCGGAAGAAATATGGAGGGAGTTATAACTCGACCAGAGGCAGAAAGTAAGTCAAAAAACAGCAAAGTTTTACTGGTGTGGTTTTGTGTGACTCAAGTGGCCCCCTCATAAAGAGGTGACAGCCAGATTGTAGCTCAAAGAGACGCTATGATGTCATCTGGGATGTAATGATCTCACTAAAGTCACACTGTGACTGAAGAACTTGGCCATGATTAATGTGAAGAACTGATCGCTGCTCTTATTGTGTGCTGTCAGCGCTGCTTGTGGTGAATAAATGTCTGCTGTTACACTGCAAAAACCATCTCAACAAGTGATTTATGATGTCATCGAGTCCTAAATGTCTTTTTTTTTCTTAAAACAAAAACAAGTGAAAAATTCTGGTATTGCTGTTGGATTATTTTAACCAGAAATTTCTAGAAATTTTTTGAAGAAATTTTTTTTTTAAAGTCATCTCCCTCTGGAGCCTTTTTTCACTTGTTTTAGGACATGAGGACCTTTAGAGCTCGAAAATGACTCGATGAAGCTGGACTCACATTACAGGAGGATCAGGCTGATTTCACCCTGATTCACTCGTCCCGACAGTCTGAGGAGAGAGCTAGCGTACTGCTGACATGTTAAATCTAACCTCCGGTTCTCGCTGAGGGACAGACCCGCCCATGTTGATCACCTCTTCACAACCATCCCCTCTTCCAAACCTCTGTCTTCTTATTTTCTCACTCTAAAGTCAGCTGATCGCTACGTAACGTCATCACACAGCTTCTCACGTGACGCGGTGCATTCACTGCTCCCTCTGACACGAGAGTCTTAATGAGCCTATGATGAAACGTTAATTATAAATCTTGTAGTGAGTGCATGTTTGAGATTGGAGGGATTATAATCTGTGGAGATTCTCGTTTAGTGTGATGAAACCTGATTTTAAAACTCCTGTAGTGTGAACCCAGCTTGAGGCAGATGTTTTTGCAGGGTTGTCATGTACTATCATGTTTGGTCATGAGGTTGGCACATGTAGGATTTTTTGACTGTGATAAAAACTCTGATTGTCCATTATATATATTTTACATGGCCCTATTTAAACAATCTGAAGTGCATAGTTGAAGTTAGGGTGTGTCCAACTTTCTTTGGCTGGTTAAACGATGTATTATCTGGGAGTAAAGTAAAGTGGGAGACACCAAGGGGTTGTATTTAGTCCCTTAATAATTCATAATAAAATATATATAAAATTAATATTAATTAATTTATTAAAATAGAAAATTGAATATAAAAATAATCTAATAAAAACTTTATTTCAGAACACTAGAAAACAACTCAGTTTCCCCTATGAAGCTCACTTTTGTGGCCGCATTTCAATCTCCCTGTGGTACACCTTCCTTTTCTAGACAAATCTGTAATAGAGCTCACCTCCACAGCGCCTGGCGCCCTCTCCTGGTAGGAGGACTGCAGGTGCAGCTCTTTGTCACTCATCTACCTGATGATCAGCTTTATGGGTCTGTAATGATCCGGAAATCTAGTGGGTTGTTCCTTAGGTCACCCTAACTCTGCAAAAAGTAATCCCAACAACAGACAGACCAACAAACCAAAACATGACGTCCATGGTGTGACGACTCCCAACACCCAGTTCACAGGTGTATCAGTTTATTCTGCCTTTACTCAACCGGGAGCATCAGGAGAAAATCCTACATGTTTAGCTGCTTATTGTCAATGTACATTTGTGCCAAATTTGTGTTTGTATATCAAGTGTTTTCATTTAGTCTTATAATTCTGTTGACCTCCCTCCCTGCACTGAAACTCACATTCTTATACAACCAAAATAAAATAAAATAAAATAAAAAGCAAATGTCTGATCAAAGTAAAGGATTGATCGTCAGCTCTGCTAATTCTTCTCACCAATTAACCCTAAACTGTGGTTTTACTACATAGTTAAATCAGTTTGTGTGTTTATGTTAAAGACACCACTTCAGAGACTTATGTAT
Source organism: Chaunax sp. Z400 (assembly GCA_037577475.1). Classification (NCBI taxonomy): domain Eukaryota; kingdom Metazoa; phylum Chordata; class Actinopteri; order Lophiiformes; family Chaunacidae; genus Chaunax; species Chaunax sp. Z400. The sequence continues at coordinate 1,736,881 of CM075203.1, read as the reverse complement.
GAAACATACATTCAGTCCTGTATCCCATCGCTTGCTTCTTGCTTGACTTAAGTTTTTCTCTTCTAGAAAAACGTTTGTTGCCATGTTTGTTTTCGCTTTGCTTCCAGCATTCTTGGCCTTCATCTTCAGTCCGACCTACACCCTCAGGACCAATAAAATCCTGGGTCTATAGGAGTAGAGACATTTTGAGAAATACTCTTTTTCACTTTCTCACCCAGAGTTTGATGAGAAGATCAACACTGCTCTCATGTGTATGATAAATGTGAAGCTACAGCCAGGAGGCGATTAGCTTAGCTTAGCATGTAACTTTATGTAAAAAGTGCTTGTCTGGGAAAGGTTAACAAAAAATGTTTAAAGCCTGAGGCGCCGCTAGAGGGGATGTCATGTGCATGTGGGTGTGTCTGCTTCAGGTAGGTGGAGGATTGAGATGTGGATTCTGATGATGTCAGAGCTGACACATGCATCACCGGTGGAACCGACCTATGACGTCACGTCTCATGTGCTCTTTAAATGAAACACTGCTCCATTGACTTTAGACCATGTTTGTGTTGGTTAAGATAATGCAGGAACAATGCACCTGACCACGCCCTTTTTTAAATCCAGCACACCCATTGGTGTACAGATGGACGTCGGTCAGACACTAGCAATGATGCTTGTGCTGCTCTTCTTTGCTGATGGAGTCCATAATGTCTTAATTAGTGAGCTTTCGAGGTGCAGGAATGTGAATTGTTGTCTTTGGACAGAATCTGGCTAGGTGTTGCTCCCTGCTAAGCTAAGCTAATCGCCTCGTTGCTCCAGCTCTGTAGGCGACTCCTCACAACGACCACAGATCTTCTCATCTAACTCCAGGCAGTAAAGTAAAAAAAGTGTATTTTCTAAAATATTAGACTTTTATTTTAACGTACAGACGTCCGCGTCCGAAGCTCTACAGCTGTTTCTAAAGATTGATGCCTCTAAACAAACGGCTTCTTGCTTTTAGTGCTCGTGTTCGTTCACTTAGCTTAAAAGACTTGGTTCGAAAAAATCTCTTAAACCAAATCTTTGCTTCTTATGTTTGTCAGTTTTGTAGAAAATTAACATCTTGTCAGTAATTTTCGTCTATCTTGTCTAATTTTGTGTTCATTATTTTTTGGATTGAACATGTTGAATTACTCACAAACGCCTGGTGGACACAAAAACAACTAACACACTAGCTACCTTTAGAAAATCTGTGGATGTGGTTTTTCTCCCTGTAAATATTGATGCACCTTTATTTTTAATGCTAACTTTATTTTTTTTGTCCCAGCTGGATAGAATTATCAGTCCACCATAACCTGTATTGATACTGATGGATCACATTTTGCTCATTATTGAACTTTAGATCAATGTTTTTGATCAGAAGAGTAAGAGAACTGATTACAGAATCATTTTAAGACTGCAGTCATTAGTAAAAGTAGTATTTTGTGTTATATTTGGAAAAAGAATACTTGTAATATCTGTTGTATTGAGCTATTTAAACTGTTCTTGTTGGATTTGCTCATTGGAAACAGCTGATCAATAGTAGATTTTGCTGATAAACCTTATATACAGTGGAGGTTGAAGAGCTTCTACATGTGCAGGTTTCTACATAAAGGATCTGTGATATGTGGGAAATGGAGATGGACTGTGAGCTGATTTCATAATCTCCATTTTAGTAAACTCTGATCCTTTATAATCTGATCCTGAAATCCTCGGCGCTCTCTGACCCGCTCTGTCAGTCCTCACCCGTCAGGACAGGAACATCAGACGTTGCTCCTGTAGCACCAACAGGACTTATTACTTTCCATGTCCGTGACATCTCCCTCATCTCAGATTTACTTTTTGGTTTCAGGACAAAGAAGATGAAACACTGATTATTCTGTGTTATATTTTTAGTTTCATGTTTATTCTGCACCTCGTTTTCCAGGCACATCGTGGTCTGTGGTCACATAACGCTTGAGAGTGTGTCCAACTTTCTAAAAGACTTCCTACACAAGGACAGGGATGATGTCAATGTAGAAATTGTTTTTCTCCATAAGTAAGTATAAAAAGTACATTTCACTGTGAAAGAGATCAAGGTCATCATCTCAGGAGGTTAGATGTGGTGTTCCTCCTCAGATTTAAGAGTCTCTCTCTTATCCTCTCAGTATTTCCCCTAATCTTGAGCTGGAAGCCTTGTTCAAGCGACACTTCACCCAGGTGGAGTTTTACCAAGGGTCGGTCCTCAACCCACATGACCTGGCCAGGGTGAAGGTAACGGGTTCCTCTGCTTGTGTAGATTCTCATTCATCCAGGTCATTTTAATCCTCCAGGGCTGAATCAGAAGCAAATAGACTTGTATTTAAGGTTTGAGGACGTTTCACTCTTGGTCCAGGTGCTTCTGACTCAACCCTGAGGATGACTTGTTGTTCTGGTGCCTATGAAGTCTTAAAGGTTTGGTGTAAAGGTCGACCGATTGTGGATTTTCAAAGGTCGATACAATAATAGTTTGTAGCAGAAAAAAGATGATATCTGATCAATCATCCGATATCAACCACCATGAAAAATGAACGATCCCAGATCAGCTCAGAGACCAGACAAATGCTGAAGTGAACCTCTACCTAAATAAATCAGGACCATTGATTATCAGAATCAAAGTAATAAATACATAATATATAAATCTGGAACTAGAATAATAAATCTAGTTGGGAGAATTTTTTTTTTAGCTATTCCCTTAAAAATCACTACTTCCAGTTGAAAAGGCTACAAAACCATCAGCTGCTATCAGAGCCAAATATCAGCAATACCAACACTTCCTGTCAGCGAGGGAATGACCCGCCCTACGCAGTCTCTGATTGGCTGATTTTCTTACCATAACCTCACTCATCATGCCTCAATCTAACCAACCAACCACAGGCAATGAGTACCAGCCAATCGGACTGCAGCAAAAAACGATCATGGGTTACAGTAAAGATGCGTTCAAGACAACTCGGTAATATCAGTTTAAGAATTTCCGACCTCTGAAAAACGTGTGTTCATATGATGATGCCCTGATGATGTCATATCTATAGCCAATCATGCTCGTGTTAATAAAGCTGGATTGACTAATAGTTTGAGGTGATTATAACGATTTAAAACATAATTATTAATGTTCCAGTCACTGATGTCTGTTTGTTTCAGATCGAATCAGCTGATGCCTGTTTAATCTTAGCCAACAAATACTGCGCTGACCCTGATGCTGAGGATGCATCCAACATCATGAGGTTTGTTTTTTATTGTAGCTTTGACATGTTTCATCAGTGGAGCAACAGAACCTGATTGATGCTCCAGGAAGTGTTTGGATGGGGAACCTGCTCTTATTCTGATGGGTTTGGGGATTGTTGTGTGGTTAATATCTGATTCAGTAACTTTTGGATAAGCTCCTTGAAGCTTTTATAAAACCTGTACTGTTATACAGATGCAACATTAACAGGGAGAGATGCATTTAGGGTCTCGTTTTGAGTGTCAGATTAAACTGTGTTGCAGAAATAATCACACTAACAGATACAGATACCTGTGTAATCATGTAAACACATATTAACATCCTTCCTTCAGTTTGTAGTGAGTTCGCTTTCTGTTGTATGTTAATTTTAACATTTGATCATGTAAAATTATTCTAGATGAAAACTGAATAAAACAGCAGTAAATTATACAACAGCATGTGATCTAGACTCTGCAGTATTCTGCAGTGTGAAAATGACTTTTTAAAGCTGTAAAGTGTTTTTATGTTTATGAATGATGCCTGGAAAAAGTAAAAACTGACACAGGAAAACTTTGTTTGGTGCTTCAGGGTGATTTCTATCAAGAACTACCATCCAAAGATCAGAATCATCACTCAGATGCTGCAGTACCACAATAAGGTAAATGGTGTCAATGACAAAGGTTGTTGGATTGATTGATAGTGATAGTTTTCATTATGGACATTTATGATTGGGTCATTTTTTCCTGATATAACTTAGGTTTGAAAGGTTTTATTGGATAATCTTTTGTTTGTATGTATTTAAACCTTTATGGTGTTTCCTGGTTCAGAGGCTACAGCTGTTTGAATTTGGGGTTTGTCATTTAGGCATTTTTTGCATTAAAATCAGGTGCAGTTTAAGAGGTTAAAGCTAACATGCAGCTCTGTGTGTCTCCCTTCAGGCCCACCTTTTGAACATCCCAAGCTGGACCTGGAAGGAGGGAGACGACGCCATCTGTCTGGCAGAGCTGAAGCTCGGTTTCATCGCCCAGAGCTGCCTGGCTCAGGGCCTCTCCACCATGCTGGCCAACCTTTTCTCCATGAGGTCCTTCATCAAGGTAGGATTCATCCATCTGTGCTCCTGGATGAAATACAAATTGCATTATTTATTTGTGTTCAGGTCTTTTTCTAATAAAAGAAGCTCTCTGTGATCTTTGCTGCAGATTGAGGAGGATACCTGGCAGAAGTATTACCTGGAGGGAGTGTCCAATGAGATGTACACCGAGTACCTGTCCAGTGCCTTTGTGGGCTTGTCCTTCCCAGTCATTTGCGAGTAAGAGGACTGAAATATAGACTTTTTCAATTAAAACTTTGGTTTTCCTTTCTGCTACTTTTGGATTTGTGTTTACTGAATTGGTTTATTTAGTCATTTATTTTTAAATGACGTCAGTAGTTTGAGGACGAAGATATGCACAAGATACTGCATGCATAGATACTGTTTTATCCTTAAAGCTTCAGGTTTCTATGGAAGCTGGAGGCAGCCATGTTTGCCACTGTTTTTTTAAGCAGTTTAATAAACAAAATCACCATAGTGTTCAGAATAATTATAATAATTGATAAATTTAAAAAGAAAAACATTGTCATTGTCACTTCCGTACATTTATGAGCCATTTCTCTAGAAAATCCATGAATTGTGACGGTTAAATATTCTAATTACATTTCATTTTCAACTCCTGGATTATTTAAAGTGTTGAAGAAACTAAGATGATTCCAAAAAGGATGATAGGTTTGGAAAAAAGGGTTCAAATTAGAAAAAGGTGCCGTCACAGCTGAGATGATTTTCAGAAAATTCCAAATATTGATTGTGCCTGAAGGGTAATTCTGTTCTTCTCCTTTCAGACTCTGCTATGTGAAGCTAAAGCTGCTACTGATAGCTATAGAATACAAGTCTGACCAGAGGGAAAGCAGGTAAGTGGACAGCTGATGTCATAAAGCTCATGGATGCCGAGACTTAAATGCACAGGTGTGTTTGCTTTAAGTGACGAAGCTGCTTTGGATCAGCTATCCCAGCCAACATGCTGTCCTGCCAGCGTGTACCACTGCCAGTGATTCGTGCAAAGCTTTGCAGATTCTGTCATATAAGTTCTGATGTGACATTTATGGTCGATAAATCTTTGCAGCACCTTAATAAACCCTGGAAACCACGTGAAAATGCAGGAGGGGACTCTGGGCTTCTTCATCGCCAGCGATGCCAAAGAAGTAAAAAGGTAACGAAGATTAAATGACGTCAAAACGTGAAGTCAGAAAAAAAAGCATCTTCATCCACATTCTCTCAGTTCAGTTATAAAATGTAGGAACGTGACCAGACAGGGCTGTAAACTGTTGCTGCCTCTTGGTGTTGCTTCAAGTATTGGACGAGAATGTTTCCTCCCGTGTCCGTCGGTTGGTTCGTTTGTTTGTCTGCAGGATTATGAAAATACTACTATAATAATAATAATAAACTTTATTTGTATAGCACCTTTCATACATGAGAAGAGTTTACATGCACAAAGTCTAACAATGACAAAAAGAACATAAAAACTGGAAGGAAAAATAAATGTAAACTTGAAAATAATAAAGTAGAAATGTGTAAAAACATTATCGTAATAAGAACAAGCAAAAGTAGAATAAAAATAAAATACAGAGTAATTCTTTCATTTTAAATATCACACCATGTTTACAAGTTTAAAAACCTTATTTTCATTGGAACGCTCTTTAGCATGTTAGCAGGTTTTTAAATGAAGGTGTTAGCTGTTAGCTTGTTTCTGCTCATTTAACACTAATAACTGGTTTCCACAGGAATACTCACCCACTTTGTAAATATTAACTAAATGTTTGTCTGACTAGTGTGACTAGTTTTTTTTAAGAACTTTATTCTGAATAAATCCATTTGAATATTTTATCTGTAAACTAATTGAAACCACTGAAATGTCTATAAAGGCTTTATTTCAGCGTGTTGCTGCTAAACCATGCAGATGGACCGGTTTACATGGGATTCTTATTTTCCTTCTACAGGGCTCTGTTTTATTGCAAAGCCTGCCACGATGACATCAGTGATCCCAAAAGGATAAAGAAATGTGGATGCAAGAAATGTAAGTAGCTGCATATAAAAACACTGTCAGAGTTCGTTTCGCTGCGTCTTTCCACTCACTGAAAAGAGTTCGCATCAGTCTGATGGTGTGATGGTGTATTTACATGACCTACATAGCCGTGTGTCCAAACCACTTAGTTCCCGCATTAATTATTCACTTCCTGAAACCTTGTCACTTGTGAATGAAAAAAAGGTCATTGGATATCTTTGTGTGGCCAAAACAAACTGGTACCCAGTTCCCCTCTGAAACAACACGTCCTCATTAATGAGTCAGTTCACCCAAATGACAGAACACAGCTTCCATTGGTTTCTATTCATGCAGACAGTTTCTGTTTATTTGCTGAGGTTAAAGATATTTTATGTGTTTTTCGACGATGAGTTAGAGATTTTATGTTTTAAAGTTTTCTGTCCGTCTGTTTCTCTATTTACCCTAAAACTGCTTAATGGAATTTCTTCCTGTTTGGTAAAGGGAGTAGAATTTGGTGATGTTTTTGAACTTGGTGTTATAATGTTGTTCATCATGTAGGTCAAAAGTTAAATGGTAAATGAACTGTACTTATATAGCCATTAACCGTCAACACATACATTCATAAGCTGGTGGCAGAGGCTACAGTGCACAGCGACACCTACTGGTTAGAATGACGTCTGTACATCTGTACATAAACATAAATGTCATATTTCATCACTATTCCCACTATTTCATGTTGATGTTTAACTGGTGCTCATTAATGATGTCATCTGGTTGAGCTTATTCTGCTATGTGAGGAGAATTAAATTAGCCTTTAGCGCCACAGACTGTTTTATCTCTAGAGGTCTTTAATTTGGAATTTATGTAATTTAGATGGGCACTTGTTTCATTTCAGCAGAGCATGAGCGTCTGTTATGCGATTCGCTGTCCTGATCAATGACTGGACTCTCCTCTGCTCTGGTCTGGTGTTCCTACAGAGGGCGTGGCCTATCCATGCTGCACACAGACACACAGAGGGAAGTAGAGGAGACAGAAACCTGAGTTGAGGATGAAGTCGGTTTGTTACATGAAATAAAAACTTCCCCAAAACTAAAGATGGAAAAACATCAAACCCCAAAGTTTAAACCAGGACAAAATATGTGCGTCGACCATCCATCACTGATTGTGCTGATACTGAGCTTCAGGCGAAGTGACAAAGTTCTCCATCAGTCATTGCATACATGATATCAGTGTGGATAGACATGCGTGTGAACTGGACCCTGACTGGAGCCTGGAGGTTTGGGTGAACTGATTCTTTAAGGATTTTTTACTCACTTCTAACAGATCAGATCAGAGAATAGGGAGAAGTCATCAATATTTAAAACACCCACCTGCTATACAAACACAGAGAAGTGAGAAATGAAGCGTCAAACCACCCGTGAATCCAGTCTGAATGTGCATTGTGTCTGTTTGTTGTGTCTGTTTGCCTGTGTGGATGTTGCTGTTTTCTTTGTCTGGGCTGTTCCAGTCGATCTGATAACTCTGTGATGTTAACAGGCGTCCAGAGAGACTGTTAACATCACAGCTACCAGGATGGATGATGTCACTAGACTGTAAAAACATCACGTGTTGCTCGTTTACCATTTGTCTCACAGATAATCCTAACATTTGATGTATTCTCTTCCTGCTGCTCGGGACAAACTTTCCTTAAAATGTCCCTTTATAGTGTTATATTGTGAGTAATGTGGATTCCAGCCCCTGACTAAGCAGCCCGTTTGAATGCTGCTCTAGTGTTGCATGTACAGTGGTTGACACTGCCTGGAAACCCCCCCACGTTGTCATGTGCATGTCGCTGCCAAATCAAGGAAAATATTCAGCAAGAATGTGCGACAACTTTATAAATGATTCCATTGCTTTTAGAAAATAATGTTAAATTCTCAGCACGAAGCAGAGACACAAAGATAAACAGCTGAGATTCTTTTAAAAATGCAATGAAACATCTCCAAAGACACTCAGCGGATTTAAAAAGCACCACTGTAGGGTTTTAGTTTGTGTCGTATGAAATGAACAACCTTTATTTTAATTTTAAATGATAATCTTAATTTAGTGAGTAGCAAAAAAAACCAACACCATTAACATGTTATGGGTGCTAACGGCCGGTTAGAACCTGCCCTGATGTGCAGAAGGCGAATATGTCGACCCTGATTCTGGGTTGTTCGGTCTTCAATATGTTTAGGAAGGTTTGAGAATCCTCATTTAAGTCCTCACTTCAAAATGACTTCTGTTAATAGATTCATTTACTTTGCAAGTAACCAGGTATGATATTTATTCATTCTTCTTTTTACCAGTATGGACATGAAATAGCTCCTTAATTTCATTTATAATGCTCTTAAAAAGGTCCTTTAAAGTCTTATATTTAATGCTGAATGATCGTTTGAGGTTAGTTGGATGAAGCCATCATTGATATTTCTCTTAAAAAAATGTGTTTTTATTCTCCCCCAAAGTATGTTGAGAATGATCCTACATAGAGATTAGAACAGAGGACATGTTTTCTTATGTTAGGCCAGGAAATGAGGTGCATTTTTAAATCCTTTGAGTGTCTTCCTGTGTTTACTGAACACTTCATTCATGCCTGATTGAGTCAGTAATTCTCCAGATCGCCACCAGATGTCGCTGCAGTCCTATAATATTCCTGATATAAGAAGAACATCATTTGTTGAACTCAGTTGACTCAGAATGATGTAACTCACTGTGGTGGCTGCACATTTTCTCCCAGCACAATGTTTGTTGTGCAGAACTTGAGGATGTCAAATGAATTTATGGTCTAATACCGTTTTTAGTTGTGAAACTATTTGTGTTTGTATGACCAGGAAACTGTTTTTATGTCTACTATCTTTGCTTCAGCTGGAATTAGACCAGTAAAATCTTTTAACTGTAGGAAAACTACATGCTCAGATCATGTCTCATCATACAGTAACACCTCCTGCTGAGGTGAAAGGTAGGAGTGAAGTCAGAAAGTCTTATTGTTAATGTGCTGCTGAAGAAGCCAATAACCTTCCTTAAAGCCACATGACTTCAGGACCTTGTGATATTTCCCCCAGAAATGACCCAAACTGAAAACAACCACAAACTGAAACATGAATCTGATATTTGCACACCGTGAGGACGGTGCATCCCAGCAGCAGCAGCCTTCCTCTGTGTCTTTGTTTTTGTCCACTTTTCCTCCAGAGCGACCCTCCATATTAACCTCCTCTTCCTCTCCTCTCGTCTCCCCCCCTGACTGTAGCCAAGATGCCTGCCTACAAGAAAATAAGACTGGCATGTTGTTTTGATTGCGGCCGCTCAGAGCGGGACTGCTCTTGCATGCCAGTTAATGTTCGTTGTAACATGGAGTCCCCTCAACGCGACATCCCACTCTCTGCTGTCTCTGTTAATGATTGCTCAGCCACTTTACGTGCCTGTAAGTTGTCGCCATGACATGTGCTCTTCAGTGTTTGCAGCAGGCGCCGTGCTAACCGTGCAATGTGTCTTTAGCTCATGTGCCGTCTGACTGTAGCAGCTGTGTCGTCACTGTCTTGGATATGGATGTTGCTTTGCTTGTGGTGATGGTTGCGCATGCCGCTTCACTGTTTAGCTGCTGTTTTGTCAGAGAATGTGAATTCAAACTGACCTGTAGTGTAAATGAGATCACTTCCCCCTCCAGTGACCTCTCTAAACATATTTCCAAGAAGCCATGAAAAATGTAAAGCTGTGCAGAACATGGGAATCCTGCTGGAGAATTCGCATGCATCTCTTTAAATTATTAGTTCTGATAGGCGTGTGAGACGTCACTGGAGAGGTTAGCTTCATTTCCAGAATAACCTACATAAAATCCTAATTATTGCACCACTGTACCATCCAGATATGGGTGAGGAGGATAGGATTTGAGATATTTTTATGTACAAACGCCATTGACAATTAAAAAGGGCGGTTTTGAGAGCACCTGAGGGGATTTTCTGAGGGCAGCAGTACATATTGAGGTTAATGTACTGATTTCATTAAATTAGGATCAAAAGCTTGAACCACCACTGGGTGTAAAATCTCCAAAACAAATTAATTGCCAGCAGAGAAGCTCTGGGTTTGTAGCTTTGAGTTTTTAGTCTCATGCTGTTGATTAAATTGTAAGATAAGATGACGGAATCAAATGGAATAGAACTGGAATGTATTGCAAGAGGAATATGAAATAGTAAAGTAGTAGCTGGATCATGTTGGATGTTCCCCCTTTGAGCTGGAGGGCATGTTAAATTCTACTGATGCATCACAGGAGGCATGAAGAATGTGTCTGGAGTTTGCAGAGCGTTGATAGAATTTGCTGCAGACTGTCACACAGTTTTAGTGAATGTTCCTTGATCAAACACCGTTCTGTGTAGAGTTGAACGTCCCTGGGCATTTCTACCCCTCAACACGTCTTCCAGGCTTGTGTGCTGTGAGCGTTGCCTAGCCTAGCTAAGCTGGAGCCGGAGTCGCTGTCGACACGGGGCAGGAGATGCACGGAGCGAGGCCTTATACGCCCTGACATGGAAATTATGTTTGCATTTTCATTTTTGGAGTGCTACCGGTTGTCATGAAACTCAGCCTGACAGTTCCTAACCACCAGGCAGCCGAGCGCCCCGCCCCTCTCCTCCTCTCTTGTTGTGGGACAGATGCTAGCCTGTTAGTCCTGCGACTCTGCTCGCGCCCTCCGATTGCAGGCGACAGATGCCAGGACCAGCAAGGTCCCTGTTTGAACATTGCTGTCACTGTCCTGCCTTAAGCCCAATGCATGACCTTTATTATGAGCAAGGGGTTGGAATAAGGTACTAATGAGCATGTGTGGGACTCACAGGAAGTATCCATGCAGGTTGTGTGTGACAGTGCAGAAGAAGAGGAGGAAAATAAACACGATGCTATTGATTTAAGAAGAAGAACATAGAATATTGTAGGTCTGCATAGGAAGATTTCTATATGTTAAAACAAGGATAAATTAGATTTGATGTTCAGGTTAAACAGCATTTTAAAGACTGATTACATTAATAAATAGTCAATGAATGCTGCTAAAACAAAAGTTATATGTAGCCTTGGTAGACCTGCAAGAATCCGAATCCGCAGCTATTTATAATAATGAAAATGCTCTCGAGTTTCAGCTGCACAGTTTGTTGTTTCTCTTATATGTTTTTGGGTTTTTGATGGCGGATCAGACAAAACAATTTGAAGCCATCGCCTTTCTGATTCAGGAAAGTCTAGCAGGCATTTTGACCTCCGCCGAGGTGTTTTATAATAATAGTAATTTATATAACACCTTTCAAAAACAAAGTTACAAAGTGCTTTACAATTAAAACAAACAGTACAAACAAATAAAGCAGATAAATAAGACATAAATGAGTTAAAACAATGGAAAACTAAGGAAAACTAAACAGACAGGTAGAACTGTTCAGCCTTGGTGAAGATGTTCACTTCTGGTTCACTATTTTCAGTTTAACCTCGACATCGACTCATCTTTTCACCCGTAAATCTAATAATAATCATAATAAGAAGAAGTACATTGACTGTTTATATTCAGGAGATGATGGTTCTCCACTGTTAAAGCCTATTAACTACATGGCTGTAAATAATATTCCTACCTGACCAGTGTTTTACTTCTCCTGCTTTGTCTGTGCTGCCTTCAGGCGCTGCTCTGATATTAAAGTGCCTTAAAAGAATCTGTCAGTTGTCGTTCATAATTTGCTTTTCATTACAACTTGTAACCTCTCATCTGTCTCTATATTTTCCTCAGCTAAAAATAGCTATAATGGATATATCAAGTCAAGTAAGTTTCTATTTCCACTCACTTCTTTTCTAACCCTTCCACTTGTGCGTTGTCACCTATCACTGTCTCTAACCTGATGTATTTCACCGTTTGCTGCTCATTGCTCTGTCCTGTCTATCATCATCCATCATCATAGTTTAAAGGAGTCTCAGCAGTAGATGGTGCTACAGCATTGTGCACAGGGAGGAATTCATCCACAGCTAAAACACTGAAAGTAAAAGTATTCAGGACTTTATAATAGAGATTCAGGCAGGAGGAATTTAAAAGAAGATATATTTTCCTCAGTGGGTCGTCTGCTTTTACAACGATCTGTGATCGGCAGCAAATCTGCCACAACATGTTGTCGTGGAGAAGAGCAGCTTGTTTGACACGGGGCAGATGAATAGTGGAGGTCTGAAGCAGGGAGGATAATCTGCTAGACAGCTGACTGCTGTAATAATCATCTCTGCTCTCCAGTTTGAGCTCGTAGCCATGTTTTAGAGTAAGAAGAACACTTTCCTTCTGCTTCCCTTTGTCTATTTTATCATGTTAGCTCTCACAGCTCAGATAGCAGTGGATACTGACCAGCTCCCCCGCCCTCATCAGGCGTAAACTGCTACAGCAACCAGCCCAGCGGTTGTTGATTCATGTTGTCACCTCCTTGTTCTTATGGCAGAACAATCGCTGGAACACCTGAAAGCATATTTATTAATTCATGGTTATTATAAATATCACAGTGAATGTCAAATCCAACATTTCATTGGTGGCTTTACCAAGTGGTTAAGTGGTATTTAATAAAAATGAGGTTTTTTAATTATTCAGCTATTAGCATTCTTGTGCCAGAACGGATTAGCCCCAAAAAGCAGTGATTGTTCTTTAATTATGATAAGATGTTTTATTAACACACACACTGCAGGTCTAACTGAAGCCAGTTCAGGTTCATCCAGATCCACAGTGTGGATCCACACATGCAGATTATTTCAGGTTCATGCAGCCATGTTTAGAGATTTCTGCCTCCAACCAACACCATGAATTTTCTGAGGATTCCTGAGACGCGTTGCAGGACTAAAGGTGGTCCGAACCAGCAGTACATGTTTGAACAGGCCCCTCACAATTATTACATTTTCACCCGATCATTATTATTTATGGCTTTTCACAAATGTCATATTTCATCACTATTTCCACGTCGTTTTTCACCATTTCATGTTTGACTGGCGTTTGTTAATGACGTCGTCTGGTTGAGCTTATTCTGCTATAAGTGGACGATTAAATTAGCCTTTAGCTCCACTGACTGTTTATCTCCGGAAACGCTTAACTTTTCAATGAGCATCTCTTGTTGTGAACATGATGGATCGTTTAGTGCCAAAGACAAACACCACAGCGGACACATTTTTGGTTCTAAGATAAGATGAGATGAGATAAGATAGAACTTTATTAATCCCAAAGGATGTTCCTGAGCCAGAGATTACTCCAAATTACAGTAACAATACAATATAGGATAAAAAAAATGGTATTAAATATAAGTTAAATTTAAAATATAAAGTGTATCAGGAGTAAATGCAAGAATCAGTGCCTAACAGAATAACACGTATAACAAATGTATAATAATATGAAAAAGGAGAGACCGATAAAACCGCTAAAACACAAGTCTAATAAAAAACGGATCCACCACCATGATTAGACCTGGGAGTGAAACTTCCACCGAAATGCCAAACCTTGGTCAGGCTAAAAGAGGTGGTCTCCGTCCGGATCAAACTGAACCATGTAGTTCATTTCCCCCACAAATAAACTTTTCTGGGATGGAGGCACAAATCTCAGACATCTCAGACAAAATGAAATGACAGCTATCAACATGGCTGGTTAGATGAAGTTAGAGAAAATATAGATTTATTTGTGATTTGAGTGAACAGGTCCTAATTTTGAATCCTCTTCATTTAGCAGTAAACGACGGCCCCCTAATCCAGACGTCAATTTATCAATACCAGTCATCCAAACTGAGCCACAGCTCGGCCGGTGAGGCCTGTAGGGGGCCTTGTCGCGGAGTCGCTGCTGTGTCGGTCCCGCTAGTAAACAACCGCAAGGGAAGCCTGCTGCCGTCTGGTCTGAGGCTGAACTTCACGGCCTCTGGGGACCTGGGCCAGCTGGGGCAGCCGCCGGGGGCACAAGAAGAGTCCAGTCGGCTCCAGCGGGCTCGTAGCCTTCCGGTGAAATACAGATACCACCCCAGTCACTCCAGTAACACCACACTCAGTCACAGGCACTGTAAGGGCCACCTCCCCCCTCCTCCCCCCCTCCCCTTGGCGTGTTTGGCAGGCCTGAACTCAACAACAGCACACCAGAAGCATGGACTTGCCAGGCTGGAGTGGTTGCATGTGTAGCATTCCTTACTAATGACCCAGTGTGTGCAGCTGTCAGCTGTGAAACATTAAATATTGAACAGGCCAAGCAAGATGTGAAGGGCCAGTGTGTTGGAGCATCCCCTCTCCACTGGAAGCCCCCCCCATACTTCAACATTTTCCATTATGGTGTCACTCTTGGACCTGCTAGCAGTGCATCTGCAGAGGAGGAGCGAGATGGTTGACCTTTTAATTCTTCATTATAAAGAACAGCTTTAAAATATATCCTCCCTGACCTGTGACAAGCTATTCCGACTGTAAACAATGACTGTTAAAATGCAATTAGCGAATCACATTTATTGCTGCTTGTTTATTTTAACAGCTGCCACAGAGTTCTTCTCTTCGGCTGCGATATTAGCTCGTGAAAATATTTTCCTGATTACTTTACTCGAGGGTAAAACTTGTTCCCTGCGAAGAGCTCGGTGCAGCTTCATGTAGTGATGGAGACAATGTCCGAGGGGCATCTCAGCTGTACATAAATCACTCTGGCACAAGAACCAAGCTAATTATATGAGCTGATGGCGTCAGTCCCGAGATGAAGAAAGACCAGCAATCCAGGCTGGATCCAATATTGGCACAAAGCAGCCTTATTTATAATGTTGTTTATAGGTTATGTCCTTAATTAAATGAGACTAATGTGAGTGATTAGCATGGCTGAAAGAGAAGCTATCCAAGGCTGAGGAAATAAACTAACAAGGGATTAAAAATGAGAGTATACTAATACTCTATTTGCAGTACTACATTATTGGAAGCATAAATTTGTTGATACAGCAACTAGCATGATGGTTGATGATGACACTATTGCATGTCTCATGCATCACGCAAATGTTCAACAAATGTATCCGGATGTCATCGTGCAAACATGTCCTCTCCATCTTTTCCACCCAACCTCTGTACCTGCATGATCTCTTTGAATTCACTGACCTCAGGTTGTGGTGTGTCGTCCTTTTGCTGTCACTCATGTTTGGAGTTTTGCATGTCTTCTGATGATTCGCTGCCTCACGCTGTTACCTTTTCCGGCAGTTGAAGAGGACCAACAGCTGGTGATATCGCCTAAAAAAAAGCAACGTAACGGAGGCATGAGAAATTCTCCAAACTCCTCTCCCAAGATAATGAGGTAGGACCACAACGCTGACGTTTCTGCTTCGTCCTACTTTGTGTTGGGATGGTACAGTGCTCTGTTGTTACCGCCAAGGAGGCTGTGTTTGCAGCCTTTCCCATAGGATGGTTTGTTTGTTTGTCAGCAGGGTTACTCAAAAACTATTGGACAGATTTCCACGAAACCAGTTAATGTGTTTTTTTTAAACATTTTCCTTAATCACATAAAAACTACTGAATCCATAAAACTCTTTGGAGGGCGGAGGAACAGGAAAGCTAACCATGCAGGGCACTCGATTTATTTTATTTTGTCTCTCTGGATCCTGAGCCCTATACAGTTAGCAACAGTTAGCGGGGACTTAACTCAGATCCGGGGTCTGCTTCAAGGTTTCCGTCTGTTAAAAGGTAGTTTTCTTGGGGAAATGTTGGATCTCTGTAAAACAGTATAGTCTAGACCTGGTCTTTAGGAAAGTCCCATGAGATAACTTTTGTTCTGATTTGGCGACTGTGACTGTTCAGCAGGAAACTTAGGCAGAGGCTCCGAAGGACATCAGATGGAAAACGAGAAAATATGATCCAGTTTCAGCCCAATCAGCTGAAGTTTACTTTTTGTGCAGAAATCGGTGAAGCCCAGCCCCCGGAAGCAATTCTGACATGAAATGTTAATGCTAGCTCTGTGCTGCTAAAAGTCGATTGAGGGGTGAAAGTTTGTTGAGATTGGCTGGTTAAAGCTGAATAATTCATATTGTCTTACAGAAAGAAAACATGATCAGATTTTCACACAGAAATACAAAGAAAGGAGCTTTTCTTAGCACATGTTGCTAAAGGGGAGCACAGCAGGACCGTGGATGTGATCTAAAAGGGTTAAAACAAGAAGACATTCTTCACTTCAGCTCGACTTTAAAGAACTTGTTTGTGCGCTCCTGTTTTCCAGGCGAACATGTCAGACTTACAGAAGGGCTCTTTGCCACGAGGTTTCAAGTGACAACCACAGACTGCAGCTCTTAAACAGGCCTGGCACTAATGACAGCAGCAGCGAGTCACAGAGACTCTAAAGGATAGATAGCCCAAGGCTGTTCATCTATTGTCGGATCCCTCTGAGCTCTTTTCTGCACGTAAGGCCAGAGATGATATGTATCATCACAATGAAAGGCGAATTCAAATGCTACCTTGCTTTTATCTTGTCCCGTGAAATTAAATCGACGCTCATTGATTCTGACTGTAGATAACGCTGTTATTCAACAAGAGGCCATTACAGGGATGGTGATGGGGAGAGTCATTGTCATTAAAAGCCACGTTATAAGGAAGCAGCCTGATGTGTACAAAGTGGAATCGTACAGATGAAACTGGATTAAAAGGGACAGATGACTTTATGCTCCCATTGCTAATATGGCTGCTATTCATTTGACATTTAGAAATTAAACCCACAAATGTCTGCTTTGTTTAATCCTATGTAATAAGATATAAAAATGACTCTTTATTATATCTAAAACGAGCTTTTATACGCATACACAATTCTTTTTTGATCTATGGCCTCTGTTTTTTCAGGTGGGCGTTTGCCCCGTTTGATTGTTTGATTTGGTTCAAAGTGGAGTCAGAGTTGAATCGCTGCAGGTCGTTTCCAGACTCCTGGGTAACAAAACCAGGCTTTCTGATGCTATAGCCATCAGCCAAATATCAGCCCACCGAACCAATCCATCTACTTGTCATGCTAATACACTCCACAGTACAGGTGGATGTGTTATTTCATCCAGCGTGTAGGCAGCAGACGAGCAGGAGAGGGATTCGCTGCCGTAGCCTAAGGGATACTTCATTGCAACAAGCGGAGAAAAAAAACATCTGGGTGTATACTATATCAAATGTGTTTTTACAGGACCTGCGGCCTCAAGGCCTTTGTAAATAAGTAATGATCAACAGATTGGCTGTGGGTTTTGAAGAGCAAGCCTTTGTCAGTTTGCATGATGGGCAGGATTTTCAGAGACTTTTCCTGTCCTCGCTGCCGGTGCAACCGTTACAGTCGTCTAGTGCACTGATGCTGAAATGGAAATTTACATAATATGCATGTTTAGCTTCTACTTTACGTCTCTCGGAGCTGTCAGCACGCTCCTCTGGAAGACACCTGGCTTTATGTTTTGCAGCCGTGACGTGTGAAGTCTTGTCAAACATGTCATCGCACTACTAAAAGTAGTGAATTATGCTGCTGATCATTTTGAATGTTTAGAAGAGCGCTTAACAGAAATGACATCCGCAGACGCCTCTGCTCCGTGTAATGAAACACAAAAAGGAGAAAGCGTTCAGCTGTGGAGGCAGAGCTGCTTCCAGATGTATCAGAAAACTAGCAGGTCCTGTCTGGAACTCAGCAGCGACCACCTCAATGAAATTAACACCATTTCCAGAGGCTCCTTGATGGGTCAAAGACACATCTAATTGTGGGATGTCACAACGCATTCGGTCACATTGGACCTCGCCGTGACATACACGTCATGTCTTCTACCGCGCTGCTGAGGCAATTGGCAGTGCAGCATAGTGACAGGCCGTCATGGCTGACAGTGAGCGATAGCTATCTTGGCAGAGCTCTGCCTCACCAGTCATCTCCACAAGGACAAACCGAAGTGACAGGAGCTCCACGGAGCGAGCGCTGAAACGTTCCACTTCTAATGAAATATTTAGCCGAGGTGTAAAACCACTAAATGCTTTCACTCTTATTAGAAAGTGAATTTAAGACCCGACACGAGCCGATGACGTAGATCACGACGCGAGATGTAGTCCTGGATTTATCTTTATTTACAAGAGAATTAATAACAACACCATTCATCGAGCAGAAATGTGAAATGTGTCTAGAAGAAGCCCTGATCAGTGTCTGTTTCTTTGTTTGTTTTTCTGTTAGCAGGAAGTATTTTTCACCATTTCCTGCTATTAGGCATTAACTACCCGACAGATTTTGATCAGACTTGGTCGAAGGTTTGGGTTTGTAGCAGCAAAGAAGCCACTAAACTTTGGAGTGGATCTTTTTTTCAAGTCATGAAAATCTGTCAAGTCGTTTTTGTGTAATCCTGCTAACAGACGGTTAACATGGAAACATCAACACATAGAAATAAGAGTTGAACGCCTCAGTTTCAGAGTTTTTCCAGCAACGTTTCTGGAAAGAAGGTGATATTTTCTCCCTTTCCATTATTTACATTTACATTTTCACGTTTTGTACTTTTATAATCATATTTTAAATTCTTTCACCAGCAGGATTTTCGGTATCACATTAGAGCAGCTTTGACAGATGAGATTCTGAGCGGTAGAAGAAGACATTTCCTTCTCTTCTTGAGAGGACATCCAGGTCTTGCCTCGGGGTATAGAAGCCCAAGGCGGGGCTTTTTTAGCTCCGGTCTCTCGGAGCTCGAGGGACGGTCGTCTCTGCTGACACTTTCATGCATACTTAACATGTTACTTAAAGTAGTATTCTTTTAAAGTACTCACATTGGATTAAAGAGATGCTCCTCTTACAGGGACTTTTGAGTATTTAAAAGGTTTTTGACAGAGACTGAAGTCTTCTTGT
The DNA here is from genome assembly GCA_037577475.1 of Chaunax sp. Z400. Lineage (NCBI taxonomy): Eukaryota > Metazoa > Chordata > Actinopteri > Lophiiformes > Chaunacidae > Chaunax > Chaunax sp. Z400. Next base: position 1,717,767 of record CM075203.1, on the reverse strand, counting down.
CGGGGGTTCAGACCAGATCAGCTCTGATCTTAATCTGACAAAGTCCATTTAGTGCAAATGGACTTTTATTGGGAGCTCATGGCCTCCATAGAGACCACATCAGCTTGTTTACCGTCGGTTACCTTCAACAGTCCATCATAATGTGATAACATGATCATATCATGCTATCAATTTGATGATTGTGTTGATTTCTTATTCACATTTTGATGATCAGACCAGGTCCCTCTGACCAGAACCAGCAGATCTTCCTGCTGGAGGCCACTCTGTGGTCAGTGTTGGGGGGGATGAGGCTCAGCGCCGCGTTCAGTGAAATTAGTTAACGTTGTCCGTGTTTAAACATTAATACCCTTCACTTGGAAAAGCAAATATGATTGGGCAAATTGCTGAAATATTTAAAGTCTGATCTGTTGAAGCTTTTACTGGCTGTATGCAGGAAGGGGCCGTAATCGTATCTCGCTGCTGATGCCAGTCAACACAGTGTGATGCTGCCATCTCCTTCCGCCTGGCTGCCGCCGCTGATGTCACTCCGCCTGATGACACAGCAGTTTTGTTGGCATTTTAGCAGATGTCCTCTGACAGGAATGAGCAAAGACAGAAAAGAGGAAGAAAGATACTTTTTAATTTCTTTGGCGATCCATAAATGTTCTATTGATGATTATTTTGGACATTTTTCTTGATTAGTCATTATAACTTTATTTATTATTTTTTTAACTTCATTTTTATTGTTTTGTTTTTCATTTTTGCTCTTTACATTGACTGATTTTACTCATCTTATGTTGTTTTAATCTTGTTTTACCCATCTTATCTTTTTATTACCTTTTACCATCTTCTACTTATCTATTATTTATTACTTTGTTATATTGATTTATTTTTTATTTCGTCATCATATTAATTCTCTTTTGTATTTATTGACCTTGGCTTTCTCACATTTTTCAGTTTTATATCAGCTGCTGTGTATTTTGTATTTTTATCCCCGGCTTTAGTTCTTTCATTTAATTCTTTCATTTTCATTCTTGTCTGTGTTTTGTGCTCAGAGTCGTCTTGTTACCTTGAGTTTCCTCTTTGTTTTGTCTTTTGACAAAAACAGTTGTTTTTAAAGGTGCTATATAAATAAAGATTATTATTATTATTATTATTATTATTATAAAGCACCTTAATTGTCTCTGCTTTGTGAATTACTATAATTTTATTTAATGTTAACATTCATTTAAATAGGACAGGTAACGTTGAGATTAAAAATCCTTCTTAATACAGTGAGCACAAAATAAGTGATGCTAAACAGACACAAAACAAAAAATAAATAATATTAGAATATGTAACACTTCAGTATATAAATATAAAATCTGCAACTCAAACTATTCCGTCTCCCCTCAAAATGGATTTAAAAGCTTATAATTTTACTTGATTAGTTTAAATGATTAGAATAAGTTCATTTAACACGGTCTGATGGTATTTCTTCATCCCTCCCTCTCTCTCTTTGTTTGAATAGACACGACCCGCTCCTCATCCCAGGGAGCGAACAGATCGAGAGCATGGATGAGAACGTGAAGAAATACGACTCCACGGGGATGTTCCACTGGTGCCTGTCCAAAGACATCGAGAAGGTCATCCTGGTGGGTTCTGCTCTCGACTCGGCACACGTCATTTGTCCCTGGCGCTCTCCTGCCCGGTGACAGATGTGTCATGTCACATCGCACCATCAGAGGTTGACAGGGCACTTAAACACTCTGTAATGAGCTGTTGGACATGTCATTTGCTTTATGGGGGCCCTGTGTGTAGAACATTTCTTGTGCTAATACATATGCCATTTGTTACTTTCATCGTCTGATGCAGTCATGAACTGGATGACATATTTTACTCAGTAGGAAGAAGAGGAAGCACTAACATTAACTTTCTGTCCCCCCTGCTCAGACCCGCAGCGAGGCAGCCATGACGGTGCTGAGCGGTCACGTGGTCGTGTGCATATTCGGAGACGTGAAGTCGGCGTTGATCGGTCTACGAAACTTTGTCATGCCTCTGAGAGCCAGCAACTTCCACTACCATGAGCTGAAGCACATCGTGTTCGTCGGCTCCCTGGAGTATCTGAAGCGGGAATGGGAGACTCTTCACAACTTTCCAAAGGTCTCCATTTTACCTGTGAGTACGATGACATCACATCAGAAGTTCATTACCTGCACCGAGGATGGGACAAAGAAGATGTACTGATAGCTCAGAGTGTTTCACCAACAGGCTGTTTGAAGTTTGGAGCTTTATATTAAGCTGTATTTCCACTACCTGGTACCGGCTCTACTCGACTCAGCTTTGGTGATAGCGATAGAGTGGTACTCTTTCGGGTCGGTTCCCATTAGAGGATTGTACTCCCTCAGTGTAGCTGGTCGTCATAGCGACACCCCGCAAAGACAGGAACGTCTGCTCCTCCTCAAGAGTCCGGCCGCTTAAGTAGCTCAGCTGTTTAATATAATGCCAAGTGTATCATATTTGATACATGAGTTTTTGAGACCTCATCATCATCAGTGAGACAATTTATTTCCTGAAAAACCTGACGTATATAATCAGATACATGCAGAGCACAGATAATCCACCAGAGGACCATCAAATGAGTCATCTAAAGGAGACGTCATTCAGTGAGCCACAGCTGGGTTTGTGTGGACATTTTTTCCAATTTTGAAAATATTAAGGTAATATAAACATTCAAATTCAAACTGTTAAAAAATTAATACATGTTAAAATGACATGTATAAAATTGATAAACCATCAACCAAACTTTTACTTCCATCCTCCACGTTTCTGTGTCTGAAAGTTATGTAAACAAATTTTTCCCACTCGAGCACTAATTTTTCGGACTTTTCAGACACCACATGAACGCACCATAAGGCTCGAGGATGAGATCTACAATTTAAAAGTTCCTGCATTTAAATTCCCCCTCTTGAATGTTGTAGGTGAGATAACAAACGTTCTCCTTCACGTCTCCTCAAAGGGCACGCCGCTGAGTCGGGCAGATCTGAGGGCCGTCAACATCAACCTCTGCGACATGTGTGTCATCCTGTCAGCCAATCAGAACAATATTGACGATGCATCACTGCAGGACAAGGAATGCATCTTGGCGTCGCTCAACATCAAATCCATGCAGTTTGACGACAGCATCGGGGTCTTGCAGGCTAATTCCCAAGGTAAGGAGCGCCCTATCATAGTTCACTGCTCCGCCTGGAAGGGACAGGGCCCTGGCACAAAGAATATCCCTCACTGGGTGCTGCCTGGCTGACCTGGTGTCAAAGCGTTTGACAGTAAACCCTCCTGACTGTTCCTCAGGTTACTGTAACAACTGGTTTCTTCTCAAGACTAATTGGTGGAAACAAGCAGAAGCCTTACCTGCCTTACACATGTTTGTTTTTCAGTAAATGGGACTACTTTGTTAAAAATATGTGTATAATTTATGAGCACTATGAGTAAAACAGCAACTGAAGCACTCAATAATGGGTTATTCTATGGCAGTGAGAGAAATGCTTTTAGAAATCTTTTGACCCGAGGAGAGAGAAAAAAGTCCCTGCCTATTTCATTATTTCTCTAATACATGTATGACCTCGCGTTTGCCTGAGTCAGCTGTAAGTGATGGATGTCAAAACACGGCCCATGTATTATACATAAGCATCACTGATTTAATGTGCTTACTTGTCATTCTGAGGAAAGCAAGGAATGTCAATTCAATTTGGATTCAATCTTGCGTCACTTATGTTCTATTTCATGGCTCCGTTCTGTAGTTTCTTTTTGACTGTGTGTAAAACGTTTTTTCCAAGGGAAACAAAATGAGTAGCATGTCACATCTATTATATATGGACTAATATTGGATCTTGTCAAGAATGCAGTAACATCGCACTCAGCAAATTTGTGCTTTAGCAGTAGCTGGGGATGGACATATTAGTTCTGCTGATCTGTCCGATTCTGATGAAGTACTGAATGTGTGCTTTATGTCCATTTAGGTTTCACACCACCAGGAATGGACAGATCCTCTCCTGAAAACAGCCCGGTCCATGGATTAGTAAGGCAGACCTCTGTTACCACAGGAGCAAATATTCCCATCATAACAGAACTCGGTATGCTTCATATGCTAGCTCTAGTGTTGCATGTTTGTTCAGGTTAAGTTGTTGATCTGAAAAACTGCCGTCAGAAGCTGTCCCCTAGTTAGACTAGTGTTAATTTTGTTAATGAAAACTATGATGAAAAATGTTCATCGGCGACCTTTTTTTTCCAAGACTAAGACGAGACGACATTAAACACTAACTGAGAAAGAATCAAGAGAAGACTAAAACGTAGCTTCGAATATAAAAACCTGACCAAAATCTGTTTATTTTTGTACGCAAAATATTAGAGTTTCTTTTTTTCTAAATTACAAACCAAATATTCTGTTCATTGGATGGCGAGGGGCTGAGGTGGGATCCCGGCCCCTCAGGGTCGAGCATGAGCAAGTGTGATAGGACCCTAAAGATAGTGAACTATGTCTGGGCAGGGCGGAGCCAGAGGAAACTCTGATGGAGGACCGCAGCGGTCCTGATGTACAAATAGGTGGTCCGACCTGGGTATAGGGTCCAAAGACTAATGGAACCATCTAGTAGCCAATCAGAACATGTTCCATGTCTGGATGTATTCCTTAAAGTCACATCATCAGACCAGACACTTTTTTTTTTTTATCAGATAATGATCAGATAAATCGGATGAATCAGTGAAATCAGAGGAAAATGACCAAAAATATTGGTTTGGTCTCCACTAGATTGACTGAAATGTTAATAAAAACCTTAATAATCTTAGAAATAGACTAAAATGTCAACACTTTTCAGTGACTAAAACTAAAATACTCAGTTTTCATTCATTAAAATGTCCAGACTTTTAGTCTTTAGACTTAAAAAAAAAACAGGATAATGTGACTAAATATGTTAAAAACCTAAGGACATATGACACAGGATTAAATTTTAAAAAAAGATCACTAGTTAGGGGACAGCTAAGAGCTATTGATTAACTGATTGATCAACTGTACTAAAAGTGGAGTGTTTATGTATTTGTCCCTTGCTGACATCCTCCCGTAACTGTTTCTCCTCAACACTTGTCTAGCACCATTAGCAAAGCCAGGCAAAATACTGCCAGTGATTTCATTCAGTCAGGATAAAAGCAGTGGGACCAGCATACAAATGATAACAGAGCTGGGTAAGAAGTGCCTCTGTCCTCTACTGCAGTGTCGTAACTGCTGCTGCCTTCATATCAGCTTCCTTTTGATTTCTCTCACTGCACAAGAGGCTCAGTCCATTCCCATGGCATCACTTTGAGCACATTTTACCCTTGGTTCTGGATGAAATTGCCTGTCTTGTTTTGGCCCCTTATCACAAAGCAAAATTTTCCCTTTTATTTTTCTAAGAATTGCGAGGCCTTTGATCCTCTAAAGTCCTCGTGGCTGTTTTTTCCAGCATCTTCTGTTGGATCAAATTCTCTGGCCCGTGCCTTTCTTTCATCTCAGCCATGTTGATATGACTGACATTTATTTCTGTCCTCGCAGACGTAGCAGTTCTCCAACTAAATTTTACATCATTACTTTCTTCCAGAGACTGCATGTTTTTTTGTGCTCAAAGATATCTCTTCAAAAAAGGTTGTGGGGCAATGAGATACTTTCATTTGTTTTGACGTGCAAGTGCAAGTAATTGGAAGTTCTGTCTTGGATTTACAAGACAAACAATGGCATATTGGTGCTGCTGATACCGACTTCAGGAGGGGTTTGAATCTGGGCCTGGAGCTTTGACAATATGCATGGTGTGATGAGTGTGCATGAGTGGCCTGGATATGGAATGTGGCAGAGGCAAGTGGGCCACAAGGCCTATACCAGACATTTTAAAAGAAACTGCAAGTTTTACAATTTGGAAAGAGGAAGTTATGGTGAATTCTAATACAGTCCATATCTGCAGCGTCTGACTGTTGTGCACAATCACTGTACTTCTATGTCTTCTTCCAGTATTTGCCTGATGTATGTTTAAGCACACAATCCATCCTTTTTCAGAATAACCCCATGAGATCTGGTTGGCAGTGGAGGAATTTAAAAGAAGTAATGAAGTTTACATGTTTCCCCTCGTAGTGAATGACTCCAATGTTCAGTTCCTGGACCAAGACGATGACGACGACCCAGACACGGAGTTATACCTCACTCAGCCCTTTGCCTGTGGGACGGCCTTTGCAGTCAGCGTGTTGGATTCCTTAATGAGTGCTGTAAGTCAGAAGCACCGGAGCTGCCCGACAATATTATCTCAGAGAGAATTTCCTGCAGTGAAATGTGCAAAGAAATCTTGTGTTTTTATATGAGGACAGGCAGCAGAATAGCTCTACCCTTCCAATAATGTGAGAACTCTCTGCTGATGTTAAAACAATACATGACAAGCCAGGAACTTGTACTTGGTATGATGGCTTCACTTGTCTGCCTTTGAGTGAGGTTAGAACAAAGCTGCCTTCAAGTGCACTCCAGTCTAGACAAAGGTAATGCTACCTAATGGACAGCCCTCATCCATCATTTTAGTCAATAGAGCTGTCAGCAGCCAAGTGAGATGTCACTGCAGAGGGTGACAAGAGACTGCAGAGAAAAGAGAAGGGCAGAGATTTCAGCATTAACTGGTTGGGATTAAAGGGATGACAACTTCACTGGGGGAAGTGCATCATCGGGCTTAACATGCAGTTTATAGAACTGCTTTTAATTTTACGAAACTGGCATTTAGTTGTAAGAAAAGCCTGGATAGCTTTAATGTATACATGTAACTCTGGTCTTTTCACTCTCAGTGCAATGCAACACAACAGAGCAGAGCTCGATAGCACCGTTCAACCCCGGCTGGCACTTTATGAAGGTTCAGTTGTGACTTTGGTGGCGTTTGATTAAGGATTTCTCCCCCCTCTCTAATGTCCTTCGTTCCTTCAGACATACTTCAATGATAATATCCTCACCTTGATCCGGACGCTGGTAACAGGTGGGGCGACGCCGGAGCTGGAAGGGCTGCTGGCAGAAGAGAATGCACTACGGGGCGGCTACAGCACGCCTCAGACCCTGGCAAACAGGGACAGGTGTCGCGTGGCACAGCTGGCCTTGTACGACGGGCCCTTCGCTGACCTTGGGGTAAGTGACTGATGATGTCAACCAAGGGTAAGGAAATATTTGTCTGCTTGTGTTGTGGGAGCTGATTTGATGAGAGAATGCAGACTAACAGTATAAATATGTATTGTTGTATTTATATTAATACATATTGTTGTTTTTATATTAATTTATATTATTATATAAGATTTTATGTGATGCTTTTGTTAGACTGTGTACCATATTTTTTTAACCGTCTTGCAGGATGGTGGTTGTTATGGTGACTTGTTCTGTAAAGCCCTGAAAACATACAACATGCTGTGCTTTGGCATCTATCGGTTACGAGACGCACATCTCAACAGTCAGAGCCAATGCACCAAAAGGTGAGTACAGACCTGACGAGTCTCTGCAGTCAGACACTCAAACAGAAAACACACACAAAAAGGCTTTAAGAAAAAAAATCACCTTTACCTGAAAGCCACCTCTTCTGTTTGTCTTCCAGGTATGTTATCACCAATCCACCGTACGCCTTTGAGCTGGTGCCCTCAGACCTGATATTCTGCCTGATGCAGTTCGACCACAACGCTGGCCAGTCTCGAACCAGCCTCTCCCACTCGTCACATTCGTCCCATTCCTCCAGCAAAAAGAGCTCCTCCATCCACTCTATCCCAAAAACCAATCGCACCGACCGCGCCAAAGGCAGGGACTCACGAGACAAACAAAAGTACGTGCTCCTCTAAAGCTCTCTGAGCGTCTTTGTATGTAAACAGTGCCTGCAAACAGTTCTGTCCAGTGTGTCTCTTTGCAGATGATGTGTATGTATTTGTCTGAATGTGAATGTATGTTACTTGTATATCTTAGTCGCATTCAACGTCCCCATACACTACAGAGCAGTGTGGTTTGACCAGGGCCACACCATTGTAAGGGGCAAAGTAGGCTACCACAACGGGCTTAAGTCTTTCCTGGGAGGTAACATGAGCATTTTTATTTATGTATTTTTTTTGGGGGGGGGGGATTTGTTCCATCCATCGGTTTTGCTGTGGTTCTAGTTACTTTATGCCAAGAACAATTTGTCTAAGGACATTTTTTCGGTATGTTAGAAAGCAACTCAAAAGCCATCTGTAGGTAACAGCACCACTAGTGCCAAAGCCAAAGTGCAAACAGATTTTTGTCTTTTTCTTTCACCAAGTGTAATGAAAAAATAAATAAAACCCCAATATCTCTGGAAAATGTGGCAGTAGAACAAACAGCACTCTAACAGATCGATGAGAAGACATTAGACCAGAACATATCTGAATCAACAGATAACCTCTTAGTATCTTTTACACAGCAGCTAGTAGCATTTAGCGGCTAACTCAGAGAAAAAGAACCAAAAATGTCTTCAAAAAGGGGGAGACAGCGTGAGGTCAGGGAGCTCCTCACTATAATATCCTCACTATAATTTATAGTCAGCTCCTGACTATAAATGAGGATGTTCACGTTTTTTTAAGGTGCAACCACACCGCTAGACACCACTAAATCCTACACACTGGACCTTTAAATGTTATTCGCCACCATCAAGTATTACTGATGTGAAGGTATTTAAATAGATTTAAAATGTTAATAAAGTTGTGTTACTTATTTTTTTAATGGTGGTTTACCAGTTATTACATTTTACCAGAGCCTGCATAACTGTATGTGTTTTCACATTCTGCACAAAATGACCCGTTGTGTGCTGAAGCTGGAGTTCCAAAGAAGCAAACAGAATTGCATCATCAGCAAAAAGGCAGACAAATAGTCCTGAATTTCACCAAACCAGGAAATCTCCACTCCTCGGCTGCACCTGTAGATTATTTCAATGAAATCGACAAACAGTCCATAGTGCCGTGTTCTTGGTGAAGCCAAGAGCACAACACAAGTGCCATAAATACAGACTCAGCTTGCAATAAGAGCCTGAGCTCCTGTTAATGAACACCAAGAAGGAAACAGTCTTGAACCGTCTCCAAGTCCACGCAATACAAGCAGACCAGATGGGTCGGCTCCCATGATCCCTTTAGTTTGCCTGTTGCTCCATGAACATAATGTCCAGGAAGTGGAGCACACCTTTGAGTCACCTCATCTAAAACCTGGAACGACCCCCCTTCTGCCAGACCCGACTCCTCACCAGAGGGGGGTTCATTTAGGTTCATCAGCTCCTCAAAGCTTCCTGTCAATGCTCAACAGAACAGCTCTCCTCCATTGCCGAGAACCTTAACAGAATTGTCGAAAATGAAAATGTCCTCCATTGGCTGCCCAAATTCCTGCCACACCCATGTGTTTGCACCCACAACGAAAGGCCTCTACATTCCTAACTGTTGATTCGTGAGTCTTAAAGCCTTAAAATCCTCCTTCATCACTCTCATCCAACCATCTTCATGCTGGAAGACTTAGTGGAAAGACAGTAAAGACAGATGTTCCCAGTTTACCATCACTTTGCATTTGGGTCCACCAGGATTGTCTGGCTGCCCCTTATCTCCACCTCATAACACAACCAGGTGGTGACTAGTTCACAGCCCTGCTCTTTTCTTCACCTACAGCTGAATGAATAATGACAACGTCAAAGTCGATGATCAGTGTTTGGTGTCTGGAACCATTTACTACTGCAGCCAACTACTTACAGTTTAGTTATAAATGGTTTCTGACCAGCATAGTCCGATGACAAAGCACCACCCCTGCTTACATCAGGCAGATGGATCCTCCTGTTAACTCTCTTCTAAGTTTCTCTCCTCTGATGTGAAGCACCTCGGCAAAATGATGGAATCCTGATACAGGACCCAAACCAGCAACTCAAAGAAGGCTGGAAATTACAATCTAATATTTACCGTATGAACACAACAGTGCTCAGCTGGAGGTTAATGACTGTCTCCAGACTTCTTACCCTGGACAACAGCAGAAAGTTTGAGAATCGAGGACTACGGCATTTTGACTAATACAGAAACATGATGAATTTAAATGGTTGTAACTCATTGCATAGTACAACCAGCCATAGTTTTACCAGACAGACTTTTCATTAAAAAAAAAGGGATTTTACAGGATAGGAGCAGGTATGCACTCTCCAAGCACTTTCTCACATAATATTTCTGCTATGGGAAAATATTCACATTAAAATATTTTTTTTATTGTTCATTCAAAAAATGAATGAGCTCCATTTGAACAGCTGCTGAATGAATACTACAAGCATTATATGGTTAGTAGTCTTTACCCACCTGAAGTAAAAAACATGCACAAATTCATTTACAAATTCATGCACATTTCACAGAAACGATTTGACATCTGCATTAAGTTGGTGAGGCCTCTTGTACTTAACATATTACATATCTGGTAACTGCATGCTGCTCATTGGGTTCTGAATTACATCTGAAACGTCATCCTTCCACTTGCTTTGGCAGCAGGCATGGATGCAAAATGGCTGCTTTACATATGCAACAGTGGCTACATGCATAGTAATGAAGATTTTCTGATACATTCTGATACATTATTTTACGTTGTTGGTTGCACCCTACTGTTTGATCTAATCTGCATCCACATGCAATGAGAGCATCGAATACCTCTGATCATCATGCTGTGCCTTTTCTTTTATTAGTGGTCGTATTAGTATTTCTTTTGTAGCTTACATTTAGTGTACTACTTTCTTTTTCCAAAGTGCAACAAGGATGAATAGAGTGAGCCAAGGTATGGAAGTGAATGATTATGCATGATGTTAAATAATGCATTGAACACGGTCGTGTCCTTGCTGACATTTTGCCCCCTGAATGAAAGCCAAGTAGTTTTGTGTTTCTAAATGACTGCATCAGGACTGCATGGTTCTGACCTACGCAGTACATCTCACTGTAGAACGTGTGACTGCAACACAATGGTTTGATGCACTTTATTCTATATCAAGTGGAAGTTTTAATATTGGCAACATGTTTCCACTGGTACATGTGTTAATGCACTGTAGCACCACAGTCTTAAGTCAACTTGATGAAAATGTATGACCGTAGACATTGCCAAGTGATGAATCAATAGTGAGATATGATCTTCAATGAGAAAGTTGCATCAAGCCAAAAGCCTGAAGCCCCTCAAAAACTTTCAAAAGTATGAATTAAGTTAAAAGTATTAACTTTTAATTTGTGAAAACAGATTTGGTTTAACTGGTGATCTGCATGTTTGCTCACCCAACAAACCAGCATGCTTCAGTGGCAGAATGGTACAAACGTGAGATGAGGTCAAAGACAGAGCTGATACTTAGCTGCCATTAAAATAAAACGTCTCAGAGCATATTTATTTATCATGTCACACTTCTCTCTACAAAACTTGATTTTACACTCAAGGGATTTTAAAAAATGCACCACTAAAGGTCCATTTATGTCTGATGAACCTCACCCTAAACCGACAGCGTGAACATCCTGCACAAAATCAGTAACTCCGGGCAGCTCTGACTGAAGAGTGGGCCACCATCCCATACTATGACATCATCAGGAGGTTGTGTCACCTGAGAAATGTATTGTGGTTGTTTTTGGTGTTGTTTTTGTTTTGTCTCTTTGTTTTTGTTGAGATTAAACCAAGGTAATAATTAAAAGTTATTAAGGAACAAAGTACAGGTCGTTATTTTCATTCGACACAAACTAGCCAATCAAATCTGGTGCGTCTTTTGGTCCCTTGAGTGTAAACAATGTCGTCCTAATGTCTTTTTGTTTGTTTGTTTGTTTGTTTGTTCTCGACACGCTGCCTCATGTCCCTCCTCTTTGTCTCCCTCTCAGAAAAGACATGGTTTACAGATGAGCCGGACAGAAGCCACCTGAGGACCATACAGATCAAGCCTGTGAATTCTCTCACCGTCAACCACGTCAGTCAATATAAATCCACGAGCAGCTTGATTCCACCCATCAGAGAAGCGGAGGACGAGTGCTGACTCTTCTCATCTGCAAACCATCAGCTGACATCATAAGAGACTGCTTCCCTCATTCACCTCTGCAGCTTATTTAGAGTCATACATGAAGACAATCATCGTCGCAGCTACTCAGATATTAGTTTGCACAACTGGTGACCAGACTCCATGACTTTTTTCTTCCATTTCTTGGGGAATGAGTGTCACCTGAACGTGGAAATGACTGGATCAACTGAAAAAGTTGCCTTTTTATCTGTGGATGAACAACTTCTTCTACTGCTTTTACGTCACTACCCAGTGTTGCAGAGTCATTCTGTACAGTATGTTCAAACATGTATTTTACATCCAGCTGCGGTCCCACCACAATGGCATTGTAAAGGCCCATCTATGCTCTACGTTAAAGACGGATACGGACAAGGACGGAGCCTTCCGTACGTCTTCTGCGTTCATTCCGTACGTAATCGGACGAAATAGAGCAACACCACCAGAAATAGTTGGGGGGCATTTAGCTACAATTCAGGCAAGGCACGACAACCTCCTCCGACCGTCGCCATATTTGTTGTCCAAACTTTTGAAACTCCACTGCCCCACTGCGGTTGTACCGATGTTGACGTAGAGGACGTACGGAAGTATGTACGGGTTGATGAATTGACCGTTATCCATTTACGTATGTAGAGGGAGCATAAATGGGCCTTTAGCGACTGACTCTCAGTGATTCCTTTGCCATTTGGAGCTAATTCACAACATTTGTGATGGTTAAGATGGCCAGTGTCCATTTGGAAATGGCATTTGGCTCCAGCCTTATCTCTATCCAGTTATATTTGTCTTATCTTTGCCTTTTTTTTCCAGTAGTAAATGTGTTCATTTCGCCGTTTGGTTGCAACGTCCAAGAAACCCCAGAAATCTTATAAAGTAAATCTTTTCACTATCAGTAGTTTCTCCAGGGGTAAAAGGAACATTATGTTATTCTTTATCGTCATCAGCAAAATATGATAGAGCTGTTTTGTTGAGAAAATAGCCAAAAAATCTCCCAGTTACCAACACATTAACAGAGCCAAAGGCAGCAAAGCTAATGCCATGAGATAAGTCTGTAGGTGAGTTGAATGGAAAAGCCACATATCGCATGAAGTGGGCTTCTTTACGTCCTCCTTTGGCTGGAAGCACTGCCTGACACAGGATTGTCTTGGAGGCTCGTTTGTGCTCCATGACCAATCTTAAAGCCATAATCAGACATGTTCACGCTTCTTTTGTAGGGAATTGAAAAAACAGCTCTATCATTAAAAAAAGTGGTTTTGGCTATCAATCAATCAATATCCAATATATTCATAAAAGCATTCCCACACTTCTGATGAAGAGCATTAGTTTCAGTTTGTACGCTATTAATCTTCTCATTGAAATAATACAACAAAGCTATATTGGCACTGTTGTCACTTTATATCAGGATCAATGAAGGGGAACGGCAGCACCATGAAATCCTTAACGTGCAGAGGATGCGTCACAGTCTAGCCCAGGATTTATGTTGGATATGAAGACACAGAGAGGTTGTGACATTCATACTGACAGAACATCCAGACCGGCGGTGATGTGGCAGGCAGTGCTGAAGCCAACGGAGGACTCCAGAAGACCCACTGCTGCGAGAAGAGGCTCCTGAACTGGATCTGAACACTTCAACTCTGAGACATCTTCCCATCCGACAGCTCAGAAATCATTCTTAAGTTCATTATTATGATCCATTATATTTGCATTTCTGTGATTCCCTGGATGTAACTGGAAACGGAGAAACTAATGCAAAGTCTTAACACTGTTTTTAATTGACCCATAGCTCTTTATGTGCTTTTCAATGTAACGTGTAAAGCTTAATGTAAAATATTCCTTTCCAGTGTGTTCTTGTTTGGCAGATATTCAACATTACAGTCTAGTTTGTATTATTTTGTGGGTTTTTTTTTTTTAGCACGTTGACTTGTGCATACATCATACAAGTTGATATTTCTGACTATGTCCTAACACCCAATAATAACACAGTTTATTGTCATGTACAAATAGTCTTGTACATAAATTGTACATGATATTATTTTGTATTTTCACTAATTAAAAGCTGATGTATTGTGTTTCCACAGTGTCATTTCTGATTGCCTGATCATGTGACACCTCGGTTCCCCCTCTTCTCTCCACGTTCTCACCTCCAGGATGGAGAAGGCACCATCGTGTTGCTTGTTAATGATTTTACACACCATGGCGCTGTGGGAGACTGTCAGCACGCCAATAATATTTACAGACTAACACCTCGCAGAGACGCCGCTGACTTCACAGATCCTCCTGCCGGCGGCGATGTCAGTAAACAAACACAGAGCCATCGCACCAAAAAACACTGATTACTGATCAAATATATGGACATTAATCATTTAATGGGTCTTTAATAAAGGTAATATGGAGTCATGTAATGAGCAGAATTATAAACGTGATCAGTCTAATTATTATTATATTAAGGCTGATAAAAGGAATATAAACACTGATTTGAGAACTGAATTATGTTGATGACGGGTCTGATTCCAAACCAAGGGGGCTCAAACTCAATACCTCCGGATTCTGGAAAGGGATTGTTCTAATTGTGATCAGATCAAATAATACATATCCACATTGTTTAGGAGGAAAAATAATTAAAAACTGATGATAATCTTTAGTATCCTAAAGTCAAATTAGCTAAAAGGACAGAGATAGATGAGGCAGGATGGGGTCAAAGGAACGATCCATTAGATTTAGGTGTTGATCCGGATCATCATCTGGATCAAGAATGTTTAACCTCCTGGATAACGTCTACAATGATTGGATCTAGTAACACATCAGAGTCTGATCTGGATCCAGGCCATATTCTGGATCTGGTGATTCTGAATGTTTACATTTTTAGGGCTCACAGAAAATTCACTCCTGTGAGATAAATAATAATAATGATCCAGACTGACCTGAGATCAGATTCAGTTAGGGATCAAATTCATCTTCAACAGTTCCTGATCTAGATCCTGAAGAAAACCACCATGAGTGAAATCTAGTTTTTCTAGAATATCAGACTAATAATGATACCAATGTGATCCAGATTCTAAGGGCAGGTTTTCATGCTCCATGGTCCTACATTTGAATAATAACATGTAATATGTTTACTACATGTACCTACCAGTCTCCCTGTGCTGTGCATGTGTCTGCAGACATAAAGCCATGCTCCCCTCTGAACTGGTCCAGCCTGGCTGGTGATAATAGTTTCCATGACAATGCAGCGCTCCAAGTGCATCAATGCCAGCCTGGATAAACAGCGATCCTTTACCAAAACAAGGGGGTCATTACGGCAGCTTGTCAAATCAATGTTGAGAGTGTCCTCGCTGATTAAGGCGTCCCCTCTCAGGCCTGACACAGTGTCGATACCGGCTGGCCTGTGGCAGCACACTCCCATGATTGGACTGAAATGCCTATCAGTCAGGCAGCTGAGCTGGACTAATGATTCCCTGTGCTGCCTATTAGAGTGACATGACAATTTAATCCTGTGGGCCAGGCAAGGAAAAAGTGACCTTGGTGCTTTATATTGAAGCTGAGGTAAATTGACAAGAGCAGATAAATCTTTACCTTGGGCTATTAACAGAATTAAAGAACAACAACAACAACAAAAGGTAGAGTCTCTTCTTTGGGGTTTTCTGTTTGTTTCTGCTTTTCCAAACACAATTAAAAAAAAAATCCTCTAAATCTGAAAGCAAAAAACAAAACAAGCAGCAGATATAATGGCATCGTTAAAACTTCTGTATTTTTTATCATTTGCAAAACATTTGGAACAACTGGTCCCATCGATCAAATCCTGAGAACAACAAAGAAAGCCACGGCTTGGATTCTTCCATGCTTTGCTGTCAGGCTGGAATATTGAAAGTGGATATTGCTTGAAGCTCAAGGTTTTTCAGATGTTCAAAGCCATTCCAGCATGGCCCCGGGGCAAGGTATATTGCCTTGGACATCTATCTTAAGGCTATGAGAACATTGTCTACAACGTTGGAAAAAGGCCATGTGTTTACACAGATGTTTCAAGCTTTTAGCACACATATCTTCCTGTTCCGAGCCGCAGCACCATCTTTTGTGCCAAGGGCCATATACATTTTGCATTAGTTTACCCTTTGATACAGAAATGAAGGAGGGCAGAGGAGCTTGTAGCGCCTAAAACAAAGTCTCCGCACTGCTGCTTGAATATTTCTCAGAATCTGATTTAAATCGGGAAAAACTTTTTCCATCACTTCATTTGTTTCTGTGGATTTTTTTTTTACAGTGAGGTGACCTGAACAAAGCTTCTCCACATGTCTACTAAAGGAGCAGAAAATAAATGGCAAAAGATAAGATTTTCACCCCTGTTGTAAGGACAGATTGCCGGCACCGACAGGCAATTTGCCCGTAAGGCACGGTTGCCGCACTGACCCTTTATGTTCCCTGCAAAGGTCAACATTTCCCTTCCTTTTGTTTCGCTCCACGCATGCATAAATCAGAGCTCTTGGCTATTTTAATCTTTTAAGTAGGAAATACCAGTCAAATAACCTGTATGATAAATCTGTGGCTGTTTTTAAGTGCAAATGTTTTGATAAAAAAAAACACAATTTGACGTGGAGACATAAATTCTTGCAGCAAAGGTGCTTCGTTTTCAATATCTGCTGTGCTTTATTGTAATTCTCCACATTAAAACAGCCTCTCTGTTGCTGCTGTGCAAAGAAATTAGCAGAAACATACAGCAAACAGATGGCACAGCCCCCAAATATGACTTCTCAGCCCAAGTTGTAAACATGATTTACAATTTGCAAGATATTATTTACTGTGATTCATGTTTCTGTCAGCTCCACACTGGAGGTTAATAGAAATGCCAGCATGTTCGCTGATTTACTTAGTAAAATTTTCATTCCAAGGTTCAGAAGATTGGAGTCGGAGAGTTACAGGACTCATACATTATGCAGAAGAAGCTGACACGACCTTCAGCCATCACTTCTCCATATATCACACTGGGCTTGACCCTCCCAAGGCCAGAAGGAGCATTTGATATATTCAACCACTGCTGCTGTTAAATGACTTGCATTCTTTAAGATGTTTTATGTCGCTCACAACACGGACGCAATATCGTTTTGATTAAAAGTGGTTTTACACTCTGTGTTTGCCTTTTAGCACAGGTGATGTTTCAGCAATAAGGAAGACGTTCATAGGTCAAAGGCAAACTAAATCAACAAATAAATCTCCTGCACGGCCCGTCGCATTTTTATGCCTCACATTATGGCCTCGCCATATGTCGGCCATATGTAGAGGTAAAGAAAATGTGCTCCTGCTGTTCGATACTGAACACATCATAAAATGATAGGAAATAAAGTGCTGTTTTAGGGGCTGAGGTCCATTTTAATATAATTGGCTTTAGAATTATTTATGACATTAATTGCCACATTATCGACTGGCTGTCGGCTCCTTGGGCTCGCAGTCCATTCCTCTTCACGACGAGCGCCAGCTCAGCCTAAAGTAGACTGACAAGCTAATTATACCATCTTCCCTCTCAGTGATAAATGTCACTAATGTGAACGTGGCCCAGAAATAAGACTCCTCCGTCACCTCCACCGCAAAAAACCTCCACTCCAGCCAGGATCTTTTGGACGGGGACGTCTCACTCTGCTTCATTTCCTCCTGAACGAGGTTATCTTAAGGAAATGAAGTAGCTGTTAAATCATGTGGTTTAGAAACGGAACATTCAGACACAGCTGAATAAACAGCTCTTTATATTTAAGGCAACACACCTGCCTGTTGAATGACTGAACGGCTTCACGAAGCAACTCTTCATCATCTAGTTTCTGTAACGCTCTGATAAACCAACACACTGCATCAAATAGTGACCACATGTAATCAGTAGGATTTGAACACATCAGCAGGAGAAAGTGAGTCAGTGTTCGAGTCCTGAAGATTAAAAGCTGTCAGTGTTTCACAAGCTGATTTTTTATTTATACTTTATATAACTATATACCTAAACAAACCACAGATGGGAATCAAACCCATGACTCAAGGACGTCCTAACCTGCCAACCAAACTTCACTGTGACTCCAGAGCAGTTTATAAATGTAGTGTTTCATTTGTTCACATCCCACAGATTATATATTCTGGACTACTTGACAAACTGCTGTGATGCTTTGTTGGAAACACTTCACTTCTTTTTTTTCATTTATTACACAACTGTTTCTGCCAGGAGCATAAAACTAAGAATGACTTCCAGGTGAGACTGTCTGAAGATGTGAGCAGTTATTTCCATATTTTAATGGAACCTAAACATGTCTGTTTAGCTCCTGGCCATTCTTTCTTTGAGTAAAATAATGTAGAATAAATAATATAATATAAATAATTATAAATGTAATGGGTTCCTTCCCGGCTCATGCACCATCCTTCCACTGAGGCAGCTTTCTGTCAGCCCTATAAATGTAAACATTCTGGATCAACCAGATCCAGAATATGACCTGGATCCAGATCAGAAAACATCACCCATGCAAGTGTTTGGAGGTAAACATGAAAACCATCTTCCAGAGTGATGATCCCCCTTTTTAATGATGCCGTTTACATATTCAGACTTCACTTAGGATGTCCTGACGACTATGGGAGCTGACACATACCAAACTTAGTGTGTCCCACAGCCATCTTCAGCGGCTGGGATGCTGTCAGCTCCGCCTCCATCAGCAGCAGTGAGACACACGTCAGAAACTTTTAAATGTCTGCTCTTTTCTGCAGCCTGGAGATGCTGTGTGCTGTGTGCTGTATCTGCTGCAGTATTGGCAGAAGACTCCGAGGCTCACTTCAACCCTATTGGACAAAATATTCTGGACATATCCTTTAATATTATCTGATAAATTCTCAATAATAAACGACATGATGAATCTGCAGCTCAACCAGGAAATAAAAGTTCAGCCCAACGCTGAGGAGAAGCATCTCTGGTGATTGCACACGCCTCCTGCAGCCAGACACACATCTGACCTTTGACCTTCTTTGATCAGCAGTTTTGGCAAGGCAATCCATCACGGTGCTCTTACTGTCAGAAGAGGTGCCTGGCTGCAGCTGTGTGTCACCGGCTAAGAGGGGCTGCTTAAAGGCAATCATGTCAACCTCCACGCGACTGCTCAGACTCCCAGACTGAAGGAGGACTTGACAGGGCCAGAAGAGTCAGCTGGAGACACTGGAGGCTTGTGTCTGATTGCTCCGTGGCCATGAAGTGATGGCTGATTTTATCTTCCACTGAATGAACTCAGAAATGGTGGAAAATCCAACAAACACATCCCAGACATTTGCGCTCAACCACAAATTTAGTCCTGTCTTGCTTTTAAAGTGTAAATACTTACTATATGAGCAAAAAGTATAGATTGAAAATCACTTTTGACTTCATAAATCATAATTCTGCACATGACAGGAATCCATTAGCAATGATCTAAAGCTGCTCTGGTTAACATCAGACAGGATGTGAGCAATTTCTCCAAGTCTGACCTTCAAAATCTGTTTCTGCCTCGGGACGACGTCCGGACCGACCGACGGACGAAGGCGCTGCTGAAGCATGACTTTAACATAAACTTCTCAATTAGAAGAAATGTATATTGCTATATTATATTTATTTATATTTCACAGCTGAGTTGAAGCAGCAAACCCACAGGGAATACATTTATTTACATGCTCAGGAAAAACTAGGGTAGGAAAATGATGTGTGTGTATTTGGGGGGGAAAAAAGCCTGGATTCTTATTGGTAAAGAGGCAGCAGGTTGCTGAGAATGTCAGATACATCCTGGTGTATACAATGATTTCCTGTAGACTACCATCACTTTTAAAAAGAGTGCATTAACGCCATGAAAGGGCCCGACGTTCAGACAAAGCAGCTGAGTGACGGCGTGCTGACTGCAGCTGAGTCTGCAGTAACATGATGTGAAAAGACATCGTCAGCCCAGATCCTGCAGTGACAGAAAACAGACAGAGGACACAGATACTGGTGCCGTATTAGTGGCCGGCATATTCAAACACCATCCTTGAGTCTAAGCAAACTTGACATCACCTCCAATGGCTTCAAAGTGTTCGCTCCCCTACACCGTCACCACCACCTGCACCCCCCACTCCTGTCTGCAGCCAGCTCTCCCCTCTGATGTGTCTCCAGACTCTCTCTTATGTGGAGAGTTACCAGCAGGCCTGTTCTGTCACAGGACAGGAGGATGGAGGCGCCGCGGCCTGCGGAGACCCTCAGTCAATCTACATTTGGTCACCGCGGTGGGAAGTGTGCTCATTTTTTCCAATATCTGAGCTACTTGAGGTGATCCGAACACTGAAGTGTGAGGAGCTGTCACCTCGCATAAAGCTCCCACCGGAGGAAGATGTTCGGCTGCTGATATGCTCAGAGGGGGGGAGGGCGAGGGGAGATCTCTGTCCTGATAGGCTGTGGAAGACACCGGGGGACCCTATAAGAGAAGGGGGGGGTTGTATTCCACTCTGCCCGCCTGGGGACTGGAGGTCAGAGGAAAGGAGGCAGCTCATCACCAGGCCCCCCTGCAGACTCAGGACTCATTTATACTGTTAGAGGGTCAAACATGCAGGAAATGTTTTAATGTCGTATCAAAAGACAAAAAGAATTATTGACTTTTTGTGTTTCTAGAGTTTTCTCTGTTTCCTCTACAGGCCCATTATCAGGTCAGCTCCTTCAGCATGCTGCAGAACAAGAAGCATGCAGCAGCCGTGCAGGATTGCACCAGTGAAAAAACAAAAAACCCTGGCCAGAGGCAGGAGGCTGGACGACGCTCCCAGTGCAGTTGGCAGCTGTGCGGCTGTGTGTGATAAAGTGCAGCTCAGCGTAAATACACTCTGGGGCTCCCTGCACAGCTGGCGACCGTAGGTTACAGCTCGGGAAGATGGAGTGCAGGAAAGGGATGGTGGGAGGAAGAGAGACGGATGAGAGAAACGCAGAGCTTGCATCCACACATCATCCGTCTGAGGCGGAGAGAAGAATCAGGGCCAAGTTTATGAGAACGAGGAGGAAGAGGAGGAGGAGGGCAAGAAAACGCTGTCAGTTCAGGAGGAGAACAGAGAACACTTATCTGACTTTCAAGGGCATCTGTTGACAATTACAGGAGCATGGAAGCAATTTGGGCGACAGAATACGCACAGCGTGTAAATAACAACAGTTCGTCTTTTGTGCATGATGTAATGTTAGGTTCTAATAAAACAACAGAACAGACATGAAACGTGAGGCTTTGCACAAGAAGAGCAGATAAATGATCCTCTGGAAGTCGATCAACACGACGTGTCAGACAAAGAAAATCTCATGAATTCAACTGATTTATGCTGTAAACAGCTTTTAGCTTTTTAGGGTCATTATTGTGTCAAGAGGCGATGCAGCCAGAGACTGAGGCGCGGAGGTTAGCTCGGAGCTAACAGAACATTCAGCAAGTTAGAAACCGACGATTAACACCTTCAGACATGGTGGCAAAAACAACCAACCAGAGAATTATGAGCTGATTTAGTTATTAGATTATATTTCCAATATTTTATCCTCCGTCCTGTCCAGGGTGAACCCCGCCTCTCGCCCAAAGTCAGCCGGGATAGGCTCGAGCCCCCCCCCCCCCAGCGACCCTGCAGGATAAGCTCTGACAGATGGATGGATGGATATTTTATCCACTGCAATAATAATACAGTTTAATAATAATACATTTTATTTATAGAGCACTTTTCAAGATTCTCAAAGATGCTTTACAGGCAAACAGAAAAAAACAATGTTAAGAACAGGCAACAAATCACATCACAGATGACATCACATCACACACAATGATAAATATCAGTAATAAAACATACATATAAATATATTTAGTGGTGCCAGTTAATCACAATAACAGACTGCAATTAATCACAAGTTTAAAATAAATAAATAAATATATTTATATATATATACTGTGTGTATATATATATATATATATATATATATATATATATATATTTTTTTTTTTTTTTTTTTTTACCTGGATCTCAAAGGAGGAGGGGTCAGTATGCACTTATAGGCAGCTGAGATAATGCAGATTCAGAGTCATTCCATGGTTTTCATGGATCATAATAGATCCAGAAAATCTTATATTAACTCCTAAACTACTGATGATGAACACATGATTCCAGATGTAGGAGGAGGTTTACAGGGTCAAGGAATCCCGTGGTGTTGAGGCATGAGGCAGATCAGAGTAAAGCGACATCATCATGGTGACATCACCGTAGTGTGTGCTATGACCTGGGTGGAGTGATACGACGACCGATGATGTCATGGTGATATAAAATGTAATGCACAGGGCGTCTGCTGATAAACAGCTGCTCCAGGATTTTGTTTTGACAAAGTCTGGAAACTATTTTCTGATTGGTTCCAGCGACAGTGATGTTTACTGATGTTTACGTTCTCTTATCTAATTATCATTTAAACGTCTGGAGTTAAGAAGTTACTCTGGCTTAGCTTTAGATTTGGGAGTTTAATACTTGGTGAAATGTTAGTTTGACCTGCTCAGTATTTATTTACGACACATATTTCATCACAGATTAGCCAAAGCAGCCGATATGAATGGATGAAGAATTAGTTCAGATGATAAATGATTCATTTCCACTGTTGTTTTTTGTTGATACCCCCCCCCTCCCAGAGGAAACATGGAGGCACGGCTGATAAAGTTATGCAGACATTTATTTTTCACTCGCAGTGATTTAGCGTGACTGTGCCTGTCACCATGATTTACAGGAGGCTACAGTCTGCTTTCTGTTTATTGTGACCAAACAAGTGCAGCGCCTGCACGCTTCCAAGTTCAGGGTTATTGATTAAAGTTTTAAATGGTTTCCATATTACTCAGGGACTTCTGGGAGATTAATTTACGTCAACTTTCATCTGTAATTCATTAGCCGCTGATACAGCTCAACCACAAGGACTCAGTGCTGAGAGAAAAGGCCATTTTTCACAGTGGAAGGCAGACGAGACACCAGTAACAGTATCACACAGTATACTTCATGCTGTGAGGAGGATTAGGTCTGAAATGTAAGGTTTTATCCTATCCTGTTCTAAACTGATTTATCTGTGCATGTGTTTAATGTATGTAGAAATAAATAAATGACTAAATGACCTTGATTACTTGATTTCTAAATATTTAGGAGTAGAAAATGATGTTACATTGTCTTTTATTTCTGCATTTATGACTTTTTCTTTCTCATTTTTCTTTCATTTTTCTATTATAAGAGCTAAAGGTGAAGGATTGTTCGGTCTGTGTAGGATTGATGGTCTGTGAGGTCATCAGGTTCATCGAGACTTGAGGACGGAGAGTTTTTTTTCACTATTTCACTTTGCTTTTTTTCCTTCTTCATTGTTTCCATACATATTTGTCGTGCCTTGAATTGTAGCTACACTTCCCTCAGCTCTCATCCGTCTCTGTAAGCTCTCTGAAAATCTACCCGATTACGTACAGAAGGCTCCGTCTTTATCCGTCTTTAATGCAGAGCATGAATGGACCTCCAGGACAAGCTGGAGAGAGCGACGTCTCCGTCCTTAGCCTGCTGCCGTAGGAGAAAATGGATGGACGGACATATGTATGTTCAGGAGCTGTCAGTTTGTTGACTTTTTTCTCCTGAATGTAATTCATTCAACTTGTTCATAACAAAATAATGCTCGACGTGCTGCGTGATGCAAACTTAAAGCCTCGGCTGCTAAAACATTGCCTTCCAGAGACGAAATGGGGAACAGGCAACATGGCGGTGAAGATGAGAGCTGAGCTGGCTGTGTATGAAGGCATGTTGTGTCCTGAGGCTTTGGGTCAGCAGTCAATTAAATTATCACACTTAAGTGAGAGACTTTTAAAATCCCCTTAGTGAATAATGGTTGTCAGACTCTCTGTATCCTCCATGATGTTCGGTAAGAAAGGTTGCAGCAATGGGATTACAGGGTCTGATCCTCAGCTACTGCTGTGCCCAGTCAGAGCGACTATCCTCTTATCTCAAGGCAACAGAGCTACATTATATTATGTAGCCACTTCGTCAAGATAGAATGGATGTCATTGAAATTAATTTAATCTTCCTTAAATTAGCTTCTGACTACCAGCTCTCACAGTCAGAATTTATGTCCTCCAGAATTCAATTTCCTCCTGGTGTGATATGCTTTTATCAGTTGGTAACTATTCTGTGGCCTCCAATAATGAGAGCTGTCACAGAGACCAGGAGCAGCTGGTGTTTGATGGAGACCATCATGTGACCACCGTCACCCACATCTACCAAAACAAAACAAACACTCAAGGGTTCCCAGAGTTCTCAATCTCATGCTGATCAATCTGGAACCAATTTAATCCAATTATTAGTCATTAGACCATTAGTGTTTGATGCCTGGTGACTGAAATGAAAGATGTTTCAGAGTCACGACAACAAGATAACAGGCTGGAGGGATGCCCATAATGTAATCAGACTACTTGAGAGATTACCGTGAAACTGGGAGGAAGAGTGGGAAGCGTGCCGAGGAAGAAACCATCGAGTTTTGGAGTGGATCCAGATCTAGAAGAATTTTTTTCTGAATTTTTTTTCTTATCAATTATGCAAAAACTACTTGGTGAATTTTCATGAAAATTGCTAAGTTAGGTTGAATGATTAGACGTTGGATCAGGGTTTGATTAAAAGGGATTGTTGGGTTTTCCACTGAGCACCATCTATCTTTACAGAGAGATAATAGAATATTTAGAGCTCTGGCTTCTACAATTTAGTCACTTCTGCCTCGATTTCACCTCCATAATGAAGCTCTGCTTTTTTTCTCTTCAAACTAGGTAGAATACATTACACAAACTCGGACTCTTTAAAAATGGCGGTCACAAACTTTGGTTGGTTAAGATAACCCCGCCCCGAGCCCCTGATGTAAACTGGTTCTTTTTCTGGTCCAGCAACACTTCGGTTCCACTCTGGAACCAGTTTTCAGGGCCGAGAGCCGGTTCTTCGGCGGTGGAGATGCCAAGTACTGGTTCCAAATTAGGCTCTGGCCTGGAACTGGCCCTGGAACTGGCTCAGTGGAAAAGGACCTCATGGGTCTTGGTGAGGAATACGCTCTGGAGCATTCCAGTTTACATTGGGATCAATTTACAGACAAACTAATCACTGAATGGTGAAAAAAGGGAGATTAATTGATCCCGATAGTTTACTGCAAAATACTCAATACTAATTTGACCAAATATTAAAAACAGAAGTGTAAAACTCCTTTGGCCAAATACACCAAAACTCCTTATTTAACGACAAAAATAAGGGACTGATTTTTATGTATTTTGAAGCCACATTAGCTCCGCCTCCTCCTCCTCCTCCTTTCACCAGAAACATCCCAAATGTCACTTCCTACCTGAGATGCTCGGCGCCCACCCGGCTGTCTGGTACCCCATTATTACTTTCATCTCATCTCAACTCCTGCTGCTTAATAAGCAAATACCTGAGGGTCCTGCCTCCCATCTCTAAACTCTAATCTGATGTGGCAAGGAGACAGAAAACAGGGAAGAGAGGGGGGGGGGACGGGAATAAAAGAACAAGGGATCAAAATAACTGTGGCTGCCTTGCTGAGTGGAGTGGGGCCCATCAACACCAATAACCGTTAGCTGTGAACACGTGTGTCACAGCGAGACAAGTGTCATATCACTCAGCCCGCTGCTTCATTTGACTGGAACACATCAATCACTCAGGGAAATGGGCTCCGACATGCTGAGACGGGCCTCACCTCTGGCTCCCTCATTACGTAGCGTCAGTGTTAGTGAAACCTTGGCCTGTCAGAAAGTCACTGCTGCTGTCGTCGTCAAGAAGAGTCTCTCTGTCCAGTAGTTTCTACCAACACCAGGGTGACAACACAGCAGCGCATGGGGGAACCTTCCAGCTACTACATATACGTCAGTGCGTAGAGGTGTTTCAGCTGACCTCTGCTGCTAACAGGGAAACACAGCGTCTGCATGGCTGCACATGTCACCGCCATGAGCCTCACGACGAAGACCAGGCCAACATGATGACATTTTAAAGCTTCATGGTTGCTTCTACTAAAGATTTAGTCATTATTGTTGGAGTATTTG
The DNA here is from genome assembly GCA_037577475.1 of Chaunax sp. Z400. NCBI lineage: Eukaryota > Metazoa > Chordata > Actinopteri > Lophiiformes > Chaunacidae > Chaunax > Chaunax sp. Z400. The sequence continues at coordinate 1,691,696 of CM075203.1, read as the reverse complement.
CCTCTTTCTTTGGATAAATTAGATGATTTCATGTGTAAAGGGTCATAATATTGCCACACCCATCATGACGTCTTCAATCTGTTTTTCTTCACCTATAGACCACGAATGAGCTTCATGTTCTTTATAGAGCTTCTTATTGCACACAGGGCTGCTTTGAGTCACTATAATGGTGTTGGCAGCAAGAAGGTTTTGGGTTCGAATCCTGAACCTTTGGCCTTTCTGTGTGGGATCATGCCTGATCTCCCCGTGTCGGGGTTCCCAGAGTTAGGGACTGAGTTAGGTGTGAGGTTGTAGGTTGTTCAGTGGTTAACTGGTAACCTGTCCAGACTGACCCCCCCCCGGTCCCCTCATGACCCTGGAGGATAAGTGTGTACAGAAGAAGGATGGATGGATGAGGATTGACCAACTTTTCTGCACCAGTTGTCAAATGTTCAATCCTTCTGACACTCCAGATAATCAATGGGACGAGAATCATTACTATCACATCTATGACGATGCAGACTCATTATTTCTCCTCTCTATGTAGAGAGAATGAGACGACGTCCCTCGGCGGAGGGCTTTAACAAAGTATTAAAGGCTTATTAACAGAGGCGTCTCCCGCCTCCCCCCCGGTCACCGGCATGCTGCGCCCAGCTGTGTATACAGCTCCGACAGGTAGAATAATAACGGTTATACATCACTGCACCTGAGAGCCCGATCATCTAAATCTCCCCCCTGCCACCGCCTCACAGACTCCATTACATTATTGACATGCAATCCTAAGAAGGAGAGAAATATTGCGCATGTAAGGTCACTTGGTTATGAAGACATATTATCATATTATCTGCATGAGGGTTGTAGGGCTCAGGCCTGACAAAGCTAATTATAATTGGACATGATACAGAGCTCAGAGCATATTACGTGCTTGGCGGCGTGACAAAGTCGCAGCTGAGATATGAGGGGAGAGAGGAAGCATGAGCTGAAACTCAATGCGAGGAGGGCTGAGCTGTACAATAACAGCAGCCAGCTCTGATGATAATTTATGGATACATCCACTATGAGCACCGGGACAAAGCTGTTTCTGCTCATTCACCAGGCACGCCGTGGAAAGAGCCACTTGTTCAAATACAAATTTCCTTCTGCGCGACGACTTGAAACAGCTCAAATGCCCAAATGTCACATTTGGTTAGCGACAACAGAAGTGGCCCCGTGGCTTCTTATCTCCGATCCCAAGGTTATTTCAGAACGGCTGTTTCTGTTTCGCCTCTTAAACGAGTTGTGCAGACATTTACCTCCAAACAGAGAAATCAAATCAACCTCTCAGAAAACACAAGGAGGACCAGTGATACTGTACATCTGTCCTCTTCTGGGTCCCGTCCTGCAGCTTTATAATCTCATCACTGACGTCAGATGTTCACTTTACTTTGAAACGGTCAGACACAAAGATTTTCTGCAAGTGATTCATGGCTTCAGAGGTCTATTAATATAATATGCATTCACTTATTCCCATGAATATTACTGGTCTAAACTCTATTAGCTGCTGCAGTGCAGCACTATTTAACTTCCTACTTCAATAGCTGTCATCTGTAATGGAAACGTACTGAAATGGAAAAACTTGTGATCATTCTAAAGAGCTAACGTTAAGCTAAATCTACATAATGTATGAAGCAGCAGTAAAGCCTCAGCTGATTATCCTCTCTGGTGAAATGTCACATTAGATGTTAAGGTTTTCAGATGTTCACCACAACTTCTGCAACACCTCATCATAATATTCACCATAACATTCACTATAATACTCATCATAATATTCACCATCATATTCATCATAATATTCACCATAATATTCATCATCATATTCACCATCATATTCATCATAATATTCACCATAACATTCACTATAATATTCATCATCATATTCACCATAATATTCATCATCATATTCACCATCATATTCATCATAATATTCACCATCATATTCATCATAATATTCACCATAATATTCACCATAATATTCACCATAATATTCACTATAATATTCACCATAATATTCACTATAATATTCACCATAACTTCAGTGAATTAAGATTTACTTTCGGTGAATTTTCAGAACATTCATTTTTAGTCTCTTTGGATGGTGATTAATGAATTAATTCCTGATGAGAACTGTTGATGGCATCTTCTTACACTATTATTTTTTTGACTTTTTTCGATGCATTGTTCTGCACAAGAAATCAACAAACCCTCCTAATTAAATAATGAAACACACAGAAGTGTTTCTGATCTGATTCCAACATCAGCAGGACAACTTCATTTTTCTCTGCTTTCCAAAACTCTAACAAATCTCTAGTGGAAAAATAAACGTGTTTTATGATGTGACAGTTTCATTGGGTTATGAAAAAGGCCCATTTATGCTCCCTCTACGTACGTAAATGGTTATGAATCTTTGTAGAGGATTATGGGATGGCCCAGGAAAGCTTTACAGACATGTAGGATTTCTTGGCCTTGTTGGATCCATGCGCTCTACTGAGTGCAGTTCTAGTTAAGAGTGTGTTTGTCAGGGTGGATCCAGGAGCCAGCTGAAATCTGATTGGCCCCTAAAGTGCCCCTGTCCTGTCACTTGTCTGTCTTTTTTTTTTCTGTTTGTTTACAACTTGAATACTTGACTGTGTCAAGTTTTTCTCCTCTAAACTGTTGTGTATGCTGTAATATAGTATATAAGTATTTTCTTTAATGTAAAAAAAAATTTTTAAATTATTTTATGTATTACATAATTGGAAAAAAAGTGTCTTATGTTGTATATTTATTTATGCATCCTGATTTAAAATTCAATAATTGCTCAACTTTTTTGATGAACAATGTGCTTGAAAAAGGCACAATTTGCATAACATATTCAATAATGTGTGTCTTTACTAAAAGCTATGGAGCCAACAGCAAACAATGAATGACTGGTGAAATATTCTGTGTATAAATCTTACTGAATAAGGAAATGTGCATGAATGTTGGACATATAGTTGGCCCCTCTGTAAAAAATGTGGCCCCTCTATGGCCCCTGATTTAGAAAAATTCTAGATCTGCCACTGGTGTTTGTAATTTGGGTAGACGGATCTTTTAAAGCTAGAGAAACTTAATCACATCATTTCTGTTGTGAAGGAAGCTGATCTATTATGGGAGACTGTAAAAGCAGAGTGTTGGTAGCCAGACGCTGTGAAACATCCAGTTTTTGGAATTTAATTAATGAGGATAGTACGAGGATAACACAAAGTGTACTCAAACCTAACCCAGTGCACATGTTTCCCCTTAAAAACTGAAAACGTCTACGACACTGCTGCAGCCTAACTTTTAAAACATACCCTCTGTCTCGCTGCAGAAAGATACTGAAAACATCTGGAGGTCCATCTGCCAATAAATCTCCCTGATAAACGATGGTGCTTCAGAAAACCGAGGAAAATAATGACTGGTGCAACATCTTGGCACAACTAAAAAACGCACTGAAATACAAGAATTCATCTCAGATGCCGACCTCTGAGACCACAAATCACAGAGGCTCAGAGTATTAGGAATCTATTTCAAAGCATCGTGTCACACACACACTGGTGACGGTATATCTCTGCAGACACTGACGCTCAAGTCTGGAAATGCTCATAGGTGGACGAGAGGAGGCTGTAGCATCACATCATGAATCTGAATGAGCACAACAGTGTTAATAAAGAGCACGTTTGTTTCTGTGTGAGTAAAATTCAACCGTAGATCATTTTCCTAATATGTCTGAAATTAATCAAGAATAAGCAGGTAAACAACAGTTTGCCTTTAAATTACTCAACGCTTCAGCCGTGCTATTTAAGCGTCACATTTTTTTGTGCTTTGTGAACAATTAAATTTAATTAACAACTATTAAGTCTGGTGTTTCTGTTTGGAAAGTCCCCCCACCCCCCACCAGCCACCCGCCGTCATCATCTGCTTTCAGAAACTCGCTGTGACAGGCCATTTTTCATGATTTCTCTCACATTGTAAAAACAGCAGTATTTTAATTTAGAGGCTCCGGTGTCCAGATGCTTACCTATTTTCTCTAATGATTACTGATTTGAAAGCCTGGAGCAGAGCAGCCAGACATCGATGAAGGCGAGAAGGTCGAGAAGGGAGGATTCTCTGAGGTGTTTCTGCACAACATTAGCTTGAAGCTGCTGAAATAGTCGAGTCCATCAGAATAAATTTAAGAGGATTCTCTCTCTTTAGGATATCTAGGGTATGGACTGCACTAGATTAGCATCAAATAAATGATTTAATTTGCACAGAATGTGGTGAGGACAGGGTCAGACGAGGGTCAGGAGGTGACTGTAGGAGTCTGTGCTGTGATGTGAGGAGAATCCAACAGGTGGCATGAGACTCCTGCTCTGATCCTTTAGGGCTGCATCAGGCTGACGTTACCTATTTTTTCTTAATCGGCTGAACTACAAAGGCTAATTTCTGTATTTTGGTGTGAGAGAAGCCTGTTTTCTAATGAATGTAAAAACCTTCCTCTTTAAGGAGAAAACACTTCCTCTCCTCTGTGTTTTTGTATGTAGCGGTTAGCGCTATGAATATTAACAATATTAGCCTCTCAAGAATGTCAACAATTTTCTGCCTACTTATTTCAATATCCTCTTTGCAGCAGGCTTTCATTTCCGTAGGTACGCCGTTAAAAGGCGGCTCCAGCCTGCCCTGACTAATTTCCTCTCAGCCTCACAGATCACAGGCCTTTCCCTCCCAGTGCTCCCTTTGCTCCCTTTGCTCCCACAAAGACCCTCGTAATCCTGCTGCTTGTCCACAATTAATCTTCCCAGTTGCCATATTATTAACACAACCACCCACGGGCAGAGGATGCAAATGTAAAGCCAGGAACAGGCCTCTCTGTGTGCAATCCCCCCCCCCCCTCCCCTAAACTCACCCACAGCTGAGTGGCAGAAGTGTCAATCACTGCAGGGGTTTAAACCGCTGCCCACTATCAGCATCAAGGCCTTTTCAACCTCCCCCCTTGTCTACTGATCAAACAGTTGAGCCCCCCCCCCCCCTCGACTTTTTTCTCCATACCTTCACCCGTCTGTCTTTTTGTCTCTAATCTTTTCTGTGTTCTCCCTCAGCAGCCCGTCGCTCTAATTAGGCTGGAAAAACTAAAAACCTCACCTTTATCTTTGTTACAACGCACGCTAACGCTTTTAGCCTAGCAGCTACGGTGAAGACTTCATCTTAAAAATGGTGTAAATAATGGTTTTTATATATGTAGTTAGTTTATGTTTGTTTTCTTTTTCATTTTATCTAGTTGTGTATGATGCAGCTTCCAAGTATTTATATTTTTCAATGAATTTGGAATCTCTGGGACTCTGGAGACGTGAACATATTACCTCCAGGTTATGTTTACACCGTTGGTTTGTTTGTTTGCCAGCAGGATTATTCAAAAACTACAGATTTCCATGAGATTTAGTTAAAGGACCAAGGAAGAACCATTCACTGGATTTTTTTTTAACTTTCTTTACTTCTGGGTTTTTCTACATTTTCATTGATTTCTCAGGGATCTTCATGACTACATCAGGCATATTTAGAGGGCTGGTATCTATGAGTGTACACTGTGGTGTAGATCCACACACAAATCTGAATCCTACAGAATTAAATATGTTTTCACAGGAGGGGCCATTTTGCAGCTGATCTATGGGAACAAAAAGGGCTACAAACCAACTACCATTTTGAAAATGCTGCATTGGGTGAAGAGAAATTATGATAGCGATTTTTCTCATCGACTAAATTATTAATGGATTGATTGAAAAAGTAACCAAAAGATGAATGAATAATGCTCAGTTTAAGTGCTTCCCTTGTGTTCTTATTGAATGATTATGTATTTAAATGCATTCTCTAAAATCTGAAACAGGTGGAAAAGAAAAAACGCTGTACCTGAAAACTGCTGCAGGATTGAAATAATGCTCTGCTGTGAGAGACAGATGAGAAACATAAGTCAGGGCGTTGTATCAAAGTGATAAATCCCACTGTTTCAGCTGATGTGTCAAACAAACCGCTTTCAGCCATGCTGCCGTGTTATGAATGGATCTTATGTCTAATAAAAGGCCAGTCGTTGCTTCGGTTATGAATTATGTAACCGCAGAAAAAACACCAACACTTTTGTTGGTGTTGTTGTGTTAAATGTGTGATTAGAGAGTCTGAGGCGTTAGCAACTCTGATCAAAGCTGCTGCTGTGAGAATAGCCTGGCACCACTTTAAAAGAATATAAAATAATGTCCCAGTGCAGCAGAGCAGAGAAAGGGATGAATGTGTGAGATGTTGGTCACTCTATCGCCTTCAGTGTCACTTGACATGAAAGTAATGCCACTTCTATGGAGATCCAAGCTGTTCCCCAGTGGTTGAAATGCTATTGTGTGTCAGACAAAGGACGTGGTTTCATAGCACCCCCTTGTTTGCATGCATGACCAGCACTTTCAAATAGATCTAAATCTCAGGCTCCACTCAGCACAGAAGGCAGCAGGCAGCTTTGTTAGCGGTGAGAAATTACTGGGGATGTCCAAACGGAGAACGAGACGTTCACGTCTCCAAACAAGAGCTTTTATTCTGCCGGGGTCTGCAGCTGAGTCCCGCTGTGAAGACGGTCCCGCTGAGCCGGGGCATGTTGTTTACCAGCGGATCAGACTGAGAGATACAAGACTGTCTTCTGCTGCCGTCGGCCCTTTGGAGATTCAGCAGTGAATCATCACACATTAAAGTTTTAGTTAAGCAGTGGCAGAGCAGCAATCTCTGCTGAGTTAAAGCTCTCAGGAGGCTCCACTGAAGGATGAAGATAGACTGACTGGTGAACTTGAAATAAGGCCAAGGGAAATATGATTAAATTAAATTTCTCAACGTGGAAAAAGTTCCTTTGTAATAACTTTCAGCTCATTGTTTTGGTTTTTCTTCCTGCAGTTTCAATAAGTTAACAAAACAAACCCAAATTGTCGAGAAAGGAAATATTCTTACACCTATTTTCCTTACTAAACGGAACAAAGACGAGCCTTGTTACTTATCGTAAAAGTACATCTCCTTTAAACGAGACATAAACAAACTAAAACTGGGTGATCCCACAATCGCCTCTGGATTGGTCAAAATAAATCCATAACTCACAGAGTAAGATGTGAAAATATTTCTGTTCTACACAGTTTTTGCCTGCTGCTGACAAGTTGCCCGATGTGTGTTTTAGTGAAACAACAACAACAAAAAAGTTATTCACTTGTTTGCAGCTGTCTTGGTGTGAAAACGTACGTCTCCAAACCCCTTCAACTCTAACTGTTACTTCAGCGTCGCACTAATGTCTTGTCTTTATCTCGCTTCCTTCATGTCATCACAAAAAGATGTATCTCTCTTTTCTCACGCAAAGAGCACATCCTCACATTTCACAGAAATTCAGGAGGCCAGCTCAACTCGCTGTCAGGGATCAAAGTTATTATCGGAGAGAATGAAGAAACCATTTCTCTGCAGACGGAGAAATTCTCACAGTGATATATCAAGGCCTTGGATTTGGGATAAGATTGTCTGTCAGTGAAATATGTGATAGTGTTTCAAACCTGAAGGGGCTCCCAGGAGAAGGAGAAGACGATGTGAATATCAAACCGTATCTGATGACCTGAACCACAAACTATGATTCGGCTGTGGTGAAACACCAAACACATGCTTTGTTTTAAAAGCAGATATCATTTCAGTAGCTGTCTGTTTAGATGATAAGATAAAATCCAGACCTGTTAACGCGAGTCAATAAGCTGGTAGTCGGGGCACTGCACAGCTCAATAACATCTCTGACTCAGTAAATATCTATGTTTGGCATGTCCCCGGGGCCCCGGCCAGCTGTGGGCCCTTTGAACCATCAACCGCAACAGTTCCCCTGGGTGTTAGTGTCACTTGAGAATCCAAAGTTTGAATACAATTAAATAAAAAGTGGAAAAATCTGGAATTTATGATGATAATAAGACCATGGAAGATTGACAATTTGGGACAATTTCATGTGAGGAGCCCTGAGACAAAGTTCCTCAGTATTTAGAGGTAGGGTTGAAGGTAGGGTAGGGTTTTGGATTTGGCTCTGATGATGATGACCAAGATGCACTTTAAAAATATGTTATTTTAGAGGTTGAATATGTTCAGCTATTATATTTAACTATTCAACCAAACACAAGCTTCGCTGTGAAGCTGAAGAACGAGTGTTTCGTCAGCGACAGGCAGTCAGAGGTTAGCCCAGTTAGCACAGACTACACATAGCATTGAACGGTACCTGCTAGTCTGGGTAGCCTTTTCTGACTGAGTTACAATCATGGCGCTATTTTGCTTGTGTGAATACGATTTTGGCATTTAATTTGTTTACCTATGTATTTATTAGACTACAAAAGTGAAGAAAGCTAGTTGAACGTGGAAAACTCAGCGCTCAACTGGAGCTACAGGGTTGTCAGTGTAATCAGGCTGTGCGTCTTCATGTGCTTCGTAGAAATGGCTTCAGAAGGAGGCCTGAAGGGGGGGGGGGTGCTAGTGTCAAAATCTACAGTAGCTTTTTTTCTCGTTTCTCCAACTTAGCCAACTCCAGCCTGAATGAAATGACTATTTAATGTGAACCTAGTAAGAACAAACACATGTTTAAGCTCATTGTGGTTCATTAATTTGGTTTAAGGGCAGATCATTGACTTGGTTCAGTCTCTCTTGCTTTCATCAACCAAATTTCCAAGAAGCAGCAGCATTGACTTGACTTGACTTGACTTGGCAGCCATAATGCCAAGTAAGCAGATCGCTGCACGGAGCGGAGAGCTGAACATCTGGTGGCTGCAGATATATTTCATTGGTGGAGGATGAAACCACAGCTAAAACAAGAGTGAATATTGAACTTTTTATTCACCATATGGATAGAATCGTGTGACATCCAAATGAATGATAGTCCATAGATAATTGTTAGCTAAAAACACTATATTAGTTTTTTTGCCCCCTAGTGCCCAGGGTTGAGAAATGATCTGGGAGCTATGGAACAATACTGTAAGTAATTACCTCAAGGTCCAGTCACAGGTTTACATCTAAAGCACTGGACTTCTTCAGATAAGACTGGGCTTCATTCTTCTCGACTCACAAAAGACGAACACAAGGACTTGAGGACATGAGGTTTGAGTCTTTGTGGCCCCTTCAGGGACAGTCCTGGTGCGTTGCCACGCTCGGACATCTCTTCCACAGACATGCGGCTGAGGACATATCGGGCTGTCAGACGAAACACAAAGAACAAGCACTTCTCCAGCTGCCTGAATCCCATGAGTGGGTGATGAGAACACTCAGAGACGAGCAGCATGAAGGAAGGCCAAGCAGACGTCAAGTTAGGCTTTACAATGAGCCAGCAAGGAGCCAGCAAGGACCCTTGGTAGCATCATATTACAGTGTATTATGGTCTGTATTCTGTAAATGACACTAAGCAGGTAGCATGTAAGAAATCTGAAAAGTAGACAACAGGTATTATTTACTTTACAGGATGACTGTTGGTATTTCAAAGACAGGTCTGGAACAACGACTGAAAGGGAATTAATAATGTTAACTCTGTCAGCTATTTGTTCATTTAGTCTTCATCCTGTGTCAAATATCATTTTTTAGTCTTTATCATATTTAGTTAACATGATCCTGTTTTTTAGTTGACAAATAGTCAGTGTATTTTAGTCATGGAAAACCCAGAGTATTTGAGTCTCTTCTAAGACATCAGGTTATTATTAACATTACAGACCAAACCAATATTTTTATCATTTTCCTCTGATTTCACTGATTCCACATTAGATTTATCTGATCATTATCTGATAAAAACAGGCTGAAGGATTCAGAATGCAGCTTTGCACAAAGTGTCTGGTCTGATGATGTCACTTTAAGGAATACATGAAGACATGGAACATGCTCTGATTGGCTCATTTATTTTGAACCACGCCCAGCTCCAAGCCAGCGAGCCGGGCTTCTTATCCATTTAAAGTCTGACAATAGTCATAGACAATAGTCTTTGGCCCCTATACCCGGGTCGGACCAGATACTAGATGGTTCCGTTAGCCTTTGGCCCCTAGACCCAGGTCAGACCAGCTACTAGATGGTTCCATTAGTCTTTGGCCCCTATACCCAGGTCGGACCATTCGATTTCAGGACCGCTGCAGGCCTCCACCTCTGGCTCCAGCCTGCCCAGACATAGTTCACCATCTTTAGGGTCACACATTCCAACCAATGAACAAAATATTAAGATTGTAATTTATAAGTAAAACAGTCTTTAATGTCTCTTTTTCGTGGATGAAACTGAAAGAGAGATTTTGCTTGTTTATATTCTAAACCACATTTTAGTCGAGTCTTTTTTCCTCAACAATATTTCATGTTGATTTAGTCACAGTTGGTGTTTAATGACGATGTCGTCGTCTCATCGTCTCGTCTTAGTCATGGACAATAAGGTTCCATGAACTACTTTGACGCTACTATAGGGGAACCTCTGATACAAGCAGTTACAGCATTTTTAGGCTTCGTCCTTAAAACAAAACAAAACCAAAACGTAAACAAATAACTACAACTCTATTTTCATCGCCACCATGAACAATAGGTGGCCTTAAAAGAGCCTGTTTTCAAATGTCAGCTGGTCAAATCACATTAAGCTGCTGTCAGACTTCCCCCTATGATCCGCCAACATGTATGTCTCACATCACCTGAAAAATCATGAGCAACACAATTTAATTACAACTAAACATCGCTCTCTTTCATCTCTTTATGTATGTGGACAGGAAGACAATGTGTTAAGAGGAAATAAATGTGCCTTGACAGCCACATCAGAGGGTGCAGCGAGGGGCTTACAGCTACTTAAGGCGCAGGAATGCTGTTGCTAAGCATCAGTCGAAAACCTATCACCCCTTTAAGGACTTTACTATTTTTGAGAGGGGGGGGGGGGGGGGGGGGTAAGTAGGTTTACTAGAGGCCAGACACTCCACTGTTTCAGCACCCAGAGAATTCATAAAAACACAACATATTTAAATGTCAATCAGGTGCGAGGCTGATTTTAATGCAACGAACGTCGACCATCAGGGTTTTTGGGCTCATTTGTTACACCGTCTGAATCTTATCTCATAAATAAGTAACTATTTGCTGACTATGAACTTCCTCTGCCCTTTCAGGGAGGACATGCTTGTTGATGAATTAGGACGCGCTCTGCTGCATAAAGGCTATGAGTCAGTGCTAGCTGGGAATAAATTCGATTCCCTCATTTTGCCCGTGTGAGGTGCTAAATCACTGGCAGCGTTTTGGGAGCAGCGGGTGTTTGAATGGTGGAGCCAGCCTGCTATAATCTGTCCATCATTATAATTCATTATTTCAGCAGCTGAAGATTTCAGGAACACAACGTCCTGTCGTTCCTCCCACCACTTTGAGGAGGAGGACGTTTTTGGAAATCCACTCAAGCACAACAAGTCTCACTTGTAGGAAACAGGAGGGATAGGTGAGCTTTCGCTAGCTGGTAATCCACAGAGCATTAGTCATAACAACAGTGGATAAATCCTGCTGAGAGCTGAGCCTCGGGGCCTCTGAGCCTCTGAGCATGGCATGGGGCTGCCTGGACAACAAATCTCCTTTTTTAATGCCATCGTTGAGATGAAAGAGAGATTACAGAGAACAATCGTGCATTATTAGGAATTAAAAAATGAAAAGTACAGAATCGGCTTTGGCTCATGACCAATTACCCTCTGCTTGTGACAGCCAGGATGACTGGACTGGTGGAGTCTACCAACTGGACATAAGGTGTATACTAAGTGGAAAGGAGGTGTCTACTCACTGGATAGGTTCTGTCTGCTAACTAGATACAGTCAGTCTTTATCTGGCTACAGGATAGATGGTGTTTAGCAACTGGCTTAGGTGGTGTCTGCTAACTGTCCACACAACCAATCAACCAATAGCATCTGTTTCTTTTTCAGCATACAGTACCCAAAGTGGGAGGGGCCTTTTCATTTGTCATTCATCAAATAAACATCAAATAGCTACGAGTCTGCAGCCACACTGTGAGGTTGTACTTAGGCAGAGTGATGCTTTTAGTAAGGACAGCATGCTAATATGCTAATTATGACACGTCTAACATGCTAATATTTTGCAGCATGTTCACCATCTTAGCTTAGAGCATTAAGATGCTAACATTTGCTAATTAGTGCTAAACAAAAGGCACAGCCGAAGCTGATGGGAACTCCATCAGTTTTGCAGGTATTTGCTGATCATGACAAACTTTTTTTTTTTCATTCCTGCCTCTAAAATATAAAGATTTGATGCTTTTCCTTGTATTTTGGTTGAATGAAACAATTAATTTAAAGACTTCGCCGTGAACTCAGGGGATTTAAAGCGATGAAAGAACTTGAATAAAGAAGCCACAGTATTTTCCTCCTTTCTTTGCTTATTTACTGACTCACTCACATCGTGGCATTCAGTGGGTGGAAGCTACTCCCTTTATTGTAATCAGCTTTCATTCCAGCCCTTTTGATCCCTTGCTTTCTTTTGTGCGACACACCTCATCACCTTTATTTTCTGCCATAATTGCATGGGAAAGATCTCCCCTTTGATACCATCTGCATGCCAAATCACTATCGGGGAAAAGAGTGTCGAAAAGTGCCATGTGTGCTGTCTGCTGGGAGAATAAAAGGGCTCATACACCTGTGGAAGACAAACAGGGTTTTCAGAGATATGACATATCTATCATCCCGGCGCAGGATATGAACTGTTCTGTCATCTTAATGGTGAAGGGGGGGCTTTGCATAGTGGAACACTGGGTGCTGAGAGACATGTGTTGCACACGGTGAGCTGTCTGGCAGCTGGCATTCCCAGGTCTGTAACCCCCTCCAACCCTTCCAGGGCCCTGTCTCATCTCCTGGCTCTAATCTGCAGACACAGCCCTCTCCTGCAGGCTCATCACGGAGCTGCTGAGTGGAGCTGAAGAGGATCCTCTCCTCCCCTTCGGGCCTCCTCCTCGTCCCCTTTACCACTACTACAACGTCAACACCCATCCTCCACCCCCGTCACAAGTGTCAAGTGAGGTTGTCTATTGTCTCCTCACACAGAAACAAACTATGTTAGAGTAGAATAAAGAAATATGAGAATTTAAGCAGCCTTCAAGAAAATATTCAGCCAAAAAAGGTCAAAGTATTTTCTTGAAATGAAGCTGCCTGGTTGTAAACAGCAGATAAAATAAAAGGTTTTCAAAGCAGGTTATTGCTGATGAATTGACTATTGATCAATAACATGCAGGTTTTCTGCATGAGGATGTTCCTGTTTCAATTTCTTTACATTGCATTTTCTCTACACTTTCATTGATTTCTCAGGGATCTTCATGACTAAATCAGCCATATTTAGGCAGCAGGTATGAGTGTACACTGTGGTGTAGATCCACACACAAATTTGAATCTTGCAGAATTAAATATGTTTTCACAGAAGGGGTCGTCATTTCTCAGCTGCTCTATGGTAACAAATAGGGCTACAAACCTGCAACTACCAATGTGTAGCTGTAAAGGCCCATTTACGAATGTAGAGGGAGCATAAATGGGCCTTAATAGGAAAGCATGAACAGCTTTGACATATCTTATAGTTACATTTTAATTGAGTTAAAAGAGAATGTTGGGCCTTGATGGAGGAATGACCGGCATTTTTAAAAACTAGTCCCCATCTTCTTCAGTTTTGTTTTGCTGAGAAGCTCCAGAAATGTTTGTGGAAAAAGAAACTTTACCAAACTTCCCATCAGCTTTGGGTTTGAGTAGATAATGGCTGAATTCTCATTTTTAGGTGAACTGTTCCTTTAACGTTTTGTCCATTGGTCCAATTTCTGTAAACATTCCTCTTGAATTTTGCACTGAAATAACTCTTAAAAAGAATGTCTGCACTGCGTCTCTTCACACAGAAAGGCAGCCGCCGCCGCCGCCTTACAACACGGCACTGAGATAAGCAGGGTGGATTCTACAGAGAGAATCTGTTATCAGGGATGGTGCTATGCACTGACATTAAGGATAATCATATCTATCAGCACACTGCCAAACATCCCCAAGTGAGCCTGGCGGAGAACAAAGCCTGCATCGTCTCTTGAAGCTAAGGTTACAGGCGGATGATGATGTACTTGTCACTGGGGTGCAAATGATCCACTGCCCGGCCAGCTCCCAACGCACGGATGAATAGAATCCCCACGAAGATATGGATATCAGCAGAGCAGTTTAGATATCAGCTCATTCCTCTGCCTGATAGCTGCAACCGGCCTGCTTGTTACAGCTCTGAACCAGGAAACTGTACGAACACTCCAGTAGCATATAATGAGCTGTCTCAGATAAAACACAAAAAGAGGTCTTGAGGGGGAAAAGGGAAGCTGGATAAAGCAGTCCTTCATCGCCCTGCTCTCTTACGGCCAGAACTATGTCTTTGTTTTTCACACTCACCTCAGAAAGAGGAAGGACAGGAAACTCAGCAACACAAAGCCAAATATAGTTTGCAGAACCTCTATAAAAAGTGGAAACAAAGAGTTTGGTGACATCTAACGCTAATGATTATCTGTTGGGTTTTTTTAAGAGCTTTTGTAACCATTAGACCACAGGCCAGCAAATAAAGTTGTAGTCTGAGTATCTCATTACCGACGAGGCACAAAACCCAAAGTGAGACAAAGGCAGGATGTGTTTTGGCAGGCGCCTCGAATTGCTGCATATCCCACGTTTTGTTCAAGGCCATGTGAAAACCAAAACAAAAAGAGTTGGCAGGACAATTGGAATCTGACAAAGTAGTTGAGGATGAGTCAGTGAATGAATCACTCTCAATATCACAGACCAAAGCACAGCGTTTGGAGAGAACTCCACCATTAGCAGGGGCGTTCTCCACTGGCAGTGATAAATGGCCTTTCTCTGCAGTGTCTTCCACATGGTTTACATCAATATCCCATTTATTATGATGTATTGACTCCCATCACATGTACTGCTAATGTGTATTTTAGGATATTTCCAGCGTATTTGAATGGTTAAGAAAACCAGATATCCATTCATTCATCTTAGTTTACTTTGTGCTTGGAAATATAGATTTGAACTGTAACAATAAACCAGGTAACAGTTAAGTTATTTCAGGTTTTCAATGTTATTAAAGCTGCATTTGTGCTTTTTTTTACCACTAGGAGGCAGATATGTGCCAAAACAAACAGCTAACATGTGGGCAAACATTTCAGGAGGCCTGAGAACAAAGTTATCATCGCTGAGAGTTACTTTAAATCTCAACATTCACTCTCCTTTTAGCTTCTATATGAGCTCCACCAACTCTAAATAAACATTTCTAGCTGTTTTTCTTTTTTTGCTACGACATGATCAACTGTATTTACCAGCTATGTGTGTGCTGTCCGTTTTTTGTTGTGTGTTAGCATAGCGTAGATTTAGGCTACATTCTTAAATTATGGGTTGAAGAGAGACTTTTAACTTTTATGTGTGTGTATTTTATATTTTGTAGATTATTACAAGTGTTTGCTCAGTAACCAGACTGTTATTTGTGGACAAAATAAGGACATTGTTAGCTTAGCTTACCATAAAAGTTGGAGGAAGAGGGGAAACAGCTAGAGATACGAATTAAAGAGATACGTACTGTAGACATTTAAAGGCCTCTTTCCTGGCTCATCCTTCCAATCAAATTTTGTGGAAATCCATCCAGTAGTTTTGTGTAATCTGGATAACAAACAAGCGAACTATCCAACCATTTATGGTGTGGACATCATGAGTGTGTTTAGTGTGGTGCAGATTAGCATAATAATGCAGTGTTGGATCAAAATATGTATTTGTAGAGAGTCTGTGGGGCTAGAAATATGCAATGACCACCAATGTGTAGCTGACATAATAATGTACACTGTCTGGATCTGCACCCAAAGTTGTCTGGTTCCTGACTGACCTATGCTCCACCCCACCACCATGGAAATCAAGTCACAAGTTTTTGCTTAATCCTGCTAACCAACCAACCAACCAAAAAACCAACCAGCCAACCAAAAAATCAACCAAAAAACCAACCAACCCGCCAACCAACCAAAAAACCAACCTGCCAACCAACCAAAAAACCAACCAACCCGCCAACCAACCAAAAAACCAACCAGCCAACCAACCAACCAACCAGCCAACCAACCAAAAAACCAACCAACCCGCCAACCAACCAAAAAACCAACCAGCCAACCAACCAACCAACCAGCCAACCAACCAAAAAACCAACCAACCAGCCAACCAATCAAAAAATCAACCAAAAAACCAACCAACCAGCCAACCAATCAAAAAATCAACCAAAAAACCAACCCACCAGCCAACATACTAAGATTAATTCCATTCAAGGTCAGGATCAAAGATTTTGCTCATGAAAACTGACCAGAATTTGAACTGATGTGACCCTGTATGAACAAGCCTGTATTTCATGTCACCTGCCACCTACAGACAGACACACAACCCGAGCTCACATGTCCTCTCAGGGTCACTACAAACACTCAGAGTCAAGGTGTGGGCAGACAGAAGGGGTGTGGAGAGCTTGGAGCCAGACGAGGCAGCTCACTTTGCTTCCAGAGAGAAACAACTATCAGTGGGATCACTCCACCTCACTCCACCTCACTCCACATGATGGAGTCTAAACAAGTCTGTGTTTTCATTTCCATAAAGCCGCGCTCTGTCTTTTGTTCTGACGGAGATAAGATGTATAAATTATGAGCAGCTGACAAAGTATACTGTGACGCCTCGGGCAGCTCATCAGTCATGCTCGGCCTGTCAGCAGGTAACTGATGGGGGCCCTACAGGCACAAAGCCCCCTTTTTAAGCAGAGGAGGGGGAGGCAGAGGAATTAAAGCTGTTGTCGGAGTCCTGAGCACAGAACAGCTGACTCATATTTAACAGTCTCTTTAAAGGAGTGCTGCAGACGCCAAAGGCTTCAGGCTCCAGAGTGTTTTTTGAGGCTCTGTATGCCTTGCTGTCGTGCTCCGTCGGTGTTATACAATGGCCGTCACGCTGGAAGTAGGCACACAGAGAAAGTCATCTTGAGAGACCACCCAAGAGGAGGCAGAGAGGGGTATCCGCTGAAAAAGCTGTCCGTGATAATCTCAATCCAAACTACCACATGTTTATAATCCTCTGTATCTGCAGAGGACTCCTCGACATTGTTTCAATAATGGAGTTTCATTACAAAACTAAAGCCCAACCTGTACAACAACATGGTCTGACTTACTGGGGCTGTTATGCACTGTGTGTATTTGAGAGATGGTGAACCGTGGTGACGATGACAGGCAGGAACTGATGTCACTTTCTGAAGCCATGTGGGTGGGAATGACTTGGCTTTATTTCAGTTCTCATTTCAAGCTGTCAGGGCTGCTTTCCATCTTGTGGACATCGTTAAAGGTGCCAGTCTTTTGCTGCATTCATGACACATCAGAAATTGGGAAAATACAAGCTCCAACTCAGACAAAATGATTTGAACACATGGGTTGGATTCATGGTGTCCCCATGTTGTGACTGGTGACGTCACTAATAATTTATATTAGCCCGCTAGCGATTTGAACATGATTGGCTATTGATATGGACAATTATTGGTCCATCTATATTGGGGGGTTTTTCTGAGTTGATCAAGTGAGAGCACATTTCTGAGATGTTTAACGTCATAGTGAACGCAGCATTTGTCCAATGTTACTGAACAGTCCTTCTACATACAGCCTGTTCACTTCCTATTAACTCTGTCGTACCAAAATCAGCTGCAGTTCACCTAGAGGGCGCTCTAGAAGGAGTCCTGAATGAATGGGAGTGAATGGAGCTAACCCTACTTCTAGACAAAAAAGCCCAAATTTTATGTTAGTGTGTATAAAAATAGTATCAATTATATATCAGAAGTGCAATGAAAAAACAACCAATGTTCTTTAGTATTTCTTATAAGGAAGGAGATTTTGCCCACAAACCACTAGCATTCTGCTAATGAATGCTATCTTAGCCTTATTACTATAGAATTGCATTATTGCATGTATTTATGCATTATTTTTTACAATTACATTTTTGTTACTGCAAACAACAGAATATTAAAAAAAGGTAAAACCGAATTCCAGCTACCATATTAGTATTGGTACTCAGTGAGGACCAATTAGAGCTGATTAATATTAAAAAGGCTAGTTTGGATATGAGGTTTTATCAAGCTCTAGAATAAATATTCCCATGAAAAGTAGATTAATGTTCCTCTTAAAAAAACAGCCATAAGTCAAAGAGCTCTTTTCCAAAAAGGACAGCGAGTTCAGCCGGTTTATGCCCCCTCATCATATTTCTGCAAACCAATCTCCACAGCTGTCTGACGTCTGGAGGGCCATAAAGCATCACACCTTCATTTGGGTCAGACAGGTACTTTACTGTATCAAATGATTGGGAGTATAAAATTCTCTCAATTGAGTCTTGACACCAGAAAAGGAAAGAAACCACCGCCACTGAAGGGATGTAAAATAATCCACCTTATCTCTGATGCCCAGGAGGAAGAGATACGTCCACCGGAGCCAAATAATGGCAGATTTCCATGTGCGTCATTTGGGTTTGACTCAAAGCTAATGTAAAAACACCGTCAATGAAAAAAAAGTCCAGGAATGTGCATTTTACAAACATTAATGCAAAGATAAACCGTCCAGAACCGACTGGTCTGAAAGCGCCGCTGGTTAGCAAGACGTTCTCTCTCAAACGACTCATTTCAGAGGTCAAATTCCAGCCCTTTTAAGTTTTATGGGGTCAGTAATAAATATAATCATGATAAAAAAAACTGATAAATATCTATGCTGAATGTGTGATTTTTTGAAAGATCTTCTTAGCTTACGGATTGACACCTTAGTTCTCCACTGGAGGCCACACTATGTCTATGTGTGAATATGAGGTCATCCAGGTAGACAGGCCAGAGTCGTGATAAAGGTGAGAAACCTCCAGCAACATTAAGCCTCAATAAAAATGGTCAATAAGTCAGTCTGAGGGGGTTAATTATAACCAACAGGCTGATCCTGATTGATCGCCTCTGAACACAATTACCAACCTGTCCATGAAACTGATGTATGAGTGTTTCAGACGCTGTTAGGACTGTATGCTGGACGTCCTCTGTACGTCTGATTTAGAGGTGACACTGAAAGGGAAAGAACATGTGGACGACGACAACAACATGACCTCTTCTTTATGTTGTCTGGTTCTGAAACGATGCACAGACTAAAGGTCATTTATGTCCTTTGAGTCTACATCGAGACATGAGGAGGTTTTACATTTTTATCACCACTGTTTTCTTCTTCGTTGTTTCTGTACATGTTGTCCTGCCTTGCTTGAATTGTAGCTACGCTGCCCTCAACCGTTTCCGGTGGTATTGCTCTGTTTGGTCCATCTCGTCTCCGAGGACGTACCCGAATACGTACGGAATGAACACAGAGGACGTACTGAGGTCTCCGTATCCGTGTTTAATGTAGAGCATAAATGCGCCTTCATAGCTGTGCATGGACAGAACATGTGTTCTTATTCTGTGGTGTTGATTCTGAAAAGTTGCACCGTCACCTACTGGCCTGTTATGCTTACTACAGCGTTTTCAATCGTTTTTTTGCAGATCCGTGTGCACGAGGATCGTTTTCACAACACTGTTGTATGAATATGGAACTTTTTTTAAACTCAGAGGAAAAACTTTTCAGTTTTTAGCAAAACCGTTTGCAGAAAATGTTTTATATCGTGATATATAATGTATCATTGTCTGGGTATCAAATGACTTAAACCAGGATATGAAATTTTAGTGATATTGTGTAGTCCTAGAAATAAAGGTTATAAATACAGAAAAATAAAAATGATCCCATTTTGTTGATTCCCCCCACAGTAACAAAAGAGGTCTGTAGGATCTTTTTCTTAAAGTAGGATTTTGTCAAAGTTTAAAATTGTATTATTGTGACTACGTTTCTATACAGGGGTGGATTTTGTGCACATTTCCTACATCTCTGCAGTGTTTGCACAGAGAGAGAGGGGGAGAGAGAGAGAGAGAGAGAGAGAGAGAGAGAGAGAGAGAGAGAGAGAGAGAGAGGACCTGCCATGGAAACAGAAAGGGAAAGCAAACCAGTGTGTACTTGTGCAAGTTTGCACCAAAGCACTCCCTCTATTCACATCCAGCCTGAAAGAGTCGTCTCAGTAACAACAATAGTGGGTAACATGATCTTTCATTACACATTGTGTAAACAGTGTAACCTATCAGTGCTGTCAATCAACATGATTGATTGTGGCCTGTCACAGGAGAAGAGTGACACGTCAGGGGGAAAAAAAGTTTTTTCCAACAAAGCGCGGTGCATTCAGGCTGCCACAGAAAGTGGTGATTAATGTGTTCTTGCTGGGTAATCCCACACCCCTGGCTAATGAAGGAGGAATCTATCATCGGCACGGCGGTGGCAGATGTCGCGAGGACAGCGATCCAAGTGCCTGGGAACAATTTACTTTCTTTTCTCTAATTGTTCCTGAAAAGTGTGACGATTTCAGAGAAAAGCACTCGAGTCGAAAGCCCCTCGGGGGCAGACACGACAACGACTGCCACTTCAACATAAAAACCAGCCACGCTCCACCTGAAAGCATCACTGGAAACACTCACAGATAAGAAAAGCTATCAGACCTCGTCCTGCAGCTGCATTATGACTCCTGCTCTCTGCTGTCTGGAGAGAACTAAAAGAACTGTATAAACAAACCTGATGCTAACAAGAGAAAGTGCTCTGATTTCATAAACAGCTCATTCCTGCTTCATTAAGCTGGCAGCACATTATAATCACAAGCAAAGCAAGAAATTAAACAGCAATTAGAGGGAAAAGGGTTGAAGCTAAGGGATCATCATCCGCGTCCCTGAGGGACACCATGTCTTCAAAAAGAGCCGGTGGTGCAGCATCAGACGGAGGAACAACAGCTTTGGATTTACGGCTGTTTGTTAAGCTGTTGATTCCATTTCTCTTTTATTTATATCAGGTGAACATTTGGTTTTAGTGCTGTCATTACCTCCAGAAAGGAGGTTCTGTTTTCACCGGTGTTGGTCTGTTTGCCTTCAGCAGCAGGACACAAAAAAATACCTGACAGACTTTCATGAAACTTGATGGGAGGGTTGGGAATGAGGCATTCAGGAACCAGTTAAATGTTAAAAGTGCATTTGATAAAGGCCTGATGGTCATTCCACCTAAACTACTTGACGGTTTAACATGATTTTAACACAGATTTTTTTACTTTTTTTTTTAAAAATTACGGACATTGTCTGTAAATTATTTTACCAACTGCTTTTTAAATGTAATGCCAATAATGACAAATTACATTTATCTTTCTTTTTTTTTTTTTTACAGAAAAATTACTTTATTATTTATAGAGTATTTTTCTACTTTCTTAAATTACATATACACACATACGATACATATACTGTAATTTAAATCTTATTAGTTTTATATAATTTTTACTTTTACATTTGAACTCTAATTCTGTATGAAAATTTAGCTCTTTTTTTAATATTGCATCACAATATTGCACTTGTTTATTTTTACATGTATAAACTGGTTTATTGTTTGTATTGTTTTGTGTTTATTGTGTTGTTTTTACTTGGTTATGAGGTAAACTGACACAGAATGATTATACAGATATAAATGCTGATGATAAAACTTTCCATTTTAGCAGATTAGGCTCTTTTGTGTTGGCTGGGTACATCCAGCCTTGGCAGAGATCCGTCTCTCCGACTGCCCTTCCAGTTAAAAATGGTGTTAGGCAGACCAGCACGTCTTATGCTTTTTGGAACATAAGCTGCTATTAACACAAAAGGGGGAGAAAGCAGTAAAGTCCAAATATGTCACAGCTGTCTGTCGTCACATCATTTAATTTAATCTGGTTTCATGCCTGTTCACATTACAGCCCTGATAAAACAGCAACACTCTCAAACATCTGCCGGTTCGGGGAGCCTGCAGATTATTCATTCAGCTGGAGGTCAGATGGCACTCGGCTCACACAGCCTCACACCCGAGCTAATAAATCAATTTCTGCAGCAATTATGAGTAATAGCGTGTGCTTTAAAGTTTAACAGTCTGCTTTACGATGTGCACTTTTGTGTGAATTATGCGAGCAAGTCGAGTCATTGCACTAATTGCACTTATTTTTGTGAATGGTGAACTGATCCTGACCTCCATACGTACAGTACAGCCGTCCCCTCTGGCACTTTATGCTGCAACATGTGGAGCTGGAGAGATTAAAGGGCTCCGGCTGTGGTGTGTGTCTGAACGTTCACACTTCCAGTAAAGAGGAAACACTCCGTCACATATTCTGCTGACTTTTAAAAAAGAGTTCATGTGCGCTGACGTTGTGTTTAAGGTGTAATTGTGACTAATGAAGGAGCTCAGCGGTGGACCAACAATATGGTCAGTGTGTAAACGCTGTAATAAATGTGTGAAAGCCAGATAGTTCCAAAGTTTACTCATGTTTATTCACATCTGTTCTTTAAATGTGCTTCATGTATCCATCTGACTGTTTGACTGACATTTTTATTACCACAGGCAAAGACGGGTCTGTTTGTTTGTTTGTTTGTTAGCAGGATTACGCAAAAACTGCAGGATGGATTTCCACAAAGTTCCAGTATCTGTTCCATTGTTGTGTGTTTGATTGTTTGAATGGTTACTGCTCCTAATGAGCAGGTGGAGCCTTGCATGGTATGAATGTTGGTGTGAATGGGTGAATGCTGGCTTTGAGTGGTCAGTCAGACTAGAAAGGTTCTATATAAGTAAAGTCCGTCTTACAAGAACAGTCTGTTTATCTTCCACCACATAGAGTAAACATACATGTTAACATTGTTAGAGATGGTAAATTACATGTTAACAACACTATCGTTGTGATTAATGGATTGTTTTCTGAGAAATAAATGAAAATGATGCTATGCTAAAGAGCTAGCCACTTCTGTCTTGGCTCCATTCTTCCATCTATTTTCATAGAAATATAACCTGTAGTTTGTGTGTAATCCTGCTGACAAACAAACAATAAAACAAACAAACAGGTACAGGAGAAAACAACCTGGCGGAGGTAAAAATATCATTAAAACTGCCATCAAACAGCTGAGATGGTTCACTATGATATGACAGTAATACCAATACACGCCAGTAGCAACTGCATCATCCAAAGGTAATGGTAGGAAATGACATAATAAAAATTATTCTGTGCCGTCAAACTTTTTAAATTTCATACACACAAAACATGTCCTGAGCAGTAAACACCAAATTTTTACAGATTTCTCTCTCTAAAGGATAGAAAAGGCTTCAACAAATGAGGCCATGTAATATAATACATTTCTCCTGTGCAAGCAGAATTTAGGAGCTGTTGCACAGTTAAAACATTAGTGTATGAAAACAACAAAGATAAAGCAGAAAGAGATAATAAAAAAGATGATGTCCTTTGGCTGTGAGCATGGCTAACACCCAGCTGTTATCAGAACCAAAACAACTGAACCCAGTGTCTGATGATCCAATCGAGCTCCAGTCAACAACAAAAAAAGGCGGTGTTTAGATGAAACATCAAAGATCTGCCACAAAGACGGAGTACCTGCAGAGGTGCTGAACTGTGAGCTTGTTGTTTGAACAGAGATCACCCAGAGGTCAATAACTGACTTCAAATGGCTGAAAAATGTGCCTGCAGAGCTGGCAGGTGGAGCTCACAGCATTACAGATCAGATAGAGCTGAAATGCTGCCAATCCCAGACATGTGTTCTCATGTGAGAGTAATTTACATCACTGTCTAAACTCTGTCTCACACTGAAACCTATCTGACTTGAGATCTGCTGATTTTCTACTGCAAGACTGTTAGAAAGTTGTTGCATCTGCAGCATAAATTTATGCAACCCCTCAAAACAACATCATTTCACAGGATGACTTAGCGGAGCTACAACAGCTAAGAACACACAGAGCTATATGTTCAACTGATGCCTCATTGACCACTGCTGCAAGCCTATTTCATGCCCCTTATGGGGATGTGTGCAGCCAAGGGAACGCCGTCACAGTTTGGGCTGGGTTCTAAATAGTCATTTCCAGTTCAAACCCAGTTTAAAGCTGTTAAAAAGCTGATCTTTAGGAGTAGCATGATGCTACATGCTAAAGCAACAAACATCAGTCAGGACAAAGTCAAAGAATGTCGAAGAGCAGACAAACAGAAGAAGAAGAAGAAGCAGATTGTTATAACAGTAAAAACATTGTCTCCATCGCCCTCCAATGAACACAGCTCAGTTCTCTCAGAGGTGCCCTTTAGCATCTAATAATGGCTGATGGAAGAGAAAATGCTAACGCAAATCAATCAAATCATTTGTTTCTTTGAGGCGACCTCATCATACAAGGTCAACCCAAGGTAAAGCTGCACAGCCTGGGACTAATTAAGCAATTACAGGCTCATGTATGTGCTTTGTCACTCCAATGTGAAAGACTGTCAAGTGGAAGCAGGCGGCGCAGACTGGACGGACGCTGTCTACTTTCATGTAGGCTTATGCATATGAAATGAGGTCAGAGCCCGGTCATTAAAAAGAACTGCTTTCCACGGGATATCACGCTTATGAGAGGCAATTTCTTCAAAGGGCTTTAACTGTGGAGATTTGTCAGGGATTATGACAGGAAGCCACGTACAAACAAAGCAATGTGAGAAGAAAAGGAAAATGGGTCAGATAATGTCCTCTGTCAGTTATTATACATCTCCATGACTCAGGACCATGAAAACATTACAGGGATCGTTTGTCTGAGCAGGAACACAAGAACACAGAACCACAAGAACACAGGAACACAAGAACACAGAACCACAAGAACACAGGAACACAAGAACACAAGAACACAGGAACACAAGAACACAGGACCACAGGAACACAAGAACACAAGAACACAGGACCACAGGAACACAAGAACACAAGAACACAGGAACACAAGAACACAGGAACACAAGAACACAGGGCCACAGGAACACAAGAACACAGAACCACAGGAACACAAGAACACAGGAACACAAGAACCACAGGAACACAAGAACACAAGAACACAGGAACACAAGAACCACAGGAACACAAGAACACAGGAACACAAGAACCACACAGGAGCACAAGAACACAGAACCACAGGAACACAAGAACACAGGAACACAAGAACCACACAGGAGCACAAGAACACAGGACCACAGGACCACAGGAACACAAGAACACAGGAACACAAGAACACAAGAACACAAGAACCACACAGGAGCACAAGAACACAGGACCACAGGAACACAAGAACCACAGGAACACAGACCCACAAGAACACAAAACCACAGGAACACAAGAACACAGGAACACAAGAACACAGGAGCACAAGAACCACACAGGAGCACAAGGACACAGGACCACAGGAACACAAGAACACAAAACCACAGGAACACAAGAACCACACAGGAGCACAAGGACACAGGACCACAGGAACACAAGAACCACACAGGAGCACAAGGACACAGGACCACAAGAACACAAAACCACAGGAACACAAGAACCACACAGGAGCACAAGGACACAGGACCACAAGAACCACACAGGAGCACAAGGACACAGGAACACAAGAACCACAGGAGCACAAGAACACAAGAACACAAGAACACAAAACCACAGGAACACAAGAACCACACAGGAGCACAAGGACACAGGACCACAGGAACACAGAACCACAAAACCACAGGAACACAAGAACCACACAGGAGCACAAGGACACAGGAACACAGAACCACAGGAACACAAGAACACAAGAACACAAGAACCACACAGGAGCACAAGGACACAGGACCACAGGAACACAAGAACCACAGGAACACAGAACCACAAGAACACAGGAACACAAGAACACAGGATCACAAGAACACAGAACCACAGAAACACAGAACCGGTCCACCTCTGGTTTGTTCACGTCATTCTGTATTTTAACAGGTCATTTGTAATTGTATCAGGACACTTTTTTTAAAGTCACCCTCCCAACCCTGATTATATATTATCGATACCTTGAGTACATTTTGTTCATTATTCTTCTGTTTAGCTTTTTACCATCAATTAACTTCTTTTTCAATGAATCTATTAATTTTCAAAAGTTAATTTCATTGTCATTATGTCAATTAAATGTCAGAAAAAAGTGAAAAGTCACAATCGGAGATATTCAGTTAAAAAAAACCCAGAAAAAATAAAATAAAATCCCAACATTACCGAAAATATTACCAAACAATTTGTTGATTTTTTTATTTTGCTGGTCAACTTCACTACTTTTCTAAATTTTCATTTAAGAGACCATTAATAATAATCTGATTATATGTGATAAATAAAATCTATGTAACCCTCTGACTGAAGGCTTCTATTTGCAGTGACCGACCGTCCTGACCTGCCTCGGCCCAAACATTGTCCATAACATAGAAACAATGGCCCATTCTTGGACTAAAGCGCGGCTATGTGACATCATACATATTGCATTAGAGGAGCCTGTGAAGATGTCAGTCAGGAGATAATGCCTCCCGTCAGCATCAAACCAACCGCAAATGTCTCCAAAGAAAATGATTCTTTAAGGTATTCCTATATGGTAAATGATTCATAATGCCTTTGTTAAAACAGCACTTAAGGGGGGGACTGTTAAAGTAAATAGAAGTCATGGTGAAAAAGCTTGCACCATTATCCTGTCTGAAAGCATATTAATGCCAGGGGTTGTTAATGGATACAAGGGGCTCAGGAGGGCTTTAGTTTGAACAGATCTGTCCTGGCACCTTTCAGAAACTTTGAACAGTCAGTGAACATGACACAATAAGACATTTTAGTTTTTAAATATTGTTTATTATTCCCCCTTTCATGTATTTCTTTGAAGGGTAACGTATGTTCTGTGGTTTGTTTAAAATACAATCAATGCCTCAACATTTTATTTCATGTTAACGTCACTATTTCAGGCAGGAAGTCAATACAGGAAATACATTTTAGATGTAGAATATGTCTGAACTGCTGATTGAGCAGTTTTATAAAGTCAATAGCCTCGGCTTTTATTAATGTATCAAACTATATGACATAATGTCGATTTAATATAGCTGTCATGTTGCATGTAGTTACCCGTCATCGGAAACAAAAGAGGTTTGAGTAAATATTCAGACCAACAGCCTTCAGTGTGATTCGCTATTGAACTCCAGACACATATTGTTCAGCCCATAAGTCACTTCCTGCCATTCAAAATGCACAAATCCTCTCAAAACGAATGTCACGGACAAAAGGAGGGAGGTGAAAGAAGGGCTGAAAATTTGGCATGTTGTGAAAGCAGCCAGCCTGTTTGTGTGCGTTACTTTCCTCTGGGATGATTGTCCAACGGGTCCAAAACATTAGGGTGTTGACAAAATGATGGATGAAGCATGCTAAAGTGGTCTGCGATTGTAAAGGCTCGCAAAACTGGTTCCAAAGCACAAACAAATGACCACTTCACATCATATCCATCACGGATTCATTGTCCTAATTGGAAAATGAGACCCTCGGTATCAAACACAAACACTCCTGGGAATCAAACACCAACCCTTCTGCCTCTGCTGACAGAGACATGATCCAGGTTCCCAATATCTTCCTGTTCCTTCATGTCTGTGGGGCGACGTTCAGTCATCATCACACTGTTACTGGTGACAAACCCACAACTCTGAGGATGTTAGCTTATTGTGGGCTAGCTCTCAGATATGGCTCAAGCTGTTTACAGAGCTTGGGAATTTTACTTTATGGGTTTATTTGGCTACATTCACAGGTCGTTTCGTTTCACCGCGCTGACCGTTTTCATTCATGCCGCATGGCTACAAATATTCATCCGATCTAGGACCAAATGTAAAAGTGACTCACATCTGATCTGATTGGATTTTATTGTTCACACAGCCTGAAAAAAAATCAGATTTGTGTCACATTAAGGCAAAAAATTGGAATGGAGTCAGCTTTGCAATGTGAACATAGCCTATGCTGTTAGCGAGCTAGCACGGCTCTAGCTACTTACAGAGCTTACTTCACTAATTTCAGCAATCTGACTAAATTAAACATTATCTGCAGATAATATCTCGCAGATATTATCAAGATATATATCTTGATAATATCTTGCTACAAATAATGCTAATACAAAAGTAAAAACCACAAGTAAACCCAACTTAGCTAATATTAAACTTTAAGGAGGCTAACTATCTGCTATTATGTTGTTAGCTAGCTGACGTGGCTAAGGCTATTTAGAGGGCTTGGGAATATGGACTTCAACAGCTATTAACACTGGTTCTTCATTTAAATGCTTAATAAAAATCCAAGTTAACAAGCTAACCTAGCTAGTAAGCTGGCTAGGTTAGTAGCATGCGGAGCATTATTATGCTAAATAACTAAAGTAACACTATAAAATCAATATTGACAAGCATTTAAAAGGAACAGGATATCTTATACTCAAAGTTTCTGCAATGATAAAATGTATCATTTATAATATATAAATATATTGGTTCATTTAGATATTTTATACTTTTCCTGTAAGTATATACTTTACACTGTATTTTTACTTATTTAACATGAAACATTTTAAGGCCGTGCTCTTTGCATGTTAACCCTGAGCTTCAGCCTGTGATGAGTGTTAAAATCTGTTCTATTGATTTAAAAACACCAGCAGTCATTTACTTACATTCACACACTAATTAATCTGATTATTCATTTGTAATTATGTCGACAATTTGAAACATTTCTAAACTGATTTACAACATTTACCTCCTTTTATTGAGCCAATTCATCATAATTCTCAGTATAATAAAAAGCTCTGTGCCCTTGTGGAAAATATGGGAAAACTAATTAAGACGCTGATTGTGTATTGTGCAAAATTCTATTACAGAAATAAATCTGTAAAGGCATTGCAGATATAATTTGTTTATATTTATAATTTATGCTAGCTTTGAATGGTTGCTCAGTGACAGTGACTGTAGGTAATGTTATAAAACAGAAGTGTAACAGATTCCCTGTCAGCCTTCAAAAGGCTTCTTCCGTCTCCACTAGAGGTCTCTGTGGCTCAAAGCCCCCCATACATCCACACAAACACAGTCCTCTGCCTCAGGTCACTCTGAGGATGATGCAGGAAATGTTTTTGATTTAAAAAGAGATAAATAAATGTCAAAAGCATTGTGGAGCTTCAACGGCAGCAGATTAGCTCAGACTAAGCTAAGCAGAACAGAAAAACTCTCATTTCAAATATTTCTGTAACTTTTAGAAATTAACCCAGTGACCCAGAATTGACCAGTTCATGAAACCCCCCCAAACCAGCACAGTTCAGAATGAGTCAAAGATTACCAGCATCAGCAGAGGTGGGATCCTGGTGTTCTTTAAAACACTGGCAGCATGAGTGATGTGGGTCAGTTAGCGAGAGGCAAGGA
This sequence comes from Chaunax sp. Z400, assembly GCA_037577475.1. Taxonomy (NCBI): domain Eukaryota; kingdom Metazoa; phylum Chordata; class Actinopteri; order Lophiiformes; family Chaunacidae; genus Chaunax; species Chaunax sp. Z400. The sequence continues at coordinate 1,662,315 of CM075203.1, read as the reverse complement.
TTCAAAACAAAGAAAAGGCCCGAGCAACGGCTCCGCTGGATAAATTTGTCAATGTCTTGTGCCTTTAGGCGCCCAAGCCTCGCCTGACCCCAACCTCCATTCTCAAGATAAATACCTCTGTCACCATTCACCTTCAGTCCCTGAACACAAATTTAACTTGTCATCCATCATCCTTGTGCAGAGGTATAATTTTCTCCCCCTCCTAGTAATGAGTTTAAGACCCCCGAACAGGCCAGGGATGAGACCATGTCACCAACATGACAGAGCATTTTAAAATCCACATTTTTTTTTTGTGGTTATTATTTGTATAAAATGACTTGATCTCACACTCTCCCCCCCCCATCGGAAAGCTCGCCAACTGGATAAATGATTGACTGTGACATTCATTGCAACTGTGGGTCCATACAAAGTTCAAGCCGTGGAAGGTGCACAGCTCCGGGTATTTGTTTCCCTCAAACGGCCGCGGCTGACAACCTTGTATGATAATGTGCCCACTGTACATCAACTTAATTGACACTTAAATCTGTCAGTAGCCTTACAAATGCTGACCTTCTTTGGGGGAACAAATCCTTTTTAATGTGCATCCTTTGTGAGTGATTGTGCCTGTGTGTGAGAGAGGGGGGGGGGATGGTTTTAGGGGGGGGAGGGAGTGAGGATACAAATGAGAGAGAGAGAGAAATGTGTCAAGATAAACAGCACAAACGGCAGAAGCTGAACTCTTTCCTCCTCCGTAGCATAAGTTCTAAAATATCTGAATATTCCTATGATAAATAAAGCAGCTGGTGAAACTCAGTGAGGAAAGAAATTGCTTCCAAATCCCTCCTCACCTGTCTGATTAGGATATTTTTTTTTTTGCCATGTAATGTTATTAGCAGCCTGGTTAAGATGGAGCCGCTGTGCACTGGGGGTTGGCTTATTATTAATTGTTGTTTTCGTGTCACCTCTGCTGTGTGCACCCAGTGATTTAATCAGCTAAATTCACTGCCATGGGAGCCGCGGCCCACAGCCATGTTTAACGCTAAAGGTGTAATAATAATATATTGGCAATGAAGCCGTCATTCCAATTCATTTGTGGGGATGATTTACATGTAGGCGCTGAATAACACTGATTAGCCAAATGGGATGAAGTTTTTACGCGGCTTCTTCATTGCGTTAAATGCTGCCGTTTCATTAACTCAATTTTCACTTACTTCTGGTGGAGCCTGTCTATCTGCTCATCATTAAAGGTGGCTTTGACTGGCTGACAGTTTAGGGCAAAATAGTAACCCAATTATCTCCTGGACATTGATAAGCACTGAGATGTGTGTGTGTCTGCTTTCTGCTCTGAGGGCAGTAATGACCTGGGGGCAGCCGCTTCAATCTCCCTCACAGGTACAATCTTGTTTATCTCAATCCCCCACAGACTCACCTTTCTCTCCCCAGAGCCCTGATCTGGCTTCTTTATCCTCACCTCCGTCACCTACCTGATCGCGTTCTCTAATCACAAAGCTGCTGTAAAGCTCCACGTTATCTGGAGGGGCACGGCCTCTGGTACTCACCGCAATTAACCTGGGGCCTTGTTACCAAAGCCTTCAGTACAGCGAGTCTCCATGGTGGAAACGAGGCCTGGCTACACCTCACATCCATTAATGATGTCACAGAGATAACAGAGACTTGAATACACCTCACAGCACCAACAAACCCAGTTTAAAAAAAGACTGGACACTCTGTGAAACAGAAGTAAAACCAAATCTTGTCATTTGTTCATCCCTGTTGACGTATATTTAATTGGAAAAAAACTAGAACAATCCTGCACCAAAATGATTGTGGAAATCGATTTACATCAATGTCAAGCAATATTAAAGATTCCTGAAAATTCCTGGATCTGCACCAAAGTCTGAATGATTGAATTAATGATTCTGACCCAACCCGTTGTTAATAGTAGTAGTTGTAGCGTAGCATCAACAAACAACCAAGCTAGAGGGGCAATGAGAGAACACATACCTCCACCACTCATCTGCATGTGTATCATGATCATTCTATATCACCTCATAACCCACTAAAACATATCCAATATAATACACCAGTTCATAGATGTACAAATCAAGAAAAGTATTATGAAAAAACCGCAAACATGAAGACAGGAGAAGATGCGACGGAGGACAAAATACGACAAACATACACTTAAAAAATGTCCGGAAATCTCAAAATGTTGAAGAAAGTGAGAAAACTTCCTGGATCTGCACCTTGATCCGGATCCACCTCAAAATCTCAGCACCTCTTCCCCATTCCAAGGGGACATACGTCCATATTTACATATGTGCAGGACCTTAAGGTGGTACAGTCCTGTTTAGCTTACCTGGCCCAAAGCCCCATCCCTCCAACAAGTTTTGCTGACAAAAAAAACAAACCAGGATATCGCTGAAAATAACCTCCTCTATGGACGTAACAAGTCGGGACAGGGGCAACAAAGAGTTAAGGCCAATAAGGTTGGGTGAAACCTTTGGGCTCATTGTTGGAAAACGTTGAGGTGAAAAAAACACCTGCAAACCAGGTAACCTGGTTAATTAGTAAGAGGGACATCATGGAAAGGCTCAGGCGAGGTTCAAACACATGATGGTCTAAAGGACATCACTACATGGACTCAGGAACACTTTGTAAAACTCATGTCAGGAAACACATTTGTTCTAAATTAATCAGGGTTGAACTTACAAGTTTCCCTACAAGGTGCTGAAAATGTGACCTGAATAACAAATCTGACTTTCAGCGTCCAAAACAGGAAGGTCAGGTGAGATTTCATCACGATGACACAAAATGACGCCACCATTATTCTAAATCCCATTCCCAAGGTGGAAGGATTGCAAATTAAGGCCCCTGCAGCCATCTCTGCTCACAGCCCATCCAGCCAATGACAACAGACAGCTACACTGAAGCGGTGACGGGCGGACAGAGATGGATGGATCGATAGACGACTGCATATGTGGACGTGCCTATTGATAAACTCCTGCTGACAACGGCCGAACACTTTGGGCTCATTGCTGGAAACGTCAGTCATGCCGGCCATTAGTTTGCATGCATTTCAGGTCGGATGTCCTCAACCTGTGACCGTGGGGTACGAGGCGAGCCTACAAGGTTCCTAACATGCCAAAACACTTTTTTATCACTTGTCAGAAGTGATTCCACACGGTGTCAGTCCAGACTTCTCTACTGCTGTCTGTGACAGGAAATACAGCAGAAAATGTATACGAGCAGCTGGAACCATACATTAAGCTACTAAAAATAGGGAAAACAGCAACAACTTTGCTTATCAATGAATTCATGAAATTAATGGGGAGTGACCGTCAGAAGATGACAAAATCAGGTTGTTTTGGTTCTATCAGATTATGGAGCTGGTTTTAACGTGAACACAAGGCCGAACAGTGCTCCGGTTCTTTTATGACTTCTTCTCTGGTATTTCTGTGATGCTGCTGTCCGTAAAGTCGACGCTCTAACCAGGTAAACGATCATCACTGTACGAACTCCCAAACTAGCTCCAGACTGGAGAAGTCATGTTTATAGTCCAACAACAGCATCCCTGCAGTGGAATCTAAATTCTGCTCAGGGAGCAGAGAGAAGAATGCCTGATGAATTTGTCAATGCTGTAGGAGTGATGGGCCTCATATGTGCATAATGGACTGGAGGCTCCTCAGTACAGATTGCCTGTCGAGATAGGAAACTATAATGAATGGCACGGAGGAGCATGGCTGTAAAAATGTAAGACTTTTTACCTTCATTTCAAAAAACATGACATTGTTGGTTAAAGTTCCTATTCTGTTTTTTTCACATAAATTCAGACACATGGTTCAAGATTAGCGAGTTTGACAGCAATATTATTGAAAATGGAGGCTTATTTTTAAAAAAGCACAAATGTAAACACATTAACGTTTTAACCCTGTTAAACATGGTATACAACATATTGGGCTTAATTAAATGACAGAATGGTCTAAAGTCCACAGAACTTGTTCATTTTCCCTTTTGCTAGATAAGCAGCAAAGAGTAAGGCACTCAGTTCTAAGTCGTCTCTTAATTAATGCGCGTTTTGGACGTGACATTAATTAAACCAATCAGTGTGTCCTCCCTTTAAAAGCCAGGGGCCCATTGTTATTTAAACAGATCCACTAGTCTTCACAGATGGTCCACCAACCCTCTGTCCCATCAACAACTCCATTTCACTGCATATGAGCAAATCCACTGATATCTAGGTCATAAAAATGATCGTTCTGATTAATAATAAAACATCATTAAATGACTAAAATATTAATAACATCAACTGTAGTGATTCCCCCAGCAGCAGAAACAATAAGTGCGTCTCTGCCGTCTGTGTCATTTACGCACAAGGTACAGCAGCTGAACTTCATTAATGATTTAAAGCTTAATTAAAGAAAAAACAAAACAAACACTGCTCAACTAACTCAGGTCAAACTGTAAAATCAGGCAGTGCTGACCAATTTAAATCAACATTTTGTGACTACATAGCTAATATCTCTCTTAAAATCAGTTCAGAAACATATTGTGGACCATTTAGCTAAAGATAAGAATATTTATGCCAAGTTGGACATTATTTTGTGTTTGTAAAATCAGGCAGCGCTGAGCAAATATAAAGTATTATGTGATGTATGAATTATTAATATTTTTGTGTACTGTTTAGCTTTAATTTAAGAGTTTATGACAATTTTGTGTCCTGCATTCAAACACAACAATTTATCTGTTCTGACCAATTTAAATCAACATTTTGTGACTACACAGCCGATGTTGATTTACACACAGCTGTCCATTGTGGACAGCTTTGCTCTAAGACAAGAATGTTTGTGACGAGTCAGACAATTGAACTCAAATATAAATCAAGGTTTTGTTGCTACATAGCTTATTTCTTACTTAAAGTGTTTTTTTCCGCCACGACAATCAAAACAAAAGACAGAGAAGCTCCACACAGAGGGGAGTTTGATGTCATTCTCTGTTACGGACGCCATTACTCCAGTAAATCTTTACATATCATACGTCCTTTGAAATAAAATATAGCATTAAGATCTAATGTAGAAGAACTGCATGGTTTCGGGTTTGCAGGAACAGAGGCGGCCCTGTGAGGAAAGTAAAACCTTGGATGAATAATAGACTGCTTCCCAGGCAGCAGCACTCTTGGTGGTAGGAGGTTAATATTCTCACGTGTCATTAGGTCTGCTGGCTCAACTGATGGCTCATTGAATCAGGCAGCAAATGATTTCCTCATGCTGCAGAGGACAGAGCTCTTCAAAGGGAAGGAGCTGAGGTCAGGACAGCACTCTGCTTTGATTAATGACCGGGGCTCAGCAGAGGTTGCCCCGTAGGTAAGAATGTGACGGTGAATTGGATGTGAAGGGGACCGACTTTTAAGCTAGGTCTGACCCACCTCCAGAACAACTTGCAGATAGCATCACGCGGGTCGGGTTGATGGGTTGTGACTGAAAAGCTTGCTGACCCCTCTGGCTTATACAATCAGAAAAATTAAACTCTCCGGCTGACAGGCTTACCTGACGTCCTCGTAGTGTTTAATCACTTTATACTTGAATAATGAATACAGAAATAGCTGCGATCACTTTGCTTTAGGAGTGTTTGGCTCTTGACTGAAAGATTCTCATTTTCCATGACGAGTACGTTCTTCTAACGTCTGAATAAAGATCTTTTATTGTAAAAGTTGATCTGAGATTCGACCCATCTGACTGTTTAACTGGAGCTAGGCCTGAGTGGGGATTAAACGCCCCGCCGCCCGGGTTGTCATTCTCCTGGGTCCCATTATCACCCTCCTTATTAGTTTTTGACTCAGCAGAACAAAACGTGCCCGCCTCAATCTTTGATCGCTCACGCGCTGACAGTAAACCTTTGAAGCCTCCCGACGTTCCTCTGCTAAGGTAATTAGCGCTAATTAAAAGGTTTCCAGCTGCCTTGTGTGCATTTTTTTTTTTTGTTCCTCCCATACACATTGTCCTCACAGGTGCATTTCCTATTTATACTGTGGGCATGTCACTCACATTCCTCCCCACTTTATCACAGAGCATGATCAAGGAGATTAGGACTATTGTTTGGGGATGATAAAGGAGTAAAAAGGCCCAACTTGTTGCCAATGGGAAGCCGTTATAGGAGTTCAACACATCTGGTAAAAAGGTTAGACCTAAGAGGAGAGTGAGGTTAAGGAGACCTTTTACTACATTTTACCCAGTTTATAAAACATTACAAAGACCCATCTATAGATTATTAATGTTTTTATGTCTACAGAACAGGACAGCATTAGATGTACGGTCATTTCATAGCATATATTTGCTCTCGTTGAATGATTGTGCATTGGATTAAACTTCCTGAGTTACAGAGATGCTTCCTGCTGCTTTAGTTCACCCAAAAATAAAAAAAGTTAGTCTTTATCCTGCTCATCCCCATGGTGATGGAGAGTCAGATGAAGTTTCTTAGCCCACAAAACATTCCTTGAGCTTCGGAAAAAACAAACAATGAACGACTAACTCCAGCTCTTAGGGCTGAGATCCCAAAACTCTCTTATGGCTGAGATCCCAAAACTCTCTTATGGCTGAGATCCCAAAACTCTCTTAGGGCTGAGATCCCAAACCGATTTGAAAAGATGTTAATTAAACCCTTTTTTAAGCAGAAACCTTCACTGTAGCCTCGAAGCTAAAGGTGTTTGTCTCAGAAAGTTGCTCAAGCTTGTGGACTAAGAAACGTCAGCTGACTCTCCATCAGCATGGAGGTGGAACTTTTTAGTTCACTTTTTCAAGTGATAGAAAAAAGTGTTTCGGCATGTTGTGAACCTTGTAAGCTAGCCTCGTACCCCACAGGTTGAGGACATCCGACCTGAAATGCCTGCAAACTAAGGCCCCGTTTACACGACGACGTTTGTGCTGGAAACAGAGTTAGTTTTTTTTCTTTGCCTTTTCAAAAAGTTCTACGTTCACACGGCTTCGTTTTTCGAACTATCCCTGCAAAAACCACTGTAGTATGTCTGGCAAGGCAGTAGATGGAGGTGTAACTTATAAAATCAACTCCACAGAAGAAGATCACAGTGGTGGTTCAGCAAATCAATATCAGAGGAGGGTAAATAAACTCAAACAGAGTCTGCAGCACAAACACAACCAGACAGTCTGTCTGTTTCCTTGTTGTTGGTCTGGCCATAGTAGGCTGTGTGTTGTCTGTGTACGTGATAAAGTCTGGCAGGAGGTGTAATAGGCAGGCGCCAAGCAGGCCGTGATGTCATCGTTGGGGTTGCATTTTACCCGTTAAGACGACAACAGTAGGGTGTAGGGTTCAACAGATTCTGTTTTCAGGCCCCAGAAACGCTGTTCTGGTGTAAACAAGGCTCCAGAAATGTTGTGTAGACTAAGAAACTTCACCTGACTTGTGAGTATAGTCACTGTTCCTTTAAAAAGAACCAGTCGGCTTCATGATGGCCCACCTTGTAAATTCACTTGTGAGTCACGGAGCCCATAAACATCATTAAGCATCATTTCCCAGCCCACTTGAGTTACATGTGAAGCGTTCTTTATTGTGTAATGAGCCAAGAATGTGAGAAGATTGCCACTTCAAAGCGTCTCTTCAAAGTTGTCGCCCATGCAGTCTGCTGACATGTCAGGCTGGGATTAAACCTGCCCCCATAATCATCTCTTTGTTTTCAAATGAACCCATTGTTTATCTGCACCTTGGGTGACAGGCGTCAAGAGGCTGGAGAGGAGGCCATGAAGATGCCTCACAGCTCGCAGGAGATTCAGCCGTACAGTTAGAGATGTTCATGGCACTTTTAAATTCTACTTTAGATTTGTATGGCAGCCAGGATTTCATGGCAATTAAAGAGGTTTTGATATGCATAGAATTTTTGGGATGGATGTGGAACTTTGTGAACAAACCCCTCGATTTTATCCTTCCGTTATATCACTTCTCAGTATTTGGGATCCTCATTTAAAGTATGCAAAAGTAAAATGTTCTTCCTTTTCTTTTACAAACCAGTTCAAACATGATTTAGAGCACATAAGAGCGACTGTGACTCTCATTCAAGTGTTGCTTTAATTGTTATGCAGAGAGATACTCCCTTCATCTTGTCTTAGAAAAAAAGGCCTTTGTCCGAGACCAGCAGTGTGTCATCAGCTCTCGGCCTCCAGCGAGGCCGGGGCATTGAGCCCGGGCAGCAGGGGGACACTTCTCAGGGACTTTAAGAACTACAGTAAATCTTCAAACAATTTATCCAAACAAAGGCCGCTGTGTAAGGAGGGAGAGAAGACACAGGAAACAGATGAATAAGCAACATCAATTACCAGACCCTGACCTTCAGAGGCCTGGTCCAAGGCGCACATTTCACACCAAATGACTGCAGATCGGGGCTGACAAGCCTGAAGTGGAGAAGCGAGCCTTCACAAGGTTAGCCGCCACACATTTCTTAGGAGCTGTGTAGGCCAAATAGGGAAGAGGAGACAGAGGGAGGTGGAGGTGAGAGGTAAAGGAGCTGTGAATGACAGATCCCCATAATAGATGTTGGTTTGGTTTAAAGTGAGACAAAATGGCTCAACTTGAGCAGTTAGTCTGATAAAATGGGTCCAAATGTCCAGAAAGCTTAAAGAAACACCTTCGAGCATCAATCTGATTCCTTATATTACAAATACAAACAGCTTTAGCTACCTCAGTGTAATTATTATTAATAATAATATATCTATAACACTTTCAACACAGAGATCTTAGAGATATTAGACCCTCCTCTACTCTGAGTTTATTACACTGAACAAAACAATGGCGGCTCTTTCTCGCTACACACCCAACCCTTCTACCAAGTTTCATTAAAATCCATCCAGTAGTTTATGAGTAATAGACAGAGATGGTGAATAAAGCTTTATCTGGAAATGGGAAAGAAAGTGAAAAATTATTCCTGGATCCGCCTCTTTATCCAGATCCATTCCAAAATTTAAGGAGTTCTTCCCTGTCATACACCCAACGCCCCCCCCCCCCCCGTTTCATGGAAATCTGTCAAATAGTTTTTCTGCTATGAGTCAAACAAATTGGTGAAAACATGACCTCCATAGCAGAGGTGAAAATGCCTAAAGCTTGTTGTTTATCTGTTTTATATAACTGTACATTGAATATTTGGGACTTTTGAAGATATCATCTTGAAGGTCACATTTTCCCACAATTTATACTTACATACATTTAAAATATTAGGGACAGATGAAGAAATAATGTAAATACGCTCTCTGCAGCTCTCCTGACTACTTAGCAGCCTTCTATGCATTTTAATTAAATAATAAGAAGATTAATGAACAGATTAACTCTCTGTCTTGCCGTATGCATAGCTGACCCGTCTCTGTATTGATCGTTTTTGAGCTATAGTGGTGAGACTCAATGAACGGCTAGTAAAATCCCTGAGCAGCCAAACCTGAAGCTATTAAGTCTTAGTGCAGCCTCTAATTTGAAGGCCCTTAAATCAGAATCCTGAGTCTGACTGTTTTATGCTCCGCGTGGCCTCGCTCAACAATTTGTGGTGAAAATAATGAATTAACAAGCTGCCTGTTTCTGCAGTTATTGTCACAACATAACAGAGTCCCACACTTTGTACTGCTGGAGGGGAAGGCATTACTCACAATAATGCATATGCTATAATCACAGAGAACTTACTTAAAATTCAATCCACTTTGGCATCATTATCATGTATCAACATAATGAATGACTCCTTCAGAGTATGGTAATTATAATTTGATAAATCATCAGCAGAAAATTAACTAGATGTCAAAACATTCATTGGGAAGGGTGATGAATCGAGGATGATTGTGGTGATGAATTGTGTTAATCTGCGCAGTATGTATCCAGTGAAATGGCTAAACAGCCCAAGATGGATGGGGGAACAGAAGCTGCAAGGTCAGAGCCCAAACCTGCAGGACGGAGGGGGGGGATGAAGGGAAACTACATCTGTTTAACTTCTGGTATTTCTGCCCCTCTGTTTGCTTCATAAATGCTAAGCTACTGAGGGCTAAACCATTAATCAATTGGTTGATTGACAGAAAATGAAACAACGCAACACAGTTTTTTAGCAGGATCACACAAAAACTACTGGGCTAAATTCCACCAAACTTGGTGGAAGGATGGGACGTAGGTCACTGTTCAATTTGTATCCGAACAGAATCAGAATCTATAGATCTATCAGACCAGATGTGACAGGCAGACGTCTTCTTTACCTGCAACAACCACCAACGTGTAGCCCAGATAATGGGCAGTCAGTCGGGCCTGAACATCTTCTACTTGATCGTTTTAGAACTTAATTTTAAATTTGTGGTTTTCTTTTTTCTTTTTTCTTTTTTAGATCTCAAGGTGTTTCCAAATCATCCAGGACTGATATCCTGGGGGAAAAAAACTCTGTTTGTTTGCAAGATTACACAAAACCTGATGAACTGATTTCCATGAAACCAGGTGGAAGGATGGGAATCAGGCCAGGAAAGAACCCGATAGATTTTGGTGCAGATCCAGGATCTGTTTATAAAGTTTTTTAGCTTTTACTATTTCTCAGGCAACAATCCATAAACAGCGATTTAAAAACCCACAGCTATTTATGGTGTTGATATGTATGACTGTGTAAACCGTGGTGCAGATCCAGATAATATATTAGTATGAACAACTATAAATATCAATATATATCTTAATGTAGTCAGTAATAAATTGTGCTAGAAACACGCAACCACCACTGATGTGTAGCTGATATGACGGAATGGTTCCCTCCGGTTTTAGAAATAAATCCAGATGAGGGGGATTTATTTTATGATGTTTGGTGCAGATCCAGATCTGGTGTATGTCAGACGTAGCCTTGGCAGAGGTATGCACATTCTGGTTGAGTAAGATTTTAGACAGATGGTTGATCAAAAGGAGTCATTTTAAAACGCCACCAGGGGCTCTTAGAACCTGCATCGAGTGTTTTTAACTATTCTGAAGAGATTCATTCATTAATCTGTAAATGATAAAATAACTGGACTCTTATTTTTGCTGCATTAACACCTCAAAATATTAAATAATCTCTTCCACACGCCCATAATCGTGATTCCCTGTTGGATGTTTCCGATGTTAGCTGTGTCTGCTAAGTGAGAGAGGTCAAACATGATATTTATTACATGTGCTGAAACCAGATGGAGGCAACACATTCATCACAGCTACGTGTCACTGAAGTAACACACGTTCCCCATAAAATCCAGCATGGGCTCCGGCCTCGACTGGTGTTTACAGCAACCAGCCCCCCGGTCGCCTTAATCATCCCCACCTCGCCCGGCCCGGCTCTCACCGGCTGCGGTTATTTTTAAAACTTCTGCTTTTATCAATACTCCCTGCTGTAGCTAGGGGAGCTATTAAAGCCACAGCAGGGCAAAGAAGGGCGTTTCTGACACTTGCTCCCTCATTTATCAGTTCCCTTCACGGGCCCCGTCAGTGACAATGAAAAGATTTCACAATACCGCCAGGCAGAAACTCATTCCTCCAGTCATCCATCATGCTCAGCCCAGCGGCCGTTCCACTGACCTAATCGGTAATGCCTGGCTGCATGCTGGAGTCATCTTAGAGCCCCCCCCCTTCATTAAGCCTAGTTAGAATGAGGCATAGGGATAAACCCTGTTACTGGGTGGGACCTACATGTCCCATTTAGAGCATGTCAGCCACATCATTGTTTTAAAAAGCCTCATGTCAATGGCCCTCGAGCCCAGGAGAGAATCCCCATCCATGCACCGAGACAGTAAAAAGATTTATCCGTTAATGCATCCTGGAGAAAACACACCATTAACTATCCAACGCACAAACCGCACATAAAACCACACCGACTGAAACAACAGCGGTAAATATTTCACAGCACTCCCAACAGGGATCATTTGTGCTTCATTTCAAAGTTCTATTTTTGCTGGGGGGTGTGTGTGTGTGTGTAAATCTGCCTAAAAAGCCTCTTGCTCGCTCAGAGGACTTCTTCACTATTTCACCCCCCCCCACCGTGGGCCGGTATGTGGAGGTTCAGCCGGGTTGCAGAGCTGCTGAGAGTCTGGATCCGTGTCTCTGCCAGAGTTCAGACAGCACTCTGGTGAGCCTTAGTTAATACACAGAAAGACAGCGGGGGGGTCTGGGAGTGCTCTCTGACCCGGGACCGGCTACTATTGAGAGATTATTCCCAAAACCCCACAGCTGAGTTTATCTGGCACATTTCCCTTATCTGCTGCTCCATCTATTACAGCTGTCTAATGTGACCCGTCTCGTTTGGAAGTCACTCCAGGAAACCTGTGTTCCTCTTGCCAACATTTGGGTCAAATTAAATTTCAACAAATTGTCTAATATTTGAAGAGAAAGCAAAACACGCAACACTCCTCCTCCCAACCTGGTGCCAACACCATTAGAAAGGGAAATCAAGGAGCACTGGAGGCGATCGCACAACCTCACAGAAATGCTCAACTTTGGCTCTTTTATTCAGACTAATTGGGCTGAATGGTTTTAAAGATGTCCAAATTAGCCCACAGACAGATCATTAAGAGACCCTGGATGAACCCTCAGACCAGATGCAATGCGGGAACAGGAGGATTTGGAAATCCAGAGCAGCGAGCCCAAAGACAACAGCGTGCACCACGTTCAGGGCACGGTGGAGGTTACGGTCGGCATTATTCTAGGATCAAGCTAGAAATAATGAGAGAAAAATAACCTTTGACTTAACTAGAGGGGAACTGCAGCTTCCTGGTGAGTTGAAATGGTTCTGTGTTGAGCTCTGATGCGCTTCGCCTTGTTTGTAGCCACAGGCGGAGTTGTTGTTTGTGGATGGTGCTTGGCAGAGGTGTTGAGTGAGACCTGCTGATGGGTCCAGAGGGTTCAGCACTGACCCCACAGACCAGGATACACAGGCAGATACAAGGAGGCGTGTGGCACTCGCAGCACATACATGAACAAAACGTTGATTTACCTCGTCGTGATTCTCAACACCTTTAAACATCATCTCTGTTTGATTATATATATTTCTTAACTTCTTTTTTTTCCACAGCCACGTCTGTCCATTTGTTAAATAATTAATAATAATAATAAGCTCTCTGAAAACGTACCTGATTACGTACGGAATGAATGCAGAACTTTATGGATACGTACAAGACTGAAGAAACAAAGCAATACCACCAGTTATGGTTGACACTATACTGTAGACAATTTAGCATTTAATGCTAATGCCAAACTCTTGAAATAAGGCTATAGTAGTATATATATTATATAATAAGTAATCCTGACGAAGATAAATGTATTTGTGCTACTAATAGATGTTGGATTATTTTGCAAAGAGAAAGAAATTAATTTCAGATAATAATAAAAAGCTGTAGTTGTGTTCTTTTCAGTGTTGATCACACATCTCTAAAATTCAAGCTTTAAGTTACTCAGAAACATGAAAAAAAGTGTGTAAGAATCGTTTATTGAGATTATTAAGGACAAAATAACAAATGTAATGCTCAAACATAAAAAAAAAATCTAGTCAGATATAAAAAAGAAAATAGTGCCTTTAAGAGACTTCATCTCACGTAGATTTCAGTTTTTGCGGCTGTTCCTTCCTAAAAAAGAAGAAGAAAAAAGTAATAAATTTTGTATTCACATTTCATCACCCTTGAAGCAAACAAAGCTAACCAGACTGTTGGGACACCTGTATAAATAATAACGTCACAGGCTAAATCTAAAACATCTCAAAACTAATGTCAAATGAGAGAAAACGGTGGATGTAGATGTTTGTTTCATCCTGATGGGGTTAAATCATCTCCGTCTAAACAAAGTCGGCCCTGAAATGATGTGAGAAAATATGCTGTGAAGTGCGAGCAACAAATCCTCTGTAACCCCGTGTGGCTGGTAATGTTCATATCCTATTATTCTGCTAACTATCAGCAATTATCTCCCTGTCAAAGCTGCAGGTGACAAATTCTCTCCATATCCCGCCTGGCAGTATCATCAACCGGACATGAGCTTCATGTGATGGAAAGTAAATCACTGGCTCTGCTCACAGCCCTGACAGACAAATGGGGTGCCTTGGAAAAGCTAGGCCCATCACTCCGGGCTAGGGGAGGGGAAAAAAAGAAAAAAAGTTCCTCCCTCCCAGCTGACCTTTTTTTTTATTTGCTGAGAGAGGAGATTAAATACCACAGATTCTGTATGTATGGTCTGTTTCCAAAATATGAGAATTATTAATGGCTTTCGCGGAGGGCCCGTTTAATCTTCTGCCAAGTTGCAGTCATCGTTTTTACCTTGGGCGTTCTTTTTTCTTTTTCTTTCTTGCAGCTGAAAAACAGGAACTGTGCTTTTATCCTTACAGCAAAGGCAGAGGAAGTGTGTGGGCAGCGTCTGGGCGGCAATTATACGACAGAATAATCATCCCTCTTGAGGCAACGTGTAGCATTATGATGCTAACAGTATTTTAAAAAACTCACAACTGTGTGTGAATGGATGGAAGATGCCAAACACGGCTGGACAAATGAGCTGCTGTTGGTGGCTTAATTGTTTCACACCTTCACCGAGGTTCTCATTTTCACCAGCGGAGGATTCATATATGCTGTTGTTATTAGCAACATGCTAGTTTGGAGCAGAGATGTGAGAAAGCGCACCTCCCCTGAAGCCTGCATACCTGCAGCCACATGCCACTTTTCACACAGAGGCCACGAATCAAGAGTCAAAGCCAGAGAGGCGATTCAATCACAGCAGCATGACACAGCTAGTAAATTATTCTGCTGTCTTTTTGACCTCGTGACCCATTGAACCTTGGCTAAACAGCTGATCTGCTCAGTTGATTTTAAAAGAGGTACAATAAGAGCTTTACCAGCTGCATTGCTGTATTTACATGAGCAGCTTCTTTTACTGCTTTATTCCTCTTTTATTCTGGTTCAGCAGGATATTAGCGTTATGCAGCCTGCTAAGCCTAAATGAAACGAGAGCTAAGTCTAATGATGCAAATTTTAATTGCCCCAACTTCAAAACAAGCAATTTACTTCATTACAGATAATACTTATTCACACATTACAGTCAGCAGGGTCACCCTGTGTACAACATGAAAAACCTCCTATCAAATAAGACTAGAAGGAAGGCTGGAGGACAGGGTTGGGCCAGAAAAGCCTTCTTAAGACATGAAGCCACTGAAACACCAGAAGGCTTTTAATGTGACATGATTACAGAATGTGTTCCTTTTGTATTAACCTGCACCAGCTGATGAGAGGACATTAAAGGATAGCAGCACTTTGTGCACAGCTTTAATACCTAAGGAAGCACCACAGTGTAGCACTGAGCTAATCGGCTCCGGCTAACTATCCACATACTGCTAGCTCTCTCCACCTACACATGCTTAAACCAGTTTAAGCTCATAATTGGGATTGGACCTGAAAAACCTGGAATCTACACGACCCTATTGGATGAATTTGAATCAAACACAAGTACGTAAACTCGTGCATCACAATAAAACCTTCCATCGCTGGGCACTGGCTGATGGCCTGGTGTGTCATCCCCTGCATCACCATTTGGGAGTCGAACCCTGAGCCAAACACAGGAAACATCTCCCAGCTGGTGGTGAAAGTTTGGAGAGAAAAAACAACACTTGTTCTACTTTTCTTGGCGCCGTGACCCTGATCAGGACAGACGACTCCTAAGTGTTGGGATGAATGAAAAAGGTAAATCCCTCCTGTTTCAGCCCACATCAGCAGTGACCTGTCATGAAACACAATCCTACTAAATGCCTCAGCCCTCGTCAGGTTTCCTTTGAAAAGGGATTGAGTTATTGATACAGCAAATCCATCCGCCGGCTCCCCTGTGAGGCCGCAGAGCCACCACAAACTGCTCGTTACATAATGGTCTCCTTGCCCTTGGCATTCAGTGGGCTTCTGGCAAGGAATCCATACAGAGGGACATTCACGTCCCGGTGGAATCCAAAACTTAATTAATAACTTCTACCTCGCTTTAGAGGCTGCTCCTCCTATCTTTACCAATATATCACCTGGCAGCGTCGCACACAGACAGAGCTCCACTAGCCTTTTCTCTCTGACCTTGGCATTTCTTCTCATCCGCCGATTATTGATAATTTTCTGGCTGCAGTGCCTCTCCTCATTTGTCATGATTATTGCTGAATTTTTAAGCTGTCATCTGTGAGCATGGATCAATGGCTGTCGACTTCGCCTTTGTCACATTGTCAGCGCAAACAGCCCTTCCTCTCTAAATGAGGCTCCTCTTGCTTCTGTATCTATTAGCTGTCTGTCTTACTGGGCACTTGATCCTTTGTTGGGTCAGTCTATACATCATCCCTCCAATCAATGCCTGACACTTCTGCATCACGCATAGCCAGAAGAATGAGCCGTGTGTTTATATATGTATATTCACTAATACTGCACACATTGAAGCACAGAGCGGCGGCGCTGCTGCCTCAAGGTCAGACTCCTTAAAGATAACTCTTGAGTTGCAACAAGAGAATTGCATTTTTAATAGGAGGCAGTTGACAATCCAATTGCTCAAGTGTCAAATATTCCATGTAATAAGGCCAGATGTGTCAAACTGATTAATGAATTGTCACAGCAAAAGGAACCAGTTGTAACTGGTAGCGGCTGACGATCCGTCTCATTCCACTGCACAATTTGTACCTGCAGCCGGGCCGGCGGCTGGCCGGGGTTGTCCCGTCTCTGCCACGTCTGCACCTATTCCGCCATATTCCCCCCCTCTCGACTGGCTGAACAGGTCTGACAGGCGGATTCCTTTTCATTTCAGTGTATTAAAGGCACTTTCCTGCTCTGACAGCCTGCTCTGTTCTGCCACCTTCTAGCTGGGGCTTCACACTACTCTGGGCAGCCACTGCGTCTTGACAGACCACTGTCACTTCCCATCATCCTCTCTGTGGATCCCGCTCTCCCCCCCTCCAAGCACGCAGACCCACTTCCCCACCAGTGCAATTATTTTTTTTGACAAGCCATCCATCAGCTTTAACTTTAAAGCACTTTCCACTGATACCCATTGTTACAGTTCTGTGCCTTTTTATGGAGGCGGCGGGAGAGAATATGATACCAGACGTTCAGACTACCCGACCATGCAAATCTACTTTGTTCTGTTCTTTATTTCCAATTTTCTGTTCCATTTTTGCCAAATTATGCATATTTGTTGTGCATAATGTGCCCTTGTCAAACCAAATTAGCATGTCCTCGCTTGCACTGTCAGAAAAAGGTTATAATGAGCCAGTTGGTTTTGGAGCAGGAGCTTAATTCAGACTTAGAAGAGCAGCTATAAGATCAGTTAAACGGGCCTTCGTAGCATCACCACCTCTACCACAAACATCTCGTTTCGTTGTCCTGTCAGGTGGACACAGCTGAGAGGCCTTGTGACTCGGAGTCCCCATGATTAACTGACATCAACACCATCACACGGCCAGCCTGATCCATCCTGGCCTGGCCTACATAATTAGAATGACAGCTGAGAAAATTTGGTCTGATCCAGAATCTGTCTTATGCCGCGAGGAGCCCTAATTACTCTCTGTGTGAGTTAATGATGAGAGGTGGGAGCAGCATCTGGGGGACTCGAGGGGACGCTCTCCCCCTCTGCCTGTGACATTTTGCTAAGTCCTAACAACTGGGCCGCCGATGGCCCTCAGTGGTCCGTCCTGCTGACACCAACTGTGAGCAGAGAGACGGTGATGCTCGCTGTCAAACCTGGAGTCGCCTGCTCACATCTTCATCGTCTGCCTCTGCTGTCGTTTTGTTGAAGCTTCAACCCCCCCCAGGACAAAAAACACCAAAAGGCTGACTTATATTTGAATTACATGTAAAGAATCTACTTTAATTATTGCATTAGTTCAATATAAAGAATGATATTTAATGCTTTTCTGTCATGTTGAATCAATGTGAATAAATTCAATAACTACAGGTGACAGAATAACATTTAAGATGTAAAACATCAATGTTTAATACTTCAATAATATGTAGAAGTTCCCCATAACTCTATATGTAATAACTGTATTATTTTGATTTAATGAGACAGAGGCTTTTAAATGTATTCAAATTTACTGAACATGACCGAAAAAACAATGCATTAAAAAATGAGACCCTTTACTTTGAAGTGATGTAATAAATACAGGTGATTTAAAAACTGAAAATTATCTGCTCACACTGATGCAAAGTCAAGTCAGCTAAACAGCATCACAGAATTCTCCTCAACAACCGAAGAACACGGGGACTAGTTTTAAAAAAACAACCTAAAACAAACATATAAATATAATCCAAGTCTCCAGAAGGCTCAAAGTGGCTTAAAAATATGATTTACACCCTGTTTTAGGTTAAATCTTCACTGTGGCCTCTAGATGCACACATGTAAATAACCTCACTGTTTACCTGCTACCTGAAAGTTGCATCACACAGTAAGAGCTCTGCTGAAGCTGATGCAACAAGTGCCTGTCCATTCTAACACTGGTGTGAGTTCTCAAGTATGCAGGGATCACGAGTTCTCATTGATATCATGGAGCAGCAGCTCAAACAGCTGTTAGCTTAGAGGCTACAGCGAAGACTTCAGCCAGGAAACAGGGTTTAAATAACGTCTTTACAGTTTGGCATCTTGGAGGGTTGGATTATGTCGTATGAACTGAAGAGAGTCATTTTATGTTGGTTTTTAAATCTAGTGTCCATCTCTTCAGTTGTTTAGGAGAATTCTGCTGCTTTTTGGATTAAAAAAAACTAACCCAGACTTCCCATCAGCATGGAGGTGAGGAGATAATGACTGTATTTTCAGTTTGGGGATGAAGTTTGGTTCCTTTAAAATGAGCATTTTGTTTTCTTCAGTGTTTCATGCAAATGGAAGGTGTGGAGTTTAAATCGAGCGATGATTATTCTCACTTTAACATTTAGTCCATCGATTACTTTTAATATTAACAGATTCGTTTTTGAAGCTGTGAAATGTTTGAAACATTGAAAATTCTTGCTTCTTCTGTCCAATCAAACGACAAGGATATAAATATTCTTATATATAAAACAAAGAAATGTCTTTAACAACTGATTCTCAGCGTCGTGGTCGATACATTTTCTGCTGATCCATTCATCACACTCATGGCTCCTTCACCCACCAACGACTTAAAACGCTGTAAAACCACACAACGTATGGACTCTGGCTAACAAAGAACAAACTGTGCAACAATAACAAAGTGTGAACATATGGCTCTGAATGACCCAGATGGTCCGATCGCTCCTGAAGACTGGCAACTGATCTCTTCTATCATGGGATTTGTGAGATGATCAACAATTAAGCAGGTGTTGATAAGAAGTAATGAGAAAATCCTCGATCAGCCTGGAGTCTATGATTTGCTGTTTATTGGTTATTATAGGCATTAAGTACTGCGTGTAATCTCGCCCTACGGAAGCTGACATGTTTGGTCTGCATGTCTGCATAATCAGAGCTAATAACACGCAGCTGTTAAAGACAGAGACACGCTGTCCTAAGTGACAATATGTCAGCCATTGTCTGGCACATGAAACCGTGGGTATTAATAAATCAAAGTGACCCCTACCTGAAGCCAAACAGATGCAACACCTGCACATGTAAATTCCTGAGTAATGGATGCCATAAATTTAAATCGCTAGATTTAATAACCATGCAGGTAGCTGCAAGTGGGAGCACCCATTCGGTCTAATGTAAAAGACTCTTTTGGAATACCAAGTGTTACATACATGCTCCCATCAATCAAAGCCAAAGTGCATCGTATTCATTTCTCCTCTGATTATACACAATACTGTATATTAAAGAGGAGAGTGTAGTTAAGGTGAGTGGTGTGTTTGTCAGAACCAGTAGCCGGATGGCGGCCGGGGGGGGGGGGGGTTTAACCTCCTGGCTGCTGTCAGTGTATTAATCACCAGCTGATGTGGTTTGTAAAAGGATGTCTGCAGGAAATAAAGACACCATGGTGTCAGCTGCAGTGCCCTGATGTGACTCCATCAGACAAGAGGATGCTTATTGACAGGGTGAGAAGGGGGGGACCGACGAGAGAGAGAGAGAGGGGGAGCAATTAGTCCTGGAGTCAGTCACCTTGGCGCTGACGCAATGTCATCAAAGTCCACAGCATCACTCCTCCGACCGCACAGGAGCATTATTTAAACTCAAACATCCACCAGCGGCTGAATGTCAGCAGAAGGGCAGCAGCCATCACACAGCACAGCCAAGTATCAGCATTATTAGGAATCAATCGTCACGGTGTGTGGAAACTGCTGTCATACTGTATGTGAATATATCTGGGTCATATTTACACATTCACACTATATGCTATATGTAAGAACCCTTCTGCTGTTTCTATTAGCATTACGTCTCTGATAGAAGCAGGCGGCTCATGCATCCAGGGCTAAAAACACACCATGATGACGTCGCTATAATGATGTCACCATGATGATGTCGCTTTACACGGATCTGCTTCATGCTATATTAATAATAATAAAGGAATAAACAATTCCGTGGCTCCTACCACAAACTTTAATCCGGATCCGTTTCACAGCTTTTCAACGCATCTTGCAAACAGACAAATATGGGTGATCACATGACCTCCTACTCATGTTCTTGTTGAAGGTGAGAACATTTCCTCATTATGTTTTGTAAAAACTTTATTGTTCAGCAATACATTTTCTTCATAAAAAGATTTGCTGTTGCAAATGAGCCTTTCCAGGATTAAGAGCTAAGCTCTAGTTACCAGATCTAATCTAATAAGTAAGATTGAAGCCTATGCATTTAGTTTACGGCAATAAGAAATGCTAGAAAGTTCTCTTCTGCAGAAAGAATTAGCCAAATGTATGGCTAGCTAGTCAGCTAGTCTGTACAGGCTAGCAGCTAACGAGAAAATCTCAGCTGCCTTAAAAATGTTACTGTATTCATTATTTTTGCATTCATCAGATCATCTGTTTGGGATCATTCATCATTACTTCTGGATATTTTATCGACTGACTGGTTCACTGGAAGAAATGGTCAATAACATTCATTCGTTGCTACACATCAAATCATACAACACACATCTTCCTCTGCAGTCAGTGAATCAAAGTTCTTCATCACACACACAGACACAAAACCATGAACTGGCATATTCAGACCAAACATAAAAAATGAATTATTTTCCATACACTACATGCTCAGAGGATTTCTTTAGAGGGGATTATCACAGCCCAGGATGTCAGTGATGAGCAAAAAGTTTGATTTTGATGCATTATTTTTTTTTCGTGCAGTGTCATATTAAAGAATCTTAAGTTATAGTCCATGTAAAATGCCCATTATTGTTTTTTTTAACCCCCATTGTCACCTTCTAAAACCTAATCACCTCATTTTGTTCTAGAAATAAAGCAAACATACAAGTTCACTTTGAACAAGAACAATATTTATTTAACCAAAGTCAAAACTCAACATTCACAACAGAACTTGAGTGTGTGTGTGTGTGTGGTGGTGTGTGTGTGTGTGGTGGTGGTGTGTGTGTGTGTGTCAGTGTGTGTGTGTGTGGTGGTGGTGTGTGTGTGTGTGTCAGTGTGTGTGTGTGTGTGTGGTGGTGTGTGTGTGTGGTGGTGTGTGTGTGTCAGTGTGTGTGTGTGTGTGTCAGTGTGTGTGTGTGTGTGTGTGTGTCAGTGTGTGTGTGTGGTGGTGTGTGTGTGTGTGTCAGTGTGTGTGTGTGTGTGTCAGTGTGTGTGTGTCAGTGTGTGTCAGTGTGTGTGTGTCAGTGTGTGTGTGTGTCAGTGTGTGTGTGTCAGTGTGTGTGTGTGTGTGTGTCAGTGTGTGTGTGTCAGTGTGTGTGTGTGTGTGTGTGTGTGCGGCAGCAGGAGGCACAAACAGTGACGTTGTGCCCCTTGCACACATACTTACCACACTTGTTGCAGGTGATGGAAACTTTTTTTCTTCTCCCTGTGCAAAACCCACACAGCCTCCTCCTCCTCTTGCCCGAGGGTTCTGAGGATGAGTCTTGGTCTTCGTCTTGGTGCTGCACAGAGTCAATAATGGCGGCAGCGGCTTGTGAGTGGGGTTGGCGGCGTCTTCTTTCAATGCGTGGGGTCACAAGCAAGTTCCCCAGCTCCTCCATGAAAAGCCTCCTCCTGTAGGTTTTGGCTTTAGTCCAGGAGGATCCACCTCGGTCCACAGTACAAACCAATTGTACACTGAGATGTCCAGGAGGTTGTAGAACAGTAACGGCCGCTGCCCAGTCCTCCTCCTGCAGCTGTAGCTGTTGACAACCTGCAAAAGAAAGAGAGACCAAAGAAAAAATTCATAAATTAATAGAAATATTCTTCCTCATCACATACAAATACATCAGTCATTCATAAGTGCAAGATATGCTGGATAATGAAAGCACTAAATATATCTCAGACCAGCCCATGAATTCAGTCAGAATAAGTGTAACTGATAGCACAAACCTTATTCAGGGTGTCAACAGCTCCCTTGCAGCTGTTGTAGTCTGTGATTATCACCGGCTTCTTCTTCTCTTGGTTCTCCACAGCCGGCTCCCGGTGTATAGTGCTGAGGAGTAGCACATTTCCCCTCCCGTTTTGGGACGTAGGGCACAACCGTGGCCGTCGATGTGAAGGCGAAGAGGAAGGAGAGAGGCGCTCGCTGCCGTGTCTGGAGCAGCTTCAGTGGAATCTCAGGCTTGTTTCTTCGGATGGCGCCGACTAGCGCAATTTTCCTTTTCAGCAGCTCCTCTGCCAGTGCATGCGAGGTGAAAAAATTATCGCAGGCGACGGTGTTTCCCTTGAGCCCCTCCGTCATGTCCAACACAACTCTCTTCCCCTATCCCACCTCCGCGGGACTGCCGGCTGGTTTCCCGGTGTGTATTTGCATCCTCCATGCGTAGAATGTCATACGTCGCAGGTCACCCAGATTTTGATCACATACCTGGCCGGCTTTCTGGGCATATATACTGGCAGAACACACACCTGCCTCTGAATGGGACCAGCTGCTCGTCAATGCAGATGTCCCGGCCTGAGTTGAAGAGCATGCAGAGGCGATGGGTCCACTTGGTCAATATCCTCATCCTGCTCATCCTCCTTATCCAACTGCATGATGATATCCATCGCCTTTTCCTTTGCATACTTCTCATTGTACCCCATATGGATTTGTTAGCCGTGTTGCGTTTTGGCTGGTTCTCCACTTCAGGTGAATCTGTGTTCTCCTCCACAGTTTCTGGCCCCTCCTTCTCCTCCTTCTGCTCCTCAACCTTATTCGCTTTTTCCATTGCGTACCTTCTCTTTGCACCTCATGTGGATTTGTTACAAAGGAAATACATCTAAAAAAAAATTAGATAGAAAAGAAAACAAATTTTAAATTGAAAAGAGAATTAAATGAAAAGAGAAACTCTTTAACTTCTAACAACTTCAGTATTTTAGATGCATGAAACTGCATGTGCTACCCAACAATGCAGTCAGTCAATATACAACACAAACAATCATTGAAAAACAATAAAAACATCTCCATACCTGTGGTAGACAGAAAACAGACAGAAACATGAGCTGTGTGTGTTCCAGGCGTGGCTCTCCTGGAGAAAGAGAAGAACAAACGCCATGAGGGACAAATAAAGATACATGGTCAAAGCTAATTTAGCGTGCTAGTGCTAGCTAGTTATCTTTAACGCAACACGTTAAACTCAACTTAGCGAACTCAGCTCTCTGCAGGAGACACACAGCATGAGTCGGACATTACTTAGAACTAGATACAACAGTCTGACCACATCTGAAACACGAATAATAACTTTTATTAAGATTTATCGGCAGAGCCTGGGAAATCTGTGCTTACCTCTGGTCACATTAGAGAGAAGGATTTGACCGGAAGACGCATGGACATACCTACGTCATCGCGCTGCACGCGTACCCGCACGTACACACACAAAACTCAAAAGCGCGCACACAGGCAGGAGACCGGGGCGGGGCGGGGCCGGCAGTCTCATAAAAGTCACTAAGAAAAGCGAGGATTAAAGTCCATCACAGACTGGAATGAACTGAACATGACCGTAAGAAACATGAAGAATTTAAACATATAGTAACCTAAAAAATGTAAAACAGCGGCACACAGCTGCTGGTTGAAATATTTTATCCTTGTCTGTAATATGGACATATATCAACCAGCTACATCTCCATCTTGCCAGCCACATAAGAACTGACCTGACCCACATCTGATGGTCCCAAAAACAAAGCCATTGTTTTGGTTTCCCTGCAACTGCATCTGTTAGCATTAACAGCCAGAATGATGCAAAAAAAGAAAAAGAAAAAGCCCAACAAAGTCCTTGGTGAGGCACAAGGGTTTTAATAAAGTTTTTTAAGGAACAACAGCTCATGACTGCGTCAGCATTCACGTAAATTACATGCTCCTCGGAGGCCTGATCATTATTACATGCCTCAAAAGTAATTTAATTTAATCCATTTGATGCTATTTGGCCACTAAAAAAAAAAAATAACTGCAGGGAAATAAAGCATATGACTCTGGAGAAGTAGAAAATAAAATAAAAGCAGCTGTGTTGGCATGTGTTTTAAAGCACAGAACAACGATGAATGCAGAACGTACCACATTAAGAATGGTGGCTTCTGATTCCGTTTTGTGAGGCTGAAATTCTTCATGATTCCTGTTGTTTCGCCTCTGAGGTGCACAACGTTGTAAATAAACAGCGGCGTAAAGAAGGGTTTTTGTTGCAGTGATTTATCTCTGTGTAAAACAGGCTAATGTCTTCACAATAAAGCCATTTAAAAAAAATAGATTAATCTATTATTTTTAGTTGAAAGTTTTGGCTTTAGAGAGAAAATATATCAGTTTAAAAAAGAGCAGGTGTATAAAATGAGACAACTGTTTGTGTTCATAGAGACAGAGCATGATTAAGCCCCTCCCACCACAAAGGAGAGAAGAATTCATCTCTGTTGACTTTGTGTAACATGAAGGTTCCTATTTGTCCCTCCTGCCTACTAGCAAACAACAGAGAAATGTATGAAAGCTGCCAAGTGATGGGATGTAAAAGGGTAAAAAAAAAGTTTTATAAGCTGCCAAACCGAAAAACTGAACCTTCAAGAAAACAAAGGTGGACACACTGGTGAACACCACATGTCGCTGTGTGTGCAGCTAGAATTTAGATGTGCAATAAAAATCTGCTAAAGTACTTAAAATAAGTTAGTTTTTTTAGTTATGTTCAAGAGGCTTCATAATTACCTCCACCAAGGACAGTTTGTCTTCACCTGAGCCCGTTGTTTGTTTGTTTTTGCAGGATTATGCAAAGACTACTGAACGGACTTCCATGAAACTTGGTGGGGGGGGGGTCCAGGGCCAGAGTAGACCCCATCCAAGTTTGGTGCCGATCCGGATGAAGAGGCAGATGCGGAATTTCTTTTTCGCTTCCTTTAACATTGTGAGACAGGGTGTGTTTCAACATTCTCTCAAAATGAATCTTGTTGGAAAAATCAGGTTTATTTAGTGGGTTGATTTGTAGGAGAGTGGATCCAAATCAAACTCTGGACTCACCAGATTTAAATGTTTTCATTAAGGGTACAGCTGAGTTTGATTTAGAATTAAAGGAGGCTGTTTTCACTTGTGTCCGTTGGTTAGTTGGTTGGTTGATTGGTTATTTGGTTGGTTGGTTAGTTGATTGGTTAGTTAGTTAGTTAGTTAGTTAGTTAGTTAGTTAGTTAGTTGGTTGGTTAGTTAGCCAGCAGGATTATCCAAAAACTACAAACCAGATTTCCACCAAACTTGGAGGAAGGATGGTGCATTATTATTATTGTCATCATCACGTTGTTGTTGTTGTTGTTTTGAGAATAAATGGCTGGTTGAAGCCATAAAGTGATGGTTGTTCCTGATTAGCACAACTGCTACAACGCAGTTTGTACAATTTTACAGGCATTTAATTAGCGTTTCAGCTTTTGATAGCATTTTGTGTTACTGATAGTTTTACCCTGCTGTGAGCATTCATAGCTCATGATGCTCCATCCCTATGTAGAAATAGTATAGAACCAACATTTGTCATGATTTTTTTTTTTTTTTATCTCACTTATTATGTCCTTATCAGCTTTTGCTTTATGTTCAGTATTTATGATTTCAGTTATTTCCACAGTGGCTCTCACTAATTCATACACATGGAGAAAGAGAAATGATTTCCATTAGTGTTATTTCAGAGAGGCAGCGGCTCTGACTTCCTTGACCCTTCCTGGTAGACTACCTTTCCAACCTGCCTCAGAAAGGAGGGTTATTTAAGAAACAATTAGGAGCATACACAAAGCAATTTGCAGGCAGTCTAAGTCCTCAGGCTCAGCCACTGAAGGGCCTTTCAGCGCTGATTTATCACGCTGTCGCCTTCACAAGGCAACATAATTAATAGGAGCATAGACTTCTAATTCCACACGCTTCCACGGCCAGTGGATTCCATTTGATTTATGATGGCCGGGGACTTTGCATTTTATCAGTTCATTCGCTCATTATTTATGCTGATGACCAATTTCAATGGGTCACCATCATCTAAGTCACTGCTAATCAAAGAGAATTAGGGTTCACTGCATTATTTAGAAGCTACTAATTTATCTTTGGAACAAGGGGAAGAAACGTCGGCAGGCAGGTTGAAGCACACAGCTCGGCTTTCAGCTGCAGCCTCCATGTCCGGAATCTGAAGTTTCATATGTTTTATCTCTTATTTCTGGATTACAAAGTCACGCCTACAAGCTTCTGGGTAATTTGCACTGATTACTTGTACTGGTTGGTAAAATAGAACATTTTAAAGGTTAAATATACAACAGTCATTATGTGCTGCAGAAGAGCAGCAGCATCTTCGACAAAAAAAACAAATGCACGTGTCGTCCAGTAAATAAAGTTGGAAAGAAAAAAAGAAAGCAGAGCGAATACATTACATCCCATTTCTCACATTAAATATTTTTGTGTACTTTTTGCCTCTAAAACAAGATTATATGAAGAGTTTGTCACCATTTTGAGCTCAACAAACTCAGTAAAAAGCTCCAAAATTAGGCACTTCTGACAAAATGTGAATCAACATTTTGTTACTAGAGAACCTAAATCTGGTGCTACGACCATTTTCAGTGTGTTATTCAGCATGGCAGCCCCCTCAAAATGAAACTGGATGTATTTGCATGAATAAAAGTTAGAAATAAACATTAAAATATTGATGATTAAACGACATGTGGAAGAACACGTAGTTTAGAAGATGTGCTTCAAAAACAAACCTCTGAAGATATAAATTGTTGCCAAGTTTCACCACAAAATATCGAACAGTTTCTGAGTTATGTCCCGGATAAAAAACAAACGGAGACAGAGAAGCTCAAATTACTACACACTCAAAGGCAGCATGATATCAGTATCTGTTCAGGACGCCGCTGCTACACTACATCTATACATAGCCTAGATTTGTTTGCTATATTAATATATCACATATTTCATCTTTAAAAAAGACTTCTCAGGTTTTCCTAAAAGCCACCAGAGGAGCTTCAAATCACTGCAATCAATCAAGCCAGGATTTCAAGAGGCTGAACCACGAGACTACGTTTCCATATAACGTATGACGGTCCCTGAATTCTGGTGCAAAAAATAACAAAACCTGCAAACTCCCACAGAACAGCTGCACAGTGAGAAACAACAGCACTGGAAAGATTTTCTCCAGAAGCCAGGCTGAACAATAAGAGTGAGTTATTGTCCTGCTGAAATAATGGGTCATGAATGGCCAACAGATTAATACAATGCATTATAAGGAACAGAGATAAATAGGGTCACATTGCAGCTCTGTTTGTTAGAAAAATTACACCTGTACCAAGTGTTATGAACCTGCAAATGCTATTCTGAAGGTTAAATTGTGTATTACTATAAAACAAATTGAGATGGAGAAAAGTGTTGGCAGTGGGACATTATTTAACGTCCTTGCAGGCAAGTGCTACAAAAAAGGTATGATTAAGACGCAATAAACCTTAGAGTCAAAGAAAATAGCCCCTGTAAACAATGCAGTAAAGAAACGAGTTGCTTCACAGCACATGCAGGAGGTTTAACGCCTCACATAAGTCACTTTAATGCTGCAGCAAACTTTCCAGACGGCGATATTAGATTCAAAAACATCTGTAGATTAAGATTTGACCTTCCTACGGAGGCTGCAGCAGAGCTGAGAACAATCCTTCTTATTTCTCAGGCTGCATGTTGTCGTTATCTCCCGTCAGTCTCACTGTGTTTAATTATGCAGCACAATGACTGATAAGGTGTTTCCTGACAAAATGAATCACGCTGTTCAGAAGTGACACCAGCCATACCATCGACTGAGCTGCTTCCTCACAAGCTGTATCATTTATCCGGAGGGGTTATAAGATGCAGAATTTACACAGGCCTGTCAATAGGCATGTCGATAGGAGGACACTTAGCATCGATCATCCGGAGAATCGATGCCATTTTTCAGCGATGGATCCCAGGAAATGATGGCTTTCGAATAAACGGTGGAAAGAGAAACATGATGCTCCTCTGGGGAGAGATGGATGTAGAGCGGCTCAATTTCCCTGCTTCTCGTTCTCCTCACAGCTCTTTGAACATCGTTGTAGCTCAATGCAAAAGGTCAGGAGGCGTTAGAAGGAACGATGTCTGACATTAATAGTCTCTGGAGGAGCTGAAGAACGAGACTGACAGCTAAGCTAAGCTGTGAGGCCAGACTGACGTTTCCACCAATATCAGAGACTGTTTGGGAGCGACATGGTGCATGATGCTGTTTGAAGATAACCTGAGATTAACTTTATTAATCCCAAAGGAAATTCTTGTGCCAGAGATTTCTCCAAATTACAGGATAAAAAAACAAAAACAAAACTGTATTAAATATGAGTGAAAATAAATATATAAAGTGTGTCAGGATAAATAAAATAAGTGTGAGTTTAAACTGAAACAGCAAAGCAGTAATGAGAATGACAGTAATATAAGCAGTGATGTGGAATAGTAATAAAGAGTAATACTGCACCTGGTAATGAAATATGTGAATGAATAAAATCCTTCTAAATATCAACCAAACTTTTACTAGTTTTACCGACACCACATGAATGCACCAGAAGACAATGGAGTGTTTGTGGGCTGCTACTGTTAGCTAGCTGCTACTGTTAGCTAGCTGCTACTGTTAGCTAGCTGCTACTGTTAGCTAGCTGCTACTGTTAGCTAGCTGCTACTTTTAGCTAGCTAGCCAGCTTCAGCTGCTTTTGCTTACAATGCCCACACTTGGGCATTGTTAGCCAACTACTTACAATACTTATTTGATCTCGAGGGAAGTTCAGGTTTCCAGTAGCATTACACACAATACAGAATGTAAATTGCTAGAGAATAAAAAGAATAAATAAAATAGCATGCAAAACAAAAAACACAGGACTGAGGGTACAGTGCATACAAAGAGTAGATGCTGCTAATGAACGGACATGCACAACATGTATTGAGGATTAAGACATTTTGGGGGGATGCTAAAGCCAAACCGTTTCTCAGCTGCCTTTGTTTGTAAAGTTGCTCACCTTGCTTTCAGAAGCAGCATGCTAGCAAATCTTTCTTAAAGATTATTGTGTGATGGCTACGTTTGTTCTAAAGATAAGAATAAGAATAGACAATGGAAACATCTAGAGCACCTGCAGAAGAGAGGGGGGAACAATAGAACTGAAAACATCCAAAGCAATTAGCAAACAAGCTAAGGTAATGCTGCAGTATTTATATCTTAGCATCCATGCAGAACTGAGCGCGCTCCATAAGCAGCGTCCCGAGGCCCAGATGGTGATTGGCAACTTGCTAAATCAACATCAGAAGTACAGAACATAAATGACACAATGACACAATTGATTTTTTATCCTTTGTATCATCAGTCTAGACATGGTTTGAACCCGTGCTCCTCTTAGTGACAGTTAGGAATGCTGTGGCAGCTCATTAATCACCAGCGCAGCCTGGAGAAGCTATACTTAATCCCATGATGGCATCCTCACCATCCTCCGCCTCTACCGATTGCTCGTAAAAGTGAAGGAGAGAGCAAAAAAGAAAATGATTTACACAGATCAATCATTCGGCGGCAGCGCTGAGCGGCTGTAACAGCGGCAGCCTGTCTTTACAGCTCCATTTTAAAGAGCGCCTGCTGACAGACACACTTGATTAAGGGCTGCGGCTCGCTAACCTTTCATGCTAACAAACATTGTCACCGACTGATTTTTCTTCTTCTCCAGGTCGGTTCAAGGCGAGAATATTGGCACTCAAATTTGTGGCTGCTTGCTGTGAGCAGATGTCACCTCTGGCGAGGGAGGGTAATGGTACCAGCAGGCCCATTCTGACCCCTCGGGGCTGAACAACATACCACCGCCGGGCTTTAGAAGGGGGCAGGAGGCAGGAGGGACAGCCTCAACAAGTGAGTGCTTTACGAGGCTGCCCTCCACACTCCTTTTCCCTCCTCTGCAATTATCATCAAAGAACATCTGTTTGTTGTTCCTCAGGCTCCCTCCCCTCGCGGGGCGTCCTAGCCTCACCTTGACCCATACCTTCAATTGTAGTGGATGTTATGACTAAAAATAAACAGTGTGAAGGAGTGAGGCTCCCCTTTGTGTGAGCAGGGCGTTAGAGAGGAAGGATATCACCCGTCGAACACAGCCGCTTCCTCCCCCTGTGCTCGCGGCTCCTGACAGGTACGTGAACAGCAGCCAGAGCATCTGTGACGGATCAGATGTGAAGTCGACAGAATCGCTTTGTTTCTTTGAAGCCGATCCCACTGTCCCTTCACTTCTGTCACAGTCTGGATGATCTGTCGCAGAAAAGTTCAACGGTTCCTGGCAAGAAACACGATACGGCCCGATGTTGTGGTCTGACCTGGTTCTGTTCCCTCTGTTGTAAATCCATATAACAGGACAGAGACGTAACCCAAGTCAGGAAATAAGAGCAGAAATAGTGTCTGAATTTGCTCTTAGTCTATGTTGAGCTTCTGAGATCTAACTGTAGATGTTAGAATTCACCCAGCTCTCAACGGTCACTCGGGTCACTTAGCAGCCGAGTGTGAAAGACGGCGTCTCTTTGCTACAGGAGCATCCAAAGCTCAGCACGACTGAATCTGATGTCGACTGCATGCAAAAAAAACATTCTTTATAAATCAGAGGGATGATAATCTGTGGTTGTTTAAGGGGTTTTAAAACAATAAGATGATGATATGTGTGAAATACGTCACAGGTGTTGACTTGATCTCATTTACATCCAATAGAGACGGCGTACGGGGTTAATGGTTACCAACCAGCTCGACCACCTGGACCAGATCACCTCAACCAGATCACCTCAACCAGATCACTTCTACCAGATCACTTCTACCAATAAAACTGATTTTATTTATTCTGTAAAATGATAAAGGGGGAAATACGTCACTTTAATTTTGAACAAATCTAAATGAAAGAAGATTTTCAACAGTATTGATTATTTGATTTCACTGTTTTATTATGCTTTTCATTTCATTTTGAGGATGCATTTTTTAATACATGCAATATTTTAAATTTGATAAATGAGCAACAATGAACATAAGAGTGTGGGAGTGGCTGGAGCAGAAAGGTTCCAGGTGATAGGTTGAAAGGTCAGGACAGGGGCGGGACGTTTGGACGACATGCTATACGTGAGACTCACAGTTAGCAGTTAGCCGCTAGCTCAAAGAAGAACACTGAAAATGTCTTCAAAATGGGGAGATGTTAAAAATGTTTTAATTTACCACATACATAAGGTAAATGCACTCAATAAAAATTTACTAAATCACTTTTGTAAAAGTGTAGTTTTAATGTTAACTTTTTCCTTCATTACAAATAGTTTTTAAAACATTCCCATTTTTAACCAGCTGTATTATTACTGCATCTTATCTGATGTGTAATGTAATGTAATGTAATGTAAACCAATATGACGTGTCACATATGAATGTACTGTATACATTTCACACCTTTTATCTACATGTTGTTTTTAACAGGCTCATAATTTACTCTTGTTTGACGTGTTAATGAAATAATTTTCTTCTTCTTCTGTACATAAAATGAGCTCAGACCAATGAAAGCATAACTCATCACATCCTTCTTCCTTTAGTAAACATTGTGAATGGATCCCTTAGACCACAGTAGGGTTAAGCATGTGGCTACTTCTCTTATCAATATTAAAAAGATAGGAGTAGAGAAGAGTGCGGACCTGTACTGTAAATTGCCCCTTTAATTTATTGGCTACTATGCAGAAGGTCTGCAGTGGTTTCTTGTTGCTCCCCGGGGATCAGGGAGCTGATTGGGGTGCTCTGTCTGCCAAATAGCCCTACCTGGCAGGGTACAGCAATAAAGACTGGTTTTATAGCTCAAAACAACAGAGTTTCATTCTCGCCTCACTAGAAACAGCACATCTTAATTCCTAATTTGAAAGCACTCCAAGATCTGCTGTGAACGGAGCCATCGATACACCCAAAGGGTGAACATTTAATTTATAAAGACTTTTAGTAATGACTGTTGATAACACCTGAATGTGTCCCGAGGGAGGGCACCAGCTGTGATCCTGGGAAATCATCTACGACCTGTTAGGCAGATGTGACGACTTCTCCTCCAGGGAAGCTGGAGATTGATCAAACGACAGCGTGTACCTCAGTGATTATCTGTCCTCACCGTTATAATCACTGCGGATCAGATTACATCCCATCAGACGGGCCGTAACAGAGATCACACTCAATTAACATGTATTCATAGAAACGGCTCCTAATTTCTGTGGAGCAGCTTTTGCATGTTAGACTTTGTTTAGCGTGTCTCAGAACAGAGGCGGAGCCAAAGTGACAGCTTTACAGATGACTGTAATTAAATAATGCGTAAGACTATTGTGCTTTGTGCCATACTTCTGGAAACTGGACGGACTCCAAACCATCTGTGTTTATCAAACCTCAATGGGTTTCTAATGCGTAAAAACAAATAGAGATATCCTGAACATTAGAGATGCTTGTGTTTTAGGTCTTTGTTTGGAAATCTCTGGAGAAAAACGATGGTTGTTCTAGGATTATTTCAATCACGCAGCGTCAGATGGATGTATGGATGCATGGATACAGCCCACAGAGGGGTTCTATCCCAGTGTGCTCTGATCAATCACTGTGGGCGGTATCAGCAGCAAATAGTGTGGAGTATGAGGTTAGAAAAAACCAAACCTACACTGTAAAAAACATTCCTAACTTATTTTATAATAATTTTCACAGTAATTTTCTGTTTATTTTATTTAATATAAAATTACAGACAGTCTGTAAATTAATGAACCAACTGCTTTTTTAAGTGTAACGCCAGTAATTATAAATTACATGTATTTTTCTTTTCTTTTTTTTTTTTTTTACAGAAAAATTACTTTATTTATGCAGTATATTTCTACTTTCTTAAATTACATACAAATATAAGTAAAATTACACAAATTAACTAATTAAATATTTATATATTATATATATTTAATTATATTAGTTTTATATTAATGTTTACTTTTACATTTAAAGTCTAATTCTGAAACAAACACGTCTCTTCTTTTTGAAAGATGAATTAATCACATTAAGACATCAGAAGTTCCTCCTACACATTGTGTATGTGTGTGTGTGTAGTGGTTAGCATCATTGCTTTACGACGACAAGATCATGGGTTCAAATCCTGCTTCATAGGCTGTGTAGATAATGATTGTTCGTGTGAGTGAATGGTGGTTTATTCTGAAAGACCTAAATGAACATAGATTTACCTAAAAGGTAGTTGACATAATATATCTATTATTCCACTGTTTAATGAACATTTATCAACAGTAATAGACTGTTTTATACTGTTTAATTCATTCATTTGTTCTGTATTTTTACAGCTGATTACATGTAATTTGTTGGTCTGGTTATTTACTGTATTTGATGGTATCTATCTGGAAACCCTGCTGCCAGTCCTCTTACAGTTTGTTTTACAGGTTTTTTTACAGTGAGTCAGCCTCTCACTAGTGTTTTTAAAAAACAACATGGAGGGAGGAGCTCACAGAGAAGTGGTTCAGCTTGCTGGTATGTGGTCGTCGCCATCCCATAAATCTTCCTCTATCTTGTGTGGTGATGGCAGACAGGGATGAGTCTCTCGCCGGCCCGCCTCTCCATCTCATTCACATGTCTATCTGCCTGTTATCCATGCCCTTGAGCAAAGATTACTGATGCCCTGCCTTTGATATACGACACATCATGTGCCACAACGTTTCATCCAATGAATTAACCCAAAGAAGTAGAGAAAAAAAACGGCTGGCAGTTCCCCGAATCGCTCACCATCCCTATTTTCTGTGTTCGTCCTTGCGGACGTTGTGGCTGTGTTGTGTTGTGTTATCTGACCTCTGCAGGACTCTGCTCCGCTGTTTGTCACCTCACATGTCATCCACACAGGTTATGAAGAGCAAGGCCAAAGTATCTTCCTCATTTGCTTTCAATCTCTCTGGATATTTTGAAATATTGTTTTAAATATTGCAGGATTATCATTTGCTTGTTCACTTATGAAGCACTAAAATGATGCACTTGAACTCTGATTTCTGACATGAATAGATATTACGACTAACGAGGTGTTAATAATTCCATGTTTTCGCTGACTCTGCAGCCTTTAGGGAAGCAAAATGAAATTTACGGCTCAATATTATGACAGCGGTGATAAAGGAAGTTGTGTAAATGCACACTTCATCTGGCTATAAACAAGAACTGAGCGGCTACGTCTCAACTCATTCATAAAAGCCACCCATTACCAAGAAGTGAGGGTGATAAACCAATCAGAGCGAACCAGTAACCTGGCACATTTATTAGCAGCTGTTCCATCATCTGATGGCACATATTTCCTTTTAAATCTGTCTGCCATCCAATCTCAATAAGAAGAAGAACCTGGACATACATGTAACCGCAGAGGATCATTTCCCCTGTAGATTTATAACCAGCTCATTCATGTTGTAATTCAATTATGTTACTGTAAGAAATTAAGCTTCAGTTTATTTCTCAGCTGGCTGGATTATCACTTCCAAATTTAGTCGCTCCGATATAACATTGCTTTAGCTGGCAATAATTTAAAATTATGTCAACAATTATTTCATCATATTTTAAGATTCTTATCTCTTCAAGGTTACAGATTTTGACTAAAGCTGCACATATACGACTTATTGTTTTACCGATTGCTGGGAAATGTAATTATAGAGACACTAAGAGTTTTTCCAGTGATGGAAGTTATTTGTTTTTGTTCTGAAATGCAACATTTAATCATGTTGTTGTTAATAAAAGAGGAGATAATGAATAAAACTCTATGAAGACAGCATCTATAGATGTTATGGAGGCTTTCATAGTTACTTATAAAGCACTCATAATGCTTTATGACTACACTCAAACACACATAATGCTTTCTGATGTGCTTTACAGTCAGAGCGAACCCGTCTGAGGAAGCTGCCTGGGAATCTGAATACCTCAGTGTTTACCTGAACTGACCCGGGTACAGTGAAGAAAACAAGTCCCCATCTGCTTCCGTTGTTGAGGAAAAAGGTATGAAGCTCCAGAAATGACCCTGAAATGAACCCGACTTTCCTTCTGCTCTGGGGTCTGTAGATAACCGTTGACTGAATTCTGTTTTGAAGAGATTAAAACCAAAGCAATGCATGCTGGGACGTACAGAATAATCAAGTCATGTATCTTTAACATGGCTTTAATGAAAACTTCAAACATAAAATGAAACCTAATCACACTTAACTTACAACTCATGGGCTTAAATTCTTAAATACCTCTAAATAATAAGGTAACTAGTAGAGATGTTTATTGTATATCGATACGCATCACGATACGGAGGTTATGATTCTATATCTTATGATACTGTGAGGTACTCTGATATGTTGCTTTATAGGCCTGTGTTGTAACAATATATATACATTAGCGCTATATGCTAACCTCTTCCTGTCTCAGTTGACATTAGCCACATGGCTAAAGCTAAACTGCCATCTAGCTGTCGGGGGTTTAAACACAACACAGAATGAACCTTTACACATAAACTATCAACTGAAAATTCATAAATTACGATAAAGCAAAATAAAATAAAAATCAAACTATTTAAATTTTGAAACAGTATCACAAAACAATACACAGCAAAACTATCAGTATTTTCTTAATAGTAAGTAGTAACTGGTGATACGATACGTTAATTTTTGTTATAAGAGCGTCATGAAACTTAAACGTCATAAATAACAGTTTACTGTAACTCATGATGAAGACGTTCAAAAAGCACAAGAAGCTGTTTGGCATCAGCGTCTGACTCACACTAAGAGAAATGAGTAGAAAGCTGTTTGCTGGGAAAAAATATGGCCGAACCTGCAGCACCTGCAGCGCGGCGGTGAAGTGGCTGCTCATCGCCACAAATCTTATATCAGTCTCTGAAAACAGTTTGCGTCCCACTGTGTTATTCATTTTACAGTCGAGTCACCTGCCTGATACCCTTCAGCCATTTTCCTCAGAAGCTGTCACACACGCCAGCTATAATATATGGCTGCACCAATAAGAACAGCTGTAGCCAATCTCCAAACCCCCCCCTACTGGAGCCCACTGCTGCCCAGCATAAAATAATACATCAGGATTAATCGATTTCCTGTCAGTCTCATGAAAAAGAAAATAAATTCTCATGTAGTCTGTTTCCTGCAGCATTATAATTTTGTACAAGGCGAGTAATTTAAGTTTTTTAATTATGCATGAGAATGAAAAACCATGACGAAGTGCGCTGTCGTCTGGCCCAAGGCCACAGCGCTGGCCCTGTATGTGCTGAGACAACAACAGTAACTTAAGCACATATAAATAATATATTTATGTATTTAGAAGCCACACATCTACGTCCAAAGGCCAGAACAAGAGACCGAGCGCCAAGGTCAACGGCTGGCCATTTATCTCAAAGTAATGACGTTTATTTGGAGCGCATGAATCATCAGACACAGTCTGATGCCAAAAGTCAAGAGGAGGAAAATCGGGCTCACTATTATTCCCAGCCTGTGGAAGGAAAACATGGGCGCAGATCCCCCAGACGGGACGTGTCCCAGACGACTCCTGAAGAACGGGAGACTATCCCTACAACGAATGACTTTAAAATAAGTTAGCGACAAAAGGTTTTACGGGGGGGAAAGGCGTCTGGAACACCACGGCGACCCGACCACAGGTAAGTAAAGGGAAGATGGATGGATGGATGGATCACTTTTTGGAGGTTTTGTTTAAATCCCCATTTATTCTGCTCAGTGGTCTAAAAGCTCATTTATTCTCCATCTACGTATGAAAATAACGTCTGTTTCAAACGATGCATTGAAGTAATAGAACCACAAGAGGGCAGCGACGAGTCGAACGTTTGGTTTGTTTTTTGCCATAAATGGGCCTTTAGTGATGGTGGAGTTTCAGTTTTTACTATAAAAATATGGTCCTACCCATATTTAACACGTGCTTTCTGTGTTCTGTGGTTTAACGGTATGTCCGCTGGAATATTTTAACGTTAATATAATGTAAACAGAATAAAGTAGCAGAGAAAGGGGCTAAAAGCCACCTGTGGTAAAAGCTGAGTTTCATCACAATTTACAGTAATGTCACATTGGACCGATCAGCAGAACAGCTGACTGACCTGACCCTGTCAATGAGTACAGGGATGAATCGCCCCATACCCCACCCCACCCCCACCCCAAGTTGTAATGAGATCTGCGCCCTTGCAGGAAAACAGGTACTGTGTAAAGCCTGGAAGTAATAAACTGCTCCTGTTCTACATTAGATGTGTGTTTATGACAGAAGTCCTGGTCTGGTGAAACAGAAAAAGTCAAAAGCTCCACATTAAAGATTTACAAACACCAGTATTCATAGTTGACTGGATTAATGAGCGGTGCAGAGAATGAGCTAACGTTCTAACGTTTCCCTACGCCGAGCTCAACCAGAGCCAGAGATAGAGCAGCAAACAGGGTCATCAGCAGGCCAGGGTCTTAAATCAGACCAGAGGCCGGCCCTGGTGTCAGCTCTGGACCAGGGGGGGGGGACGCTCAACAATAATGAAGAGGGGCTGAAGGGGAGGCCGGTTTGTTGTGGCGTTAGCAGCTGGGCCTGAAAAAGCAGCTGGACAGAAGGAGGCTACAGTATGAAAGTCATGAACACATACATGCTTCTGGGTCACAGCTAGCTCAGTCCAATGGTATGAGTTTAACGAGACAACGCGTCCAAAATGATTACAGGCAGCCAAGAAAGCTTCCAAATAGTAGTTTGAATGATTTATCTGATAGCGGCTGTTTTCTAACCCCCCCCCCCCCGTCTGCAAACCGTCCGACTGTGAAAATGTGCAGTGGCTTAAATGACCATGTGATAAATGGCATCGTGAAAGTTTGGACACTTAATACAGCTCAGATAAATACAGCAGATCACCTGTTTGGGGCTCATTTGATGGAACTCTCCCCATCCTTTTTGCACATACATCATCTCCTCTCCATCTTCCTTTTATCTGCTTGTTCGCCACCACAATCTACATGCATTGAAAAATGCACGCTGGTATCAGAGCGCACTTTCCAGAGGATATGCTTGGACAAACAATCCGATATCCAAGGTTAAGAACACAAAGATAATAAATCGCTTGAGTGTCATGTTCAATTTTCAGGACGGCATTACGCGGTATTATCCATAACAGGATTTAAATTGTTATCAGGACACTGAACAATCCACTTTGCGTCCGGCGAGCATCCTGCCTCTAGTGATTCATAGGGAGGAAACAACTATCACATTTTTCCAGCGTCCCGCCACAGAAGAACACGGCGGCACACTTCATGTCCTCAGATGATTGGATGAATAAATTGCTTCCATCCTGACTGCTGTTGACACTCATGTGGACGAGTGCTATCAGTTTTAATTGTCTTTCTTCCTTCGCTCAGCCCACGTCTGCAGCTCCTTCCTGCCTCTCAGGAGAACAAGGCCACGATAAATTAAGTTCAGTCAGAGATTTAGCTTTGCAAGCTACACGACAAGAAGTCTAATGGTTTAGAGACGTTTCAGGTCTGCAGGGGTCCGTTATAAATCAGCTGTTACTTCATTTATCATAACTGTAATATAAGTTTATAAGAACTCTGACAACGTTCTTATTGCAGCACATGTACCATAAAAACACCATCATTTAATTAGGAGGAGAAAATATCAATATAGATTTTATTAAATTTACACTTTACATATTTCTTATATTTTTCCTACCATCTTAACAAAATGACTGTTGTAAACAAACCTTTGACAGCAGAAGAAAATATTATGAAGTTAAATGCTGTGTACTGTTGGTCTCTGTATTAAACTCTTCCTCTCATACATATCTGACAGGATGCTTGTATGAATGCACCATTAACAAAGCTTAATAGGAGCATTGATGAAGTGAGAGCGATACACCTGCCGCCTACCTTTTTCTCTGAGCCCCTTGACTTATTGATACACAATCCATCAGGCTTTTTTGCAGAAAATCTGAAAACAATCAGCGTGCAGAGCTGCACAATGCCGAAGCATTGATCATGAAGGCAGCACTTTATTCCACACAACTACGCCATTGTTGCAACAGCTGCTAAGCATTCTGGTAAAAGGAGTGATTTATGGCTGCGTAGCAATAACGATGAGACAGAGTCATTACCATATCGACAGGCTGCAGGATGGATTATCCTCATTGATTACTTCATGGCCCGTTAATAAGTATTTGTTTGAAACACAAATGGGGGAAGAGAAATGTGCCTGATGGTCCTGCTCTGCAGCCTGCATGGAGACGACAATCTAACAACCACCTCAGACCTTTTCTTACTTTTTATTTATTTCATACTCAGGCAACAGCAAAGAGAGAACGTTCACAGGTGTGAGATTTCACAGCTGATCACAGACCGGTTCGATTCATGGCCCACCTCGCTCCTCATGCCTTTACATCATCGGATGCTTCCTCTCCCCCAGTCGGGCTTCCCATCCTGCAGCTTCGCCAAGGTCAGCTGAAGGAAATGATACCGGCGACGCCACAAGATTTATGAGAGATTCACTCCTGTTTGCCTCCCTGTTTACAGAATACATTGACTCCCACTGAGGAGCTGCTCCCGTCCCCCCGGTGGTTTACAAAACGGGAGCACATCTATAGGGTGATCCCAGCAGCCTGTCACCTGTTACAGGTGCTAATGAGAACCAGACATCCAGTTTAAACCTCAGAGTTCCTCTGTGGTCTCCTGTTACCACACTGATAACCTTGGACGCTCACACAAAGACAGAAATCATGAGATGGCATCGCACAATATTTATACTTCTCCAGATATGAGTTGAAAGTATGTTTTTTTTATGTTTTCCATTACAACATTTGATTTTTAACATTTCATAACCACGTCATGTGATCTAACTTCAGTACACTGAAATTATTAATATCCAGAAATTCACACTATAGACACCAAACTCACCACATTTTGCACATTGACCATTTTCGACCCCGCTCTATACTTTGTTTTGACCTAGTTAATACAATATTTGGTCTGCAGGACCTTCACCCACAGTAGTTTAGTACACACTGGGCAATAAATATGAGACGTACTGGATGATGCTGCGTTGAACCCAGACTCTGGGGGTGCATAAGACTCTCTTGTTGCCGAACCCAAACCCGGATAAATGGAGGGTTGCGTCAGGAAGGGCACCTGTGCCAGATTAACAATGCAGATGCAAATCTGCTGAAGAAGGAGAAGAAGAAGAAGAAGAAGAAGAAGGATGGTGCATTGGACGGAGGTCGTGTGCTGCAGAATATGAATGTAATTACTGGACATCTCTATGACACGCCCACACAGATGTTTGCACTTATTCTGGCTAATTATACCTCAGCAGAACTCTTAGAATCCCAGGTCACCAGACTTCATGGACCAATCAGGATGTGGGGAGATGTAATCTCCCAAACATCAGAGAGATGTCAATCAAACCCAATCTGTACACGCCCACGCAGTCCTAAGAAGAGGTTTAATTCGGTAAAGTAAGTGGAAACACCTGTGTGGGTGGAGCACAGGTGTTCACGGCCTTTGAAAAATAGTTTCAGTTTTTTCTGAATTTCATAGCGTGTTAAAAATGCCCTGAGGCTGAGGTGTGAAACTCATCATGCAGGTACAAAGGGAACATTTTAAGTTTCATTTATGTGATAATCTGACGGAGTGAAAGGAGATCGCCGGTGGTCATAATAATTGGAAGTCAGGATCAAGAGGTGACTGGCCTTCACATGTCCTTGGCGGCCCGTAATGAAGAGATAGTGGATGGGTCGAGTGCGTCCGCCCCTCGTCGGTGACGGGCTGCTCCCCCGACCCCTTCCTCAGAGAGGAGCCGGGCTTTAAATTGCTTCCATCTCTGCGACTCTGATTAATGAGAATAGTTCTAATCGGAGTTCCTGAGGCCAACAGCATTAGTCTTAATCTTCGGGGCCCCGTCCAGCAGCAACACTGACATTTAATGTAGAGCTAGTGCAATGGTAATGAGAATTCATTCCCCAACAAGCCACCAAACTCTTCTACCCCCCCACACACACGGGTCCTGAGTTTGGGAAGGTTATTGGTCCTGAGTTTCAGGGATTATTAGTTCTCTTCAGGCCATGAGGTACCTAAAGGATTTTGTGTTTTACAGTCCACTCTGAGGCGGGACAAATTAAACTGTGCCTGAGTACACAGACGATTTAAAGGCCCTTTACAAAGCCTACAGGCCTCTGCAGTCTAGTGATAAAACAAATAGTCGACTGATAGGAAAGAAATGGAGAACAACTGGGATTAGGGTCGGTTACAGGTCACTTCTGAACCAAGGAGGAGGCGGGGTTCTCTGGTCAGGTCAACAGTTCATCACAGGGCCAACACAAAGACAGACTACCAACCGTTCACAAGTTAGAGTCACCACTTCACCAATACTGCATGTTTTTGGACTGTGGGAGGAAGCAGGAGAACCAGGAGGGAACCGACATGGACCCAGGGGGAACTCCAGAGAGAAAGGCCCGGGTCTAGACTTTAACAGAACCTTCTTGCTGTAAAATTACAGTGCTAACATTAACATTAAGTCATTAAAGATATTACAGCGAGTTTTGTCTGCGTCAAGTTTTGAAAAGTGTAGCTACCTTAAATTAAGGTGAATATTTCCTCTGTAGAATCGATTTATTTGGTCTCTACCCTTAAAAGTAGCAGGTTCAGTGTTCAGACTTACATTTCATATCATTTTAAACTATCTTTGGGTTTGGTTTGAACATTTTTTTAGGATAAAAATCATTTACAGTCCTAATCTATAAAAAATAAAACAACTTAACAGCTAAAGAATTAATCAAACAAGTAACTTCCAGGTTATTCAGGTCTAACAATCTGGATGTGTGTACCTGTGTGTAGGTGTAGGTTTGTCTACGAGCAGCTTGGACTTCATATTTATGAATCTGACTATTTTGAAAACCAGGCAATCATAAAGCAGTTGTGTAAAATCAGGCAACTTCTATCAACTGAATGAAAGCCATTGCTGCCGTCAGGCACACTGGAGCCGATGCAAACACTGGCCCTGTGCTCAGTTAGCAGTAAGTAAATTGCTCTGGGATTTGTAATGCCGGAATGCTTTAGCAGGTAATTCCTCTCTGTCTTTCATTTTGTTTGTCTGTGTTAAGTTCCCACCACGGCCCCATCCATTCTCACATCCAGTTCCCGGCTTTGTCCATCCATCAATGGGCGCACTTTGTCAGTGCTGACTTCATCCTGGCGGCTGCAATCACATCTGAGCAGGGCCCGAGTGCCACCGGGGAGCTTTTTCACCTCCCATCTGCATCTCCCCGATCTGCTGACGGGGTCCCTGACGTGCCGTGTTTTCTATTGCACAGGCAAGCAAAAAAACACTAATGCTGCACCTCATTTCTCCCGACCGCTGCTGGCCTCGCATGGCAAAGAGAGAGAGAGAGAGAGAGAGAGAGGGAGAGGGAGGGAATGAGGTGAGATTGAGAGAGGCAGGGAGGTAAAGAGGGGGAGCATTTTAAAGAGGGATTGGCTCTCGGGTCAGGCTACAGCTCAATTTGCCTTTTCTTCTCAAATACATCAGGAGACATCAGGGCTAGAAAATGCATCACTAATTAAGGCTTGATAAACTGCACTTTGAAGAGAGAGGAGGAGGAGGAGGAGGAGGAGAGGAAGGGAGTCAGCTATTTGGCATGGAGGTAAATGGAAAGTGGGGTTAGCATAGATATGCTATATAAGACGATAATCTCAGTGCAGCTATACCGCGGTCATGTGATGCTGTGGGATTGATGACGTCATAACCAAATTTTGTTATTTCACAGAAATGTCCAGTCAGGAACAGAGCATCTGATTGGTCAACAGACATACCCCAAAGCATCATGGGATTGACAGTGGACAACGTGTGGATTCTGGATCACTTTTTCACTTCCTTCGACAGATAGCAAGATCAAGCCTTTTTTGAACATTTCACCAGTATTATGAATAATAATAATAATTATAATAATAATAGGCCAGACAAAGACAACTCATGATGTTCAAACCATGTGTAGCTAACTATGTCTGAAGTACAGTTAAATGTTTCAATGGACACTATGTCTGAAGAGGTGCGTCTTTATTCTGTATAAACACTATGAAGGCGTAATGAGGGACAGCTGTGCAGCAGAGATAATAACCGCTGAATCAGCATCTGTATTAAACACCAGACGGAAAGGCAGGACGGGGGGGGGGTGTGACGTTTTGACAAGATAGCGGTTAGCAACTAGCTTTAAGAAGAAAAGAATCAACACAAAATGTCTTCAGATTGTGGAGACAGTCGTCGGGGTCGTGGTCATGAAACGGGGACGGTAAATGTCGTTTATCTGCTGTGACGTACGTTTAAAGCTCTTCTGCTTCCAGAACGTCGGCTGCTTAAGATCATCCATCAGAACGGTTATCGTTTTGTTCTGTATAAACAAACACAGGTGTCACAGACACGGGTCTCGTTGCGGTGTTGTTGCGTGATCTCTGTGTGAAAGTGCTCCTGGTAATACCACACGTATCCATGGTTACCGAAGGGATGTGACGTAACGAGACATGAAAGCTAGTGACGGCTAACTAGCTGAGCTTTGCAGCCGCGTGGAGTTGAAGGGGGTTAAAAAAAAAAAAAGGATCAAAAACATATTGGAGCAGTTGAAATTCATAATGGCACCACAATAAATCCATGTAATATGGAGAATCTCATAATGTTGATCACCATAGTGATTGCTGAGCAGCAGTAGTTTCACTACAGCCTCTCATGTGTCTCAGATTTCAGCTCCTTTTTTTCCACTGCTTCATAGCTTCATAGTTCCAGTAAACCGTAGCTTTCAATTCCCCTGCTCAGGTGTTTTCACTCAGGGATAGGAGTGATGAACAAACGCTTTCAGACTCAATCCTCCAGCAAAGGCTGGTGCTGACAGGGATTATTATTTATTTGTCATGGTGGATGTAATAAGCTGTAGATACAGGATGGAGGGCCTGTGATTTATTGCTCTGTCGACCGCCACTAGCAGGACGTGCGCTGTAGCGTGCAGGATGAATACCGCACTGTCAGTTCTGTCCATCCGTCACCTCCGCCTGCCGCCGCCTCCTCCCTCCTCCCTCTCTACACCCTCCCTCCCGTTTCACGCCACAATACATAAACAATCTTTCATTACTTTGATACGTCCTCCTCCATATTTGTTTTCTGCACCCCAAACGTGGGCCTTCAGTTGTTTTTTTATGAGACCCATTATTTTTGC
This sequence comes from Chaunax sp. Z400, assembly GCA_037577475.1. Taxonomy (NCBI): domain Eukaryota; kingdom Metazoa; phylum Chordata; class Actinopteri; order Lophiiformes; family Chaunacidae; genus Chaunax; species Chaunax sp. Z400. The sequence continues at coordinate 1,617,631 of CM075203.1, read as the reverse complement.
ACTAGTTTGAGTTTCCATGAACTTAAAAGAGAATAAAAACTGCTTTTCTTCACATCTTCAGATTTTGAATTCTTCACACCCAAAAAATCCTCTTAACTCCGACATTTCTTTTCCTTCACAGACGGGATTTGTAACGTCATCTTTCTTGTTACAGACGAGCCTCTATTGTCCACCTCGCCTGAGAGGTTTACTCCAAATTATTATTTTCCTGCTGCTTTTAATGGTATTGAGCTCGCAGAACAGGGTGGCTCTCCTGCCTCTCTGTAGGTCATGTAATCTTGTTAAAAGCCTTCATGGTTTTAGGATTATGTTATTGAAATGTCACTTAATTGGATAAACATTTTTCATGCCGTAAACACACCGCGCCCCGCTTGTGTTTACACGGCAGGGGGATTTGCGTAAGTGGAACCGACTCTGTAAACAGCGGCTCCCACTAGAGGCTTTATGTGAAAAGCAGGCTGAGGACTGAGGCATCAGGGAAAACACTTAGCCCACATATCAGAGCTGCGGACATGTGCTTGGCGAGAGGGAGCGAGCGCGTCGCTGACAGCGCTTAATTAATATGAGGAATTGCCTTTGTGTCTGGGAAAATGACTTGAGCAGGAGCGGCTTGTTGTTTAAGCCCACTCAGCTGAGTGTTTGTGTGGAGTAATCTGGGAATAACATTACAGGCCTGCATGGGAAGCGAGCAGAATGTTCTCTAAATCAGACTTTTGGTCATTCGTTCCTCTTTTTACAGCTACTTCCTGTCTCCAGATGTCATTTACCACATCTCACCTTTGGCATCCGTCACATTTAGAGGCGCAGTAAATGGTTATTTATGGACTTTAGTTTGTTCTCAGGCATCATCACTAACAATACAGTTAATAGCAATCATTTGTTATTCTGCGCTGGTGCAGATTCTCGGGACGGGGGCAGTGGAGTGAGAATACTCATTTGGAGGTTGGGGAAAGTCTTGACAGGACCCATTTATAACGAGATCATTGTGGAAAGTCCAGCCTGTTAATATCCCTCCATCGCAGTCTAATTAGCGCTCGCTGATGTAAACCAGTCTGAGTCATGGAGTTGTGTGAATCTCTCCTGTTGGCGTCATGCATGTTTCTGTCGAGGCTCAGATTATGGATTAGATCAGCCCCGTTCTGTTGCATAATATTCTGTATGTTTCCAACAGTCCTCCCCAAGTAGCATTTAAACCTTTTAATAAGTGCCTCCAGGATCTGCTTATCTAACACACTGATAACTGGCTGAAACTGGTTCCATGTTTGTTCCAGCTCTGAATCTGAAAAAATCACATATTTTATTTCCTCTCTTGTTCTTATCAAAGAACCAAAACTAAAACTGACTTTATTTCTTAAAATGCTTAAGATTAATGATGTAACTAATTTATGACAATTTATTTATCAAATAGCTGACATTCACTGGTTCCAGCCATGTGACTAATTGTTTTTTCTCTGTTTCATCACTGTAAAAAAAACTCTTTTGAAGAAGTGAAATTGGCTTCTGGAAACTTTCTCTCCATTTCTAGCATTATTATGACATTTTACAGACTAATCGATGAATCAAAAAAGGACTCTAGACAGGCGTCCTGGTAGCCAGAGGCAAAGCTCAGGTTGACTTCAGCCTCGTCATTAAACTGAACGAGGCTAATCTATCAACAACAAAAAAGTTGCTCCACTATTCACAAATGGATCCAGATTAAAACACCTATTTTTTTATTTGATTATCAGGGAAAGATGCTGATTCCAGGTCTGAACAGAGAACCAGTCCAGCTTTTAGCTGCTAGTTGCTTTCCTCTGATGTTCAGAGGAGCTGAAGTAAAGTAGGATGAAATCAGTGTATAAACATAAGTAAATAATGGATAAATGGATGCATTAAATGTGAATACTTCAATTAAAATTACCTTAAAACATGTATCTGAGTAAATGCATCTTTTGTGCCACCTCTAAATTTAATAAATGATAAATTACTCCATATATGTAAGTTATAAACACGTCTCAGGGCAGAGCAGATGTAACAGTGAGGTTTCAGCTGAATCAAATATAATTTTCTGTTTGGATGGATCCAGCAGTTATCTAATTGTTTAATCAATGGATGTGCAGAGCTGCCGGCTGTGTTGTTAGGATCAATACAAATTGATTTACATGTGTCTGCAGAGAAGCACATCCTGCTCATCTCCCTCTGCGCCTCCTTCCACCTCCTTCCACCTTATTTAGAGGACGTGGCGTGGAGCTCGTCTCAGGCCTCCGTCCCTCATGCCCTCGCATTTCTGTAAACTGTATAAAAGCCATTTAATCTTCCTCAGATGAGGAACCGTTTACTTTGCACCGTCCTTCTATAAAAATTAAAAGCTCTCATAAAAAGGGGAATGAGAGTGGAAGCCCTCGACTAAATCAAAGAGGTTCCTTCAAAAGCCGAACCCGAACGCTTCATCTGCCTGGTTTATTCTGACACTTTTAGATGACTTGGGAGAAAATAAAATGCAGATGAGAGCCTGCTGTCATAAAGGTCAGTGAACTGTAAACAGAGCTCTCTCTCTTTCCTCATAATAGGTGTTAAATTGTAAGCATGCTGAGGGATGTGAGAACATGTCCTGCAGCTCCTCGTATAAACATTAATCACAGGATCACTCACCCGTGATTAATCATCAGGACCTGATCGCACTGATCTCTGAACGCTCGTCATCACTAACACGGACTGTCACTGTAAAATGTAGATTACATCCACAAAAGGCTAATTTTAATCTCAAGAAAGAGACTTTATGAGCAGATCATAAACCTAAATATTCTGCCTGGAGGACGGAAACATGAGACATCAGTTTAATGAGTTTCTCAGTAAACTCAATACATGAAATAGCTCTTTTAGAGTTCTGTTATAGGGATACAGACTGAAAGACAAATCGACAGAAAATTCATTACCATAATAATAATAATAATAATAATTCATTACCATTTAATTTGCTTCAGCCACTGAACTTTAATTCCTTTCACACAACTACTATCAATTAGTTTATTTAATTTAAACCAGTGTGAATAAAACTAATATAAACATTTGGCTACCAAATAACATTGATTCTGAAATATTCATTCAGTCCAGGTCAGAGAAAAAGTGTATCTATGAGTCGGAGATAAGAGAAACCTGAATCTTAATACTGCTAATGTTAGCCTACATTAGTGGAAGGTTACCGTAGTGAATTCAACCATTATTTAACAGTGTACTAACACAACTATGTAGCAGGCTGAAAAGGTAAAGGGGTAAAAACTAAACACAAAAAGATGACAGCACTTTTATTTTTTAGCCTTCAAGGTAACAAAAACAAGCATACCCAAGAAACAGAAGAAGACGAGAGCATTTTGTTTATGTCAGTTTAAGCTGAAGTTTAAGTCTGTATTTGATGAACAAAGTTAGCAGACAGTGAGGAACATGACAATATTGACAACCTAGAAGAATTTTTAAGAAAAGCTGTTTTGATTCTTTTGATCATTTGGTCCTTTTGGACCAAAGGAAAATAAATATCCAAGGATTGGACACATTTCAGACTTAATGCTGCTACATGGTGGTTGATCTTGGAGCAGATGTTGTATCTGTGATTACATATTTTTACACTTACTAGCTTCTTTTGATCGCCAGCAGGTGGAATATCTTTGAACTGAAGTCACAGACTCTGAGAACTTGTGATCTAAATCTAATCAAATCTGATGTTAAGCTCAGAAACATGGTGACAAAACCCACGTCATTGTTTTTTCTATATTGTCAAAGACCTGAGGCGAGCGCATGTTACAAGACCTCTGACTGCGTGAGTTGAAACAGTTCTTCACCGAGAAAAAGACAGAGCCAATTAACATGTTTTGGGGAAACACTAAATCTTTCCTGAGTTAACGCTGAGCTTCGAACTCATGGGAACGGGAACAAAATTCCTCACAAGAGATTCGCTGCAGTAATCTACATGTCAGGCCTTTAGCTTGGCTTCAGGCAGACATGAGTCAGCTGCTTTCAATCAGGTTTAATTCAGTTTTACCGAGTTCCTTGAAATCTCCTGAATCATCGCAGATGGGACGTTCCGATTTAGCCGAATGATTTTGTTAGGAATTCTAGACCTCATGGGATGCAGAGAGCCGGGCACCTGGGTGGGAGAGGCCTCTCAAGAGCTGGTTCTCCTCTGCTCACCTTGTTACATTAAAGAGGGTCGGGAGTTCGCGCCCCGCTCCTCAACTCTTTGGGTCGGGTTTTTGAACTCCTGACCCAAAGTGAAGGGGGAGGTCCTCCATGCACAGTAGCTGCTTTTTACAAAGCCAAGCTGACTCCATGCCAGCACAGCGGAATCGAGACGAGTCTGATAACATCTCGCTTTAGGAGGAGCTGCTCAGCCGGCCCTTTGTATTTATGGGCAAGTCTCATGGTTACCCCCCGACCATAAATCATGTTAATTGGTTTACTGATAAAATGTCTGACAGGCCCCATTCACATAATGCTGTGCCCCCCCACCCCCTCCCAGTTACTGTTTAATCTTTGTCCTGCAATAGTTCATCTGTTTAACTGACTGAAGGTGAGGAGGAGTGAAAAAAGGGTTCTCCTCCGTATCACAGCACTGCTGCACAGTGTGATGCAAATTACATGAATGATGAACGACGCGGCTGTCACTGCAAAACAAAATCGACAACAAATCAGCTGATCACCTTTCCGGGTTTATCAGATGGAATTTCTTCCATCTCTTGAAACAAAAACAAGCTTCTAATTGATTTTCGTCACACGTGTCTCATCATTTAACTCAGTGGCTCCTCTGTGATTTGTTCAAAGATGGCAGCGTCTCCTTCTTCAAGCTGGTGGCGACAAATAAAAAAAAGACTCTCTCAGTAAATTGTATTGCCTTTCTGGCAAGGACGTCAAAGCCCACAGGAGTGAAACTGTCCCTCGTCAACAGATAGACCGCACACGGACGCTCATTTACCTGTCAGATTAAGATTAGGAGTGACTCCGCTTCGGGCCATATGGCAGGAGACCAGGAACAGTACTCAGAGAAAGAACTGTTTGTCTCTGAAAATGTCAGAGCTCATTAATTCAAGCAAATCAAGACACATTAGCAAGCAAAGGCATACGAAGACAACTCTGTTTATCTTACAGAGCAACAAGACTTTCTTTTTCCACGATGAAACGTCTTCACTTTTTAAAATGCAAATAAGAAAACCAGCTGTGCTGATAGTTGCAGATAACCACACGAGTTACTTTCCAAGTTTGCCTCCATGAGGAGCTGAGGCAATGCAACGCAATCTACTCTTATTTGGCTGCTGTTGATCTTTGCATGATTAATGGTTTGAAAGGATCCAGAAAAAAGGTCAAATGCGTAGTTGGAGATGGAGCAGCTATGCGGGGTAATTAAGACAAACATGATTAATAACCCCAAGCTGCCACTGTGTTCTGTAAACAAGATGCAGCCAGATAGGACGCATATTTTCAATATTGTGCATTAGTTTTCATAACGGCACCCATCTATTCAACGCACTTCTAAATAAGCAAAATATTAATGTAGTTAAAACACTGCAATAGTTTGTGATGTATGATGAGAAAGCATTAATGCAATCAACTCTATATCTCATTGACTATTCATCTAAAACCAGCATTACATCATTGACTACAGTAATGAAAGCCAATGTCTAGGATCCTGGAAGTCATTACAGTCAGAAACTTTCTCCAAATCATCAATTAAAAATATGGAAACTGCGGTCATTATTTTGAGAAAGTCTCATTATTTTTAGATATTAACTCATTGTTTTGAGACACCAAGTCATTATTTTTGATAAGTTTCTCATTGCTTTGACATGTTTCTCATTAAATTGAGAAGTTTGTCATCATGTTTCAGATACTAACTCATTATGAGAAACTAAGTCATTATTTTTTAGATGTTTCTCATTATTTTGAAACATATACCATTTTTCGAGTTATGAAGTTATTGTTTTGAGACATTATTTAGACAAAATAAGTCATTATTTTGAGAGGTTTCTCATTACTTTGAGATGTTAAGTCACTATTTTGAGGTGCTAAGTTATTATTTTGGGAACATTTCCTATCATTTTGTGATACTATGTCATTAATTTGAGAAAGTTTCTCATTATTTTGAGATATTAAATCATTATTTTGACAAGTCTCTCATTATTTTGAAAAAAAAGTCATTATTTTGAGAAAAAGTCTCATTATTCTGAGATGCTGTCATTATTTCGAGATGTGTCGTTATTTTGAGAAATTTTCTCATTATTTTAGATGATGTCATCATGTTGAAAAACATTTTTATGTTAATGACTTAGAGGATCTTTAAGGGGCTTCCATATTACAGTAAAGGAAAAAAGTCTCTCTCAAGCTTTATCATTTCCAGAATATGAGCTGTAGATAACAGGTTCACTGTAATGGCTCCATCATGGTGACTTTCAAGACGAGCTGTGATTACGACAAAGAAGAGAACAAGTCTCCCATTCTTATTCAATCCATTATCTGGCCTATTCTCCTCTGTCTCTGCCCACCAGGGTGACTGACATTATAGAAGGATCAGGTCCAGCTTCCAGGGAAAGCAGGGAGACAGGTGTCAAAATGGTCCAGCAAGCAAATGTAACCCTCGCTTAATCAGCCCTGTTGTTAGTCTACAATCCATGTCGAGTCCGCGGCTCTCATTCCGTATGAAAAACAATTAGGCCGGTTTGAAGCTGAGCGGGGCTTTAACTCACCTGTCTCTTCTGATGAGTGTAAAGATGGAGCAAAAGGAGGGGAGATGGAGACGGAAGAGAAGGAGGGAAGGGATGTAGTGTCGAGTATATCAGACAGAGAGTCAGGGAGAAAGACACGACAATGAATATAAAAACATGAGAGGTTGGAAAACATGAGGCTGAAAGGACGAACTGATCAGTACCATGGAGAAGGTTGTGTTTTCAGTCCCATTAGTTTAATGGTTAGTCAGCAGAGGAGGAATTTGCTGCAAAGTTGTCCCATTGGCCAAGAATGAATAGATTAGTTTTTGATGCAGATCCAGGAAGAATATTTTAACATTCAAGCTGATGGATTAAAAAATGTTTTCGAGTTGACACTGCATTACGTCTGAGACGTCTGGTCCTTAAAAATCAACATATTAACACTTTTAAATATTACACTACACAAAAGTTCAACAGAAAAATAAGAAGGGCTTTTTATACAATTTAGGAACCTTTTCAGTGGCTTGGAGCAAGTCATCATTTATGACTGGTTGGATTTTACATACACATTATTTTTATATTTATATGTCGTACAACCTTCAAAGAGAGAAGCTGATCTCAAAGGCTCTTCCATGTTTAAAGAGTTTAAATCGTGATGATGATCATTTTTGGCTTCAGATTTCTTGAAAAAATAAAGTGTCTCCACAACTCATATCATTATTAGTGTATTAGGTTTTCTAAAAATACCGGAGGCCATGAATTTATCAATCAACCACACATATTTCATCTTATAGGGTCGCAAATTTGATCAATTTCACTTTATCGATAATTAAATGTGTCAACAATCAATAATTGGTCAATAATCATTCATTAACTAGATACAAAATGGGACTCATTCTTATTTAAACAGCTTACATGGTACATTAGTGATGTAGTTCAGTAGTCCATCATGTATGCATAAAGCCTCTACTTCCTGCCTCAGTGCACACATCACTATAGCCCCGCCCACCTCACACCATCATGATAGTTTGCTGAGAGGACGGCGTTCCAGTTTTGACCCACACTGTGTTTGGTGCAACACCGACGTTCATTGGCTGCTGTGTTTTAAGACACCGCTGTGATGTTTGCACTGAGCATTGCTCTCTTTTACAGAATAACGCTCACATGATTGGCTGAAATCTGCCTCTGAAGGACCTCCTCCGGTGCTATATTATTGGTTAATACCTTTTAAAGCAGTTAAGTTCTTAACAACAGTTCATTGATTCATGATTAATCATAGAAATCTCTACCTCTGATGTTCCAAATATCAAAATAATGAATGTTGGGGCGTCTACTGCTGTGTGTACATCTGCATTATCATCTATTAATACATTTATTTCATCCTATCACACTGCAGTTATCTCAGATTACATGAAGTAACACTTTAAAATGTAGAAACGAGGTTAATTAACTGTCGATATCTGAGAGCTCCTTGCTTTAATTCAATCATTCCCTGCAGGAGGAGGAGGAGGAGGAGGAGGAGATGTGAGCTTCAAAGAAGCGGGGATGTTCGAGGCACCGCACACTCATGGATTGAAATAATAGCTGACAAAGATCCTCAGCATTTGTGTCAGTGTAATGCTCAGTGGCACCAAAAGCAGCGCCACTACCAGAGCCTCTGCTTTAATTCATGCTGATGGGCCTGGGACTCTCTGCGGGCTGAGGAGACCCACTGATGCGGTCCGCAGTCGGCCCTAATGCACCGTTTGATGGGAGACTGGGGGGGGAGAGAATCGCAGCCAATGGCTACTTGCTGAAGTAAGACCACAGTGACAGTTAGCAGCTGTGAGAAGTTTCATTCTCACTCAGCGCTGAGTAAAAACGTTGGAGCGGTTTGACAGAGGGGTGTCGCAGCGCCGTGATTAAATGGCAACTATGTGCAGACCTCTGCAAGTGGCTGCGGGTGGGCGGGACTCTGAGGAGTCAGGAGGGTGGTGATGTCATGCATGGCACATTCTGTGTTTGGTTTGGACCCAGTTAAGTTCATATTGGTAATGAAAGGAAAATCTCATTTACCAATTACAGTAGGTGCCAATAAAGTTCTGGTTCGTATTCTAAGCAACTTATGATTATTCAAATCTCATAATAGTGACTGAATAATTATATATATATATTTTAATAATATTGTCACAGTTAATGAACAAGTGATGCTTTCAAATTTGTGTTTCCAAACCAAACCTCTGAAACAAAAATATATCTCATCATAGGGTTGTCAAAGGTATAGAATTATTAATATTACATTTTACATTTTTATTTTTTAGTCATGAAAGTATCATAGTTGTTTAAAAAAAACATCTGCGATCAGAATTCAACTCCAGGCTGAACAGATTGCGACATTTTTCGAGTTCTTAGAAGTACAATTGTTCCGAGTTCTTGCAGTGCAAGAAAAAAATATGATGGGCGGTTCGTAGAACGATGAAACGGTTCCTTCCTATTGTGTCTCCCCGTCTCCATGACAACCAACTTTTTACCCCTCCTTCAAGGGTGGCCGTTTGAAAGAACTATAAACACTTCTGATTTCCAAAGTGGGCGTGTCTTATGAACCAGTTACGTTGGAATGTAATTCGACCGTTAGAATTTCTGGAATGCAAGAACTTAGTTAATGACATCCGAAGAAGATATTGATGTAATTCAAATCAAATTATTGGCCGGTCTTATTCAGCACTTCTCATAATATATTATAGCTCTGTATTGGCAAGAATCAGGTAATATGATACGTATCAGGATACAGAGGTTATGATATATCGTGATATATTGTGTAAGACGATATATTGGTTTACAGGCTTGGGTTTACTTTTTTGTACTTTTGTGTGTATTTATCAACATTCTTGGAACATCCAACATTTTTACACAATCTGAGCAAAGAAATAAATTTTTGCATATAAAAGCGTAAAAATAAATCAAATAGATACTTCAGTAAAAAAAAAGATTCTGAATAAATATTGTGCATTTGAGAATCGATACAGTATCACAAAGCATAATATCGCAATACTACAGTATTTTTTGCCGTATATTAATACAAACTTGAAACAAATTGCCGTTGACTACACTCCCCAGGAACAGCTCCCTGCGTGGGACGGCTTCACTTTCAGGGTCAGTAGACTTTCTGAAGTAACAAGCCGAGCATATGCCGCAGTGGTTCCCCTTATGTCCCAAGAAAGACCCAATTAATTCATCAATCTGTACACCTCTGTCACTGCCTAGTGCATTTTAGCCCCTCGCCTGCAGAGCTCCATCCATTACCGTCCAGGTTGCTCAGCTCTCCCCCCCCGCAGCCTGCCTGCCAAACAGCCAGCCAGGGTGGCTGCTGGGTAATTACACATTGCCTTGACATCGCACATGATTGTTTTCCTTGCAGTGTATTACTTCATTAGTACTTCCCAACGCGCCGTATTTTTTTAAATGTCACTTTTTTCCACCCAACTCGGTCCAATCTGGACTCGTCTGTATATCATAACAGTCATTAATAACTGTCAGTCGGCAGCATCAGTTTAGCACTCGGCTGCCTCATTAGCATGGCCCAGCATTTGTTCTGCGCAGAGGCTGATTATTTTCTACAACAGGCCGGGCCAATTACTTTAGTGAAATGGTATCACATAAATCAAAACTTAACAAGGTGGCAAATTTGACGTTATCAGATTCCAACAGACACCATAACTAATATGTCACTGTCACAGGAGCTCTCTGCAGATATGCCTCCGCCACACCAAATATATCATCCCACAGGATTTCTCAAGGAAAGAAATTCCCCCAAAAAAGTGAAAAGGTACGAGTTCAACGGGGCTGGCTTTGGGCAGCGTGGAGGGTGAGGTGGACGGAAGGCGACTGACCCTGCTGTACCGTCTCTTCAATGGAACATGTCGCCTTTCACTCGCAGCTCAAACCTCTCCTTTAACTCTTTACATGATGATGCTCATCCATCAAGTCGTGACAGCCGCATCAAACCAACAACAAACATGCAAACCCAGCATGAAATATGCTGACGCCACATGCAGACACATAAATACAGACCACTTTAGCTCGCCTCTGAGTGGCTTTTTTTTCTGTTTAAACGAGATTTTCCATCTACTGGGAATTCCTACAACCCAGTATGTGTGATAAAGTACACTTCTGTCCGTTAGCCGCTGACACCAGAGCGATTGCAGGAGTCGTGTAAATGGGTTTCTGTTTGTTTTCCCCTTGTTTTTTTCTCAGAGAAGCGACAGAATGCGCCGCAGAATGTTTTAAGTCGTTAGAGAGGGATTACCTCTCGCTAAAACATTCACCTCGTCTTCATGTTATTTGCTCCATTTGTTTCCTACTGTCTGCAGCACCTCCGCCACTCATTTCTCATTTCTAAGTGAGGATTGAGGACAGATGGATGCAAACTCAAAGTTTCTGATCTTTAGCAGAAGTTATGGAGGGTTATCTTTGGCTGTATATCTCTGCTCTGGCAGACACTCCCCTGGTGATGAAGGATTAACCACCGCAGCTGTCTCTTCCCCAGGATGATGCAGTGCACTGCTCCCCGACACGACAGCATCACTTAATCTTAATGTCCGCTTCTCCGGAGCGGCCGCACAGGACAAAGCCAATCAGCATCACATGCCACGGGGATGGACCTACAGCTTGGCCCTGGAGTTTCTCACCCTCGCAGGCCTATTCATCAACTTCAGCCACAGCAGTCCCAGAGTTCTCCTCTCGCAAACCACAGCTGAGCCGGTCGGTGATGTATAGGACGATGGAGGAGGAGGGGGGGTGGCGCATGCAGGAGAACACTTATCAGATTGCACATTATGCACTGCTTTGTGTTCCTGAGGTTAAAAAAAAACAAAAAAAAACAAGGGAGGAGAGGTAATGAATGCACTCAGCCTTCTGTTAGCCCAGACCACCTATTTGCTGTGTTTAAAGAGATATCTGCTCAATAGTGCTCCAGCGTTACGGATGGGGTAGATCTAGAATAATGATCACTGTTCATTTAGATAAATTGCACTCAGCGAATCCATTTGTAAAGATCTGAATTCAGCTGGAAGCAGAAGGGAGGCAATGCTTCATGTTCCTCCCAGTAACCAGTACTGGGGTGCAGCACTACAGGAGGAGCATGCATACCTATGGAGGAATCCCATAATCCAATGCAGGTCGCTTTTACACTTTATGATATGAAAACACTCACGTGTTCCTCATCCACATGAAAGCAAACTCCTTTTTCCGGTCATGTGATGTTAAACATGTAATAGTGGAATATGAATCAAGACGGCAGCACAGTGCGGGGGGAGGGGGGGAGGGGGGGGGGAGTGCATGATGTAAGACACTGAGATCATTCAGAAGATGTATTCATGCAGTATCTAAGAACAAAGTAAGAGCTAATCCTTCAAATCAGGAGACAATCATTTGAAGAAAGAGCTCCGGCGTATCATGACCCAGCTTCAAAAGATTATGCTAAAAAATATCGGGATGATAACCTTCCTGTAGAAACGTGAGCTCTTCACCAACACCAGCCATCAACCCTCGTTCTGAAGCCGATAATAAAGAGATGACACTTTTATGATACCATAATTAACAGCGCTCTAGGATGAAATTAAATCAATATGCCCATCTAATATCATTTTCTCTAGTTATGCAAATCAAACATCCAAAGCCCTTGGAAAGTGATATGAATTGCTTTAACATTTCAGCTCTCGCACATATTATCATATCAGACCTCTTGGGTTTGATGACACGGAGGATGAGGAGGGGGGTTTAATGATGAGAGGAGGGGGGAGCGCGACTCTGACTGCTGATTAGCTCACAACAGGGCGATAATGTGAGATTAAAACAATTCTTATTATATAACAAGACTTATTTCTAAGATTAAAAAAAAGAAAAAGGGACCAGTGGAAAAACTGCAGCGGGATAAAGTTTTAGGATTTAACGCCTCGGCTGCTCTGCCTTTCTGAGCCATAATGAGATAAATTACAACTTTTAATTCCCCAGAATGCATCCTAGCACCCTTTTTAGCATCTCTGCAGTGGGAGGTGAGAGTATACGGCCTTTCCCTTTATGGATATGAGACAAAAGGGAGGGCTGTGATGGCTGGGTGCAGACAAGGCGACCGGCGGTGGAGGGGGAGCCTAATGGCCGTGATTAATGACAATGGGCCAGAGGAGAGCTGGGACACAGGCGCTACATATATCATCCCTTCTCATCAGTCTGTGCACCTCTGTGGCCTCTTCTCTGCAAACCAGCACCACAGCGAGACAAAAAAAAAAAAGTGCTCTCAGTCAGAGCTGCTTCTTTATAGACCTCATACATGATAGCTGAGCGGGAAAATGACATGTAGAATAAGATATAATGAGTAAAGGGGAGATGGCCGCCTGTGTGATCACTCATGTTCTTCATGAACTGAATACTTCCTGTGCTTAAAAACATTTCCAAGGTCTAATCTTCCATATGGAGAGAGATGAGTTATTGGCTATTTATGAATAGAGGTGATGATGAATGGTGCTGCATTTATCTGCATAAGTAACTCCAAGGGCTGGCAACGAGGCTCAGGCGGCTATAATAAACAGAGTTTGCACTCAGGGGCAGCTCTTTATTTATGAGGCTCTGTGAATAGACATTATGTGGCCATCATCAGCTCCTCTCATTCCCTTGAGATGAGGACTGGATATAACTCCTATATATGCAATAGTTTTAGAGTTTGACTCCAGCTATAATCAACTCTACACAGGGTTTAGCTATGACCAATTAATGGTGTATTCTTACGGGAATTATAACGCTCTCAGGGACTTGCGGTTTTAATGAGGAGGCACCTTGTTGGATCCTTGTTAATGCCTTCAACTTACTGAAAACATGGCAAATTAATCCCCAATTAACACCACAGGGTGATTTAGTTATTATGAAACTGCTCTCTGCATAAAGGGATGAAAATATGTGAAAGGTTTAATCTTTATTCCGTGACGGGAACACTGTGTCCGTGGTCCTGCAGGGCCCAAACCAGTCCAGCCTCCTCCTGACCTCCACACCTCCTGCTTCGTAACGAGTCGAGAGCTGCTTTACGAGGCGGCTTTATGACTCCTCCTATACCAAAAATCTATATGTCGGCTTTACAGCAAGCAGACCCGTCCTTTTGTATGCATGTTGGGATTTACAGGTGTCTTCAAAAAGGTAAATGACAACAGAAGAATTAGTGGACAGGAGGAACGAGCGATACGGAAACACAGGCCACCATCATTTTTATGTCGGGGGGGGATAATAGAGCCTTATACTGGCTTAAACTTGTTTGGTGAAACTCTTGTATTGTGATTAATTGGATTATTAATCTTTCAAAAGCAGTTGTGAATTAGCTTCAGCTCATAAGGAGCTGTGAGACACTGTAAAATTGGAAATTTAAGTCAATTAGAAACGATAAATTAATGCTGCTCCGACATGTGCGGTGCCCCCACTTGGCCACCCCAGCCAAAAAAAAAAAGTCTGGACACGCCCCTGCTTGAACTTAAAATTCATTACCAGTCACATCTATGATGCTTTATGACTGCTGCGAGTATGTAGGAGTGCATTCAGCATTATGATACTATGAATGTCCTGATAATGCACTACAGAGGTGGTCTTCATAGACAGTGATCCCAGTATAATAATTATACCAGTGATTCCAGTATGGAGTCCATAAACAGCCCTTTTCTTGCAGACAGCAGCGACGTCTCAGACGTTATCAAACATAACAGTGGGTCTGAATTTCTGCACTGAAGCACTGCCCGCAAATTTTGCATCTACTTTTTTTTTGTTGTTGCTTAGAGCAAATTGTTTGAAAAGCTGCTTTAAATCTGTTCTCCCCTGGAATCATTTCTAATTCTCACAAAGAATTCTTGATTAATTTTAGAACATGAGCCGACAGGTAATTGTTCCAGTCATCGGGACCGTTTGCCACTGGCGGTAGTTAAAATTTAGTTTTTTTTCCTCTTTCCTTCTTCTTCTGTTTATTGCTTATTAAATGCTCGATGCACAAACAAGGCGTCTTGCGAGAAAACAAGATGTCTTTTGTCTTACCAACTGTTTTGGCTTATTTTCCATGAGTGCAGCGTATAATTAATATCTCAGCAGTGCCGGGGGTTGTCATTTTTCAAATGGTTTCCCTGGAAATGTTCTACACCTCTTAATGGCCCTGCTAATGCTGTAGCTGTCATGTCTTGGACAGCTGCACTTTTACAAGACAAACTCAGCTGTGCCACGGGCCTCTCTGTGGACTGACTCACTCAAAGGCTTAGAGGCTGCTGCTGCCAGCTGGTGATAGTACACATAACATTTGATTAATTTTTACCTTGTGCCCATGACTGGCAAGTCACCTTCCCGTGGTTTCCCTGGTGTGCTGAATATTTTCACTTTTTCCTGATGGGTGACAGATGGGACAAATAGCCAGAAACCAGATGACCACTTGCAGGTGGCCTCCAGTGAGTCAAACAGGAAGCTGAGAGGATTTAGTTCAGGCACTTTACACATTTAAAATAAAGAAATACAGCACATTATACAGACTAAACTATTTAGACATGAGTTTAGCTGTTTAGAGAAGCTAACCTGTTCACACAGTGAGGTAAAAACTATCTGAGGTAGTTCGTCAGAGCATTTCAGAAACCAGAGAAGTCATAAATATTGTGCATGAATGTAGCACAGCGGCTAATGTTAGCACGTCTGCAGCCAGCACAGCAGTGAATGTTAGCATGTCTGCAGCCAGCACAGCAGTGAATGTTAGCATGTCTGCAGCCAGCACAGCAGCGAACGTTAGCATGTCTGCAGCCAGCACAGCAGTGAATGTTAGCATGTCTGCAGCCAGCACAGCAGTGAATGTTAGCATGTCTGCAGCCAGCACAGCAGCGAACGTTAGCATGTCTGCAGCCAGCACAGCAGCGAACGTTAGCATGTCTGCAGCCAGCACAGCAGCAAACGTTAGCATGTCTGCATGTCTACAATAACATGTAATTAATTAACTAGTTGGATGAGTTTTTGTTGTAGATCACAGTGCTTTTGTCATTGTCTTGTATGATGTTAGGTTAGCATTTTAACTTCAACTTCATCTGAAAGTCCATAGTAACATGCTATTCAGTATGCTAAAACAGTATGTGAGATTTTAGTATGTCTGAAACCTGAATATGAAACCAGTAGTTTATGCATATGGAGGAACATTACGGTAAAATTGCTCTAAGCTAGCAGTAAGCTAGCATTCTGGTAGACTAGACCAGACAAGACGCTACAATGGTATATTGCTGCCCTCTACTGATTGCTATTAATGATCCATTTGACAGACATTTATATGTTTTATTTAGTCCAAATCTGTGCTGATATCCTATCAGTTCCTTTATTTATGGCTGAGTAACATTTGCAGAGTAAAAACTGTTTCTCCAGCTGATCCCAGGACTTGTAATAAATTCCTCCAATGAAGCAATGGAATATTTGTTGACTTATTTTTGCAACTAAAATTACATTTTTGTTACTACACAGAGTTAAGTACAGAAAAAGGGCACTGTTGGGTACTGCAGCCCTGCTGCCAACTGTTTCATTACCACAACAAATTTGAAGTCATTTATTAGCTTTTCTCAATGAGGCAACGGAGGCACCGTGAATAAACGGAGGCATAGTTTGCATTAATAAGAATTCAAATGAATCACATGTCAGTACTTCTAAAGAGCACTACCTGTAAATGGAGGTTTGAAGCTGGCAGTGCTTGTGTACAAAGTGTCACTATGGATATACTAGGATAGATTAAAATAAACATACATTGCTGAAAATATGTGCTGCAGCTGGCTCATAGCTAAGATGAAGATATTATCAAAAACACATTTAAGGCAGCTCAATGGCTTAAAAGTTAGACGTAAAATGAAAGACTTTTCATTCAAAAGCCTTTAAATAAAATCACACTAATTGCTTTCTATACCGAAAGTAACAAAACATTCTCAGCCAACAAGAAACAGATGCAATAAACGTCAAGACAAGAAACCCTGAAGGCAGCGAATGTGAAGAAAACAATGATTCTTTGATTTATAACACTGAGATCCCAACTGCTTCCAAACTGTCCTCTTTGAATTAGAGTTAATATATTAATTAAATTAATGTATTTGACCCTTTCACACTCCATCATGAAGAAAGCTGGGCTAACATTCCTCCACCACAGGACACCAAAAACAAAAGATCCACTGAAGTAAAGATACAGCAGTCATGATAAGTAAATCTCCGTGATGTGTGATATGATCACTCGGGAAGCACAAGTGTTGCTATTTTCTTCATTTCACACACTCTCTCTCTATTCCCTCCTGAAAGGAGATATTGTTGACTGTGAGATGGTTATCATAATTCATGAGAGTTCAGCTCGAGTTCAGGACAAACACTTCATTCTCCTCCTTTAATAAGATGACACAGTGCAGATAAAGGCACAGTTTGGACATGTGGATCATGCATGCAGCGTGTGCATGAACTGTGGTGGGATTATGGCTATAAAGACTTCATTGTAACACCCAGAACTTGCTCGGGGTTAGTAGACCATGTGGTCACAGGGCATAAGAGTTTGTATAAAAGTTTGCATGAAGGACATGAACCTTGAAAACCTTGAAAACCTTGAAAAGAGTCCCTTCTTGAGATTTAATCTTTGACAAACTGCAAACCGGAGTTGTTTTACATCTCCGTCTTTGTTTGAGGCTCAGCGTGATGGTGGCCCTTCAACCCCCATTCTCCAGAAGCTTAGACCTGGCTGTTTGATGAGGGCTTATCCCTCAGCTGACACACTATCGCCGGACAGGCCCTCTGACTGCGCCAGAAGAACAAGCTACGCAAAGGATTAGCCTGCACACTCGCGCTAATGCAGTCAAAGTGTCAGAATGATCAAAGCTACTCACTCCAGATTAAGACCAATTAAAGTAGGTGGCCCTAAAATAATAGCTGGAGCACTCACCTGTTAAAAGGTGGAAAACAGCGAGGGGTTTGTTCTCTCGGCTGAAGTGAGAAAATGTCTCGCTTTCCAGTTGGCAGTCGGTTCTGTGTTGTGGCAAGCAGTCAGACGGATGAACTGGAACCTCTAGACGTGAGCCGTTATGTCCAAACGCTAACGTGACAGTTGTGATTGCTGCCTTTAATGGAGCAATTTGGAATAATTGGCACTTTGCTCGAAGGCCACCTTCCCATTATTACGCTTTGATTGACTTTTACAGGGCTTGTATATATTCCACGACATGGTGCACATAACCTGCTGGAGCGGCTGAAGTTTAAACGGTCGGCTTACTCAGATCACAAATATAATATTGTGTCATTGAACTCTAGTGGACATGCAGACAAGTCTGCGACGCCTGGAAGAGACAGAAATGTTGTTTATTATCTCCACCAAGGAGGTGAAGTTTTCCCCCCTGGATCCATTTGTTTGTTTGTTTTTTGGCAGGATTATGCAAAAACTACTGGATTGATTTTCACAAAACGAGGTGGAATCCATTAAAATTTGGTGCAGATTGAAGCCACCAACGTTACCTCATTGTTACAGGGATGTTACAAGTCAGTCAGTTACCCAATCAGGATTACATTAACATATATTATTATTATATATTGGCACATTACTCTAATACTACTCTACAGAGTTTTATTCTAGTTTACCAAGTGTCTAAAAGTGAACTTTGGAAAACTCAGCAGCCAGAAACAAACAGGTTACTTTGGATGATCCTCAGGTCTCACTTAGAAGAACATCCTGCCGAGCAAACAGTTCTTAGGAAAACTACCAACAGTCAGCTTTTCCATTCATTGGGCTATCTGGAAAAAACCCCCAGCAAAAACAAAGACAGTGTACGACTACAGAGGAGAATATGTTCTGTCTCCTCCCTCCCAGAAGTGGAAGAAGACAACAGTTTGACTTCTTTCTGAGGCTGCTGCAGTGCAGAAGGGGTTAAAAGTCTCAGTTATTACAGTAATGCGAACATCTCAGACTTGAGGCATCTGAACCGCAGCTGCTGGTCAGATAGGCTGCGGGTCATCTGAGGGCCAACAGAGGCTCTGCTGATCAAGGCCTCTGCTCTCGACAGGGGGATGAATGATGACTGCAGAGCAAACGCCAAAACTATAAATTTCAGCCCAGACTGACCCAAAGCTCCTCAAGAGTTTATTTACATTTTCGCACAGCATTGCGCCCTCAAACGTCAAAGGCTCTCAAGGCAGGATGAAGAAGTGATGCGTGTGGTGCATGTGCTCTAAAACACACATTCATGTTGCTCAGACATGTCCGTCGTGAGCGTCACCGAGGAGCAGACTGAAAGGATCTTTCGTTGACTTGTCTTTTCTCGTTACTCGCCCTGAACCTTCCCTTTCGACTTAACCCACAAGTGTCAGAAACTCTCTTGAAATACAGCCTTGTGCCGTCATTTACCGACGGATGAATTTTTTGCTTTAAATTTAAAAACTGAAGCCAGATATGTGGGAAAATAAATAAGCAAGCTCAGCACCCCCCATGGTTAACTTTCCAATGGGCTTCGCAGAGAGCTCCGTTTGATGTCGATGCCTAGAGAGGACTGTGTTTGGACAGTCGTGGGGTGGAGCTGCCCAGCTTTTAACTGCTCCAGAGAACACAACCCACCACAGAGCAGCACATAGGAGTCCCTCTGTCCCGAGGCTGGACACAGACTATCAACTGAGAGAATGAGAGGGAGAACCACAGTGGGATTTATTCCTGCGAAGGCCTGGAAGCGAACGCCAGGCAGTAAAAAAAAAAAAAAAAATGGCTCCAAGACGTTAGCGGCGGGCGTCTCTCAAAGGTTTACACTTGTAATATTCATCTGCAAGAAATGAATATTACATCTTTTATTCACTTGTCAACTTGCAGGTGAAGAGATATAACAAAAGCAGATTCTGTCAGCTAAATACTCATGTTACCTTCAGATCTGTCAAAGAAGGGAAATATATATATCCAGAGGAGGTGGAAAGACGTCACTGCTCCTGTTTTTGTGGCGTGGGAGGCATGCGGTGCTTAACTTCAGAGAATGAACATGCTTAAGTTATTACTGCAGTAAGGTAATCTGTCAAAAGCCGGCTGTGTTGGCACATTGCATACCACTGCTGAGATCATAGAGTCAGATTCTGCTTGCAATTACTGCTGAAGGACCTTGGATGCAGGCAGGCGGCCATTAATCCTGCTTCTGGCCCTGGACGCTTTGACATGTCAAAATTCCCACTGTCCTCTGAGCCACAGCTCAGGGAAAAATGCACCACAGTGGCCAAACCACACCAGTGGAGTAATTGATGCCATCATTAATGCAATTAGGTCAACTCACTTTGTACTGTAATGTATGTGAATTTACCACAGAGAGGAGACCACTGAAATGTACTTTATTACAGTTAGTACTGTCCGTTACTGGAACTGATGAAAAATGACTGTGACTTTAAACTGCAGTGGTTTCATGAACAGTCAAAGCTTTTAAAAGTAGCTGTACTTCCCTGTAAAAGTACTCCATTACAAGTAGCCAATATATTCCATATATATATTTACTTAAAGCACAATCCTGTGTTTAGAAATGAAGTCATAAGCAAATAGAATGGAACTCATTCACCGAATAGTCCATCCGGTAGCTTCTGTGTAATCCTGCTAACAGCCATTATACAAACAAACCAATAGATACCTGTGAATAACCTCATGGGTAGAGGTATTCAAACTTTGACACATTCATTACAATCAGGAGTTTTGCAGCTACAGCCTCACTTGGTCTGGTATGACCAGTTGCATATGATGGCTAATGCTAGCTAATACTAGCTAATTTGAAAAAAGAAGTCTGAACCTTGATATAGCCTAGCCTATCTAGGTTGATGTTTCATTTCTGCATGTTTAAACCCAGTTTAGAGCTGATACAATGGAATCAGCTCAAACAGTTGATCTTTCATGATATTAACTTAGCTTGCGGTGACTTCCTGTAACTGGTCTGAAACTCCAAACATTGGAAACAAACCCAGCTGTGGTTCAGATTGATTTTGGACTGAGACCACCTCTTTTTGTCAGACCAGGGTTTGGCTTTTCGGTCTAACTTCCTGGATAATGTCGACAATGATTGGACAGAAATGAGGAGATCACTTCCCCATAAGATCTAGAGTCTGATCTGGATCCAGGTAATGGTTCTAAAAGTACTAAAAGTACAATATCCTCTGAAACACAGTGAAATATGAAATACATAATATACAGTAGTTACTGAACTTCAAATTTACTACTGATAATTCCTAATACTTCAGTGATGTACCTACTTTCCACCACTGCAGACTACATTATGCATCTATGTAAGTAAACAGGACTGCTCAGTGTATTCAGCTTCCTTCCAGGTGAGACACATATGTGTGGTAACAATAGACTCCCTTAGAAACCTTGATTTAATCTTTGTTTCCATCACTAAACGTCTTTTTCGCCGTACAAAGACTGCGGTTTCATCTGAGTGAAACCAACGCAGACACGCTGAAAAGAAACGGGCTTCAAAGGAAGAGATTCATCATCGTGCGCCGCCCCTCCCACCCACGCTACACCACCCACCCACGCTACACCTCCACAGCGCTGTGATCAGGTCATTTAGCTCTTTAATACGGTGTGACATTTTATCCACACCTTAAGCATCTTAAAGCAGTGTGTTGTGCACAGAGCGGCTTCAGTGTCGCTTTAACCCAGAGGAAAACTAAGTAAAACCGTCTGCTAAAAATTAGTAGATGAGGATGAAGTTAATGCACAACTCTGAAGTCGTACAGATCAAACACTGGGAGCTGGTGTAACCAAAGAAAGCAGAATGAACCTGTAGAAAACGCTGGCATGTCACTAATCCATCTGACATTCCATGAACTGTGGCACTGAGCTTTTTGTCAGGCGTTGAAATATCTGCATAGAGGCTCATGTTATAACGGAGCATCTGTGTCCGATCTGAATAACTACCGTGACTCCCGTGCAGATGGTCACAGGATGTGACCACCTCGCATCGCCTGTTCCCATCCATCTACCAGTAAAGAGCTTCTTTGACACCCTGAGCTCGCCGCCTCACATGTTTGTCGCCACTTTTGAAAATAAAAACAAGGAAGAAACGGTGAGCAGAATTTGTTTGGTTTGGGTTTTTTTAACCCAAAAGTTGCACAACATCACACCACAAAGACACACGGTACGTCCCACAAGAACTTTTGACCCGTTCGTGACAGGCCATGAGTCACGAGTTAGTCCTCTTGATATCACTCCTTTGAAATCTTAATGTCCAACTGCCCTTCTTCACGGCCCCTGCTCAACAGCTAAATCAGATTTATAACTACTGTCAAAGGCAGGGATGACAGATAAATTAATCTTCCCTTCACGAGTTTACATCTCGGGCATCTGGACCGCTGATCCTGCCCTAACAAGCGCAGGGGTCTCTGTGAGCTGTCTTTTAATGTTGATGTGTTCATGGCGGGAGATGAATGGCTCTGTCATCAGAATCTATTTATGCAACGGTTATATGGCAGCGCCACCAGATCCAGGACATTACAGCTCCCTGAGATGAGCACCAGCATCTGTTAAAGGAAGTCAGCGAATGACACTTGTTAGGGGTTTGAAGCCGTGCTCAGTTTTAATGTGAGTCAGGTTAGAAAAACACCTTTAACTGAAAACGCTGCAGACGTTTTCTTCAACAAACGAAACAGAACCTCTTTTGTTTTTAGCTGCAGAAAAATGTTTAACTTGCAATAAAATAGATACAGAGATAGAAATTAATGCTGATTGGCTGGTGACTCTTGAAGGACACGTTTTGTCTGGGAATATTAATTTGTGTAAGAATGAAGTGAGGAATATTTCATGTGATTTGGACCAATTACTGCATTTACTTTTGACATACTTTTAAAACTAGAAGGGTACTCAGTTGAGCATAAAACAGTCCCTGAGTTAGAAACAACTGTCTTATGAGTATTGTTAGCTCTGCTGAGAGTCGGAGGAGGTGATGGACGGACAACCAGACTTATTATAAATTAAACTCATAATCATCCATCTACTGATTTATTCTGCTGGTCCAGGGTCAGGTCAGGGTGGCAGTAGGTTAACCAGAGCATTCCAAACATCCACCTCCCCAGCAACGTTTTCCAGGTCCTCCTGCAGGATTCCGCGGTGCTGCAGGGCCAGATGAGATATGTAAGTTCTGGGTGTATCCTGGGGTCTCCTCCCAGTTGGAATGTGCCTGAAAAACCTCCATAGGGAGGTGCCCCAAAAGATGCACCAACCACCTCGACTGGCTCCTTTTGACACAAAGGAGCAGCAGCTGTACTCCAAGCTACCTCTGGATGTCCGAGCTCCCGGTGGAGGAGGCTCACTGCGGATGCTTGTATGTGATCTCATTTCTTTGGGTCACCACCCAGAGGTCAGGACCATGAACATAGATCAGAGGTAAATCAGCTCAGCTCCCTCCTGACCTCGACGGTTCGGTACGATGACGACGGTGCTCATAATCACTGAGCTGCTGATGGTGAAGCTCCATCTTTATCTATGCAAAATAAAACCACCTGTTCTTTGGTTTGTGGCCAAACTTAAAACCAAGCTTCAGGAAAATAAACTTGGTCAGGATGAGATTTGAATGATGCAAACACTCTTGGAGATGAACATGTTTCTATCAAACCCTGCAGCAGAGAAAAGTTATTACGAGAACAGACGGGACCACCAGGACTGCAGAACTCAGGCCTGTCATTGTCGGCCCACCCTCCGCAGCACCTACCACACCTCCTCTCCCCCGTCACATGAATCACCACCACCACCACCACCACCCTCCACTGCCTCTGCAACAAAAGATGCCTTGAGGTCATGCTCCTCTTCTTTGTGGCCACCACAGCGTGTGAACAGGAAGGGAACAGAACCAGTCCAGACAAGGGCGAAGAAAACATACAGCATTACTGAGGAACATTATAATAATGCTCAAATAAATTAGCTTTGGATGGTTGTAATATTCTCCTGCTCCTAAAAATGACTCCCATCAAACCGGCTCTTCATTGATGAAAATATGGCTGAGCTTTAAGCTGCACCCCTTTTATATTCATCGCCCCAAGAATCCTCTGTGGGGGTTTAAAACTTCAAACACTGCTTCATGAAAAAGTCAGGAGGTGTCAGACGTGTCCCCCCCCCCTCCTCACCCCTCCTCACCCTGCTGGCTTGCCGACACCAAAGGCCAGAATTGATTTTATGTGAGCTCCAGCCTCCCTTCGGGGATCACCTGCCTCACCCGTCGCCTGTGGCTCTGATGCACCGCCAACAATTAAGGAAGGAGGGCGAAATATTGACCAGGTATCTGCAGTTATCAGAGCACATTTGGCTAATTATGCATCGAACACAGCAACTGCAGAACACGTTACTGTATGATGGGATTTCCCTTCACAACATCTGAAGGAAGTTAAATTGTCCCGGTTGCATTTTTTTTTATATTTTTTGGCTCTAATGCCACATGGATGATCCTTATGTATGAGCTAATAAAGTGAGGTTTATGGAAGATTCAGGACAGATTATCGGAGGTAGGAGCGCTGTCCCACGGCTTTAAAGTTAGTCCAGCTGTACATAAAAAATGTGGTGTGAAAGGTCATCTACGAGCCAGCGGAGATAAAAGTCTGAGGTGGCTCCCTTGTATCCTGATCCGTTTACGATCCCCTTTAAATTAAACATTCCTTCCTGTTTGTGTGCATTTGCTCATCCTGGCAGGCAATCCTAACACAGTCCAGGCAAAATTCTCATTTTTTGGAAATGTCTCTAATCTTTGTCTGAAGATCCCATCGTCCCAAGTCTCGCAAGTATTTAAATGTTGGTCTGATTAGAATTCAGGAAAAGTCTTTTCACAGGAGGTTATAAAAATAAATATACAAAGAGTTACACCTGTGCCTTTCCTGGTATGACCAAAAACGGTCTGCTGTGAATCCTATACTAGCATACTGATTGTACTAAGTCTGACATCAAATTAAATACGTGTTTTAACTGCATAGTTTGAATGAAACGTGAGCTTACTGCTCAAACTCAGCTCCCCAGAATGCATTGCGTCTCCTCAGACTGT
Source organism: Chaunax sp. Z400 (assembly GCA_037577475.1). Classification (NCBI taxonomy): domain Eukaryota; kingdom Metazoa; phylum Chordata; class Actinopteri; order Lophiiformes; family Chaunacidae; genus Chaunax; species Chaunax sp. Z400. The sequence goes on along the minus strand of CM075203.1, from coordinate 1,592,940 downwards.
GTTTGGCAAACAGCTCAAGCTCCACGAGCTGAAAAATCAACTATGCAGATATGGAATATCAGCAGTTTTATGAAAATCAATTGAATATTTGCGTCACACTGACCACAACCGACAACATCAACATTTCTATCTACTTTATCCATGTATTTATAATGTTTATTTTCCATTATTATGAAAGTAAAGGGCTGTTTTGTATACACTTTACAAGCTAACAGACATAGCCAGAGACAAACCCTTCTCCTCCAATCTGTTAACTAAGGTCAGCGATGCTATGGGAGAAACCCCACCCATCCCTGTTTGCCCCTCTGCCCTCAGGCATGAGGTGCTGGGGTATACGGGGCAGAACAACCAGCTTCTTCCCAGCTGCAGCCAGGATCTGCTCATCTGGTGGTTAGACAGTTCAGACTTAAGTTAGTCTGAATGACAAAAATCTAGAATCTCCAGAACAGTTTTCTGTAGATGGGATACGGATGTTTTAATGAGATCGGTAATCAATACAGTCCTGTGATGCAGAGAAGGCATGAAGCTGGAGTCTCCCTCTGTGCAGTCTGCAGGGAATGACTTAACAACACACTGAATCATTCTTTAAGCAGACAGTATGCAGGACATACTAATAGAGTATGTAATAGGTAGTGCTTTAAGTATGCAATGTCAAACAATGTATTCTGAGAACATAAACAGTAACATTAAAGGATAATTCAACTTTATTACAGTTTTGGTCCATTTAATGTTGTGTTTTCTTTATTTTGGCCATCATATCAATCAGGTTATGATCATTTACAGTTATTGCAAAGATTTGGGAACAAACTCAGGTAAATCCCTAAAGAGAAGTCAGAACGGGACTTTATTCAGCTTTATTCTGCTTTATTCAGAGGAAAACAAGTGTTGGTAATAGTGATCAGACAATACCAATAAACAAGGATGAAAATGTGATGGATGTTTGAAACAGACATAACTTAATTCTCTGTACCACCTCTATACAGTCCTGTCTATAAGGAAAAATCCCCCATATATAGTCACAGAAATGAAATAAAATCTGAATGATTGGCTAAACATTGACTTCTTTTTAGTGATGCTATACCATGAGCCCAGATCTTAGCCGTTTCTAATGGTAATAATAACATACAGAAGTAATGGCTAATACTATAAAATAGGCAGGAATTTTCCTTTAAGTTTAAAATAATGATGTCAGCACCAGTAATCCTTTGTGACTCAAATAAAAAAAGGATCACCACCCAACCCATAAAAGATCAGAAAAATCAAAGCTGGAATTAAAATCCTAATTACAAAGTAATATTTAATGATGCATTTAAGTGCTGGGACCAGGTTTGTAATAAAGCACCAGTAAAACACAGTTAAGGCAGAGTTCTGGTATGATAATGGCTCTGACATACTTTTATTTTTCCTTCTGTAAATATGTGAGATTTAAGCCTCTCAGAAACACCGTGTGCAGTTAATGACTCATGAACAAAGACCCAAAACAAGCAGCTGTAAACGTAGTTTTGGAGCCTGGCGTCTACATGTGAGACATGACTTCCTTATTTTATTTTATTTTTACCAGTGGCCACTTTCAGCCACTGGCTTCATGTCAACCTGGCATTCTAATGGACAGCCACAAAGCTGACAGGCCGTAAATCAGGAGGACTATAGAAGCCATTAGTGCGGAATACACAATAAAAAGCGGTAATGGTCTCATAAAGCCTGCAACACACAGCAGACATTCTGATTCTGTCTATTAAGGGCTGCAGAGCCGCGGATGAATGAAAAGAAGGAAGCCATTTTTCTTTGGTGGATTGTTGCCTGGGGTCTCGTGCTTGTGATCAATGTACAGTAAGATGCACTGAACTATTTATTTACACTGTGCTCCAGCTGAGCGAACATTAGAGAATCTGTCATTACAAGGTGCTTCTATTGGGCGACACGATGCAGACGTCTCAGTGTTTTACTCTGAGCTGGGTAGAAAAGCAGATCTGCTCAGAGTGCTGGTCACCCCATTTAGTTGTTATGGTGAGATCAATGATTTTATTTGATTTCATATTAAACATATATTCTCTATTTAACCACATAGATCTCATATCTGTCTCTGAGATCTCTGCCACCACCAAAGAGCAGTGGAGGTGACTAGAACTTTATTTGTAGTGTTCACACTGGGTTTGAATAGGTTTCTGCTCTACAGTCTTAAGCCAGTTTAACTTAATGCAAACATCCTCCCTCAGAAAGTTTTTGGCAAACTGAACTTATTCCTTAAACTGGAAAAAGATTTAATTTTGCCTCATCTAAAACCTTAGAATACAATACTTCTGATCTGCTTTCTTAGCTCTGTTAAAATGTTTTTAATAGAAACGCAGCACTACCTGTATCTGTGTCAAATTAAAAGGCCCTCTGGCAGGAACTCTTCATTTCTCAATAAGGCTTTTATTTTGAAACAGTTGGGGAAAAAAGTCCAAAAAAGTCTCATTTTACTTAGTATTTTGATGTTAAATTTTAGGTAAAGAAAAGTCAAATTGTGTGGTTGTTGTGAGGAATAAAAATATAATGCATAGCAGTTGTCCTGACGGACTGTGGCGCCACTGCACTCCCATTTATGCGCTCTGTCAGAGCAGTTGCTGAGTCAAGTGCGACAACCACTTGTAAAATTCAGTATACTGGTCCAGACTTAATATCAAACTGGTTTGAAAATTTTCACAGACAGATTCAAGACAAGACTCAGATTGGATAACCATGCTAACAGCTCCCTGTAAGACTGTACTGAGGGCACAGCATTCCTCAAACTGTGAATAAGGTATCTAAAGATAAGTAAGAATAAAGCGTCTTAACTTTTATTGAAATGCTATGAAAGAGAATCAAACCAATCAGAATCACACTATGTTGACAAACGCAGCTAATTGGCTCATGTTAGGTTTCTATATTTAACATAATAAATCTATTTTAGCAGAAATAATCTTCTCTGGACCCACACCAGCTTGTTTTAGCTATTCAAAATCCAGCCTGCTAACGTCTAAATAATTCCAACAAAAAATTCCCTCAAATCAACCCAAAATCTCCCCTGTGGAACGACAGGCGTTGCTGAGTGACATTTCAACAGGCTGTTCCCAACTCACAGCGAGATTGAACTCGCCTGGAGACAATGACAAGCTCCTCTCTGCCTGATGTCACTTCCCATTTCCAGGACCGACTGCTATCTGCTACTGGCTTCTGCCAATAATAGCTCATCAAAAACAACACAACCCCTTCTTGGCACCAAAATAAAGGCAGCGGTCCACGTCTGTGCCACTCATGTGTCAATTAAAGACTCCTCTTCACTCTGACACTTGTGACTTAAAAGAAACAGTCGAGGATGTGATGAATCTGAGGCGACAGATGAAGAAGGCAGTGCGCTACCATAATGCGCCCGAGATATGGATAAAAAGTGACACCACTGGCAGGTCTTAGGAAGTTTGATTTCATTTGTCAGGCCTGGTGTACTTTGTCTTTTAGCTCCTGAGCACTCCCTCACTCTGCAGTCATCGTTGGTAATAGCTCAATCTGATGGCCTGAAGACATTCACAGGCACCTTTATTTCCAATGTAAAGCCACAAATATAGAAGGTGTTGCTATGAGCTACATATCCAGATGGCATCATCATGTGCCTGTATCCAATGCTGTATTGTAAATAAGTAGAAATGCATTAGGTGCGTGTTTAAAAAGACGTTTTCTGGACGTCCACAGGGGTTTTTCTGATCTCTGCAACTCACAGTTTCTCATGGTGAACTTAAACCACACGCGACAGAGAAATAAATAACCATCAGCCTCGGTATTTGATCACTAAGTAGACAAATGGAGCAGTAAGTGTCCAAGCCTGTCTCTGCAAATACCTCGCATGCTCGTCTCCAGCCGACCACATGACGCTAATTCCTGACTGAGGCGCTCCTCCTGCGTATCCCTAATCCTGCCTGTGAAATGTGACAAGATCATTCTTTAGGCCTACTTTAGTCTGAATAATCTGCCCATCACAGACATTCATCCAGAGCCGCACAGTGCTTCCAGTGTCATAACACGGCTACCTGTACATTTTCACCCCGGCTTAGGCTCCATAAATTAAATCTAGACGAGTGAATGTGAGGGATCTGCATGTGTGGAGAAACAAACAAATTGGTTTGGTGTCTTTTTAGCTCATTAATCATCAGAAAATACTTTTTATTACCCATCATTTATCAAGCAAACCTTCTGAAATGTGAGATTTAAATGATTTTGCCCAGTTTTTATCCTTGTAAAGTGAATATTTTGAGGCTTTTTTAAGACATAACTGGTCTCTAGGAAATAATGATGGACATTTTTAAACATTTTCTGACCAAGGATTGATTGATTGATCCAAAAAAAAGGATAAACAGTTTTGTGTATGATTACATGAAGCTCTAACGGTACTCAGAATGTAGCTAAATCAAGTCACACAGCCATACTTTGATGTCATTAAAGGAGAACATGATCACACTTCCTCTTTACCTAAATCTTCTAGACAAGTTGATACAGGTCTGACTGGAGCTTCATGAAGTTTCCACAAAGTTCTGAAGCAGTAATATGGCAGCTGTCAGGTTGAATCGAGCTGTAGGTTCCAAGCGCTAACAGGGAAGTTCTGGTGAAGCTAACTCCTCTCTACAGCATGACTACAACCCGCCAGGATCCTCACCTACCTGACGGCAAGTGGACGACAGCATATAATCTCCATAGGCTTTACTTCCTACTCCTGACCAGCTTTAACTAATTGAGAAGACAACGTGAAAAAGACTCTTCGCCGCCACGATCTCGGCTCTGTCGGCTCCCTCGCGTCGCCTGACTTCCGGCGAGATAGCACCACTTCTTCTTGTCAGCTCCGAGTTGAGCTCTCGCAAATGAAGTCGAGGCTGTGACACGGATGGAAGTAGGGAGGTCGGGGGGGGGGGGGGGGGGGGGGGGGGGGGTTGTCTTGGGTATGACTTGTGAGTATCTGAAATGCCCCGTCTGAAACACATAATATCTGTAATACTTCCTGACACGTTCTCCTATAACCTCTCATTCTGTGCCAGCTTCTGTGGGGCCCTTTTCCCTCCGTCTCTGGGTGCAGAAGAAAAGACGTCTATTTTCCTGTCATATTCGGTTGAAAGGCAACTCAACTTGGAGTCTAATTTCCTGCACTTTAAAGACAGTCCACATGCAAGGTGCATTACTATGCTATCAAGGTGATGGGGAGCAATTTCAAGCTGTCAGTCACTCATGGAAATATCAGAGACTTAATGTCTGCTGCAACCTGTCAAAGGCTCCTGTGAAGTGCAGGAGAGCGTAATCTGAGTCTTATTCACTCAACACCGTTTACCTGTCAGTGCAGCTCTGTTTTACTCTGGATGGCGGCTCATAATGAGATGGGGATATGATACAGCCGTACGTACAGCTACTTAAATGAAGAGGTCAAACTGCGGCAGGCTTTAAAAATACATAAGAGGAGAAAGAGCCACAAGAAGCTGCTGCATCTCATGTGATCACACTGTACTGGCTTCACAGGCATCAGTTAGTTAAGGCTGTTAATTTGCCGATAGACGCACCAGTCTGGGTGACGCACTGGGGCTGTACTTAACCATTATTAATGTGACAGGCCTCAGTGCAAAGCAAATCAATTAAACAAGAGCAATCACCGTAGTCTGGATAACAGCCTTTTAAGAGTGTTTGCATGTGACAAGGAGGTCCTCCAAATCCAGGCCTCCGCCGCCGGGACCTGACAGGTCAAGAAAGCGGCGTGAAACAATAGCACCTTCCAACCATCATCTCCCCTTTTTACCTGTCACATCCACTCGGCCCGTCTGGCTGCTGACGCGGCGCGCCCTGCTGCCACGAGGTGAATTTTCATGTCATGTCGGGGGGAAATTTCTTATTCATTTTGCTTGACATTATAATACTGCAGTTATCGAGCACTTCCTTTTTTTAAAGCTACATGTCAGTGGCTTTTGCACCTGAGTTTGGGTCATTTTCATAACACTCTCAGGTCTTTTGTTATGTTTTTAACATGTGTGCATGTCTGAGGAGGAGGAGAATGAAAAAGACTTACCTTCATGCTGTTTGGGTCGTTTTTCCAAAGCTTCCTGGAAACGTCCAACGTGTCTGGAAAATAAAAGGATTTCACACTTTTACTTTTACAGCAAATAATATTTCAGATCTGCTCTGGAAATTAAACTAAGCACCAAAATGTAACCATTGAAACTGACTAAATAAAAACGACACAAATCCCTAAATGGGGGCCGGCTGTGGCTTAAGGTGGTAAGAGTGGTCGTCCACTTATCAGAGGGTCGCTGGTTCGATCCCAAGTTCCCCCAGCCTACATGTGGAAGTATCCTTGAGCAGGATACTGAACCCCAACCTGCTCCCTGGGCGCCTTGAGGGCTGCACACTGATCCTCAGGGAGGGGTCCAATGCAGAGAAACAATTTCACTCCATTGTACCATGAATACTGTCTAATCTCTCTCTGCCATCTCTATATGATCCTGTGCCTAATGAAGGAAAAATCCCTCCAATCAGAGGAGCGACTTCCATCATAGCCTCATATGTGTCTAATCAGCCCTGTACCTTATATAATATATAATACAGAACATATTATACAGCCTGTCACTGTTACCTCCACCAAAGAGGTCATGTTTTCACCCACTCGTGTTTGGTTTTGTTTGTCGTTTGTTTGTTTGTTTGTTTGTGTGACTGTAGGCAGGATTACATAAAAACCACCTGATGGATTTTAAGAGCGTGGGAGAACACGTGACGGGGATGAACCCATTAAAGTTTGGAGTGGATCTAGATAAAAGGACAGATTCAGGAGTTTTTCTACTTTTTGAACATTATTACTACTTTTTTTTGGACTGTTTTTGTCAAACGACTTGAAAGATTAGCATGAAACTGGGTGAAAAGGTGAAACACGTCCCAGGTTTTAGAACAGAATCAGATAAACAAGCAGATCCATGAAGGATCTTCACTTCCATTAACATTGTGAAATAGGCCTTTTTTCCAGCATCTTCATCAATTGCATATTAAGTTGACAGATTTTTATGCATTTTGGTGGAAGAGAGGGATGTGCTGAAGAAGGAACCATTTCATTTATGCAGATAAAGGGGTGGACCTTTTCTCTGTCCCTTTAACTGAAGGAATCATTTAGATGGTACATGTCTTACTGGAATTAGGATTAGGCTATCATTTAATTAAAACAGACTGCTGGGTTTTCTATTGTCAGTCAACTCCAATGATAAACTGTGAAACATTTAAGGTGTTTTTAGGTGGACAGCCTCACATTCAGCTGTGAGATGTTGTATGAAAACATTCAAAGAAAGCAAAAAAGATAACTTTGTCCTTTCAGGCCATAAAAAACATTCTTCTATCCTATATGGTGTTCACTATTTATGAAGAGTTTTATTTGTCACTGTTTGTTTTCTTTGGCCAAGGACAACAATAAATACAAGGACAAGCAACAACCAAAGGGAGAACTGTCCAAAAATAGAAACAAATAAAAAAGAAACAAAAAGATCATTATTGAAAACGTATCTAATGTAACATATTTTATTAATAAGAATGGATAATGGGAACAAACTGGTCGTTTATTGTGCTTTATAAAGAAACTTCACTCATTTAACTCCTTTTTTCTAAGTTGACATCCTGAATTCATGACTAAATATGAGCTCTAAGGAACTTTTGAAGAAACAAAAACAGGAATAATCTCATGAAAATATAAATAACTAACATTTAAATCTAAAGTCCGGCTTATTCTCTGTACCACCCCTGACTCCAGGCGCCCAGCTCTGCCTGTAAAAACGCTTGTGTTTGCACGGAGTCTGGGTGATTCATAAATGTGTCCTTGTGTGAAATAATAGCAGGAGATATCAAGCTTTCTGTTTAAAAGTAATGAATTACCGGCGACGGGAAAATGTGCAGCCATTTAAGGCAAAAAGCAGAGAATTTGGTGTCTGCAGCGGTGAGCCATCCATCACGTCCACAATAAAGGAGTTTCTGCCTGACGGTCGAAATTTATGGTCGCCCTTCTCTGCCCTAATAACTCACCGCGCCGTGTCAGAGGCTGACAGCCGTGCCGAAAACAGCCCCCCTGTTATCAATCAAAAAACACTTGCATATGTTTAACTTTCGCCTGATCAGCAAGACATTTATAGGCTATTGAGTAATAAGATAAGTGGCTCTATTTCGATTGGAATAATGATTAATGGCAGCCATAAAGACGGGGTTTTGGCTTCACTCAAAACATTGAGGAATATTTTAAATTTCTTAAAATAAAAATTACATCCTACTAAATGGAAGCTGTCGCAGCATCAATGATCTCTTATCTCCAATCAAACTAATTACAGCTTTACCAGACCAGGCAGGCCAAGACTGTGACGGAGGGGTGAAGAAGGTTCTCTTCTCCTCTGCTCCTCTCATTGATTCACGTTACAATAGTTGAACCTGACTGAGAAGAGGCAAAAAAACAAACCCTGCTCCAGCTGACAGATAAGTGAAGGACGGGGAGCTGACAGATGACAGGCTGCGTGATTGAGAGACAGAAAATGTGAAACATGCCGATGGATCGAAAAAGCCCTGCAGGCTTTAGTCATTCATTAATGAGCCGCTGTTGTTTTCTGGTCTCTTCTGTAAATGTCCCGCACTGGACTGTCAGTCAGGCGGGACGGAACTGGTCTTTCCTGATTGTAGCCAAAGAAAGTGATTCTAAATTAGAAGCCGGGCTGTGAACGCTTCACCCTGAGGTGACAGTTTAAAAAATTATTCAAATATATCGTGTTTCTGGAGGTGTTTTATTAATTTACCCTCTTATTGCTCCAAAAAACCGCACTGGACGCAGGGGCGGCGCATGCGTCCGGTGCCATTTACGCAAAGACGCATATATAAACTCCAAAGTGAAAGCGAGCCAGTGTGATGTAAACACCGTGTGAGGAGGAAGCGTCACATTCACCATCACATCACAACGGGATCTCGTTTTGATAGGGAGGCGGCTGAGCTCTGCGGACTAATTCAGGCGCAGCTCGAGAGGAGGCGGAGTGATCTCTCCTGCCCACACTAACCGACTGCGCTCTCGGACCCGCAGCCACACTGTCGGAGCGGCGCCGGGGATGAGGCAACGCACGGATCCTGCTCACACACTGCGCGTCTCTCTTAAGGATTTCTGTCTTTTATCTCTGGCTTCAACTGTCTGAGTGTGGGCTCTCTTCACCTTACACATGTCTTTCTCAACCCTTTCCACGAGAATTGGGTCATGATCACATCGCCCACGGTCTCTTTCCTGAGAAATAGCACCAATCCAGCGTGGGAGAGCGGCTCCTTTGGGGAGAAGGGCGCAGTGAAGATCGGCCAGCTATCCCTCTACAACTCCGTCCCTCCCGCAGACCCTTCTCGCCAAGCCAGTCGTCTTCCCATAAAGGTTTTGAAAATGCTCACGGCCCGGGCAGGACACCTTTTACACCCGGAGTACCTTCAGCCTTTACCGTCCACCCCTGTCAGCCCCATCGAGGTGAGTACCAGCACGGTATCTGTGAAAACGGTTGCGCACAAACCCCGGAAACCGAAGCGTCCAACCCGCAGTTATTGGATGGATGCTAGGGACAAATTTAGGTCAATAAAACGACGAACAAGATTTTATTCAGACTGTGTGAAGAATCGATCGATCAGTCTCCTGGTGTGATTTTTAGAGCTGCTTTTCGAGTTGTTTCTTGACATTTTGTGTTCATTTTTTGTTGTTGTCGCCTTAGAAATTAAAAAAAAAGGTGACAAATTAGAAAATTAATGACCTTGTTGTCGCAAATTGCTGTTAATGTCGTTTTGGACGCATGTTAGAAGCTCAGTCTTATCTTATATCTCATGTAAATCAGCCTGTTTGTACGTCCCTCTAAAATGAGTTGTTTTGAGAGAGAAGTTTATGCGCATTGCGTAAACTGCGCAGAGCTGGAAACACGACATGTACGGCTGTTTTTATTCATTTCATTAATTGTTGTTTTGTTCTATTTATTTCACAGCTGGACGCCAAGAAAAGTCCTCTGGCTCTTTTGGCCCAGACGTGCTCTCAGATCGGCAAACCGGACCCGCCGTCCTCCTCCAAACTGTCCTCTGTGACCTCAAATGGATCTAGTGACAAGGAGACCAAATCTGGTCCGCTAAAAATGAGCGACATCGGAGCCGACGACAAGTCCAGCTTCAAACCTTACTCCAAATCGTCGGAGAAGAAGGACTCGAGCAGCAGCCTCAGTGGAGATAAAACCAGTTTCCGAGTGCCTAGCGCCACCTGCCAGCCGTTCACCCCCAGGACAGGCAGCCCCAGCTCCTGCACCTCCGTCTCTCCACTGCCAGCTGAAGGCAAAGCGGGAGACAAGGAGGAAAAGAAGGAGTCTGATAGCAATAAAAGCAGCGCGATGGAGAGCAATGGCAGCCATAGGATAAGTGGAATAACTTCAGATGGCAGCCAGCACCAAGAGAACACCTCTGGATCAAAAACTGCCACATCAGACTCGCCATCTGTAACCTCCTCGTCCTCCGTCCTCGGATCCGGACTGGTGGCTCCAGTTTCCCCATATAAGCCCGGGCACACAGTTTTCCCCTTACCACCTGCTGGTATTTCCTATCCTGGAAGTTTAGCGGGTGCCTATGCGGGTTACCCGCAGCCGTTCCTCCCTCCTGGAATGACCCTTGACCCCACCAAATCCAGCAGCCAGCTTCTGAGCGCGCAGTTCGCTGCTGCCAGCTCACTGGGATGCAGTAAAGCAGGAACGAGTCCCATAGCTGGGGCGTCCCCTCCGTCTCTCATGTCTGCCAGTCTGTGTCGAGACCCCTACTGCCTGAGCTACCACTGCACGAGCCATTTGTCCGGCGCATCCAGCGCAAACTGCGCACATGACTCTGCAGCGGCTGCTGCGCTCAAATCTGGATACCCGCTCATATACTCGACGCACCCACTGCACGGCGTGCACTCCTCCGCCCCGTCCTTCAGCGGGCATCCCTTATATCCGTACGGGTTTGTGCTGCCCAATGACCCCCTGCCGCACGTGTGTAACTGGGTGTCTGCTAACGGACCGTGCGATAAGCGCTTTTCGTCCTCGGAGGAGCTCCTCAGCCACTTGCGGACTCACACGGCCTTCGCCGGCACGGAGAAGCTGATGTCCGGGTACCCGGGCTCTTCTTCTCTCGCCAACGCCGCTGCCGCTGCTGCTATGGCTTGTCACATGCATATCCCTCCCAATGGAAGCCCAGGCAGCCCCGGTGCGCTGGCCCTCAGGGGCCCACATCACCCTCTCGGACTGAGCAGCCGCTACCATCCCTATTCAAAGAGCCCTCTGCCCACACACGGGGCCCCGGTGCCCGTACCCGCTGCCACAGGGGCATATTACTCCCCTTACGCTTTGTATGGACAAAGACTGACAACAGCCTCGGCCTTAGGATACCAGTAAAGAATTATACATTTATAAAGGAGATTTAGGCCCAATGAGTTTTATATTGTACCTCATGCAGGGACTGGATCCATGTGGGGATCAGTGTATTTATTTGCGATAGCTTCAAGCGTGACTGAAATAATAAAAAAATAATATAACTTTGAAAAGCCTCGATGTGCATTATTTTACAGAGGGGATCTGTTTTCGGTGCCAGTTTAATGGGACCTCTGGGCCTGGTGTGGACTTTACTCCTCATGTCTCTGAAGCAGGAGGAGATGATCGCTGCTTCACTGATTTGAATGATTGACGTGGAAAAATCTGTTTTTCAGAACTGTCATTGATTCATTCTGTGGGGGAGCGAAACGGTTCATGACCTGCATGGTGTTTTTTTCAGCTTCACACAGCTGAGAAACTGTTTACGGTCTAATTTTAAAGATTATACATCAACTGACTATCAGTCAGGTCAAAATATTTAAGATCTAAGACGTGGAATTCATACATTTTTATTTATTTTTATTTTCTAATTTTGTTAGTTTGGCTGCAGAGATTTAGCTCGTGAAAGATTTTTAAGAAATTAAATATTATTTATTTATCTGGTCCTCATTTTGTTTTTGAGGCTTAAGCAAAAATAAATTCATATTTTATGGTGGCAAAATCTTAATTCTTTCACATTATTCATAACTTTGCTTTTGTCCTTTAGGATTTTTCTAACATTGAGGCTGACAATGGGTTTTTTCAAAGGGTTTACAAATGTAGAACTGATTACATAGTTTTGCAAAAATCTTTGCATATTTTTATTTTTAAATGAGATCTGTCACAAATCTCTGCAGGCATGCATGTTTGCTTTTTTGGTTTATTAATTTGTGGTGAGGAGAAGCTAAAGCTACTCAGGCCTTGGTGCTGCAGCTCCAGTATGAACAGTGCAGGCTGTGTTTAAATGCATTATCTCTCAGGCTCATCAAAACACGCTGAATCGTCTCCATCTCCAGGTCGTAGATTACTGTTTGATTAAGGAAGACAAACGAGCTGCTGATATCAGAGAGGAGCTCCTTAAACAGAGATTTACGATGACACCAGATGTGGGACGTTTCCACAGCTTTTGTGATCGCTGTAATGAAGCCGTGAAGCAGAGAGCATGAAATACAGCCAGGCCTAACTATTTAATCAGCCCCTTAAAACAAGTCAGCTATGATGTCATTATCTGTCCTCCGTAAATCAGGCTCTTCTCCAGCAATAAAATCTCCATCATTAACGGTCACATGTCATATTCATCAGGTTCAGCCATCCTTCATGTAGATGAGTCCTAAACACACTCAGTGATGGATGCTAATAAAGCCCCTAACACACAATTCAGCTCCACAACCAGTCAGCCATGAAGCCAGTGGAGATCATAGGACAAGCATCTTTATTCATTTACAAACACCACATTAATATGATGTGAACAAATGGAATTATGAACATTATTCCTCAGCATTTAAGTGATATGACTCATTCACTCTCTCACGTATGAAATTTACAGCTGCTGGGTTATTTGGAATTGAGTTAAAAATGTAAAGCTGTTGCATGTGGTGAAAATTCCTTGAAAATTAATACTGAATAAGCAATTCTTGGATTATTTATCGGTTCTTTAAAATTTGTATTTATCAAATGTACATTTTTTATAATATTTATATATTTTGAACAAAAAGTCTCCAGAACTCTTTTCCACGGCAGACATGAGAGCAAATTACAAACACTAGATATCACACAAAGACAGAAATTCAAACTACTGCAAATCTTTAAAAAGCATTAGTAAGGAAATCTTAAAGTCCCTCAGATGAATGTCTAGAATTTCTAACAACTATAAATTATTCAGTAAATGTTTATAATGTAGTTCTAAGCAGATGTAAATGTTTATAGTGGAGACGGCTTTATAAACAGATTATGAATATTATAGTAAAATGTACCTTCATGGGATACAAACAAACATTAATACACATTTGAATGTGTGTCCTTATGTCTGCATGCAGCTACATTATTATCTGTGAGCTTTAAAAATTATCCTTAAATATGTTGTCAACAATTTTATGAAAGAAAACAAAGTAAATATGCTGCTGTATAATATATACTGATATATAATATATAATGATATATAATATATATGACATAATATAATGATACTTCAGCAACAATACTGAAGATTTTAGGTCTGTATAAAACTTTATACAACATTTTTCACAATATTAAATAAAATAAAATAATTTTTTGCAATATAACAAAATCCATTTTTTCCATCAGATGACATGAAATATTCTATTTGTTAAAAATGAATCACTGTAGAACCTTTTTTCTAGCAGGTTTAACACTTTAACATGAGGAGTCATGTCTGACAAATAATAATAATAATAAAATAGAAATAAAATGGCTCCATTAATCTGGAATAACGAGGTTACATCATTACTTCTCCTGTAGATTAACCACAGACAATGAGAATCAGGAGTTTTAAAAATGTTTTAGTGTTTGAGTTCATTTGCACATCCTGTAATGTGACTAATGTGCAAACACACGTTAGGATGTCGATGCTGAAATGATATATTGTGCTGCCCTGATGAGATTATATACGAGTTTTATTTCATTTTAAGAATAAAAAAATAATCTCCAGAATAAGAATTCAAAATGTTTATTTTTACAAGCTTGTTGTTCAGCAATCAGAATCCCATTTGTAATGGAGGAGGAGTGGCTCCACCCACGTCGTGTAATGTATTTGGGCCCATCTGTGCGCTGATGGGAGTGCTGGTACTGTTGGTGCATTGCTATTTGGAGGCAGCAGAAAGAGACTGAACCACCGACCAGCAGAATAAAAGAAAACATGTGTTTTCATTAACTGATAATTCAACAATAATACAACATTTAAGATATTTATTTCCATCTGCACAACAAAAACACAGCAGTTGTTCTGTAGTAAAATTCTTACTTTTTCCAGCCTCTCAGACAAACACAAAATGTTGTTAATTATGTAAAAATATAACAAATTGCAAAAAGTAGATGCAACACTATGCATTATTTTACATTTTAAATGTAAGGTGCATTGTGCAAATATCACAAACAAATACTGTAAACAGGTATGTTGCATGCAGTAGATATGACACTGACACATTTAAAGCTATAACATTGTTTTAAATGTCTCATTCCATTCAGCCAATCAGAGTTGAGGGAGGGGCGCAGTTGAATAACAGGAAGTCTGCTGTAAATAGATGGTTTAAACTGCTCTACAGAATAAGAATTTAACATTTTTATTTTCTCTGCCGACTGGTCAGCAGTTGTGTTTGAACCTTTATCTTTAGAGTCTGAACGTGTAAAAAGTGACATGACTGCGGTCATGGAGGGCAGACGCTTCATCAGATGGACAGAAGGCACTGGTAGCTCTCTGTTTATGACATTAACCGTCTCAGCGGCCTCCATAAAGGCTGCATCAATCTTCAGTGTAGCAACAGAGGATGTAAAATACCATCAAGACACGAGACGCTCTGTGACCACAGGTTGAATCACGGGGGGGGGGGGAGGCCCACCTGTTCCGCTTTGAACCGCAGCGTGAGCGAGACACATGGCCTTTCACCTGAGGGGGAACAGATCAGCCCATAGCAGAGATGTTAAAATGGTCACTTCTGCACAGCTGCATGCCATGTGTTCCTGCAGTCTGTTATGGTTGGAGGTGATGCAACTCATCGCTGCTACGCTCCTCAGAAATAAGCTCATGCATCAGATACTTACACCAACCAGCATTAAAGCTCCACACACACGGTGGTGGTGGTGGTATAATGAATTTAACACCGTTTTGTCAGCCGTTAATGATCCATGGAAGGGATTTCCTCACTGTTGCATAAACTTTTGCTGATTTGAATAAATCTTCCTCAGTGCTTATGTACTCTGGCAAGGCAGGCAGATCTCTGTTTAGGAAAAACCGACGACCTTTTGCCTGTTCAGTCAGCTGAGGAGTGCGTCTTCCATCATCCAGAGGAACACGGTGCGTTTATGTTTGCAGGAGAAAGGCTTATGCTTCTCCAAACAAGCCCCAATATTTATCGCCGCTCCATCATTTCCTCCCTTTGACAAGCAAAGTAAACAGTAGGAACGCAGAGTCGGAGCTGGGTTTTCGCTGAGTCGTTGACCTTTGGAGCTACTTCTATCAACTCCAGTGAGGCTTCATAACATGTAGGAAGTGAGGCTAGATCTCAATTCTACGATGGGAAACTAAGAAAAAGGGAATTTTTTCCCTCAAAGTGAGTCTGTCAACACAGAAAGCAAAGAGCAGCAGTGAGTTAAACAGTGGGCCCTTGTCTCTCAGCACTCAACATGCCCTATAATTTACACATCACTGACAGGGGCCATTTTGACGTCTGTCATAGGCTGCAAACTTTTTGTCTCCAAACGTCTTGCTCACAGTGAGCTCTGCTTGGGTCTGGGTGATTAATGACTTATGGCCTCATTGTGTGGAGGTGGCTAATTAACTACAGGCTGACTGAAGAGACACGCTATGAAAACCCTCCTCTGATAACCCCAACGTTTTTCCTCTCCTCGTCTTGGCATGTGGAAGCTCTTACTGACAAATTTGCAAGTGGCGGACTAACGTTGAGGAAGATGAATGGCCTCTGAGAACAGTAAACAGCCTTTAATTTAACAGTGTTTAAATGTATGACACACTGCTATTGTGCTTCCGCAGTGTTCGTGCTCTCAGGTTGGGAAACGCAGCCAAAGTTGTTTTAAAATTAAGCTCATAATATTCATGGTGGGAGTTTCTGGAATCTTGGGCTGGTAAACATGTGTTCATTGCCTCTTTGGGGTTTCTGAGTCCTGTCAGACTGACACTCAAGAGACAAAGACATCATCAGCAAACTAGTCTTAAATGCACTGAGCAGGCAGCCAATGAGACGACTCCCTGATACAATCATAAACCAGGAGAGGAGAGAGAGAAAATTACTTTCTCAGATTTAGGGATGACATTTGACCTCAGGATTTATCTGCTTTACTCCAGACTGTTTCACTGTATGAACCTGGACTGTTTCACTGTGTGAACCTGGACTGTTTCACTGTGTGAACCTGGACTGTTTCACTGTATGAACCTGTTTCACTGTATGAACCTGTTTCACTGTGTGAACCTGGACTGTTTCACTGTGTGAACCTGGACTGTTTCACTGTATGAACCTGTTTCACTGTGTGAACCTGGACTGTTTCACTGTGTGAACCTGGACTGTTTCACTGTGTGAACCTGTTTCACTGTGTGAACCTGGACTGTGTGTGAGACCTTTCGAACGTGTAGAAGACCAGAGAATATTAATCAACACTAGATGCCATCGCCATGTCTCACTACTGTGAGATAACAAATAATAATGATCCAGACGGACCTGAGATCAGATTGTAGCTGAAACTGTTCTGATTCAGTTAGGGGTCAGATTTATCTTCAACAGTTCCTGATCTAGATCCTGAAGAAAACCACCATCAGTGAAAACTAGTTTTACTAGAATAACTATCAAACTAATAATAATACTAATGAGATCCAGATTCTAGGGGCAGGTTTTCATGGTCCAGGATCACATGATGAGGGTCAGCCTATCAGGGGGCTGTTGCTTTGGATGAAATGACATAATGAGGAAACTGAGCTGCCTTGTTGGAGGTTTGCTCTCTGAGTGACGTCTAGTTATGTATAATTTAACCCGGTTATGATGTCTAGATTACAATCTACACATCACTAGACCTGTTACACACACAGGGATGTGCAGCAGCCCTCCTCCTCCTCCTCCTCCTCCTCCTCCTCCTCCTCCTCCTCCTCCTCCTCCTCCTCCTCAGTTAAATATGGCTGACTTTGCTCACATGCAGACAAATGGAGGTGTTGATGGGACAGAGGATACGGAGATGGTGACAAAAAATGTTAAAATAAAACAGTGAATATTACACTCTGATTGGTTAAATTCATGTCGCATCCAAAACACATCTATAAATAATTTAGGGACATAATACAAGCCCTTTGCACCTTGTACCTCAAACCATGTACTGTTTAAATAGCTAAATAGAGTTGGATATGCTCTAAATTAATTTGCAATTTTGAGATTATTTGAACAGGGCCTTAAGTTGAACATGAACTAATAAAAACCAAACTGTACGTTTTCTTTAAGGTCAGCGGCTCCTTGTTCCACACACACCATCCCCTCCACTTAATCACCCCCTCTTATTATTAGGTTTGTTAACATACTGTATTGCCATGTTTGCAGTCATGTCGACAGGCTAACTTAATCAAGTTACCATCGAACGTGTGAGCTTCGCCCAGCGCAACACTTTTAGTGCCAGAATTATTGCCTTGACCTATGAGAGGAAATTTGCTGCGGTGTAAAAAAATATATTTACCACAACAGTGACAATGATGGAAAAAAAAGCTGCTCCTTCAATAACATTTTGAATGAAAAATGCCACATGGACCCAACGTGGTGCAAAATGCATGACGCCAGCTGGCAGACCATTACAGGTGATGGACATTTCACTTACCTAAGACAAACATGACAGACTGCTATTCATTAATATACAGGAGGGCCTGCAGAACGCAGCCTGCCATCTGGTTAAATCGACAGAGTCATCTACAGCTCCTGATTAGGGCTGAGGAGCACCACTTTCTCTTTAATCTTTTTCAGCTTTCCGGTTTAAAAAAAATTCCATCTGCACCATGTGTCACATCATTTTAACTTTAAGACAAATGGACTGTTTTTGTATGATCCAAAATTAGATCAGCAGAAAACAATCCATCTTGCAGAGGGGGTCTGGGAAAAGAATCGAGATTCTCCTCTCCTTGTCTTCAGCATCTCACCTCACACTTTTCACTGCATTACATCAGCATCCTTCCCATGATGCTCTCTGCTCTCCCATCAGCCCCTGGACTAAAGAGGAACATGAAAACGGGCCTTAATATAGTGGCTCCCTGTGGCACACCACAACAGATGGTGACCTGTGAGAAGATGTGACACCAGGACTAAAATCGACACTGAAGACAAAATACTTCAAGTCACCCTGTCTGCAAATTAGTGAGATGATACAACTGTCAGCTGCCAGCCTCCTGTGACGGTTGCCCCCCCCACCCCCTCCATTACAGGTGCAGCGATGCTTTCAATGCACGACAAAAGGGAAATGGGTGCATGTTTTTTTATAGGAGACCTGTCTGTCAGCTGGCTCTCAAGTCATAACAAATCACCGGCACTCAGCTGAGCCTGAACATTCAGGGCGTCAGGAGGAAGACGGATGACCTGCAGGCCTTTGAAGTGCGCTGGCAGTTCAGATGGCTCGGCGGCGCTGACAGAGAAATATACACAACAGAGCAACCAATAATGAGAACATTAAACATTCCAGCCACCTGACAGTCTGACAAAAACAGCCTGGCCCTGCATCAATCATCCGCTGAGACGTAACCTTGACAATTAGTCCCCTCTGATACTCCCTGTAACCCCTGAGTCTGCACTGCACTGACTCCACTTAAGCAGACGCAGTTTAATTCCTTAATTCTGATCAGTCCTGGACAGAGACGGCGATGGATCGCTTCAGAATGGAGGAGAGTAACGGCTCTCCGAGGATTGATGTGAAAATAGAAAAATAGAAAAATGCAGTATCGTATCCAGCATATGTTTATGGATCTGCCTGCTCGAATATGTGTTTTAATGACGCCCCAGAGGCCTTTAGAAGCTATATAAATACTTGTAGTGCAGCCAACACTTATGTTTCGATATAACTGAAGGCATAGATCAGCATAAAGCATGAGCACTCCTCTAATGTGTGCCTAACGAGGTTCCATATCTTACATCTGTATCTGTGTAAACATGTGCTTAAATGTCAGAGCTCTATAAATTCTGCTCACTCAAGACTTCTTCTAGTTAATGCTCTAAAAACGTAACTCCACTCCTTTTTCCTTCCGAGCGTCCTCCTCATTACCTGAGCAGACTGTTCCTCAGCCTCGGCCTCACACTACGCTCCCAATCCCAACGCAGTTGACCCTCCAAAAAAAAAAGAAAAAAAGAAAAAGCAAGGGGGCCATGTTGTCGTCACTCTATTCACTCTGACTATGTAGTTACCATATGACAAATGAGGCATGTGAAATGACATTTCCCCCTTTTGCCTTCACACCTGTATAGAAAAAGCAAAACATCTGACAGATGGATGGATAGCAGAGCCTCAGAATTACAGTAACTCCCTCCTCATTGGGTGATATGCAAAGAGCCGGGGCCAGTCAGTGTTTACAAAAACTACCTGAGTCGGAGCTGCAGCTCTAAAGGCCTGAGGATGATGAATGGCTTCGCTAACCCTGTGGGACTGCAGACCCAAATGAGGATGGAGTTAATTGCCGTGCGAAACACTTTGGCATGAATGGAAAGAAAATGCAGGAGAGCTGCGGCCAAAAAAAAAAGGGCCCTGACTGCTGCTCTGAACTCTGAGCTGGCTTTTGCTTACAAGAGTTCACTCTCTGTCCATAAATCACCGACTGCTTACAGCTGAAACTGCCCTTAGTCATCAACATGCAATAGACTGAGTGACAGATTCCATCCTGACTACATTAGTCTCCAGTTCAAACGAGGCTCCTTTTTTTTTTTAACCCCTCTACCATCTTGAAGCTTGCAGGAAATGAAAACCAGATGGCCGAGGAGAGCCGTGTATAACATAATGCTGAGCTCATATGAGAGAAAGAGACACGGGAGCGAAAACACAGGGGTCACTCTGAGGCGTCCCGGGTTTGTGAGATCCTTCAAACACTGCTTCAGGTAAGGCTTTATCCTGAGGCTGGGCTCTGCAGCACATTACTCATCTTCAGCTGACAGGACAACCTGAGCAGTGCTTTCAGTCTGTTTCTCCCCAACACGAGCTCCACGATCGCCCTTAGCTACAGCGCTCACAGCCTCATCGGTGCCAAAGTTCACATTGTTGAGGAATATTCATTTTCTGCACCAAAGCGACTCACTTGTTGCATGGTTCTAAGGTTCTTTAACTCTTCTGTTCTGTTCCGGTCAAATGTGACCCATTTACAATCATCACCATCTGTTAGTCATCAGGTTCCATGACTTTCTTCACACACAAAATACATTTTGATTACATTTTGGGGGTTTTCTTGAACTTGTGTTCATCTTTGCTGTTTCCGGTCAAAAATGACCGGTGATTAGAAATGAATGGGAACGAGTACAATTAGTGTATAATAGTATATAATTATAATAACATTAATAATTATAATATGGTCATAATATTTAGTATATTCCCCACTCGAGTTGAGAAAAGGAGGAAACACAACATTAGGTGATAATATATGTATTATTAAGGATTTATAAAGGCAGGATTAGCATTAGAGCTCCTAAAAATTAAGTCTCTCACGCTCAACATCCCACAGATATTTAATGTTATTAACGTTATGTCATATAAGACATGTGTTAACTAATATTGTGTCCATCCAGTAACAATCAGAGCTCAAACCTCAGAGCAGCTCAGTTCCTCAATTATGTCACAGCACCTAAAAGTAACAGACAGTTTGATGTCATTTTGAATGATGATGTCATTGAAGGCATTTATCCATGAAGTCAGAAGATAAAATCTTGAACTCACTGCTATCCCACAATGGTTAAGTGCTTTAAATACAGTCTGGATCCAGATGATGTTATGGATCAGCACCAAAATCTAAAGGATTGTTCCTTTGGGTCGTACCCTACTCCTCCAGAAGGTTCCATCAAAGTCTGTTCTTAACGTTTTGAGTAATCCTGCTGACGGACAGAGAAATGTTTAAAAAAACAGCTCCTTGGTGGAGGTAGCCGATGTGTCACTGAGGCCTTTCAGGACATCCAGGGGGCTGCGAGCCGAGTTTCTGCTCATTTTAAACTCAGATTGTTTGTCTGATAACTTAAGATCCAGATGTCCAATGACTAATATCCTCATTATCATTACTTAGAATCATTAATCATGACCATGATCTAAAAGGTGACAGGGATGTGATATGAAACATGAAGTAGTCAGCTGCAAATGTTATAATGTCTGCTCATCTGGCCCACGGCCGGTGCTCATGGAAAACTGTGAGCTAGCCGGCTAACATGTTTCAAGCTTCAAAGGCTCAACACACGAGTTAGAGACATGTGGCTCAGAGACGAAACCCTGGTCAATCAATCAATCAATCGAACTTTATTTATATAGCAGCTTTCAAACAACAGGAGACTGAGGCCCTTCAGGGTGTGTAGCAACAGGCAGCCAATCAGGCAGCTCCTTTTAGAGACTAAAGCAGCAACACAAAAATAAGAGAATAATAAAATGAGATATTACACATGGGTAGTTTTATAATACTAAATATAATCATAAATCAAATGAAAAACAATCATAAAATAGAATAAATAGTAACAACTGAGAATAAAACGAAATGATTTATGAATATCATTCATTTATAAAATTATAAAACACTACATAAAAAAGCCAGACTGAATAAATGTGTTTTTAGTTTTTGATGGTGTCTCAGATGTGACGGGAGCCAGAGCTTTCTGAGCTGAGTTGGAGGTTGCTGTCAGAGCGACATCAGTGTCAAAATTGAGTATTCACCCAGGCTATAACTAGACGTACGGGAGGAGATGCTTTTAGCTGAACTGGCCCTTTAATGTTAAAAATCAAATCGTTGCACAAACATTGAACTTATGATAAAATATTTATACCGACTGTGAAAAGATCACAAATTATATTCTCAGAGAAAATCAGGCAATCAGCATATCTCACATAATAGCACATAATTATCACATGTTTCGTAATTAGCTTGGTGGAATTCTCCCAGTTCCTCCGGGGAATTCTTCCAGTGAGTTCAGATATATTTGTTTCCACAAAAAGGTAGAGCTTACAGCTGGTAAATGTTTGCTCACGACCATAACTATCAGCGTAATTAAGTATTCCTTTTGTAATCTATAATTTAAAGGCCATCAGAATCAAAGTGAAATGACAGACGGCCTCGTGTGAACGTGGAAACGCTGCCCTACAACAACAAATGGCTGCAGAACACTGGAAAGTAATTTGGTGCAAAGTAAGCTTTTGATTTGATTGATGTACATTTATCTGAGGAATCTTTACCTCACAATAGTTTCCTTATGTGAATTGAGCTGCACTCAATTATATTTTTTTTTTGCACCACCATCGAGCTGAAATGTTCCCACCTGCCCTAAAACCTGCAGGGTTTATTATTTGTGATTTTATTTTATGAGAAAAGCTGGTGGTGACTCATTTTAATTCAATTGCATGAAAACCGGAGGAACAATCTGTTTTTCATGTTCTCCAGCTACAGCTGAAAATACCTACCCTGTTCTCACAGCTAATATATTAAGTAGTAAATGCTTGTGCAGATGTTGGAGGGTCAGCAGGGAGGTCCGGGGGGGCGGGCCCTGCAGAGCATTCAATATTTATTGGACGAGTTCAGAAGGCAATGACATGAGCCGTCTTCTCTTCTGATAAATCACGTTTTACATACAGGTAGAAGCTGGAGTTTGCTCTACCTTTCTAGAAACACCTTTTCCAATTTGTCAGCCTCTAAATCATTACAGACGCTTGATTTTCTCAGGTAGTTCCCCCTCCAGAAACATCAATGTGTGGGTGAAAAAGAAAAACCTCTTGGAAAATGTTTGAAAAAAAAAAAAACCTCAACTTTCTCTGGAATCTTTTATTTGTGTTTGCTCTGCAGTCATTGACGGAGATCAAAGCTCGTGCTTAAGGCCTCGGCGTCGGCGCGAGACATCGATGACATCTCCCATTCACACCGCGACTTCTCCTCACATCTCACATGCACTCAGTCGTCACATCACAACAACAAAGAGAGATGCCCCGAGTCATCATCCATCAAACCCAGCCTTTTATGGCCCATCAAAAGACAATGAACTGCCAGAGTGAAGGGAGTGTTTGCAACGTGAAGTGACAGCGAATACTCTAGACACAGATTAAACAGCGTTGGGAAATGAGAGAGCTACATAGTGTTTGGGTAATTTGGGAGAATTAGACGTTATGATTCATCTTTATGAAGGGAAAGGAGCTGGGATACGAGCACAGCACGGCTCCTCGCTCTGATAGTTCAGGCATCTCAATTTACTCTGGTTTTGAAGAATGGGCTTCATATGGTTACGTAGGGAAACATTTCAAACATCGTCAAATGTCTTTAGCGCCTCGGCTCTGAGGTATGAGCTACATGTTGAGATATAAAACAGGCTCACTTTCCCTCATTTATTCCATCTGCTATCAATGCAAGAGAGCTTTAGGAATAAAGGGCTACTGGCAGCCCTCTCCATCATTGTGTATAAACCATCAACGGCTCTTTGTATGTTATCTCCTATGGATTATTCTTCTTAAGTCAACCATCAAGCTCTGCGGGTATAGCGACGTATACAGTGTGCAGCGTACATTTGGCTGAAGTGTTTGGCTTGGGCCGAGTGAAACGAGACACCAGGTGATTAGACCGTATCCCGTCTGCGTCTCATCTGTTGTGACAGCAGAAAACTCCCTGTAGAACCAGGTGCTATAGGACTTGTGCTGCGTAAGGACACTTGATAGGCTTCGGGCTTTTAGTCGAGGCCTTGTGAGAAAGTCTCCAGAGACACTGCTGAGAACACTCAGAGTCCTCGTCACTAAATATACAGCCGAGTATATCTGCTAACGATGAACGGAAACAGACGGCTCACGTTCGGCTGGACAAGTAGCAGCTGTGGATTCTTTTAAAGTAGACATGCTTTAAGGGGTAAGAGGTTTGGGCTCAGTTCCTGTTTGATATTTAGCAGTATATCTCAAAAACTAGGTGATAGATTACAGTAAGATTTGATGAATGTTGGAAGATGTTGCTGATCCTGAGTTTGAATGTTGTTACCACTACTGCACTCCCTCGTTTCTCTCCATGTGTCTAATACTTACCTCCACTAAGGAGGTTATGTTTCTGTCTGTTGTCTGTTTGTTAGTAGGATTATACAAAAAGTACTGAACAGATTTCCAAGAAATTTGTTAGAAGGATGGTGCATCAGGACAGATTCAGATTTTAAACAGGAAATGATGCAAACAAACTGGTCTAAGGGTGCTTTCACACCTACCTCGTTGGGTCCGGACTATCGGACTTCTCAGTTTGATCTGGACCAAAATTCTAGGTGTGAAGCCTCCTCTTGGGAGGACTCCGTCTTTGGTCCGACAAAAAGAAGTGGTCTCGGTCCGGACCAAAACTGAACTATGGTTTGGGTTCGTTTACAATGTTAAAGCACTTTTTTTGGATGGTTTGGACTTTCAGACCAATTACCGGAAGTTACAGCAGGCTACCGTCGCCAATAAACAACAGAAGAAGAAAGTCAATCCAACCATAGAAGTTAAAAATGAGCTGCACACGGTGAAAGGAAGAGATGACCTATTTATAGAGATACGGTCCGACGAAGAAATCAAAAGTCAACTGGAAACTGTGCGTCTAAACCGGGTCCTCTCACCACGGACCAGGGTTTTGGTGCCGGGGCGACTCTGGACCTCCATGTTCTGTTTGTATTTTGGGAGCATTGTCGGCCTCCAGAGGTGCAGATGCACGACTGGAGTCCGGACTGAGGGATTACGCCTCACAGTAACTGCATGGGATCCACTGGAACATCTTAATCACTGTTTATTGGTCCATTGTGTCTCATCACATGACACTGTGTGGCATTTCAGGGACACCAGTGAACCTCTCTGCATATGTTGTTCAGTGATTCAACGCTCTCTGCTGGGAAAATACATGAGAATAGTTCTAATTATGATACTATCTTGGTTTGTGATCCCCTTCAGGAATAATTGAAAATATACTTAATTAGCACTTTCATTTAAAGCCTCGGTGAATAATGTGCAGTTGTTGCTTTTCTTCTGTCAGCCATTCCATGTAATTGTTATAATATATGTTATTCTAGGGGGAAGGGATTAAAAAAAATAGAGTTTATGGTGGTATCACCTGAACACAGCTCTTTGAGCATGAAGGTAGGCATTATTCAGAATAAATGGATTATCTGGGAAACCAGCATAAATGACTCAATAAAACTGTTAAGCAGGCAGGCAGCCAGTGGTGGCCGACATGATTAATGGCTGGCGTTCCAAGATTGGATTTATTTTGTCTTTTATTTCTCCTTTAATGACTCGCCGCAAACACCACTCTTAATATATCGCCCGTGTTTCCAGATTACCGCTGACTAATGAGGATTCAAACTGGCCGTTATCTACATTAATGTCTTTTTATTTGAAAAGTCAATACCGCCTGTGTGTGTGAGGAATATTCTAGCGAGAGCCTCCCAATTAAACCAGTTTTGGAAAGCGTTATGGCATTTATAGGAGTACACGGCTTGTATTTATATATTTATATATAAATATATATATAGATTTATATAGATTTTGCGTCTCCATTCATCAACCACATCCACTTGTAAATATATTTACAATCCCTCTACTTTCATCTGAATTATTAAACGACTCCAAGAGTATGTTGTCACCTTATTTTCTCCACAGAGAATCAATGTTGTGCATTTGTGGGATAAATGAAGCCATACTTTACATGTTGCTGTTTTTAAAGTGGTTTCAGCCCATGGTGGTACAGTATATTGTAGGTGGAGGGCTCTCAGAAGCCCCCCCGTGTTGAAGCAGGAGGCATAGCTCAATTTAATGAAAGAGTCCGACTCAGTAATGACCCCAGTGATTCATATATCTGTAAAGAAAATCAATCCCGCATCAGCTAAGTGCAGAAACAGGATCTTTTGTGGCCTTAAATCTTGGCATTGGGTAATATACGATAAACTGCAGGTTACATTAAAGCGGCACACGTCGCTGATGTGCAGAACAAGACGGATGAAGTTCATTACAGAACTGAAAACAGGTATGAAGACAAAACATTGACTCCAATAACGGGCTGTGGAGGGGATGTAAATCGCAGACCCCAGGCAGTGCTTTGTCAGACCGGACTGTTGTGCCACCACACTGTTGTTCTTCGCAGCGATGATTTAACACAGCTGAGCTCGGCTGGATGGCACCCGAGAGACGACTTGATTTTCATGTTTGCCAATCTCCCTCTATACCTGCCCGCGGTGGCCATAAATACACTTTTATGCCTCCCGGAGAAATGCTTAAAGAAGCAGTTTGTCCAAGTCCTGTATGGACTTACATGGCAATATTCTTGATTGATGATGGCGGCAAAGTTTAGAAGACGCCCCCGGAGAGGGTTCCAATCTCATTTGTTTGGGAGTTTTACATTTGAGAATAATTCCTGCTCGGCTGCATTGATGTGGGTTTGGACTCGTCTTTTGTTCCCACAGTTCACTAATGAGGCGGAGGACCAGCAGAGGCCTTGGTCATCTCCAAGAGCTTTCAGTGAAGGGATGCTGAGACGGGGGGGGGGGGGGGGTGCAGAATAGGTGTGTTTTAAATGATTTTAAAAGATCTCCAGGAAACCTTTAACATGCTCTGCCAGTTGATGAAAGGCAAACAAACTGGTCTGAGTTAACTTCACTATTGCTGCGACAAACACTTTTTTTTTCCTTTCTAGTAATGAATTATTTTGAAATATTTTGTCTTGAAGGGATACTTCAGGTTTTTTAGGGAGGGTTGTGTGAAGTTTATAGTTTCTGTCTTTGGAGACAACGATACAACAGCTTCAGTTCCCCTTTAAAAGAACGGTCTGAGGTCAGATTATTATATATATATATATATATATAGAGAGAGAAATATTTGACTTCTCGTTAGTGTTCGGTCTTCATTAGTCGCCACTGGAAGCACAGCAGAACACATTAAACTGGACACATTCTTTTTGCAAACACAGCACAAAATAAACAGAATTATTGCTCCACAGACCTTCTAGTGCTTATAAGTTCGGTATTACAGTCAAAATACGATAAAATATGACAGTAAAATCTCCTCCTGTGTGATTGGTGTTTAGAAGGGGGCGTGTTTTACTCCAACAACAATGAGGATTACATCTCACCAACTGTTTAACCTCCTCCTCAGTCAGCACCATTACTGACACTGACAAAGTGGGAGGTCTGTGTGTAACATGGAATGACCCCCCGCCAAAATAAAACCCAGCTGGGCTAAACATAGAGTGTACCTTTAGCTGTTTCTGGGATTTGATTGATATATGGTGCAGCATAGCAGAGCTAAATACCACCCAGCAGCTAAATACTCCCATTCCAGGGCAGGGTGGGTCACTAGTCATCATTTATATACAAGTTTACCCTCAGTATTATTGATCCACTAAGTGAAACAGTCTGATAATGATGTAATAATTACATGTTAGTGTTTTACAAACACAATGAGCTTTAAGTTGTGTTTAGAGTCTCCAGAGCAGCAGATAGCAGCTCTTATTTTAACACAAAAATCCTGTTATTAATACAAACATACTGATTTCAATCATATCACTCTAACCTTTCCATTTATCAAACCTGCCACTAATGACACTATCATCCATCACCACTTCATATTCATGAGAAAGATGAGTTGATTATGCACCGACACAAACAGGGCTATTATAATATATTATAATATACTGGTCATTAATTACTGTCGTTACATCGATCCAAGGCCAAAATCAATGAGATGACAGTCAGACAGAATTAACTGTTTCCAAGAACAACCTGATTTCTACTACTGGTAATAGTATTAGTACTTTTACTCAAGGATCTGAATACTTCCTTCAACACTGGCCTTCAGTAGTGATTACAGTACATCCTGTACTTTCATGCACTAAACAGGATCTGATTCATTTTATCAGAAGATACAAGTGTTTAACTCTTTTCTTGCTTATTTATTCATTAATATTTGATATCATAATGATGAACATCAGTTTTCTAACCAACTTTTGAGAGGTTTTAAGGCTGCATGTTGTCAAACTATGTGAAAACTACAGTTACAACCAAGGAAATTGTAAAGATAATATTGTACTTTATCATGTTAGATAATTGTATTTAAGATGAAAATTACTGCAGGAATAGAAACACAAATTGGTGTAAAACTGATGCTTAGAATAATTGTTGCGGTAAATTACAAGCTTAAATAAGTTGATCACATAAAACACACCTTCAACCACTGAGTCTGATGTAACATGAACATGTTACAGTTTACAGTAAATGAAGAATATTAAAAATGTAAAATAGCATAACAATATATAGTTATATATATTAAATAGTGTGAAAGAATGATTGGTTTAAAATCAACACCTTTAAATCATGACAACTGTTAGCTCAGCTGACAGGGCCATGGGGACACATCAGAATGGGAACCAGTCCTGCAGAACCTGCAGACCCAGTCCTGCAGAACCAGTCCTGCAGACCCAGTCCTGTAGAACCGGTCCTGCAGAGCCAGTCCTGCAGACTGGGAGAACTCTCCAACCACTTAGGATCAGTAAACCCTTTCAGAACCTACAGGACTGGATCTAATGTCATGACTGAATCGACCCTGATATTTCCAGGATTAGCTTAAGTACTGTCACATAATCTGTGCTAACGCCTCTGGGCTGATCTGGAGTAGAAACTGGATCTGAATCAGATGCTTAACCAGATAGATGCCCTGTAAAAACAGCATTTAGAGTCACATTACAGCGCCGTATGCTAACCCAGTCAATAAGGAGATGATTGGCTGGCAGCGGGACGTTCTCGCGCTTGGCATTTATCGTAGCTCCGGGGTCGTGAACTTGAGGCTAAACAACTGAATCATTAAATGTGAACGGCTGCGTCCTCCAGGCTCTGACACAAAGTGTTTTCATGCTGAAACGAGTGACTTAACTTCCGCTAAGCTAAACACGCCTTTGTTCAAACTGGGCCATTATATGCTAAGAGGGACACTGGTGGAACAATGGCCGCTTTAATGGCAGATAATCTGCTGCATTTGATACTAATTCCAATTAGGATTACAGATGGATGTCTTCCTGTACGTTGAGTCATGTGTTACGTCTCGAGAAGCCGAGGAGGAAACAATCATCCCTCTTCAGACAGGAAACACTCGGCATCATCATTTCTTGTGTCTGTAATGTGTTATAAGTGAAGGGGACTGGACCAGAAAACAACTGACATAAAGATCCTATTGTCCTCACATAAAACAACTGCTGAGGTGACCTTTTCATTATTATTGATTTATATCTTCCGGGCAGGAATTCTGACGACCATTCTTCAGATTTCAAAAACACACATGGAAGATGTTAAGTTTGTTTCAGGGACATGCAGAGTCAATTAGAAAGGAATCATCCGGTTTTATAACCCAGCGATCCTTTGTGATGCACCATATCAACAGTCATGTCACAACATACACATTCATGAATAAGGAACTGTAAATATATTATTAGTTCAAGTCTCACCATTCAGTGTTTACACTGAATGGTGAGACTCAATAAAAGGAGCAACAGGCTGTGTTAAAGGGTCTTATGACTACCTAAACTCTCCTATACACACCCTACAGTCGCACCCTACAGTCACACCCTACAGTCACACCCTACAGTCACCTGTTGTAAGGAATTGTAATTCTCATAGTATGATGTCATAGTTCATGCATGCACGTAATAATAACTTATGATGTAGGTTTGAACATATGACACTTTATAATGAAACATTATGATAAAGCATGGATTATTATAGATGCATAAATATGTACATCACATTACTCGACACAGGCCATGATAAGTGAAGATACTGCATGTATTATAAGCCCCATCAGTCAACTAATAAGAGCATCCATAAGAGTAGCTGTGGGGCATTTAATCAATTAATTGGTGCCAATAGTTTGAACAGATATCTTTGCTCTGAAGATGGCTGGTGGCTGTGTGGCAAACACCAATCAACTTCTGCACTGGAACGGCTCAAAACAATGAAAAAATAACCAATTCATTACAGTTAACACTATGATTTCACATTTATTTGCTAATTACTTTAATTAAAAAAATAATAAATTAACAATTTTCTGACAGGGTCCATGTTTTTTGGGTATATCAGATGATTCATTGGCTTTTTTCCTGAGTCGAACCATCATCATTATATCAGCAAAATTGTAATTAATTGAAAAAAAAAACATCTATAATGTTTCACGACTGCTGATATAGTGCATTATAAAGCTTTATGACTGCATTATAACTCAGTATAAATGCCCTAATAATGCACTGTAGATGTGATCTCCATAGAAATCTCTGATTAGTTAGATCTCCATCAGGTCTTTACACTCAGAAACATTCACACCATAAATGTACATTAAACAAGAATAAGTCTCTGTTATCAGACACATTCATTTGTGCTTTGCAGAGTAAAACAACCCTAATAGCTCAATTTCCACTCCTGAAGCTTAAGGCAAATAGGATGCTCAATAAAAACATTGCACTGGTCCTCTCTGTTCAAAAAAATCAATAGCTAGAGGACAAAGAACCTATAGCCATCACTTAATTCTCTTATCAGGGTGATTTAGGGGATGAGGATGATGTTAAATAACTGTAAATCCTTATCTTTGACTTTGTGGGTGGTTTATGGCAGTTTCAACAGCAGTTCAGAGACAGAATGTCCATACCTTCTGCCGGATGCACGATTTATAGCTTTATTACTCTTTGTCTAAAAGAGAAGAGAACACAAATAACAGAAAGGAAGAGATAGCAGCTAGAGAGAGAAGGGGGGGGGAGAGAGCTGAGCTGGAATCATCGTTGTGCCAGAGACATATCATAGCGACAGTTTTATGGCTACGGGGGCCGGCCTGCTGTTTTTTGGGGGGCTTGTTTGGATGAAACAAGCGAGATCCAATTTTCTGATTCATCTGCAAACGGTGTGGATTGAGTTTAGTATTCTAACGCCGGGGCGTCGCGGCGGCCTTCAGGAGGAGCGTAGAGGTCACAGAGAGGGCTGGGGGGGGGAGCTGGAGTCATGAGTTTGCACTCACACTGTCACAGACACGCTCATATTTCTGCCCTCAGTGACAACGAGCCTATTGTTCTCCCTGATAAGGCCTCAGTGTGCACAGTAATAGGAATTAAGCAGGACATAAGTCACGGAGAAATTGGGTGGCAGCAGATCAATAGATAGCGGTGAAGCCTCAGGGACCATTACTGAAGAGGACCCCTTTGTTTTTTTTTGTTTTGTTTTGTTTGGGGGGGGGGGGGGGGGGGGGGGGGGGGTTCATTATCCTGACCCGTGTGTTTTTAAAAACAGAGGATGTCATCATGTCATCATCAGGTCACATCAACCTCTGTTCTTAATCTACTGTTATTACAGGGCTGCAATCAGCTGATTGTTTCCTTTCACCATAAATTAGAGCCAAAAGCACAAAAAAATGTTTCTCTAAAAAGGCGCCAGGTTATGAGATAGACGTCTCTAAAGATTCCTGCAAACAAATTCAACTTCACTGAGTTAAAGTGGAGACGCATGGTTACATCAATGTCTGCTGAATGTTAAACCTTTGGCAGTTTAATGCTTTCTTTGCAATTATTTCTGGTGTTTTGCATATTTGAATATATTTAGGCCATTTGACTTTTGAATTGAGCCTTTTATTTCTTATTCATGTGCATTTTGTGTATTATATTAGTTGTATTACCTCTGCCAAGGAGGTCATTTTAATTTTTGATTACACAAAAACTGCAGGATGTATTTCCACAACACAGGAAAGACCCCATTAAATGTTGGATCAAGGAACCGTTTCTTTAACATTGCAATTTTTAACTTTTTAAGTTATTTCTTCTGCCTGTATTTGACAGGACAGCTTGAAGATCAGACAGGAAATGAAGAGGTTGGAACCCATGGACGCCGCTGGAGGACTCTTCACTTGTAATGCAAATATAAATATTGATATATTTCTAATAAACTTAATGAAGGGCTGAAGTTTGGATCTGACAAGCTAAACAAAGTTGGACTGTTTGGCCTTGATGGAGGGATTCGCTCTACTTTGTTTGTTAGTTGATTGATGGGTTTGTCAGAACAATTACGCAACAATTACTGGAAAGATTTTCACAAAACTTGTTGGAAGGATGGGGCAAAGGTCTGGGAGGAACCAATCAAATGTTTGATCTGGATAGAGGGGCGGGTCCAGGAAATGTTTGTAATTTTCCTTAGCATTGCAAGAACCTAATTATTCAGGAAATAATCCCTTCATCATGTTGTAAAGCAGACCACAGACATTTATGGTATTGATATCTATGAGATAAGGAGCCTTTGTAAGGATCTTTATTCAGCCGCTCTACAGTAACAGGATTGTTCAGCCTTCTCTACTGAGGTATGTTTGATATTTGAATATGTTAAGCGCTAATGCTAATTAGAAATGTGGACAAAACAACCCCTGAATTAATTTCATTGTCTATAAAAGTCTATAAAATGTCAGAAAATAACAAAACAGCCCAAAATCCCAATATACCTCATTTACAATGATATAAAACAGGTACCAGCTGTAAATTCTTAAATCTGAGGAGCCAGAACCAGGAAATGTTTGGTATTTCTACGTGAAAACACAGCGTCTGATTTTCTGTCAGTTACTCCACTAAACGCTTCAGCTGTTAGCGGGAACATTTGTTTTTGTGCGCTGTGGAAGACGAGTCCAGCACGGCTGAAGACGCCCTGAAGGCCCTGTACGCTGGAGCTGGAGGATGGAAACGCATTAGGCCTCATCTTTACAGTGTTCAGAGTGATTAGCCAGAACATGTGACAACTCTGATAAAACACATTCCCCCTTTAAGTTCTTAAGGCAAAACGCACATTGTGGGGATCACTGGGAGACATTCCCACTTAAACGCACAGATCATTTGTTGTTAGGATGCATTATTCCTGCCCCATAGGAGACCCCAGCTGAGTGAGCAATGTGCCAATGATAACTAAAGATATTAATTAGTGTTTCGCGACGGCGGCACATGCATTTTCACTATTAATAAATTCCGAGTCATTGGGTTGTGATTTAATTATGAATTATGTAAATGGTTGCCATGAATCATTTAGGTCTATGCATTTTATTAGCTAGATGGGAGAGCAGAATGTAGGCATATCACCATGATGAGGATTTACACACTGCAGTGATGACAGCACAAGTACAAGAATATTTAGTGACTTGATCACAACTTCATGTCGGCCTCCTGCTAATGGCAGAAAACGTTTCACATCCATGAATAATTGACTGAAGATGGAGTTTAATGGCTGTTAAAGGGTCATGTTTACCCAGAAGTCTTAGGTTGTAAAAGTTCTTTGGTGTGTCCATTAGGTTCCCACCTCTGCATTATACATTATTAGAACAAATGCATTCGCATCATATGTTCTATACAGCATCTAAGAGTCTGGAGATGAATTTATTATTGGACAAACTTTTTGTTGTTTGTGAAGCAAAAATGAACTTTGTTCCACTTTTCAACTTCAAATATTTGTTGCGGTTTAGTTGTTTTATAATTGTTGGAAATTTTGTTGACAGCTCACTCAAGTGTTTGGTCAGTAAATAGTGAAGAATGCTCATTACCAAGTGCCCAGAGCCCAAAGCCTCACAGCCTCAGATGGGGTGCAGGTGCAGGCTAACACAGTGAAGACTTCAGCTTAAAGAAAAGAAATGGTACAAATAAAGTTTTTTCAAATCAGTTTTGGATGCCGGGGCTTCTGGAGACTTAGCCTCATTTTATGTTTGTTTTCAGCAGTTTTTCACCCTTTAAGTCTCTTCAGGTGTCCAGGAGAATGCTAACGCTGTTTATATGTGAAGCTCTGGGAATATTTTTTATGGACTAAGAAGCTTCACTCGACTTTACATCAGCATCTCAATGAGAAGATAATGATGAACCTTTTAAAAATCAAACATCCAAACAGATGGATTTCGATGTGAATCGACTGTTTCTGACTTGTGAATAGCTGCAACATGTCAATACTTTTTTTTAAATTCAAAAATAGTTTTGATGTTTAGCTACTCTATACCAGAGTATAAATATCTAGATCTTTTTTTTTCTTCCTTTTTGCCACTTTTCTTCTTGTCAACTTGATGTAGTGCCAGGAACAAGGAGTATATTTGGTCTGAAGAGGCTGTCAAATCAAACTGTCAGGCTGCTCTTTGTGATGGAGTCGGACCGTTCTCCCGTCTGTCAGTCAGAGAGAAAGACTGAAGCCAAAGTCAACCAGGAACAGTTGAAAGCAGAGGACTTACATGACGTTTCATTGTCTGGGGGGGAGCAGAGGAGTCAGAGCAGCTCTGCTCTGATTTAACATTTGTAGGGGATGTTTGCTAAGTAATAAAATGTAGCAGCGAATAACAGCGTGGATGGTTGGTACAGTCGGTCACTTAAATCTTAACAAGCGCTCTGACATTTTATAGAAATAGACTCATAAAGTTTACAGTAATGTGTGATAAAAACAGAAGATTGCCTCATCACACTGACAAAGAAGGCCTACACATTTCAGAGCGCATTAATCATCCCAGCATCGTAAAACACTTCATCTCAGAGACGGTAGACTCGAGTCTGGCCGGCCTATAAAATTCAATCATCACAGTGTCAGACATTGTTCTGGCATAGCAGAAAATTCCCCGACCCGGGGAGCGTGTCTCTCTGCTGGATTGTTATGGTATTTACTCACACGAGAGGCTTACCCGGAGGCGAGCTCCACACCTCAGCGGCCCCAGCTGGAAGCGTTCCAGCCCCCCCTGGAGGAATACTCTATCCTCCCCTGCTGTCGGGGACTCTGTCAGGAAGCAGCAGCGGCAGGACAGCAGCCAGGATCTGCCTGGGAAACGGAGATCAGAGAGGAGAGAGCATCAGATAGCAGGCCATCCATCAGGCAGAAGAGGGACGAGGAGGTTCGATTAAGAAAACAGCACTAGTTCTCTGTGAGGATGGATACGAGCCTCTGCTCAGTCTCACTGCCACCTTCACACACACTGGACATGTTTCTCTTTTGTTGTTTAGTGTACTTTAACATCCGCCAAGGAGGTCTGATTGTTTTTCTGTTAGCAGGACGACACAAAAGCTAACAGACAGATTTTCATGAATCTGATCAGCTGTTCTCCTTTGCAATAATTTCATTTTTTTTACAAAGTATTTTGAAAAACTTTTTCAAACTAGATTTCTCTTCTGCATTCTTCCACTGAAGATAAGAAAATAAAGAACATAGAAAAGTGAATATGACATGACTTCCACAGAGTGAGGTCACTTTGACACAAACGGTTAAATGGAAAGCCTTAAAACCTTTCATAGTGAAATTTAAATTAAATATGCATCAAATAAGTCAACATTTAATTTGACGTTTGTTTAATTTTGAGGCATTTATTAAGAGATTAATGTGACCTAGTTTGTATTTTGGGGTGTTTTAGAGATGATTTATACATTTTAAAGATTTTTTAAAAATGTTTTGAAGTACAATCATATCAGTTTGGCATTTTTTACCACCTTAAAAAATTAATTCTTATTAATACGTTTTGTTTGACTAGAACAAATATACAGAACCTTTTATTCTTATTATTTATTACTCATTGTGTAAAATCAGTATGACTGAGCATCATTGCCTTGACAACACTGCCCCTCTCTGGTTGGACACCTGTATTACACATCGTGTAATATCGGTTTGATTAAAAGCAGACGTCATGTGGGGGACACGTAAAAATCAGCGCGTTTTATATCCAATCATTGGCGCTGCTGCAGGTCATGTGACCGTCATTCTTTCTTCATGCAGCCGCTCCCAGATGCAACAGATCTTCATCGTTAAAGCAGCTTTGTGGTGAGTGTCATGCAGAGGTTTGCAGCTTCGCGTATGTTTTAGTTTCATGATTCAAGGTTTAAGCTCTATGATGCTTTTAAAAGGAGAATCTGTCTCGTTCATTTGATTTTATTACGACACATTGGACTTTTTTTCTACGTCATTAGCCTTAGTTTGAGACGCTACATCAATGTTTTGATGCTTTTCAGTTTCCTCTCGCCATTTTGGACGAACACACCCATCAGTCATGTGACAGTGCCGGATTCAGACGTAGTGTGAGGCGTACTGACAACATGCAACGGAGAACATGCGTGTCCCTTCGATTAAATAACCGCGGAGCGTCGCCTCTATTCGCACCATTACGGTACATCGCTTACCCAACGCGGAAGTGCGTGATCACGCGTCAGTCTAATCATATGCTGGTGGAATGTTAACGCACATGACTTTTCGGAGTATTTCCAAAGAGGCTCTGGTTGGTTCGATCACACTGGGACTTACTTTTGTCGTCGGGTATTTCTTTGGTAATGTGTTAAATCTTAAAGACATTATTTTTGTTTATAGGTTATGATAATTCAGAAGAAACAATACAAGTGTTGATTCTGAATGAATGTCACAGATGAATTCTGCATAAAGTAATCCAAAGATCTAAGATCACATCATACACCAGTTATTCATTACCAGGGTATGACACAGATAGAAAAACATTTAAATGTGTTAACATTTAAATAGGTTTGCATCCACCTGTACAACCTGATAACGTAAAAGTTAGGACTCTGCAAAACATTGATTTACTAATAATAATTAGAACAGGATTTGATTATTTCCCAATTCCTTTTGACATACAATTCAATTGGAAAGATGATTTATCTAAAGTTAGATCTCATCAACTTAATTGATTTTGTAAATACATGCTTATTCTACATTTTATGCCAGCGTTTCTTAACATGTAATTTAAGGAATTTGAGCATTTCACCATCTACAGACCATAATATCATCAAATGATTCAGAGAATCTGGAGAAATCTCTTCATATTAAGGGCAACAACCAAAACCAACACAGAACGTCTGTGACCATCGATCCCTCAGGCAGCACTGCTTTAAAAACCCAACATGATTCTATGAACTTTATTACTACATTGTCAGTAAACAGTTTTGTCGCTGCATCTACAAATGTAAGTTAAGTTGAAACACAACACATATATCAACAAAACCCGATCTCATCTCAACACATTTCTAATAGTTTTTGGTAAATACGGACGTTGTGTCCTCCGGACTGAAGAGGAAAAGGATCATCCAGATTGTTAGGAGCACAAAGTCCAAAAGCTAGTGTCTGAGAAGGTATGGGGGGTGTTTTAGAATTGCTTCATGGTTAATTTTCCCCCCACAGGGAAAAATAAATCTTCCAGAATGAACATCGGGAAAAGTCACAGCCAGGGAAAAGATAACCCAGTGATGCAGTACATCCTGAATCACTCCCTGAGGGAACACCCGGTCCTGAAAAACCTCAGAATGGTAAGGATTGTCTTAGTATCTGCTATACTGCTGTGCTTCAGCATGACTAAAGAGGTCATGTCATCAGATGTAATCATGTTTACTTTGCTTTCAGATGACAATGGAAGATCCCCACAACAGCATGATGGTCTCCTGTGAGCAGTCACAGCTCATGGTCAATCTGGCAAGACTAATAAAAGCCAAGAAAGTCATAGAGATTGGTGAGGGCCTGAAATCGCAGAGAATCATGTACATCAGAGTACAGTAGAGCCAGTGGCGGATCTAGAATTTGTCTAAATCAGGGGCCATAGAGGGGCCACATTTTTTTACACATTTTTCTCTCATAGTGAATCCTGCTGATTTCAGTTCCCTCTGTTGCAGGAGTATACACAGGTTACAACACACTGAACATGGCCCTGGCTTTGCCTGATGATGGAGTTGTGGTGGCATGTGACATCAGTGAAACCTTCACCAACATGGGCAAGACCTTCTGGAAAGAGGTATCAATGTGTTCTTCTCATTTTTAGAAGCACTGTTAACATTGGGTTCCTTATATTGAACATAATTCTACTGTATTGTTCCCAAATTGTAAAACACTGATCAGAGCAGAGGATTTTCATAAACCACAGGTAACAGACGTAATATTCTGCTTGATGAAAGTCTGTCCAATCTGCATGTGGAGCAGACATGAGTGTCTGTCAGGCCCCGTTAACACAGAGACTCGTCTGTACAGACGCTTCAAACAACGTCTTGGAAAAGCAGGACCAACAGCGTGGTGTGCCTGTGGAGGGTGACTGCATGCACTGTCGGGCAATCAAATGCAATGAGGAGCCAATCCGACTGAGACATGTCTCCAGAAACCCATCACCAGTAAAACCATTGTCTACCTTTTTCTACTCATTTCATTTGATTGCCTGGTTGTGCACACAGACTCACTCCCACAGGTGGGTCACACTGTTTTACTGCTGTCCTGCTTTACAAAGGAGTTTTGAAACAGCTGCACATCTCGAAAAGAGTCTCGCTGGTGACACCAGAAACACATCACCAGCCACGTTGTTGTTTTCCCCTAAGTGCATCTAACATGCACTCCCCTCTTGCACTGCGTGTAGTGTTTCAGAGCCATGTTCAGAGTGTTGTAACCTGTGTATACTCCTGCAATGAGAGGGAACTGAACTCAGCATGATTTACGATGACAGAAAATGCAAAAAAGACCCCTTAGAGGAAAAAAACTGCAAGAATGGGGCTGCACCGTGAAAGACGATCACTAATGCATGTCTTTTAATAATCAATATAAAAACAAAAAAATGCAAATACCTCCACTAGAATATTTGGAAAAGGTCTTATGAAGCTCATGCACAATGTCATCCTACAGTCAGCTGCATCCAAGCTGATATCACTGCATAAAATAGCAAACCCAGGTTATTATAAACAACATCCTCTTTACATGACTAAGCCAAAAACAGAATTAACACTAACACGCATGCAAATACACTCACAAAATTCTCATGTCATTTCAAATATGAGAAAATTAGCATGTACTTGTTTGTTCTCTTTGTTTCCAGGCTGGAGTGGAACAAAAAATTAACCTACGCCTACAGCCAGCACTGAAAACTCTTGGTACAGTAATAAATCTCTTTCACTTCCATGACTGCTTTAACCTCTCTGGGGCTGCAGGCGCTGCATCTGAAATCCAACACTATGCACTACATACTCAATATGTTTACTATTAGTTAGTGTTTTATATTTATATAAAATAGCTTTATAATATTTCTGGGTAAATAAAAACTCAAAATATGACAAGACACGGGGCTCTGAGTTTGATCAATTGACTGTTTTTCAGAGTATTGAGTAAAGGGATTTTTTTGTGTCTGTATTTTTTCTCATCTTTGTTTTGTATAATAGCTGCAAAGGTACTAATTCTGCAGTTTCAGAGTACATTCGGAGATGGGGACTGGAGCCTATCCCCAGCTGTTTGTTGAGGGATTTCTGTTGTATTTATCTTGTAGTTTCTACAGCCAATGCGACATCTAGTGGAAGTGAATGACGCCGATAGAACATTTCAATATAACCAGTCCAGTATTTAACTTTATAACTAATATATTTTAGTTTTAAAATGTACTAAAGTTAGTTACTATTGCTACTACTGTAGTGGTTAAGTCTTCCAAGATTAGATGCACGTTTAAAATATTGGAGATTTTACTTATAAATGTTTTTCATAATTAGAAGTGACTCTACATTCAAAAAACATGTATTTATGTATATTTCTAAATTATTGTATTGGTAATTAGTTATGTTCGACTGAACGGTAAAAGCCTATTTACCTAAATAAGTTAGCAAGCAGCTGCGTGTTAGCCAAACCCATTCAGCTAAGCTAGTCAGCTAGCTAACATAAGCTAACTGAATACAGATAAAGGCAGCTAACAGCCAGATAAATGCTGGTACCTGGATTCTAGTTGTCCCGCCAAAGAGGTCCAGTTCTTCACTTTTCACAGTTTGTAAAAATCTTCCGTCCAAATTAGCTGAATACGCCAGCGTCTTTTAGCGTCTTAGCTCAACGGGAGATACCGGCATGAGCGTGACAACGTAGCGTGACGTCACGCACGTGAAGGTCAACGGGATCACGTGGCTTTGTTTTATACATTACAAGTTTTTATGAATTTGTATTCTTTGATAAGCCGATCATGTTTTCAAAACGTATGTATTAATAATTTAAAAGTAAAGTATAATAAAATAACGTTTTTTTAATGTATACATATTTTAATTTACCAAGACAATTAGTGAAACTCCTTTATGGTGCTTGAACTTATGCATTACTAATAATTTCTTCTGTATAATTCAGAGTTGTTTTCATCAAAAATTAGGTACATTCACTTATTTTAAATGTCACGAAAGATGATTTTTATTTGCTTCACTGTAGATTGAAGAATTCATAAAACTACTTTAAAGATGGGAACTGTTTGTTTCTTATATTTTGAAATTACATTTACCTTGAGGACAAGTTCTTTATCTAGTAGTGGTAAGACTACTGACCAGAAGGATAAACTGTTGACAGATCATGTATGATCTTCATTTACCTCCGTGTGTCGTCTTGTTTCTTTTAGATGACCTCTTGGCTGCTGGACAGGCTGAAACATTTGACTTTGTCTTCATCGATGCAGACAAAGTTACGTATGACAGCTATTATGAAAAGTCTCTGCTGCTGTTGAGGAAAGGGGGCATCATTGCCATTGACAACGTAAGGCCTTCACTTATGACAAATGTTTTCTTGCAGTAGGATATTTTAAGCAGCTGAACCTCTTATTGTTATATGTCCTGTGCTGCAGGTGCTGTGGGGTGGAAAGGTGTTGAATCCTGCTCCTGATGATCTATGCACTGTGCAACTGGACAAGCTGAACAAGAAGCTGTACAGAGACACTCGAATCAATCTGAGCATGCTCACAGTGGGAGATGGACTCACGCTGGCAATCAAACTATAGGGCTGATGAGTGCAATGACTTTAGCACACTAGACACTGAAGGTCTTATTGAAGTTAGGTGAACTGTTGTATTGAGTCTAGGACACAAAAGCAACACCACAGGTCAGTGTAAATAATACTGAACTCTGTATTAAGTCACTTCAGTGCCTGTTTGTTACATTAGAATTTGCAATGTAACTGATATTCAAAGAAAAAGAACAATATTTGATTAAAAAAGTACTGTGTGTGTTATTTGTTTTGGTACTGCATCATTTAATGAAACTCACACCAGGGAGAGAACAATTGTTGGTTTCAGGACTTTATTTGCAACACGCCAACATACAAACCACTTCCTAATTACTGAGAGTCTTCAAAATGGGAAGAAAAGTGGATACTTCTTTCACACCAAGGAAAGAAAAGTCCTGTTAGCATGATCTTGCAACTTAGAAGGAGGTATTCAAGATAGCCGAGGTCTCAGATTTGTCTAATAGTACAATTAAGCCTCTAGTAAAGTGAAGACCAGACAATATGTTGGCATTTATCTTGATAAGCATGTTGTGCTGCATTAAC
This sequence comes from Chaunax sp. Z400, assembly GCA_037577475.1. Taxonomy (NCBI): domain Eukaryota; kingdom Metazoa; phylum Chordata; class Actinopteri; order Lophiiformes; family Chaunacidae; genus Chaunax; species Chaunax sp. Z400. The sequence goes on along the minus strand of CM075203.1, from coordinate 1,551,377 downwards.
TTCCATCAGGCAGAACACCACTACCTAAACAGAAATAAGGTGTGCAAATAAAACAAAGGAGAAAGAGCTTAAATAGAGAAAGTAATATATTCCACTGTGCAAAATAATGCTCAGATTCACATTCTACATTTCACACAGCAATATATGATTTGGTTTGCTGGACATGGTGCACCCACAGGAGGAATTTCTGTATCTGGAGGAAAAACCGGCAGAAGGAACAACATGTGATTGTGACCATAATAAAGAGGAAGCTGGTGGAAAGGTTTCTGTCTTTACAGTGCTTGAGAACTCTGCGTCTTTTGGCCTCATCTGTTCAAAATATCTGTTGCTGACCAGACAGGAATTTCAGCTGATATCCTTATGAAATGATGCCGCTGATCCTCACGCCTCCAACTCCAGGCCCAGACCAAGCTTGTGACCACCAGCATTGATATTCTTTCCATCCACCAGAGCAGAGAGGACAAGTTTCATACCTGAAATATAAATATATACATTAAAGTTACCTGAAAAGAGGCCCATTGTTCTTTGTCTTACAATTTTATATTAGACTATAGGTGGTTCTTACCAGGCCGCAGGGTCTGGGTGTATCCAATTCCAACCAAGCTGGAATTATTTACCTTAGCCTGAAGAAAAGCATTAAATCATTAACGCTCAAAGAACACATACAGTACAGCCTGCGATGCTACACAAACTAATACATTATTTGAATTAGCATTTAGTGAGCAAACAATCCATGATGAAAAAAAAAACGTCTCCATGAAGACCAATCATTTGTATCATGATTCCCCCCAAAAAGTTCACCGACCCAACATTTCTTAGGTAACTTGGGCGACCAGGTCCAGTACTTACTGATATGAAGGCACTGGAGTCTAACTGGTACTTGGCAGCAATTCCAAAGCGAGTGCCGTTGCTGCCTGTTGTCCAGGCGAGATTCACGGCAGTCTCCAGTTTGTCGTTTACCTTCTGATAAATGGATCCACCAAACTCTGAACCATCATTTCTGAGAGGGGGGAAAATAGCACCAGTATGTTAGTACTTAAAAAAAAAAAATCACATGATGAATATTATATTCAAGACATTTGATCTAATTTGAAAAAAACGTTTTCAATGTTTTTTAATTGGTTGTACGTCTATATGTAGGGCAGGTTTTGTGATCATTCTCAACATATGAGGCCAGGCTGATTTTTTGAGTCTGAAAATACGATTTTTAAAGAAATAGCCACAGGTGTTCTGAGTGTAGTTCGTCCTAAAACGTACATATTGGTGTGCAGCTGGAAGTCTCCGGTCTTGTATCCAACAGCAAAGTTGCTCTTGGTTATCCTGGATTTTGCTGAGTCAATGGACATCTGGTAGCCAGCCAGCCAACCCTCGTAGCCGGCCACTGCTGCTCCATGAATGGCAGGACCAGCAAAATCTAAGTCGACATCAATGCCGGCGTTAAGGTACTCCCTTTTATAGGCCGTCTTCACCTTGCCGCTCTTCTTGCTGTGAAATTAACACAGAAACTCGAGTTTGACGGCTGTTCTCTAGAAGACATTTGCAAGTCATGATTTAAAAAGATAACATTTAGACCAGCTCACCCAGTATTTGGTGAAAATGTGGTGTCAAAAGTAAGTTTCAGCCCCTTGGTGATCTAAAGAAAATCATTCCATCAGTCATCATTTAGAGAGTTTCATTAACAGGATGATCAGCAGAGTTTTTACTTTACCTGGTCCTCAACACAAACTTCTGTTCCGAGTGCGTTTTCCGTGGTCCACCTCTCTGTGAACGTCAGCCCGTACTCAGCCCACTTGTACTTGGTTTCCAGGGTTCCGGTGACCTTGCTGGTGTCTATGTTGGACAAGCCGCACGTTTTAAACTCCTGGAGTGAATAAAAGAGGGAACATTTATCTTAGCTGGGAATAATACTTTGAGAGGGTTGGAGAAGTTTATCCAGTATCACAAAAGCACATCACAGGTGAGATGGGAGGAGATACAGTGGGACAGAAGTTAATATTAATAATGTCTTTGTTCTATTTTCATTTCTCTGATTTGTGCCTCCTTGTCTCCTTTGTCCTGACTGTGACCTAAGATCCATCTTAGCGCCATGCTTCATGCCATCATGAAAGATGTTGGATGGAGGAGGCTTGTTGGAGGAGATGATGCACAAGTTGTTCATCACTCATGACATAAAAGAAGCATGAACACAGCTTTAATATACACATCATGGCAGGACTCCACGCGTTCATTTTTGTCTTCAGACGTATCAGTTATTTAAGATGATGAAATGAACATTTTATGCCCACACAGAGATAAGAAAAGTCAGCAGTAGACGACATCATCCTGTATCAATGGACAGTTAATGCAGCTGTGTCACACCTCCTAAGCACAGATGCCTGTTACCATGACTCCTCTCTCCTCCTCCAATCCCATCTCATACGGGAGGGGCTGAGACAAGAGGGGAGGAGGCGAGGAGAGGAATCAACGATGCACAAACAGAAATGTTTCTAAATTACATCAATCATATATTCACATTAAAACCACATATTGCATTATATCTGTGAAAACCTAAAGCCTGCACTATGTATAATCACACTAACAGCTTAACTCACCACTCCACTGGAAGTCTTTGTCTTCACATCAAGCTTTACGAGTCCAAACCCTGGAAGGACAACAACAGTGAGAGTCTATATTCTGGCTTTGGTAACACATTTCAAACAGCCAGCCTGTCCCCAGAGGGGCAATAAATACACACTTAAAAAACTGCCTTTTATCTTGCTTCCAGTTACCATATCCCTTATTGAAGATGTCATTTGCTGATTTTCCCAGGTCTGCGTATGTAGGAGGAACTGCTGCCATTTTGCCTGTCACGAAAAACAACATCAAGAGAAATCCTGACAAAAGGACCATAACTGAACTGAGCATGTTTACAGAAAAATGAGAAATATATATCTGGGAACTGGTGAAGCCTTTAAAAACAGAGAGATGTTTAACCACAAACAGGTATGGATATTAAATAGAGAAGTTAATCATATTTACCTTCCTTTGAACTTAATCAGTCTTTTTAAAAACATTTTCACTGCTGAGATGTCTCGTTATTTACCCGCTTCAGGGGGTATATCGCTCAAATCGTGCTAAAATTAAGCATATTTACACATTCTACACAGCTGGAAACTGATATGATGCGTATGATTCTGCAGACTCTCAGTCGCTACCAGGCACGTCTGCTACATGATCCACCCTCAAAGTGGTGAGACACCAAACCTACTTGTTGAGGGGGTAAGGAAAGATCTCAGGGGTAAGGAAAGATCTCAGGGGTAGTTATACATAGTGCTCTGTAAGACTGCAGCTGGAGCTGATCTGAGATCTGCAACATAACAGGCCTGGGCCAGCATAACATGGGCCAGATTTCACATATGATAGCCTGATGTATGCTGCCTTTTAGAGAGGAAAGCAACTGTTTTAGTCTTTATTGGGTATTTAAGTTGAACTGAAATAATAAGTCATTTAGGACGGGCCAGCTGCTCAACTGGGTGGACGTGGAAACTCACCAAACCTGCTATCAACAGGGTTGGAGCTAGTTCTACCAGCTAGGTGAGTGAAGGCATGTCCTCTGTATGTTTCCTGGGAATTTAACGTTTTGCCTTTAACAATCTCTAACTATTTACTATTTTTAGTCTCATTTTACTTAAAATAGACTACTTTTAGGCCAACATCTAAAATATAATATTTAATAACTAATGAAGATACTACTTTATTCCTTGTAGCTTCCCTTATATAAAGTGCTGTCCCTGACCTTCAAACATTTGCTCCTCTTTGACACCTGCAGCAACTTGAGTCTCCATTACTAATATTCTGACGTCACGTCTCCTCAATGTCAAGGTTAGACCGGAGGCTTGACTGGAATTTCCCACAGTAACCAGGAACAGATTAGCGTTGGCAAAGCGCCGTTTAAGGTGTGTCTTTTTCTTTACCGCTGTTAGTTTTACTGATTAAAGAGGGATTGTCCAGTTAAAGACTTTTTTCTATTCAAACACATGTGAACCTTTGCCTACGACAAGAAATATTAAATGGTTCCTGCTTCAGTGTTTTAAAGGAGTTTGAACACATGAGGATGTAGGGGGCGTTTTCTAAGCTAGCAAATTTGATATCAATGTTGGTCAAATTCAAATAAAATACAACTTGAAAAACCTAAATAATGACACGGCTAATTACTCACCGAGTGTTTCTGTTGTTGGTGATGTTGTTATCAATTTGTGAGGCGGAAAATGCGACAATAAAAGCGGCAGACACCGGTGTAGGACGATTATGGAGGAGACACCGCAAACACCTTCCTGACCTCGGCGCCGCAGGACCCCAAATATAGCTGTCAAGGTAGTGCCTGTCTGAAACAGAGCGAGTTGACAATTTCGTAATTCTAGGTCAGTGAATTAAGTATTTGCTCTATGTTATTCTATAGTAACAGTAAAGTCGATTCTTGGTATTTGTGTATTTTAAAATTTGTCACGTCAAAATGTGTTTTAGAAGCACACCGGCAAGAAAAAGACCTCTAAATTATCAGAGATAGTTTTAGAGCTTACTTTTACTTATTAGCATAAGTAAATACGAATGCTAAGTAAATATTAAGTGTGAATAGAAAAGTCAGTTATATAACTATTATATAGTACTTCAGACCTTGAGTATTTTTAATATTTTTGATATCAGGTAACTGTCAAAGTTGGCCAAAGTTAGTTTTTGTGTCAAAAACAAATATTTATGATATTGCTATTAAACAGGAAACAAAACCTTAGTCTGTTTTTGATTTTGTAAAAAAAATAATATAAAGAACAAAATATATATTTTTTAAATTATCATTGAATGCACATTTTTTAATTTCCCAAGTAGTCCATGTATAATTTATGACGAGTGCTTTCATGTCCACCCCTATCCAAGACTTTTTATTGGTTAAAATCTACAGGAAACATTAGTTTTCAACAACTTTATAGACTAGAATACGATGCACAGTATCTATCATTTATTATGTTGATGTGCAGTGAGTTGAGGAAAAAAACATCTGTTCTTTGATTTCAGCTCTTTAATGATGGAAATGACTGAAAGAGACATGAAACAAGTACTGTGGCTTTGCAAGAGCAAATGACAAGACAGCACAACAGCATCATACCTCAAAGAAAGATGTGTTGGAGACTGTCAGCTTCATCTATAATAATCCTATTTCTAACATGCTGTAACGAACAAATCTATTACAACATCTGTCAAGTTTTACTCATTGAAATGTAGAGGCCAACCTTAAATCAACATTACACTGTGTTTCAAACAAATACATAGTTCAGAGCAACTGTAAACATAATTCTTCATGTGCGTGTTGCTGTAACACTGTATATGAAATATAAAAATACATACTGACATTTACAAAATTAAATAAATTAATATAAACAAATGCATACAAATTTCAGAGTCCTTTTTAAGAACTATTACTATAGATTAATGTTGAATAATGATGATCAGGGAAATCTCATATTCTATGCAAAAAACACTGAACTATATTATCAAACAATAAACATGAAAGATTTGGGACATTTCTACACATAAATCTATCGTAACACTCTAGGTAATTGGCAAATGGAATTATATTTAAGACATCTGGAAAAATCTTTGTGTTTCCATGTTTTTGGCTGATAATGAAGTTGTTTTTTTTAAATGCATTGATTTCTCTAGGTTTGGTGTGGAAAAAGGCAGAGCTAAGATCTATCATACTATACTGTATCTTTCAGTGAGCCATAATTTACTCTGTCAACAAGAAGTGACACTAAAAATGTAAGCAGAATCTCACAGAATGAGAATATCTGCTTCCAACATGACCATAAAAATAATGTATAAAATGTAGATCTTTACGTATTGCTTTAAAGGAAAAGTTCACTTAAAAATTAAAATTAAAACATTATCTTATCACCCCTATTAGGATGGAAAGTCAGGCGAAGTTTTGTTGATCTGCAAAACATTTCTGGAGCTTCACAGTAAAACGGTGTTGCAGTGTTCTGCTAAACAACTGAAGCTGATTTAAAATGTAAAAAACACACATAAAATGGCTCAGTAAAGTTCACACAGCATAACCCCAGTCTCCAGGTTGCAAATTGATTCAAAAAGATTTTCACCGTTTTGCTGTGAAGCTCCAGAAATGTTTGTGGAAACTTTGACTTTTTATTTTGTTGCTGATCTTTTCTTTTAACAGTGGTCCATGGTGTTACGTTTATTTAGATAAATTACGGAGGTAAGACAAAACTTTCAGTCAAGAATCATAATGCAAACACTGAAATGATCAAGAATTACAATTGCACAGAAAATAGCAAATTGCTGTGAGGGATTAGAACTCTGCTGCCTGAGAATTTGTTAATGTGGCTTCCTTCCTTCCTTCCTTCCTTCCTTCCTTCCTTCCTTCCTTCCTTCCTTCCTTCCTTCCTTCCTTCTGATGAGAGCGTTAAAGTTGTGACTTACTGAAAAATGCAGTCCGTGCTAGATGAAATGATAAAACCTTTAGAGGAAAATGAACAACCAGTGAATGAGACAGATCTTCACTGTGTTCAACGTTCTTAACAAATGAATGTGGGGTTTTGTTTCATCCGCTTAAAAATGGTCAGAGAGAAGCGGGTTGGAGGAGGAGTCCCGGAATATAAGACGATATGGCTCTATGTATCCCATCATGCCTCAGTGCTAACAGGATCACATCAGTTATCTCTGTTGATGATGACATCACACAACGCTTCAGTTGGCAACTTGACAAAGCGGACGCAGGAACAGCACAGGTTAAAAGAAGCACATCAGTGATGCTGATCCTCAACCAATCAGCCTCCTGAACATAGCCGGTCGAGAGAAGGGCCAGCAGTACTCGTTGGGGACGGGCCCGTTGACGTTGCACTCAAAGAAGGAGAACATGGGGAACCAAATGCGCGCTCGCCGGCTCTGCTGGTAGGCGCGTGTGTTGGCGAGTGTGTGGTAGTACAGGAAGAGTCTGGTGGTGATGTAGAACGCGATGAAGACGTCGATGGAGTAGTGCTCGTGTGCAGCCAGGATGAAGAAGATGCCGAAGAGATTCAGGACCCAGGACAACGTGTGAATGAAGTTCCAGCTCCGTGGAGTGTCTGTGAAACAAAGAAGAGTTGAGAGCAAATCAGCATTTTATTGTTTTTATTTTAAGTTTCTTTGCATGTTCACAACTTCATCATATCCTATTATTTGAGTTGTAGTACCAGTAACAGACACTGGATGGCAACAAAGGGACAATGTTGTCTTCCTCCTCTACCTGTCTTCTTCAGAAAAAAAAAACAACAAAAAAAAACCCGACATGTTGACACAAACCCTAGGTGAAGTTTAGAGCTTCACTTTGGGCTTTTAAGAATCAAATTAAGTTTTTTTTATTGCAATTTCACCTTAATCTTAACATAAGTTAGAATAAAGTAATTCTGTTCCCCACTGAGGGTAAAACAGGAGTTGTCTAAAGCAGACATATAACCCTAACCCCTGACAGTGGATTCTGTTTTGGACCTAAGGTATGGAGAAGATGAGCAACCTTCACCTTAAAATCCTCTTTCCATGAAAAACTCAAAAAAATAAGATTTATAGAAAACTCTAAATATTAAACTATTTATGACGGTTAATTTATGTGTAAAAGGTAAAGCTAGAATGTATAGATTGTGATATAAGCTCCAGATAAAAAATGATTAAGATTTTAAGTTGGAGTACCAAAAGTACAAAAAAAAGTACTCACACTCTGTGACAAAGAAGTTAAGCATGGTAAGAACCACCGTGTGTCCGCTGAACATATAGTCTCCACAGGTGTGCACTCCTGTCAGGGTCATCCCAAAACCGGTCCAGATGGCCACAGCTCGATGCAGTTTGGCCCACATGTCACCATAAATCTGGAGGGAGAGACGTGAACCCATCAGCGCTGTGATCTCTCAGACAGGACACACGTGCGGACGCTTCATTCCTTACCTTTCCTGAGCATTGCAGGTGTTGTCCCGGCACAGACAGCGAGGTGACAAACATGGTGATGCAGCGCAGCATGAACACCGTCCCCATCAGGCTGCACATGCGCCGCAGAAGGATGGACCTGCAAGCAGCGTGGAAACAGTTAACCTGCATCCTCCACGGCAGCACAACCCCTGCAGTGACGACACTCTGGAAGACTCTACCTGTGTTTGTGGAGCAGCAGCACCAGCAGCCAGATGTTACAGAGGATCACGCCACACGCTTCCGCCATGGCAAAGGCCCACGGGATTCTAGGCACACTGAAGGAAAGAAAGAGTCGACTGACATCTACACTGGAAATCATTTAAGTTACTTATTAACAAACAAAACAACTCCTTATCTGTTTTATTTCACTATACACAGAATATGGTTAAGTTTCAGACGTTGGTTTGACAAAACAAACTATTTTTTTGTAATGTTTACAGAATAAAACCACTGATCCAAAAAATGCTTGATGGATTATTCACTAATGAGTCATTAGTCACTTATTTTGTGTTAAATACTAGAGTTTAGAGGTAGACTGTTTAATCAGTGGAACTCAGCTCCGGTACTGACGATGGTTGTCGTCTAAGCCTCAACTTCTCTACTGGAATTAAAGATTCTGAGGAAAATAATAATTGATCCAACCTATTTTTTTTATGGGGTAATTTGATCGGATCCAGATGTATATACTTTGTATTTACCTTTGATGTTCAATGATTTGGATTTCTATTCAGGGTTGGATTGGTACAGGATTTTATTTTGAAATAGCCTGGAAACAGTTTTCTGACTGGCTTTAGTGACGTCGTCGTTGGTGGAGGTTTCTTTCTCTGAGTGCTGTCTACATTTGGCATCTATTACTGTGACTTAATGTTCTTCAGTTCAACAGATATTCAGTTTATAATGAAGTCAAAGACTGTTCATTTCTGATACTTTAGATTTTTTTGTTGGTGACGTCAGCAAACAACTCAACTCTCATCTTTTTTTCCTGCCCTGAAATATCAGTCCACCTCTAACACAGTGAAGGATTCATTATCTCCAACCGGTTCTAATTTATAAGTTGAAAGTTTCTCTTCTGATTTTCAAAATATGAACTCCAAACACAAAAAATTACTAAAAGTCAATTCGGTGAAATTATAATCCTAATAAACAAAGACGTTGAAAGCTGACCGTAAACAACGGGTCACACGACTAAGTAGGTCACTTTTAAAAAAAAGCTTCCTTTGAACCAAAGCTATCCCATCAGGAACATGTGAGGACAATAATAGAAACATGCCACAAGGAAGTAGGTCAGTTATCATGTCCACCATCTGGTGGGACATTCTGTCAAAAATATGTTCATTTTAGTTTCTCTCTCTCTTTGGAATTTCACATGCTTCCAGGAACCAGAGCTCAGGAGGGTCTCGGCTGTCAACACACCCACCTGTCGAGGAATATGTCTGGCAGCGGAGGGTATGTGCGCATGTCAGGCACCCTCTCATGCACGATGACCATGACAAAGGAAGTGAATCCAAACACAAAGACCACATAGACGGAGCTGAGCGCCGTCTTCCAGTACTCCGGATCCAAGCGCCTCGTCTGTTGCTTGTACTTCCCGTTAGTGTACTGGTGATACTCCTCTCCCACTGGTGCCGTGTCGGTGCTATCGCAGTCTCTGCCTGAGTCTCCGTTAGACAGCCAGTCCAAACTGCCTCCGGAGCCCGTCGGAGAGTGGCCGTCGTAGGGAAGACCCAGCTCCTCCAGCAGGTCTACGTTCTGTTTCTGGAGTTTGCGGATGGACACCATGAGCCGTTTGATGTCGCCCAGCACCTTGAGCTCCAGAGGTGGCGAGCGGAGGTCGTACTCGCTGAGGGCGAGCAGACTGGTGCCGTCCAGTCGGTGTTTGTTGCACAGCAGGTCCACATAGTCACAGAAGCCCTCTTCTTTCAGCCACTTGGCGACGTGTTTGGGTGTCCAGCGACGGACGCTCGGTTGTGTCATTTCCTCCTCAACCTGCAGGCTGGAGAAAAGAAGAGAAAGTGTAACTGAAACAAATGAACTCTCCTTTACTGTCAAAACCAGTTACTTCTTGACATCCTCACCAACAGATACAGAAATCTTAAGGAGAAGCAGGCACTCTTTCTTTCGACTGAGTCAGCAAACCACCTGAGACTGCGACACGGACAGAAATCAACTTCACTTCACTAACAAACTGTTTCCAGACCATTCCTGAGCTCCACAGATAAGATGAGAATTCACAACTTAAGCAAATATTTGACGTAAACACAGGCAAGAGTTAGCCAAGATAAGTCTGCACAATGGAAACAACACCCTGAAGTAGAGAGCAGTCAGAGAGCGAATACATCACCAGCCTGAACAATCATCATCACAGCTTCCACCCTACGTCAGAACAACCTACACTGAATTCCTTGACCCTGCAAACCTCCTACATCTGGGATCATGTGTTCATCATCAGTAGTTTAGGAGTTATCGGCTAAAATATGATGATTTTCATCTAGATATAACTTCTAAACTTTGACAGATACATAAATCCACTGAATGACTCTGAATCTGCATGATCTCAGCTACATATTGGTGTCAGTGTCGTGTCTCCCTTTAAAAAATATTTAAAGAGTTTTTGAGTTATGCCTCAGACAACAAATGTTCACCGACAGACAGACAGACTGATGAATACAGTGATCCAGAATCTTCATCCATATCTGGATCTGCCTCTAAATATAATCAACTCTTCCTTGGCCCAAGATCCACCTCTACCCAGAATGTCATCCAGATCTGTTAACAATCAAACAAACGGAAAACAAACATGTTGGATCACGTGACCTCGTCCAACTCTTATTGGTGGAACTAAAAATTGGGTGAAGGATCAGACACGTTCTCTAAACAGGACAACTGTTTAGACTTAATGCTAACTAACGGAGTGATTCTCATTTTAGCTTAACTTCAGTATCAGTGGCAACAAATCCTATCTCTAAAGTCTGCCCCAGCAGATATCCAAACAATGTTAGCACGTAAATTTGTGACGGATTACATGATATTTACGCACTGTCATGTTAGATTTTGTGGATTACAGACGATCAGTAACTTTGTCAAGTGACTCACATCACTAGCTATAAATGAAGTGGGGCCAGGAGCTAATAATGTTGCTAACTTCTTTCAAAATAGTGTACAATAACTAGCTAGATTAGTAGATAAGTGTGTGTAACGTTAACCACAAGTATTCATGAGGTAGACAAAAACCAAAGCATCTCCCCTTTATAAAAACAACACTGACCCAACAGCAGGCTAGCTAATTCAGTCCTAGCTAATGTTAGCTAGCAAGCTATTTACTAGCTTGATCAATGCGTGCGCCTTAGGCTAACTCACCCGGACTGAGACGTAACAGAGGACGATACTTGTTTATTCAGCTAGCTAGCTAAACGGCATCTCAAAAGAATCTGACGAAATCGTATTTGTATGTGTTGAAATAACACGAACTCGTTGTAAATCATTTCGCCTCCTGTTGAGCATCACTGTTGACAATATAAGGTGGTAATGTCACTAATAGCGGCGCATGTAAAATTCAGCTACACGGGGCTAGTCTGCCAGCAGTGACACCTACTGGTGGAAATGTGATACTGCAGTGTCTTTAATTCAGATTATGATTAAAAAAAAAAGAAGGACATTCTTTGTGGTTAAATGTCACTAAATGAGAAATAATGACAGGACCTAAAATATAATTAATAAAGATTTAGAAGAAGGAGGTTGGCCAACATTTAGAATATGGGTCACTGGTTTAATTTTAGACTAGAACACCTGTCCTTGTCAGTAAATCCCACAAATGGGTCGTTTCAGAGGAGCATTTTGTTATGTAGTCAATTGTAAAAGTCCACACACTCAACTATGAACAATCTACTGGACAGTAATGTAGTTTCCCCTTCTGTTAAAGACCTGGTGAAGGTTTTGTATGGAGGAAAAAGGTTTGGTAATCATGTGGATGAAGTTTGGCCTAACCTATTTATTGGTGACATGTAAGTCTTGACAGCTTCTAAAATACAAATTAGGCTGTTTAATGTGTTTCTTATTATGACTCCTTTGTCCACAGGTCAGTGGCCAATGATCGCTACAGTCTGTGGAAGCTGGGAATCACTCATGTTGTGAATGCAGCTCATGGGAGGATGCACAGTCAGGGGAGTCATGACTTCTACGGCTCCACTGTGGATTATTATGGAGTGCCTGCTGATGACTCACCATCCTTTGACCTGTCTCGCTATTTCTTCCCCGCTGCTGAGTACATTCAGAGTGCACTTGACAGGCCTCATGGTGAATACCCATTGTGTTGTTTTATTGTCACTCTCTGCATGCCACTCATGTTTTCCAGACTAAAATCCAAGTGTCAGCTCAAAGGCTCTTCCTCGTCTTTTTCTCCTTCTCGACCAGCTCAGGTTTTTGTCCACTGTGCAGTTGGAGTGAGCCGGTCTGCCTCCCTCGTCCTGGCCTACCTAATGATCCACCACCATTACACCCTACTGGAGGCAATCAATAAGGTCAAAGAGCGGAGGTGGATCTTCCCCAACAGAGGATTCCTCAAACAGCTTTGTGCTTTGGATGTGCAACAACGCAGGACATCGTGACTCATCCTTAAAAACAAATTGAACTTACAGAACCTGAAGCGCCTGTTTCCCTCCAGGTAATCAAAGGATACATTGACTTTAATCAATTTGATTCTGAGTCATATTTATTCTTGTTGACTCTGGTGCTCTGTTTGATATGAATCATGCTGCTCATTCAGAGGATACTGACCCTTTTATTAAAAGAAGATCAGTGTGATCACCGCAGCCTGGAGCAGAATTCACTTTGAAACAAAGACAAAATGACCTTTGTCTTGTAAACATTTAATCCATTATGTTGTCTTGTGTGTTCAAGACTTTTCTTCAGTGAGCATTAAAACAAACATAAATCTTCATTTTTGAATTGTATTCATTATATTTTGGTTTGTCATCTCTACAGTCAATACAAATGAAAACTAGATGGATAAAGAGCATATAAAAAAGGGTGTAAATGCTGACAATGCAGTTTTACTGTGGAAACACGACCCGTTTTCTCATACTGTAAGTGTAGAACAGGCCAGTCGGCTCCACACTCACCTACTTCATGCCACCCCTGCATAACTCCGCTGCCCTCTAGGGCCACCCCATCTAAAACATTCTGGACACGCCCCTGCTTCTGTCAGATAAACACAGTGCTTCAAATGTTCCCACACATCTAGATCTCACCACAATCACACATCACCAGCAGCTATGGATCTTATCTTCAAATTATTATGTGCATATCAGGTGCGTTTTGCTCCCACCACATAAACTCCAGCAGGTCAATCAATAAGCAGAAGCAGCACTTTAAATAATCAATCAATAGCTGTCTCCAGGTCAAAATGACTCGGAGACTTTATTGACCGATTATGTGCGCAACATCAGCGCCAACGTTTCCCAACACCCTCATTTTACACACATTCCTGACCCTGAGAGAAGAGAAGTCATTAGATTTACGGAGGTTAATTATGTTTTCCTTCCATTTACGAGCTGAAATGGGTGAAATTGACCTGCAACACTACAGGAGGGTAAAAACAGCAGCATGTGGATGTTTGATGTCACAGGACGCCGACGGCAAAGCTTCATTTTTCCCTCTACAGCCAGTTTACTTTCAGAAGATGTTTGTGTCAGAGCAGTAAAGTAGCTGGAAGTACTTCCATAAATGCTGCTTTACACTGGACTCTCTGTCATCCAGTATAAGTAATACACTTAAACATTTTGGCCTTAATTACATCCAATTATCACTGCTTTATGGAATGACTCATCTGTGTTTGAGTCTTATTAAATTAGTGCCACAGTGAGGAACAGAGCCCCGTTTGTTGTTCTGCCCTCTGCATGAGTAAGACTACACGCTAGGTTAAGCACTAAATCGGGTAACTTGTCCAGTGACGGCAAATAAACACCTGTTGGTACAGATCATCCTGAGCCGGAGTGACTGGAACCGCTTTAATACAACAAACATTCGGACCAGTAATCGATCCGAGGAAACGGGGATTTGGACTGAAAATGTCAGCCCAGAAAGGGAAGAGAACAGAATATCTGACTGTGAAGGATCTGCAGAAGGTTTTAGATTCCTGCAAACTACATCTGAATGAAGTCGATGAGGTCTGGCCAAAGATATACATAGGGAATGTGTAAGTATGCATTTATTTTAACTTAGCAAGGAAAACCTGCAGAGTCTCATGTTAAAACATCTTCTTGTGCTTTCACATGAGTCTTGAACCCTTGTCTGTCTCTCTGTCTTGCTAGGGCAGTAGCCCAAAACAAGGCTGCCTTGCAGAAATTAGGTATAACTCATGTATTAAATGCTGCACACTCCAAGCGAGGCAGCATAGGGAACCAAAGCTTTTATGGCAACGGCTTTGTGTATTGTGGCATTCCAGCAGACGACTCGACACACTTTGATTTGGATGTTTACTTCCAGCCTGCAGCTGATTTCATTCATAAAGCTCTGAAGTCACCTGATGGTAAGACTCCTCAACACGTCCTTTTCACATGAATTATCATATGTCTGTACAGTGAGCTTTAATTATACAATCCAGAAGTTGTAAAGTAAATTGCTGCAAAAATATATTCATCTCTCCCCTTAAATTCTTAATAAACCCGTCTACTCCAATTCTCCCATCATGCCGTCCTTTCAATGTCACCACAAAGTAACACATGTAATGGTTATTTAAGCCAGCAGTAATAATAAGGGTCTTACCTTGCAGAATTTAAATCTATAATGTGACCATGGCTTTTCAAAGAAGCTATCAAGCAGAGGACAAGTTGGGATTAAAGAGACACTCGGGCCCCTGTCTGCAAAAGGACCTTAAATGAACAAAAGGCGATGAATTGTGGGAAGTATTTTTAGCTCACAGGAGGAAAAAAGAAAGAGACGGGCAACCATGTATGATATTAATAAGATTGAGGCCTCTCACTAATCCCTCCTTCACAATCTTTTCTCCTCAGGGAAGGTTCTGGTGCACTGCATCATGGGAATGAGCCGGTCATCGACTTTGGTGTTAGCGTACCTCATGATCTACTGTCACCTCCCGCTCCAACAGGCCTTGCAGAAACTGATCCAGAAGAGAGCCATCTACCCCAACAGGAATTTCCTGGCTTTGCTTCTGGATCTGGATCTGCAGCTGATAAGAAAAAAGAAAACATGTCAGATCCTGTAATAAAGAGACGTTAAAGACACGGTTTTAACCACAGCTGCACGGTGTCTGTCCACGGTGATGCTTCTGGTCCAGAAGCATCACCTGAAGAATGTCTACAGCTGATGGTTCAACATGAACGGTATTATAATACTGACATGTTGACATATTAACATGCTAAATGTTAATAAAGCATTTCATTTTTTGATACTACGAATAGATTTTTCTGCACATTATCTTCTATATTAAGATGTTAAAATGCCAGCTACACACGTGTTAATAAAAACTTTACTTTTTTTCATACAATGGCTCAATATTTCAGAGCATTGCCTTCTTCAAGCTGAATATTAGCATGTTAAAATGCTAAGAAAACACACATTAACATACTAAATGTTAATAAATCCTTTCATTTGTAATACTGTGAATCAGTATTTCAGCACATTGTCAACTTCTAGTTCAATATTAGCATGTTAAAATGTAAGTAAACACATGTTAAAATGATAAGCATAGATAAATATTTTTTTATGTTAGAAGCCATCCAGTAGGCTAGTTGTTAACATGCATGGAAGCATGATGTTTTTAGGCATGCTAACACATGTTAGCATTCAGCTCACTGTACAGCTGAGCCTCTAAAAGTAGGGCAAGGTTGCCATAAATGTTACACATTGCAGTTGTAAAAGAAAAAGTAAATTGTCTTGCTCCATAAATGTCATCATGTCGCCATCATGTTAGCATGTTGTCGCTGCAGAACTAAACATTCCTGACATGTTTTCGTCTGCTCTGCAGCGAATTAAACCTGGAAAATCAGTTAATCACAGGCTAAAAGTTCAGATTCAGTATCTTTGAATACAAAGTTGTGTTTGTATGTTGTGGTGATAAAATCCACACAGTTAGCATAGTTTTGACATGTCATGCTTGCTAGTTTTGGTCTTTAAGGAATGCCAAAGCATCATTGTGACCTCAGGCTCATTTGGAAGATGTTTACATTTGTAAGTGCCTACATTTACAAGCCAGGCTTGATTAATTAACTTGTATATAACATTGTGTATATGTATAACTTGATATAAATTGACTGAGTGGTTTTATCACAGACTGTAAAGCTAGTTACTTGATATGTTGCTACCTTTTTGATCCACCAGGGGTCAGTACAGAGTCACATATGGCCTGAATTTTGGCTAATGTTTTACATCAGATGTCATTTATGTCTCATCACCATCTTGGTATCATATCAACCAGGGGCTGGTCCAGGAGGCCACCACTCAAATCTGATTGGTCACCCCAAGTGCCAATTCATTATCCAGACGTATGATTGGTTATCTTCCCAGTGAGAGGCAGGAACTTAGATGGAACCAACCCTTTGACGAGTATTTTTGAATGTGCATCGTTTTCTTTGGTATGTAGCCTACTTTTGATTTTTTTTTTTACAATTTATACTTTATATCTTATTTGTTTGGCCTGACTATGTTTTGATTGGTAGGACTATTTATATCTTAGATATTTTATATGCACTTATCGTTAGCCACCTTGGATAAAGGCTTCGGCTAAATGACTGTAAAGTAATAACAATAAAAACATGAAAGAAACTGAACGACACTGTATTATTGTTAATTAAAGAAAATGCTACATTAATGCTATTCTTATGTGTGTTCCACCCTTGTATGAGTCAGTGCCCAACTTGGGCCACCCCAGTCAATAAAGTCTGGACAAGCCCCTGATATCATAAAAACAACTTCTGACAGAAATGTGGTTGATTAGATATGAAAACTACGTATTTAATGCTGTTTTTTAAAGCTGTGATGTAACTGTTGGTTACATGTAAGACTCAGAAGGGCTTCAATGAATCATATTTCTACCATGGCTGTAGATTTGTTGGAGTTTTTATGTGTTTGGAGGCAAATAATGTCGTCACCAAAAAAACAGAACAAATTAAAACTTAATAAAAAGAGAAGAGACTGAACAATGATTGATCGAATAAATGATTTTATGTCTTTTATGTCTTTTACTACAGACCAAATGTCTGTAGTAAAAAGACAGAACATTTTTTCTTCAAGTCGAATCCAAATGGGAGTCAGTCTACAGCGTCTGTCTCTGTACCCATCAGTGTTCACAGTATGAAACTCTTCAGGTGTATTCATCAGTCTGATTTCAGCTGATCAACACTGTATATTAAAGGAACAGGTCACCCAAGAATTAAAATTCATAATTATCTCCTCACCACCATGCTGGTGAAAAGTGGAGTGAAGGTTTCTGGAGCTCCAAAGTGAAATAGAATCACAGAATTCTCCTAAACAACAGAGAAGATTTTTTTTTTTGGAGATCAACCAGAAAGCGGCTCCGTTCACATCACCACTAACTTTTTTGACTTAATGTGACAAATCTAATTTTTTTTCAGGGCTGTGAATGCATCTGTCCTCCGAATCTGCAGGTATGCATCGATACGTTTTTACACGAGTCATCTGCATGCATTTGGGTGAACAGCTCCTTTAAAAGCCTTCAGTTCTGTTGATTGTCAAGTCAGATTGTAATATTATGATACATCATTATCATTGTATCATAATATCATCATGCATCATTATCAGTGTATCATAATATGACACAGTAATATCGCTGTATCATAATATTATGATACGTTATTATCGTTGTATCATAATATTATGATACATCATTATCAGTGTATCATAATATCATCATGCATCATTATCAGTGTATCATAATATGACACAGTAATATCGCTGTATCATAATATTATGATACGTTATTATCGTTGTATCATAATATTATGATACATTATTATCGTTGTATCATAATATTATTATACATTATTGTCGTTGTATCATGATATCATCATGTGAAAAAGTACATTGATTTATAAGGTAGGTTATTGCTGCAGTCACACATTCAATAAGTTTCATCTGTAGATATTTTATTTGTGTAAAATAATTCAGTAAGTTTTGCACAGAACTGTTTGTTTGTTTTTTATTGCAAGACAACATATCAAACATTAACTACATAAACAATGTGTGTGACAAAAACAACATTATGTGCAGGGCAGTCAGTAAAATGTGTTGTAGGTAGAGTGTGTGTGTGTTCAGGAGTTCAGTCTGTGGGAACCTATATTAGGTGGATGGATATAATTGATGTAGGATAAATAATAAACAGAAAAAGGATAAACAAACCAAAAAGTGTCATAATAATTTTGTTAATGATCATGCTGGTAATAATGGTTATAATAATAAAGATAACAAAAAAGCGGTAAAGAAATAAATAAATGTCAAAGTTTTACATAGAACTGTTAATGAGAAAATAAACGGTGGCATCGTTAGTTTGTTGAACTAATAATAATCTTTGTGCTTCATTAAATATTCCACCCGTAAACTAAAGGATATGAAACGTCACTAACAGTCCAGGTGTTGGTCTTAAATATATTTTCCTGCAGTAAAGGCTGATCTCACCCTGTTGTCGTCCTGTCCTCCCTCCTGTGCTGGAAGCTCGGGTAACCTTTACAGAATGCAGAAGATGATGCCAGAAGTATTTTGGGCAGAGATTCACATGTTAAAATAGCAAAAAAGGTTGCAGGGTAGATTACCAAGGAGAACGCAGGCGGCTGTGCTGTCGACCTACATGTAGCTCTAGCAGAGAGAAAAGCAGCTTTTCCAGCCAAGGCAAGTGTCTATTAACAGTGTTCTTATGAATGTACTGCAGATAGAGGTCTATAAACTACAGCGTATGGGTTTATTCTACTGTATGCCTTTGTTTGTGAGGTAAACATGGTTAGAAGGACCTTTATGGTTGAGTATTTGCTGTGTAAAGCCTGATGGATTAGAACTTTTATTCATTTGCTCACAAATCCAGTCGATCCACATCCAAAAGGCTAAAGAGAGAAGATTAATTCATAAAACCACCAAGAAGATGCCCAGAGGGGGTAAAAAGCCATTTTTATTTGCCCTCCATGTTAACCGTGGGCACTTTCCCATACATAGCATCTTTAATTACACAGAAGTAGAGCAGGAAGGACAGGTTAGCCTAAGGGGGGAGGATATGAAAGCAGCGCTGCAGCTCCACATGTGCACCAGGGAAATCAGTTCTCTGGCCTGACAGTGGGAGGGAGGGAAGGCTTGTACTTATAGATCAATGAGGAGAAAGAAGAGCCTCCAGGTACTCTGGGTACATGTTGTACAAGTGCAAAAACACACGTTACTCTGCCTTCAAGACTCATGCATGCATGGAGCATATGCCGGGGTCACATGCACCTTACGTGCACATGTTCTGAGTGACATGTAAGCAACCGTGCAGAGACGATAGAGCCATCATGGTATTTGAGTGCACCTCCATATGCTATGGCAGCTTAACAAAAGGTCACTGGAACAGATCTGGTCTCAATGACTCATTCCTGTGGACACGACAATAAGTCTGTGAACCTCGAGCTCCACATTACGTCTCCACACACCAGCAGAATGCAAATAAGAAGCCGAGGTGCCATCGGTATCTGTACTGTACGTCCTCAGCCTGGAGCAGAATCACACAGCTGCCTAAATGGATGCTAATGTATACAGAATACTAACTCGGTGTGTAAATTGTAAATGCACAGGTTAGACTTGCCTGCAGGAAATGAAAAGTTGATGTTTACAGGTCTTGAATATCAATTTTCTGCATCTCTGGAGATAAACAAACCCACCAAGTGCTACTGAGCTGCAGATAAAATAATGAGAGCATCATAAGGTCATCTTACAATTATGTGTTCTTGTGGTCTTTGCTACTGTGGCGCGCATTTATTGGCATATTTATCGTCTATATTTAACGGCTGTAGGCCTGCAGACCTGATGTTCTAATTAAACATCCTCACTTCTCTGTTTTTCTGTCAGTGTTATAGAAAATGAGGGTCATGCTTCAAAAAAGGCTACCAGAAGTCACAGAGTCATTTAGCATTCATATGAAACTTTCCCTGCATTTTCCCCTCTAAAATGCTGCATTCAAGGCACGTCAGAAATTAGGGAAAATAAAGGTCTGACTCAAAATGATTGGAATGCATCTTCTCAGTGGCCCAATTTACCCACCATGATGTCATAATCATGGTGTCCTCTGGTGTGACTGTTGACAGTAATATTACAAACGCTATTTAATTGACTTTATTCTTGTAATAATATGACTTTATTCTAAAAGCCCTGGTTTTTCCCACACTGTGGACCTAGACCAGTTCTGTTGGGTCGACATACCTCAGTCTCCCAGTTAAGATACCACATGGTGTCCTCCTTTGCACCAGGTTGTTGAGTAGCAGTGGAGCATCCAGACATGCCCAGGGGCCTCAGCTGCTGGGCCAGCCCTGAGGGGGCAGACGACAGGCATGAGACCCCCCCTGCTTCAGAGCTCCAGAGGCTGATGTGGACCAGGAAAGGGAGCAGCGGACATCTGGACGAGGTTCAGCCCAGGATCTACATCGGAGACATGTGAGACCAGAACAGTTAGAAGTCTTTTAACTCTATGATTTAAAGTAAGGTATACTAATAAAGAACACACACAATGAATGAAAGAGTTATAAAACTTCTGTACCTAGAAATTTAAACATCACCAAAACCTGTGATGTAAATAATAATAATAATTATTATTATTTCAGGTATGCAGCCAAAGACAAGCGGACGCTCCAGGCTCACCACATCACCCACGTCCTCAACGCTGCTGCCGGGAAGTTCAGCGTTAACACGGGGCCCAGCTTCTACCGGGACACCAAGATCACCTATTATGGAGTGGAAGCTTTTGACATGTCCTCCTTTGACATGAGTCCCTTCTTTTACCCGGCGGCCAATTTTATGAAGACCGCCCTGAGCTCGCCCACAGGTGAGCGCCTCTCACTGCAAAGTGTTTCTTATCACTCTTAACTTGGAGGAGACATTTCTCTCTGCGAGGCAAAGAAACATTTTTCACTCCAGTCCCATTAGAGCAGCTCCCAGCTGTCATTAAAATGCAAATCAAACACTAAACATAATATCCAGCTAATATCTTTCCCCATGGTAATCTCCTCATGAGCTCAGACCTTGGCCAGGAAAATTGGTTTTAAATGGATTGCCCTGGTAATTTGTAAGCAACACTTTTATTGGACATGGAAATTACACCATTATGTTTGTGGCCTGTGCCTGGCTGGCCTGTTCTGCAGAGTGAGGTTGGTATCTGACATGACAGTAATAAGATGAGGCCTCCTCATTCACATGCTGGCTGATCAGGGGCTCCAGTGTGCAGCAGGGCCTTGGGTAATCCCCGGCAGAAACACACAGACGCAGAGACAGTTCAATTACGCGCTGCTCTGCCCCCTAATCCTCTGGGCTGATAAGGAACCAGGGATTACCGTGTGTAGAAACATTTGTTGCCACAATGTGGAAAACTTTCAGTCAGGAGTTAGGAGTACTCCTCTCTGTGATGTGCATGTTTTTAATCCACAGAGGAGCCACAAATTAGACATCACCACAGTAATCCAGTCATTGCATGGTTGTGATGTAGAAATGGAGCTGGCTAAGCCCTGGATTCACATGAAGGTTTGTTTTCCGCTGACTGGCAGGTAAAGTGTTCGTCCACTGTGTGATGGGTCTCA
This sequence comes from Chaunax sp. Z400, assembly GCA_037577475.1. NCBI lineage: Eukaryota > Metazoa > Chordata > Actinopteri > Lophiiformes > Chaunacidae > Chaunax > Chaunax sp. Z400. The sequence continues at coordinate 1,529,610 of CM075203.1, read as the reverse complement.
GCCGCTCGTCCACCTTGGTTCTGGCGTACCTGATGATCCACGAGAAGAAGACGCTGGTGGACGCCATCAGAGCCGTCAGCGCCAACAGGAACATCTCACCGAACGATGGTTTCCTGGAGCAGCTCCGAGAGCTGGACCAGGAGCTGCACAGGCGGGGGTCGTCCAGGAGCTGGAGCGGAAACGGACGGACGTGAAATAAAATCATTCAGTTTCAAATTTGGATTTTACTGAACGCCTCCTGCTTGTATCTGAGGCTGATGTAGATTTATCACAAATATATGCCTGCAAAAAGAAAATGTCTCATCTTTGTAAAGTAAATTCCATTTTTGAGGAGAAGTTTAAGTTTAAGATTTATTATTGGAATGAAAAAATATCATTTAAAAATCAAAATGACTTTGTACTTTGTACTAAAAAATAAAGAATATTGTCTGATGCAGCTACAGGATTTTCAACAACAAATAAAAGAAGCTGAGGTTGCATTTGGGTGACATTAAGACATAAAGGCCACATCTATAGTATGTTATGCATTCATAATGCTTTATGGCCACCACATTAAATATGAGCATAACAGCAGTCTTTCTTTTTATCAAATATTTATCACAGCTAAAATCAGAGGAGGAAGATGATGAGTGGATTTTGTGAGACGAAGGGCCTGAAAGAGGAGAGTCTGCAGAGTCCAGTAACATTTAAACATTTTTACACGACTTCATCACAAAGATATTAATAGTTTACAGTGAGATCATTTTGTCAGCTGCTGTTTAAAAAAATTAACTTTAAACCTCAAGTCTTTGTGAACTAAAAGTCCCTAAAGGAGTAACTTTTTAACATTTTTATTTCCGTGTGTTAAATATTAAACTGGACCAGGAGAGTTTAGCTTAGCATAAAGACAGGAAGCAGCTCTACGCTTAAATAATCAGGACTTTATATCAGGTTAGTTTAATCTGTACGCACACAGAAATGTAAAAAGACGGTGACTTACGTGTTTTAACTATTCGTTGGCTCATCAGTGACGTCAATCGCTAAAAGATTCCAGAACTCCACTAAATTCTTTTAGTGTGTAATTCATACACTAAATAAAAGTTCTCTTTATACAAAGCTCATCATTCAGCTCCAGCTCCATGGCTAATACACAGACAGGACAGAGGTGATGCTCTTATTAATGAGTTTCAGACATAAAAGAATAAATTAAAAAATAAAACAGTATTTCTTACAAGAGCTCAGAACTTTTGGAAATTTAAACGTCTTTAATTTCATGACAAAAGGTGAAGATCGTGTGATGTGATAGAAGTAAACCGTCCCCTGTTTGACTTGGTGGTTTCAGAATAAACTATAGAGTCTATGTCCATCATAGTAAAGTAACATGTCACCAAAAGCAACATGATTTATGTGTTTCCATAGTTTTTGGTTGGCAAAGGCAAAACAATGCTGCACAAATCTGTTCACCACTCATCCAAAACATTTGGTGGAAACTGTTCAGTAATTGGGGACATTTTTAAAAAGTTCCGTCCCCTTTTCCAGATATGGACTAAAATTTAATGAAATCTTTCCTGGTTCATATCTCATCCGTCCACCAAGTTTGATGGAAATCCGTCTTTTAGTTTTTGCGTGATCCTGTTGAAAAACCAACCAACAGACAAGTGTGAAAACATGACCTCATTGGTGGAGGTAATAAATCATCTGTTGGTTGAGTCTCAGATGATTTGATTCAAAATGAAATGATAAACAGACTGATCCTTTTTTTAGCTGCAGACTGATCGGTGAAGCGGTTTGAAGCAGATCAATGTTGGAAACAGACAATAAGGCCAGACAGAGCTCTGGATCACTGTTAGAAACGCTGCTGTGGTTCTGTGTTTGCAGCCTGGCTTCTGTCACACTCATCTGAGGAATAAATAGTCCAGCCAGACTCTGGCATCTTCAGCTGTCTCATTCCTGGGGGGACTCAGCCTCTCAGCAGCACACAGGAAGCAGAGCGAGCTGCACCAATAAGGTTAGAGGTGACTGTAAACTATCAGGACAGAAGCTTCCAACCTCGTCCCTCCAGGAACATCCAGTATTTGGGAACATGATGTCGCTGTGCTGATTTGTGCTAATTATGCAGCAAAGATGAGGCCAGAGGCGGAGCCGGAGTATCGAACACCGCCCACCTGCGATCTGCTCAGCCTTCTGCTGAAGAACAGACGTCCCACCGGAGCTGTCAACGAGGTTTGGCCCAACCTCTACGTTGGAGACGCGTAAGTGACATTCTCACTTCAGGGCCTCGCTGCAATATGCTGATCTGATTGACAAACTGTTGCTGCAAACAAGTCCTGTATTTGGCCAACTGATTGGATAAATATAAAATCTGTAGGTTTGAGTCACCAGCAGTGATGCATACACTGACATATGTTTGGAGAGCTGTCTCCAGGCGAGGAGGCTGCATTCATTGTGTCGTCTCCTGTGTGGTTTACAGGGCTGCAGCCCAGCAGAAACTCCTGTTGGTGAATCTGGGAATAACACACGTGGTGAACGCTGCAGACGGCCCCCAGCACATCGACACCGGCCCACGTTTCTACAGAGACACCAACATCCAGTATCACGGAGTCCCAGCAGCAGACTGCAGAGATTTTGACTTGAGCCCGTTTTTCTCTGAGACGGCTGATTTCATTCAGTCTGCTCTGAGTCAGAAAGGTACAATCTGAGGACACACATTAGATTAGGGTGCAACAGGACTGCATATCAATGTGTTTGGGCTCCACCGGGGTAACGTTAGCTTCAAGGACATCCATTAAAAATGAATGATTTGTGTTTTTCTATCAAAAAGCTCCAATAAATATGAATCTATAGGTAAAGACATTTTGAATAGGGCTGCACTTGCTTCCATTATTTCTCATTTTTATTTGTTTTGATAAATCATCATCATCATCAGACGTCCTCATATTTAATTTTCTTAACGTAGATTTATGCAGATCAATATCTGCTTTTAATTTATGACATTTATTTTCATTCTGCATCAAAGAAGAGCAAGAAAAACAACAACTAAAAATGTCACTTTTTACAGTTTCAAATTTTTCCCATTTTACGCCTAAAGACGAACAAATAAAGATTTTGTGCATTATAGTAATCAAACCAGTGTAAGTGACTGTGCTTCCTGTCTGTAGGTAAGGTGCTCGTACACTGTGCTCGAGGAATCAGCCGCTCAGCGACTCTGACTCTGGCCTTCCTCATGATGAAACAGAGACTGACCCTGGTGGAGGCGCTGGAGGCCGTCCGCAGGCACAGAAACATTCTTCCAAACGTTGGATTCCTGAATCAGCTGTGCGTCCTGGACTCCTCCTTAGCCCTGCAGAGGAAAACAACATGACACCGTTTTCATCATTATTTACATTACAGTCATTTGTCCTCCTTCCAGGCAGCCATTAGTTCTCCTGTTAGATGATCAGTTAACACACATTTCAAACTGTCTAATGCATCACATTACAGTCACACTTTCATTGTATTGTAATGCAGATTAATGCACCTTTTGAAAGGTTTGCACCATATCAGCCTAATAATACTGTAACTGACAAAAATAATGATTGATTATGGATTACTGGTAAGTTTCAGCAGCCTGTTACAGAGAGATGTAGAAATGACATCATATTATGATTTTATTCATTGTAATTTATCATTACTAGACTAACATGACCTCATTCATCATATCATTATATTAAGTTACAGTTCACACTGAAGCATAGTTAGCTAGTTCGCGCAAAAACACCCTTAAGTTAAAAACATATTGAATTTCAACATAAATAAATTAAATGTAATTGTTTGTTTGTTCATACTTACCTTTGTTTGCTCCTCTCTTCACACTGACCATACACATCTACTGTTTAGGAGGCATTTCCTGATTTTTTTGGTATTGGTGATGTCATGGATGACATCACTGGGATGAACCAAGTGGAGGGTTTTCTCTATATAGGAACATATGCCAAAGACCTTTGTTAAGATTGTTTACATTTTTGGATCCATTTAGTCATTTAATTAGTTTGTAAAAGAGCCAAACTCTGCTGTGATTTCCTGGTATTAAGGATTTTGTGACATGTTTACCTTTTGTGATAATGGTACAGGCTGAAGTCGTCGACTCCTGGAGTTAATAGAGTTATTCTGGTCTGAGTAGTTCATTGTATTTCTGTACATGTAATTAAAAACCCCATAGATAAATATTTGTCTTTGGGACGTCAGCTGTCGGCTTGTCCTGAACTTGGCCTGAATGACTTGAGACTTGACTTAGACTTCTGCTGAATTCCGTAAAAATAACTTTAGCTTGTCTAAAATGACAAGTGAATTGACTTCAACCAGTCATCAGTGACTTGTGACTTCATTTGAACTAGTCATGATTTGTGTTTTGACTTGAACTAGTCATCAGTGACTTAATACTTGACTTGAACTAGTCTGGAATGACTTTATACGAAATAAAAAGTGGAAGCAGCTCAGCTTTGAACGTGTTTTCATATAAAATGATCTGAGACCAGTTTTTGTCTCCAGCGTCAGAAGAATCCATGAGAAACATCTAAAGCCGAGCAGCACTTCTTCAAAGAGGGTCAGTTAAAATGTAGAGTACACATGATTTATACTGAAGGAACTGAAGCGCACACAAACACTGGAATGGCTCTTTAAGCTTATGTCTAATGCTCAGCACAATCAATATCACAGCAGCCATTAAAACAAACGCAGCACAACAGTCAAAAGCCCTGAGACGACGTCTTCCTATAAATAAACAATGCTCCACTTAATATATTCACATCTCTCAGAATACTGTGTCTTAACTGCAGCAATCCAGTGTCGTGCAGTTAAAACTGTGATGTCTAAAGAGGCTTGATACGAGATGATAAAAATATGCCAGCATGGTTCTGAGTGTGTGTACAGATTCAGGTCAGACTTTGAAAAGAGATGAAACGCTGAAGCCATCTTAATAAGAGATGCTCTCAGAGCTCGCTGGGAGAAAGAGAGAGAGAGAGAATCTGTCAAAATAAAAGGAATTGGATATCACAGGTTTAATGATTTCACTGTCAGAATGAATGATGGCCGAGTATGAAGATATAAGGGAAAAATAAAAGAGTGTGATGGTGTGAAAACTCTGTCTGACATGTTAGCAGCTTCACCCAGCCATCCTGCAACACAGTCATCACCGCAGTCTCACTTTGGGGGCTTGCATTTAGATCACTGAATGGACCGTGCATATGATATAACGGGGGAATCAAAGGCATGTGCCAGCCTGTGAAAAACTCATCTGTCTAACAGTCTGACACATTTCACTTCTCCAGAACATCCTTAACGGGAGTTTGAGGCAACGCTTACACGATTTCTACCAGCGTCTGAAGATTTGCAGAGAGGCTAAGAGAGATTGACACAATTTCAAGGAGTCGCACATACGGCTGAGCAAAAGCTCCAAGTGTTCTGTTCACTCCAGTGAATATGGGTATCCTTTGGCAAAGTTTGGATAAGCACAGCTTCCTGCCAGCAGTGGAGATTAAAGTTGTGTGGATGGCAGGGACTGGCTGGGTGGAAGTTTTCCCCCACAGGCAGCAAACATGGCAGCTAAGGTCAGGGGCCTGCCACATCACAGCCCTAAAAATATCCTCTGCATTTGATGCCCGTCACAGAGCGGTTATACAATCTGTGCCCTGACTCCAGCCTGCCAGAATTAAACCTTACCGTGTTCTGCCTTTAAGGACGGCGTCACAACAAGCTGCCAGAGTGATGAAAACAAACTTCAGCTTCTTGGTGAGTGGTGCTGCACATGCATGTGAAAAAAAACAAAAAACTAAACTCTGCTTTTTCACGATTGTAGAGGCAGAAGCGTGGAAGGAAAACAGCCAGTGTGGTATTTCTTTTCTCCCTCAAGCTAATAAATCATGTGTGAAAGGAGGCCTGTGTGAGAAAATGGCTTCTCACAAGTCAAAAACTGGCACCAAGATAAATGTCACAAAGGCAGCAGAGGAATCCAGACCGGTGGATGAATATGTCACACCTGGGGGCTACGAGCTGGAGAAAATCCTCAACCGTGGGAGTGTGGCTTATGCTCATGTCAACGAGGTCTGGCCTAATGTCTACATCGGGGATGAGTAAGTAAAAAGCATTAAATTACCAAACTAAATGAAGTAATAGAGGATTAAAATAATAAGGCACACTGGCTTCTTGCAGGCAGACGGCAAAGGACAGGTCTAATCTGAAGAGGTTGGGGATTACACACATCCTGAACGCCGCCGAAGGGACGTGGAACAACGTGGACACCGGAGCCGGTTACTATGGCGACATGGACGTCGTCTACTATGGCGTGGTGGCAGAAGATGTTGTGACCTTTGACCTCAGCCAGTATTTCTTCTCTGCTGCCCGATTTATAGAAGAGATACTGAGAAATCCTCTGAGTAAGACAACACATACAGTAAATGGCATCTCCACTGAGTAGTACCGGCTCGACTCAACTCGACTCGCCTTTTTTACGTTTCCACTAATTAAAAAGTACCCGGTTCTACTTTTTTAGTACCACCTCTGTTGTGGTTCCAAGTGAGCCAAGCAGGTACTAAAAAGGTCCCCTGAAACGTTACAGACCACTGATTGGTCAATGCCAGGTATCCTGCACAGCACAAATCAGTGGCTGCCATCTTTTAAGCAGCCAAGCTACTTTAGCGACCATAATTTTTTTAATTGTAGCCACGATAGTGAGGAGGTGCAGACATTCCTGTCTTAAACCGCTGATGAGAGGATCACAAGAGGTGTGTGTCGCGTTGAAGACTACGCCACGGCAGTTTCGTGCTCTTTGTAGTTCTCTTAGAACTATGAAAATGCATGTTTCCTGAATGTTTTCTATTTGTTGAGGACATAAACATGATTGAGACTTCATCCACTTAGTCATGGAAACATCTAAAACGAACTGTGCATGTTTTAGAGAACACTTCTAATGCTGTTCCCTGATTGTTGGTTCTCCAGATAAACTACTGGTTCACTGCGTGATGGGAAGAAGTCGGTCCGCCACACTTTTCCTCGCCTACCTCATGATCTGTGAGAAGATGACGGTGGTGGACGCCATTGAGCATGTGAAAAAACGCAGGAGGATCATCCCCAACTGGGGCTTCCTGAAACAGCTCCGGGACCTGGACATGCACCTCCTGGAGAAAAGGGAAGACTCGGCAGAGTAGAGCTGACTGAAGGACTCGTGGGGCAAGTTGAGCCTCAGATCAAGCCTCAAGTCATTAAAGACAAGTACAAGTTTGGATTCAAATAAGTCATGTTTCAAGTTGTCAGGGAGTGTCTGGTCATTGAAGACGAGTCCAGGTCACAACAAAAGTATTTAGGACAGGTTGAAGTATCTCAGAGCAAACCTCAAGTCATCTGAGACAAATCGAAGTGGAGTCGAAGTTATTTGAGACAAGTTCTAGTCAAGTCTCAGGTCATTCAGACGTCCAATTTAAGTCTTTTGCCAATTTTGGTTATTTGAGAAAAGCAATTCTAGCCAAGTCATGTGTAAAGTAGTTTGAGACAAGTACGAGTCAAACCCTAAGTAAGTCCATAAATGTCCCAGTCAGTTTCAAGTCACTGAGAAGAAGTCCAGGATAAGTCTCAAGTCTTCATGTTTAGATGAGCAGTTTTTTCCTGAGACCAGTTTCTTTTTAGCTTAATGATGAAATATTCGGTGTGACCCAGAGGCCTGTTGTTGTCCCTTTTGTTTTTCTGTTTTTAACTTTTCCAAGTTGAGTTTGAGACAAGAATGTTTTTGCTTTTTGTTCAGAGTTGAAATATCAAGTAAATTAAATCTTACAGCAGTCAAGTCCAGGTCAAGTTTCCTTTTTTACTTGATTTTATTTTAAAATACTTTTTCTGCAGAGCAAACAGCTGGTCTGGTTCACCACAAATTCAAAACCTCACATTTTCATCCTGTGAAACGCTTCAGGTTCGTAAGTGTTTCAAATGAAAAGGAGAACAATCAAGTACATGGTCAATCATAATTTATTCTTATGCTAAAATGTACAGCATTTTAAGTAACTGACAAAAGGAGAAAAGTCATAAATACAAGAATGTCATTCTGTCCGATTTTTGTGCACATAGCCAGGTATTTCCCCCCCGTTCTTACCAGCAACTCTGTACAGGTACAAAGGCTACAAAAGAGCAATATAAACAGAAACACAAGTACAAGTTGCGTTTTACATGCAATCCATTAGCTTAGTTTGGTCTATTCACAGGCTCTATTCTTCTACACTTCGGTAAAATATAAATCCAACATTTTATAAAGATACAAAACAAATCTACAGATGGAATGAAAACGTAGCTTTAAAGGCATTATGTAAAATATCAACTTTGGACTAAATTTATATTTTCTTTCTTGTTATTCATCGTTATAATCATTTAGTTCTTTTAAATTCTGCCACACTTCTGGACATTTTGAAATGTTTTAGAATTTTCAGGGTACAAACACTGAGATATGCTTTGTTATTTGGACAGAAATCAGTCTGCTTTATTAAACAGAAAGCTGCCTCGAGGAGATCTGTTACAAAAGACTTCAGAATTATACATACATAGCAATAAAACCTCTCAAACCGAACAGAAAACAGGACTAAGTTTACATTTTTTTACATTATTAGAATTAATAAAATATAGTTTCATCTTTCTCCCTGTGGAGGGAAACCTAATAAAGGCCAAATATCTTTAAAATGGCTTGCTATTAAGCACAACACTTGTACAGTACTACTCAATGCACTGTCACTAACAGAGACTGAAGCATGCTAGTTGTCACTTTACAAAATAAGTACAATAATTTAAATATACAAAGGCATGAGTATAATACAAACTAATTGTCAGCACTGTTAGACAGGTACACTGAACAGGTTCAAAGTAGCTCCTCTTGTAGCAGGCACATTAAATGGCTTCATCTGAGGCTGCTACACGACTGATGAAATCTCCACCTGTGAGCTCTGAACCCGCCGCTCTAAAGACACATCAGAGACACTAACACTAATTAAATAGATTTTCATCGTAATGATGTAAGGCTTCCCATTTGGAGGAACAAAAATACTTTTTTAACATTATCCTCAAAGTTTACTCACTGAACATTTTTGCATTCTTTCCAAGTGCTGCTGCTGGTTTTTTAAGTCATGAACAATAAGAAAGAAAAGAAAAGAAAAAAGGCCAGATCAGTGCATCTTTAACAGCAAAATGCACGAGAGAACAAACAGCTCAGTCCTGCGGAGGGTTACCGCCTGATGAAAGGCCCCTTCAGGGACTGCTTGGACATGCCTGTGTTCATGTAACCATGATGACCAGCTGGAGTGTACACCATGTTGCCATGTGGTGGAGCCTGCATGGGCTGCTGGGGGTATGGCTGTGTTCCCATCATTCCCATCTGCATAGAGTACTGGGGTGACTGGTTCATATAGGCGTGGTTGCCATGGTAGCCACTGTTCATCATGGGTTGGCTCATGCTGTAGCCATTCATGGCATTGAGGGAGGGCATGTTCATGGAGTTGACATTGTAGGCTGGTGCCGGCATGATGTTCACACTCATGTTCATGCGTGGCATGGCGGCCAGCGTCCTGGAAGGCGCCTGCATGGCCACAGCCTGCGGCGGCCGGGCGTACATCTGCTGCTGGTGGTGCGACAGCGGGGCCGACTTGGACCGTGCCGAGATGTGACTCTTGGAGGCCATTTGGGGCTGGATCCGCTGCGAGGGTGGGATGCCCATGTTACGCTGTAGCATCATGGGTGGAGGGGAGCTGAGATTAGGGGGCGGGGTCATGGTGGCCTGCACCTGCGGGTTGGGGACTCGATGCGGCGTCTGGGACAAAGAGACGAGGCTGGAGTGCTGAGATGAAAGCGAAGGGGTGTTTGCATAAGACGTGATGGGGTGTGAGGCCGAGTGGTTGAAAGGCAGCGAGTGAGGGTGGTCTATGAACGTGTTGGTGAACTGCTGCAGTTTGGCCAGGCTGAGGCCAGATGACTGAGAGTAGTGCCCACTGCCATACTCGCCCTGGTGGTTGATCCGCTCGTAGAGGGCGAAGTTTGGGTTGCCAGATTCAGGGATGTCTGCCAGCTGCATGGTGGTGGTGAAATTGGTGGGTATGGCACACTGAGCCATGGGCTGCTGCTGGCTGTGCTGACTGTGTTGATTGTGAAGGCTGTGCTGAGCGTGCTGATTGTGCTGGCTGAGCTGATTGTGTTGCAGGTGGTGATTGTGGTGGTGGGGATTGTGTTGACTGTGCTGGCTTAGCTGATTGTGTGGACCGTGCTGATTGTGTTGGCTGTGCTGATTGTGGGGGCCGTGCCTGCTGTGGGAGTTGTGTTGACTGTGCTGGCTGTTGCTGGGAGGCCTCTCCACCACCACGCAGCCCTGCGGCGACTTCACGTTGCAGTGTGGCGGCGAGCTGAGACTGTTCTGCTGAATCATGCCGCAGCTGCCGGGGTTGACGGCGGCCATTTGCTGGCTCACGGCACAGCTGCTCTGGGTCAGGCCACTAGGGGGGATGTTGCCATAGGAGCAGCTGTTCTGGGAGGGGCCTGCCCCACAGATGCTGCCCCCCATGGTAGAGTCGTAGCTGCTGGGGTTCTCGTAGTTCTCCGTGGTGCTCTCGATGCTGCCCAGATCGCTGAAGCCACTGTCCACCACCTGCTGTGAATGATCTGACACCGACGGCACATCCATCATGGGGCTCGTCTCCATGTTGTGGAGCGAGGGCACTGAGATGGCACTGTGGTCGGGGCTGATCTGAGTGTAGCCGCTCTCCAGGATGGAGACGGCCGGGCTGTTGACGGAGCGTACCGACTGGCTGGGATGGGACTGCGCGGAGGAAAGGGGACTGCTGTGGTCTGACTGTGGGCAGTCATCCAGCGGGGTGAGCTGAGGGCTCTGGGCCACGTGGGCGTAGGTCTGTAGGCTCCTGCATCGCTCCTGGCTCTCCACACAGTCCTGGAACACATTCTCAGTCTCCTGCGTCAGGGACTGAACAGCTTGGGCTGTCTCTGAGTCAATCTCTGCACAGATTGGAGGGTCGTCCCTCAGCACAGGACTGAGTGTCGGCCTCTCTGCAGGCTGAAGTGGTGGGTGATCCGGACAAGGACTGGGCGTGCTCTCCTCTTCTGACTCAGAGTCTACAGGATTATCAGAGTCTACAGCTGCTACTGAAGCGACTGCTACTGCTTCAGGTGGTGGTGTTGCTACTGCTGTTTCTGTCCCTGCCTCCTGGACGCTGTCCGCCGCCGTAGCGGGTTCCTCTTCACAACACGGTACCGTAGAAACCTGCTGACTCAACTCGGAGTCGTTGTCTTCTTTTGGATCTAAAAAAGATGGGGTGCAGTCGGGGACTTCTTTTGGACCGTGTTCCAACTCCGATTTGCTGCTCTCAGGTTCTGCTGTCTTGCTGTGGCTGTCGTCTTCGTCGTCTGCATCCTGATCCTCCATTTGAGTTCTCTGCTCTTCCTCCTCGTCATCTTCCTCATTGTCATTCTCCAGCGATGCAGCACCAGCTATGCTGTGGTCAACATCTTTGGCTGGGGAGTCCTCTCCGTGTTCACTCTCTCGGTCTCCCCGGTCATCTTCAGGAGGTTCGAGGAAATCCCCTCTGTCTTGTGGAAAAGGGGACACAGCACCAGGGGAGACAGCGGGTGAGCACACCAGAGAAGCTGCTGGTGATCCTTCAAGGGAGGTCGACTTGTGGGAGCCATGGTCAGCAGGACTCGGGGACTCGGAGGGCAGCATCTCGAGTGTTATATCCGGACTAGTCGAGCCTCTGCCTGCCTTCTCGTCTGCGCTGACATCCTGGTCTGGTTCCCCTTTCGCCTCCTCAGTCTGAATGTGGTGCTGCTCTGCCTCCATCGGGGTCTCAGGGGGGGTGTACAGGTTGAGCTTGAACCCCGTCTTTCGCTCGTTCTTTATTCTCCATTTAGGAGGGCCGCGTTTCACTCCTTTCGGCCAACCCTTCTTTCGTTTCACTGGTCGGTGTCTGCTGGGTGTCTTTGAGAGGACATCAGCTTCTAGGAAATAAAAAAAAAAGAGAAAGATTGGAAAATCTGCCACACAACAATGTTATGAGAAGTAATGGAACACATAGAACTTTACAGTCAAGATGCAAATACCTTCATTCCAGTGTTCATGATTGTCTTTCGGAGCATTCTTCTCCAGCCTTGGACGTCCTCGCCGGCGTTTCATTGGTGTGATCGCTATCTTGTCCTCCTGTTCTTCCTCCTCCTCTTCCTCCTCCATCTTGGTCACTCTGCAGTTGCGCTCCAGCAGGGGCATAGGACGCTCATCCTCCGAGTTATCGAAAGGCTCGTTCAGCACCTCGGTCGTCTCAGAGATGGTTTCTGTCGTTACGCTGCTGTTTATTCTCTTCCTCTTACGGCCTCTCTTTTTCAGTGCGATGGTTCTCTGAAACACAAATGAAAGAAGAAGTGATGACAACCTCCATCAGAGCTGCAAAGACTCAAAACTAGGGCTTTAGGTGGATGACCTCCATGTGGACATGGCAGGAACTCATTCAGGCTTTTGTGCTGAATGTAAAACGTTAGAAACCACTCTGCCCGACTAAATGCTTAAGCAATGCAGTCTGGTGTTTCAAGCCACAAATGAGACAGGCGGAGCAAGCAGAAAACCACAGTCTATATTTTAAATTCTCCAGTTGTTTCCCCACTGCCTGCCTGCGACTCCTTCACAAGAAGAATGTGAAATCAATACTGTAACTAATGCACTAAATAAACTCCAACAAACCAGCGTCGTTCTTTTCTGGGTTCCTTGGCGTTTTTGACAGAAAGGTCTCCCTGACATCGAGCACACAGCTGTAATATTTTCTCCAGCACAAGGGGGCAGTGCCATGTAGACAGAACAGATGTGAGGAGCACAGAGGAGGGCAGTAAATTAACCATGACCAGTGACAATAGTACAAGGTTTAGCCTGCATAGTCTTGACACCAGCAGCGAAAACATAATCTATTATCTGCAGCTGCAGGCAACCAGAGACGCTCCAGATGACAGGAGGAAGCCACTGAACCCTCCACTGAACTCATGAATATTTATCACACCTTTCCATCTCACCGATATGGTCTCTAATGAAGGAAAATATCTACTGATACACATTCATTCTGTCCTATAATAAAACTCCAGATAATCAATGAGATATTCCCACAAGGGGGGGGGGGGGGGGGGGGATTCAAAAGGAGCACGATTCACATCAACAAACAGTAAAAGTCACCTTTCTCTTGGCTGCAAGCATCGCATGAGCTTTTGCTAGGATGGGCGGTGAGCCATCGGAGCCGTCGGAGTCATCAGAGTCATCGTCGGCGACGTCGTCATCACTCACTTCCTGCGACTGCTGGATGCGTCTGGTCCAGGAAAGCGCGGGGCGGCGTTCGTAGGTCCTGAAGGGAACCTTACAGTGGACCTTCGTCAGAGGCTGTCTGCTAGCGTGAGTCATCATGTAGCCTCCTCTCTCCTCCTTCTCCCAGCAACCGGCCTGCTCCTTCAGCCGCTCAGCCTGGTAATTAAACAGACAAGACGCATTATCTCTGGGACCGGCACACGCACAGCTCCAACATCTGAGCAATGAGGCTAATGGGAAAACAAGAGATTGGAATTAACGTCATGACAAATGAATCACTGCAGGTTTCTCCTGATAATAAGAACAGCGTCCTGATTGGATGCCTGCCCGTCACGGAGAAAACATTTCCGTTAAGCAACCGTGGAAAGATTGCATTTCATGGAATATTCAGCACTATCAATTATACAGTGAACTGATTTAGGGCAATTTTGCACAACATTAGATGCCTGCTGATGGTGAGAATGCTTTTCCATTAATGGCCTCTATTTGAAGTCTCCAGTGCATCAAACATCCCAGAACGGCATTGTAGGCAAGTGTGAACAAATAAGCAGTGCCTTCTGTTTGAACCAGGAAACCTACATCCATCTCTGCGTCCGTCTCCTCCTCAGACAGGACAGCGCTGACAGCGGTGGACGGGGTCCAGAGCAGGGCGTCAGGGTCCACCTCATTCTGCCGTGGGTTAGCCCTCAGGCTCTCCATGTGCCTCTGGATCAATCGCTCTCTTCTGACCAACACGATCCTGTGTCAAAGTGAGAGAAGGCCCAAAAGCGTGAAGCACTATCCAGGGCGGACAGAAGGCAGACAGAAGGTGACGTGTGGTTAAATGAGAGCACAAATACAAGCTGTTTGGGACGCCAGGTGCTCCGTGTCCTTGGGGGTACTTAACCTGACTTACTTCTGTCAATATTCAGCAGCATTAATGGATATGCTGTTATAAATACCCGCTGGCCTGGATAAGTCAGGCAGCATGCAGAAGTGGCAGCACAGGGCTGAAGGAGGCTCAGAAACTGACCTGCCATCCTGTCTGTCAATCATGCCGAGCTGCTGGAGAGTAGCGGCGATGTCGTGTGGACACATCCCAGTGGCCCTGCTTATTCCTCGAACACTGATGTGTTTATCTGGGTGCTTATAAAGGTACTCCAGTATGACACTTTTCCAATATGCCAGGTAGGATAAGCGACCCAGATCCGACAGCGGCTTCTCCGGGGACCCGGCTTGTCCTTCTTGCCTGGTGAGGAGGTAACCTAAAAAGACAAGATTCAAACAAACAAACAAAAAAAAAATTCTTCAGTCCAGCTGCTGCTGTGTTATTTCAGATCACAGTTCTGCCCTCCATTATGGATTACATATCAATTTAAGGATGAGACACTGAACTCTGGTTGAGATTTCACCTTAAAATAGTAAAAAAAAGTGAGGCGAGATGATCCGTTCTCCTCCGTCAGAAGCTGCGATACATGCAGCAGTGGCAACAAAGGAAGTCGAAAGACGGGTGTAAAGAGGAAACGGAGCGATGGAGCGAAACAGAGGAGCAGCTGGATGTCATAGCTCACAAGAGACTGCACTTGGGAGAGATAATGAACAAGGAAAAAAAGAGCTAATACTAATATGTATCTGTGTGTAATTAGTTTTATAGCGGCCCTGTCAAGGGTCATCCATTATGAGCTGCATGGAATTAATTAATGCCTTTTAATGTTCACCCACTGCAGAGAACCAAACAAGCAAATCTAATCACCAAACAGTGAACACATAATATTCCAGTAATCATGACAATATTCATTACTAGAGCTGAGAAGAGGAGCCTGTGATAACAAACACTTAGCGATGAATATTCAATAAATTAATTGAAAAGTCATTTTACAAGTATATCATCATTAATAAGAGCTGCTCCACATCCTTTGAATTGTGATTTGAAAGAGCACATTTCTCTCCTACTAATGCTGTCAGAGCTACCTGAGACAAAGTGTTCCTCTAATACGATCCAATAGAACAGAGAATCTTAATCTAAACAGCTCCAAAGCTACATTTTCCAATAAAGCCTTCAAAGAGCTCCGAACTCAGCTGTGTTCAATCTCCCTTAATCCCCGTCTTTGTTATCAGCACACTCTCAATATCACAGATCCTCTTGCATCTCTGTGTCTCAATGGCTCCCAAAGTGAACAGGAAATCAAATGCTCCATTATCAACACCCCCCCACCCCACCCCACACACACACGCTTCCCTCTGCTTCTCTTCCATCGCACACAAACTCGGCGAACTCCTGAAAACAATCAAATGCATATTATGACTAAAAACCTTCCTGGCTAAACATGGAAATCCACTCAAGGTGGCAGCCGTCCTCATAAGGGGGCCGCGAGCCTTTAAATATTGTATGTGTTGCATGTACTGGCCTAAAACATAGAAGCTACACCTCGAAATCTTCAGGCGACGTTCGGGAGAAGCTCTTATTGGTCGTAGAATAATACAGGCAGCCTGATCTTCTGTGATTGGCTAAACGCTGTATATAAAGGCTACTTTAAAGCTTTAACAAAAATAACAGCACCTCGCCACAAGCTGCAAACTCAGCCCTCGATCTGAAAGAGTTTGTAAAGACCAATGAGAAAGAAAAAAAACTCAGTTCAGTGGTCTAAAAAAGCATTAAGGAACTTACTGAAATCAATAAGGAACCTTCCAAATCCTTGCCTTTGGTACTGAGGCATGATCATTATGCAGGAGACATTGTACTTCTGCTGGCAAAGCTTTTCCTGGGGGAAGGAGAAACAGATCAAGTATGTCAGTGCTCTGCTGAAGCTGGCAATTTACTGCACCTGCCATTGTCCTTGTCTAAAGCCGTGCATGTGAACGTGAACGTGAACGTGAACATGAACGCCACACGCACTGAGGGACGAGCTAACACCGGACAGTTTCACTCTGTTTTCATTCACGGCTACAAAAACAGATAATTGTCTAGATAGTTGTTTAAATGTGAAAAATGTGAATCAGATGTTTAAAATGCTGTATTCAAATAGTCCAAATCTGAAGGATATTAATTTACAATAGGGATGTAATAGTAATAATATATCCATCCAAACCAACATGGTTGTTTTTTAGCTGTATTCTAGCATCTCTCCTGGTCCAAAAAGTGTAATTTTTCATTTGAACAGCAGCATCTGAACAAACATGTTGTTCAACATGACAAATAAGAATCATCCCAGCGTTGCTGTCATCACTGATGATACACATAACGTGGATGTTGCAGTGAGAGAAGACAGGCTGTCCCCAAACATTCAGAGTTTAACACACACTTTGTTTGTTCGAGTAGATGAGAAGTGAGACAGCAGTTAGAAGCTGCCCCGGGACAGCAGCAGCTCCACAGGGTGGAGGTTCCCTGGGTCCTGCTGTCATACGTCGGTGCAGGTAAATGTCTGTCTGACGTTATGATTCGTGCTGGAGTGCTTTAGCACGACGCCTCGTTTTGATCAGCTGTTAATAGAAACTCCTGTGTCAAACTAAAAGCCTGCAGCGTTTCTGTGGATGGAAACTATTTCTTAACAAGGCTTTTATTGTGAAACAGTCGCAGGAACGTCTCCATTGACCTACAAAGGTTCACGTGTTCCTGAAAATGTAGCTCCTGCCACATGGGCTGAAATTTTATTTCATTTAATATTTTGATGTTTAACTTCGGGAAAAGAAAAGTTAGTGATAGTATTGATTCATTAGATAAGTAAATCGTCCCAGGCCATGTTTTAAAGATCGTCTTTAAATTACAGTTATAGTGGGACGGATGTTAATGATTAGAAAATCTCACCAGTGAAATCTTTTGATTCAGTCGGATAAAGACATGAAATAAAAACACGATGTAACAGCTGTCCTGATAGGTCGTGGTGCTTCACATCCCCGTTTATGGGCTCAACTGGAGTCTGCTGAGTCAAGAGTGACTCCTAGTGGTGAGATGGTGTTCTGGTCCGATCTGGTCCAGTGGTTTTAATTAGGTTTATTTAAAAAACATTTTCTTAAACTGATCTTTTTCTTCGTTTAAAAAAATATATTCTTAACATATTGTGGAATTTTTATTGTCATATATAGATGTTACTGTGAGATTTTGGTTTCATGACATCACTGATGATGTAACACAGGAGCAGATCCTAACACTAACACACGTTCTGACATTTCTGTTTGACTAACTGATTAATCTTCCCATCGTTTATTGTGAATATAAATGGATAAATAACAGAACAGTATCGTGTCACCGTTTTAAATGATGTGTGGTATTCCTACATTTGCCCACATAATCGCTCTGTAATTCTTACCTTGGAGAAATAGCCCACAAGATGACAGCCTTTCTCATCATTCTTTGTCAGTATGTAGAAGAGGAAAGGCTCCACATCATAATACAAGGTCTTGTGATCCAGGAAAAGCTTGGCTAACAGGCAGAGGTTTTGGCAGAATAGTTTGCTGACATTTCCATCAACCTAAACACGGAATAAAAAGAGCAAGAGGACACTGTTCAAACAGCGCCGGTTTTTTCCCCTCCTCCTCCTCCCAGAACCCATTCAGCAGAATCTCATGCAGCATACAGTTATTGCTTTATTGCTGTAAAGGAACGCTGACCTCAAAAACAGAAAGGTCGTCCGTTCTGTAGATCTCATTGGCTGGCGGGTGGAACCAGCCGCACTTCTTTGTGTGTCTCTGGAGAATATTTTTGCTTCTCATGTACTTCAGGCAGAACTCGCACAGATAAAGCTTGTGTAATCTGACAAAGACAAAAGGGACAGCTGCGGTTTAGACTTCAGGGACATTGAAATAAACATTGGAATAAAATCCAGCTTCACTACTGAAGAAACTGATGACATTATTTGTCATGTAAAAGCAGGATTACCTTGAATATTCGGGCGGGTAAGGCGACGAGTACCACGTTTGAATCTCAAACTTCCCAAATTCAATGATGGCAGGACACCGCATGGAGTCTGTGCTCATCAGAGACCCAGATCTCTGTGAAAAGAAAGAACAAAAGCAAACAGATATATGAGATGATTCAACCTGATGGTGTATCAACAGCCCATAAAACGGTCATGTGACAAAGGAACATGAAATAATTAAATATCTGGATTAGCCTCAACAGGATGTGAGTTTAAATTCATCCACTGCTGATACCTCTCAATAAACTGATGTGAATAGACTATATTTACAGTTTTTTAAGCTGGAATCTTCACTGCAGTGTCTAAGCTAAAGGTCTTAGCCTTCATCCTGTCTGAGGAAGAGGCTCAAACTTGAAAAGCTGTGCTAGAAGAGACGTTCAGCTGCTACCTGGAGGTCGCAGCTCATCAGAGCAGCCAGTTCCTGTCGGATCCAACGTTACATTTTCATATATGTACACGTGTTCACGCTTGTTTTTTCATAGAGGCTTTGCTCCTTTTCAAATGAATCTGGGCTTCTGGAGACTTGGATTATGAGCTGTATGGAGTCAAGTCCCCATCTTCCTCAGCTGATTAGCAGAATGCTGTTACGCTGTTTGAAGCTCCAGAAATGTTTTGTGAACTAAAAGATGAGGGTGAGTAGATGATAACTGAATATTTATTTCTTTTTCCCAGTGATGCTAAGGCCTTTCGCAGGGTTTCCTCACCTGCAGAGTGAGTTCCTGCACACGCACAAACGTCTCGATGTCCTCCTCTGTGACGTGGTCTCTGGACATGGCGGCGAAGTTGGCTCTGGCCTCCTGCTTCACGTGCCGTTCCCCGCCGTGGCCTGTCACAGGCACAATAACACGACATCAACACACGAGATAAGCACATCGACACCGGTTTGTGTTTGAAGCAGCTGTGGTTGAATAATCACATAAAATGAATTCTATGCAAATGTGCTTGTACTGTGAGCACCGCTGCCGAGCCTGTTTGAGGCCACGTCTCTGAGGAATTTCATAATGTATCATCTTTGCATGTTTATATGAAAACCCCTAATGTAATGAAGTGAAACTAAATCACTTTAATTGCGTAACTGCTTTCATGTGCTTAGTCATCCACCAAGACAGTTTCCCATGAATGAAGGAGCAGATGCAGTGAAGGGAGCGAGTGTCAACATGAAAAGCGACTGATGTTGGAAAGCAGGCAGTCGTTTTTATAAAAGACATCAACACCATGACTTAAGCACAAAGCAAAAAAAAACCATTACCAAGCAGACATGATGTGTCATGTGCTGCTGGGTAAGAGGTGTTTGTGCAGGATGTAGTTAAGAACTGCTTGAAACATACATCCATCTGTTTTTCCTCCATGTTATTTTTTTAAACTGTGAAATGTGAGGGTTACTGCACTTCTGGCTATAATCATCATGTCAGCTGTGAGTCGACTTGGGTGGGTGAATCACTGGGCTGTATGTGTCTAATGACTGCTGAAAGTGAGTGGAGACAAGAGGTTTCGAGAGTGAGGGTGTGATGATGAAGAAGAGCGCTGATGTGACTACTGGCTCTGCTTGGTAGTGATCACAGAGCGATCACTACTGCAGAGGGTCAAGGGACAAAGCAAGGAGCAACATGAGGGAGTTAGTGGGCCATGCACTATGACAAAAGCCAAACGGGCGAGAGGATGGATTTAAGTACGCAGCCAAGTCAAAAAAACGCAACGAAACTGGGTTAAGAAACGAAAAATTCAAATTAGGCAGAAGATTAGTAGTCTGTTAGAAAGCTGGAGGTGTTTCCTCAAAGAAAAAGATCAAGAATCAAGCTTTATAGAAATCAAAAAGAAGCTTAAAGGTGTGGAAACGCAGGTCTTGGCTGGAGTCTGGAGCCTTGCTTACCATGATTATTCTCAGGCTTAATTCTTCCGTCTGTCAAGTCTCCCTTTCCGGGTGAGGGGGCTCCCTTCTGAGGGCTCACTTTATACCTCAGCCTGCCTAGCGTCCTGTGCTTTTTAAGGAAGGGGTTACGTTTGAAATGACTGACCATCTTAAACGGGTGTCCTCTGGGTCGGCCCGGCCCGGCAGACGTGGGATGTAACCTATTTTTATTAAACTCATTCTGTCCGAGGCGCTGGGCCCCCGTTATGGACGCGTGGGAGGAATCCTGCGTGTGGTGCATCCGCTTAGGCGGCGCGTAGGATGGTAGTCTCTTTTTCCGCGACTGTCCCTGAGTAGTATAATTGTGAGAGAGTCCGTCAAATAGTCCCTTAAGCTGGCTGCTATTGCAGAGACTACTCAGGGATGGAACACTAGACTGGCTGGAGGAGCTCTGGGGTGAGTTAGCAGAGGTGGAGCTGCTGGACACCTGCGAGGGCGGGCTAAGGCCCGGCAACGTGGGAGTGGGAGGAAGTGCAGAAGACGAGGGGGTTATCTTTTGAGGGGTGTCAGCAGCGAAGGCGAACGGCTCTGGTGGCTTGGAGAGTTTGGGCTTGTCTCTAGAACTTAACTGTTTGGCGGGCGACTTTACGGCTACAGCTCGCGAGCGACGGCCCACGGGGGAGGGGGTAAAGAATTTGGAAAGCCCGTCGATAAGCCCTTTGGTTTTCTTGTTAACGGTGAGTGTAGCTGGGGTGGAGGTGGGCGTGAGGGGGGGAGTGGTGGTGGGGGTGGAGATGGTGAATTGGGTGGCGTCGACCACACAACGGGGGTCTGCAACAGCCAATCTGTCTCTGGCGTCCTTCACAGATGCAGCATGACCAGATGAAGGTGTGGAACAGACGGTAATCTTTTGACCCCTACCAGGTGACCCCCTTCCTCCCAGTGCTACCATGGAGCCGTCACCACTGGTTACAGACCTGCCAGGACAAGAACAACACAGAGCTTACTGCCAGACAGGGAACACAGGTACACTTACTTCAAGAACTGAGGCACCAGCACTGGTTTGTATCTCGATTTTGTGCTACTTTATACTCAATAGTACTTTTTACTCTGCTGGGATTTATCTGACGATGCATGTGATTAAAACGTGATGCTATGATGTTATTAATCAACCATGTCTGCACAATAAAAACATGACAATGAGATATCTGTTGTTTTTTTTATACACATATCATAATATGTATACAAGAGCGCTCAGAGGACGCAAACCTCTGCCAAGGCCATTTAAAGAATTCCTGGATCCAGATCCAGATCCTGATCATCACCAAAATGTAACTATCACTAGGATATGCTCGAGTCCATCTTTGGTGAAAATTTCATGCAAATCCGTCCATTAGTTTTTGCATAATCCTGCTAACAAACAATACAGACAAACAAAGGGAACCGATCACATAACCTCCTCGGTGGAGGTTTGTGAACATAATAATAAATGTTATTTACAGATTTAGATTTTTTTTTCAGTGGAAAAAACATTATAAGATGGGGCATATTTTGAGAATTTCATGAGTTTCTCAAAAAATAATAAGCAAAAAAAAAAATCAAGCATTTATAGTTGAGTAATATTTATGAATAAATGATTTAGTGTGGATCTGGATTATTATTAATAGAGTTACAGTCATGGCGCGGTAACAAGAAAGTCGGCCCAGGTGCTCCCACAAATTATTCTACCATTTTATTTGTATTACATATTAATATTATTTTATTACTTCCGTGCTGCACGAGAACATGTAATATTAAAATAGTTGTGGGAGCACCTTGGCCGAGGTTTTGACGTATGTTTATTAGCTTTTGGAAAACATCCAGACGCATTTCGGTGCAGATCCTCTGTCACTTTCTCTAAATTTAAATCACTGCCGCGAGTCCTGAACATCTCCAGCACAGAAAAGCTGCTGCTCCTGGTTATGTGTTTTTAACGTCATTGATGATTTGTCCCTGATTATCATTTATTAGAGGCTTTTGTTGTGGCTTGTTCTGGAAACTATTTCCTGATTGCCAGAGGCTGAATGACATGTTGGCAGAGGAAGACATTCTGAGAGCTTTCAATGACTTTTGATGCAGATCTGTTTTTTCCTTACTGCTGGCTTGGTGTGTTCTTATTCTCTGTAAATGATAATCCCAGTTTATTACACCTTGGGTCTTATTTTAGGAGGTTATGATACAATCTTAATCTGTTATAATACTACTGGAAACACAACACTGGGTCACAGCTGAACCAGAACTGGGCCTGTTAAGTGTCATGGATATTTTGTGGTAATAATTCCACAGCTGTGTTTAAAGATGCTTTATCTGACTTCCATCAACAATGCTACCACCACAGCCATTAACATGAAAACAATGTTATTATTACCAGGAGGAGTTTCCCACTAATAGACTGCTGATATTCACTGCAGACTTACATTCTTTGTTTGAGCTTATTTCTGGGCCTTCCGATTGGCTTTGCATATCGACGTTTGATCTGATCGGCTTTCTTGTGCAGCAGTTTCTTCCCGTTCTCCTTCGGCCTGCACACTTGGCAGATCCAGGTTCCTGGAGGGTGTCCAAAAACAGAGAGTACCATTTTGGGTGGGGTTCATCAATTCAGAGGACATACAGTACATTCATCTGAAACATTTCCTTTAATACAGAGAGCTGGCGACCGTCCCTGCAGCTCACAGCGACAATCAATTACTCAGCACAAAGCAAAAATCCATGAGAAAAACATCGGGTCAATTCTCTGTCCTGAGATAGACTTGGTGTCGGCCCGTTGAGGAAAGCTATGCGACTTGTATGAACTGCCTATCAAATGTCCTACTAAAGTAGGCGCAGCATCATTACAAGCCTCACTGTTGGGTCAGTGCTGTAATCCAGAGATAGCAAACGTCCCCAGGGAAGCTGAAATAATTTGATATGCATGCAAAGCTCCTAATAAGCCACCGCTGCCTCTCCGGCTGACTGACAGCCCCATACGGCCAGCTGTGAAGAAAAGCCTTTGAATTGACAGCAGAGAGGGGGACAGAAGCCAGGCAGTGTAAACACCTCACCTTTTGGCATTCTTGAAAGCGGCGGGTCGCAGCATTCCATGTGAAAGCCCCGATCACATGAATCGCAGAACAGCATCTCATCCTGAAGGGGAACAGCAGACATGTGTAAGGGATGTCCCTGCTGCATACATGTAACACCCCCCCCTCACCCCCCGGTCATTTAAAAGTCTTATGGTGAAAATTGTGCACGAGAGACGCTTTTTTTTAACAAATCTGAGGAAAACCCACAAATCCTCAGGGATGCACGAAATGAGATCTTAGCCCAAAGCCTTACAACGCTGACAACGGTTTGTGTTAAGATGTGTGCAACATTATACTTACAGCATTTTTCCCCTGTATTCGACAGGAGCTGCAGGTTTTGCATTCAATACACTGCCATCGTAATCTCTTCACATTTGAGGTTAATTCAGGGGAGAACTTCAGACATGATGGATGCCCTTCAGAAGCAAATGAAAAGCTTATTAGCGCAAACATTTCTACCCGTGTCGACTGTGTCACAGAGCCAGAGACAAGGCCTTCTATTTATTCACACAGCCAGGTTAAATATTAACACGTTACCTCATCAAAAACAATGGCGCGACAGTATGTCCGTGACACTTATCCCCTCCTGCCACAAGTTGTGTCTAAAAACAGTATGATCAAACCTCTGAGCCGCTAATTACACATGATTTGATCTTAATGAGGCAGAAAACAGTAGCAGCGCTCGTTCTAATGGAAGTCGATCCATGAAAGTCGTGTAAATGCTCGCCGTCCCCTCCCTCACCCGTCTCCCTCTCACGGTTGTAAAACAGCTGTTTTACAGTGAGAGCACAATTTGTGTACACTATGAGCGGTTAATGTAAAACCACCTCAAAGCTACTTAGTCAAATTTGAGCTATAAAAATGTCACCACCAGAACAATTCCTCACGGCATTTGAAATAATTGTTCAAACATAATTGACTCCTGGCAGAGGTAATTTTCCGGTGGGTTAGCATTTTTGTCTGGAACAAAACAACGGTAAAGGAAATGCCACCAATCGGCGGCGGGGGAGGGGGTTGATCTTTGGTCCACTGTTCCCGGTTTGCTCTATAAGAACAATCTGAATGGAGGGAAAATGACTTCATGATTTCAGGTTCTAACAGCCACTTATGGAGCATCTGCCCTCCTTCAGCCCGTAGAGGGCTGGAAGTACTTTGGATCCCTACAGCCTCTCGATCTGAACACTGTTCTTCCATTAAAGGGAAGAGAAAAATGCAGAGCGACGATGTCACAGAATTATAGAATTTATATTTAGAGACAACTGAAATTTGTCAACAAGCAACAGATTTTTATACAAAGGTAGTTTTTTTATCGCTGGGTAGGACATTAAGACAATTAATTCATATACAGATAACATGGTATATTGTCTTCTTCCATTACAGTATAAGTCTAATTACAGTGTAATAACACAAATACACCTCATAAAGAAGAAGACACATTTACTGCTACTGTCGTTTATATTTACACTCATCAGCCAATCACCTGTCGTGGATCCGTAGAGCGTTTTTACATTTGTTAGCTAAAGGCTAAATCAATTCTACAGACCCAGATGATGTCATTAATGAGTGTCAGTGAAACATCAAACGGTGGGAAACGAAGTGAAAACAGCTGTTTTTACTCTGATGAATGTAAACAATTCTATGGATGAAGGAAAATAATTGCAGTTAGCTAAAATGATTTCAGTCAGGTATCTCTGGGTGCCTCAGGTGAAACAAGGCACTGCTGCAAAAGAATGAGCAGGAATGCTTCATCAACATTTTGCAGGTGTTTCATGAGAAGCAGATCTTTATTCAGTTTGGCTGATTAACTGGTGCAGAATAGATGCAACATCAGCGTTTTTGGTTTAGGTGGAACTTGGCTCTGATAGTGACCAACAGTGACCAACAGTGAGCAGCTGCTCAACTGGAATTATTTACTACTGGGAAACTAAAAATAAAAAAAAAAATAAAAAAGTTCCAGATTTATGAATTTCTTTTTATTCAGATTTTCATTGATCCTGATTATAAAATGATGAAAGAGCAGCAAATCTCAAATTTTAGAATCAAGAGACAAAATGTCAAATATTCACATTTCACTTGTTTGTTTGCTTCTCATAAAGCAAGAAAAACACTAAATACTATTCTTAAGTTACAACTTCTCATCAGGACAGGCTAAATATGAATATTATCAGTATCTTTAAAAGCACTGTAATGGTACGATGACTTCATGTTACAGTTTTATAGAACGTCATGTAATATAATGTATGTATATGTATGTATTTTACATACATATGGTATATTTTTATATATATATGGTTGTGATGATAACAGAATTTTGAACTTTACTACAATGTAAGTCTAAAAATAATAATAATAATAAATAATAATAGCGATGCAAAGAGAAATGTGAAATGTTTTTATATAATTTAATAATCTGTGCAGGCCAGGGTTGAAATCTGACTGCAGATCTGTTTTTCTATCTTTTATTATTATCGAATACAGATATTTTATTATTTAAAACACGTGTAGAAATTGTACTCATTTTTTATCATATTGCTCATCTCTCTTTTACTCACATGAATTCACACAGTTGCTTGTGTTGCCTCTGTTAACGCAGACATACAGCAGCTTTGTGCAGATGACTTATGAGGGACTTACCACTGCTCCCACAGTCTGCACAGGACAGCAGCTCTTCTGGCCGCTTGTCCCGATTTGACTCTTTCGTTCCAAGACAGAAACTGCAGATTGGGATGGGGTCGACCCGGAGCTGGGCGGGGAACACAAACAGAGACAAACTGTTTAAAAAACACAAACAGGGCCCAGGCTGTATATGAAAGGCGGCTTTTTGAGACCACTGGAGACATATTAAAGTAGGATGATACAGCCTGTGTGATTTAATGAAACAGCCCCGAAAAATATGAAGCAGAAGCTCAGAAAATGAAAAAAGTTCTAATAGACTAGAGATAAATAATAAATCATCCTCAGAGATGTGCTGCGTTTGAGATCCACCTCCTCTATCCATTCCATCTGAACCAGTAAGTGATCTTAGTAATCATAGTTTAAGGGCTTAATCCAATTCCTAAAGCTTGCACTCCAGTCTGAAAGGATTAACCACCATGTAATCAAATTACCTAGATAATAAAACATGCTCTTATTGTTTCTGCCGTGATCCACTGTAAACGGTACAAGTCTGAGAACAAACACTCATCTGAGGCCTTATGGTTAAGTTGAGAGGAAGTCAAATATGAGCTGGAGGTTTAAGAGGATTTCACCATTGATTGGTAGCAATGAAAAGAGACTGACTTCACTTCGACTGTCGACTGTTCATAAACCAGACGGTCAAAGTTTAACCAGTCCAGACTGAAATCATGACCAGAGCAGCTCATATATACACCAGCCTCCGGAGGAGCATCAATCTGCTGCCTTCCTCCCTGCTTCTAAAGGGAGAATAACACCATAAATAACCCTCCTCATCATCAGTTTACACACCAAGGCCTCGCCAACTGACCGGAGCATTGAAGGGCGCTCTCGGGATGCCCGTAATTAGTTCCTGGTTTCTATGACGCAGATCAGCATCATGACCTCCACTAAATTTACTGCCTCCCAAATCTCTATTGGTCCTGACCTCCTCCTGACCTGCAGATCTTTTATTTTATTTATTTATTTATTTTTATCTGTCAACAAACGCAAGACAGGAGCATCTTTTCAACCTGCCACAGCATCCAAATGAAGCCCGGGGGGGCGAGGAGGACGCAGTGGAGATTTTGGTCATTGTTCCCACCTGTTGTATCAATTAGTGGTTACGGTGGAGGGGAGTGGGGAGCAGTTTACCGCCACATCGATGATCGCTCTATTATCCAACCTGCCAGGTCAATATTTGAAAGCAGGCCTGGCAGGTTGGGAGCCGAGCTGCTCGCACAGCTGTGATTATGGACAGAAAGACACTGGAATGCTGCAGCTGTAGGATTCAACACTGTGGCTCAGTGATGTTCATATCGTCTCTCGTTAAAAGACACAAGTTGGTTTGCAATCAATGTTGTTGAAAAGGTCCGGTTATACTGTACATATTCTATAAATGCACAGAACTACTGCTGTTTTAGAGCTGATTAATCGTTAGCTATTCCTGTTGTTTCTTATTGTCAATATAATTTGAATATCTTTGGGTTTTAGACTGTTGATCAGACAACAGAACCAAATCAAAGATCCTTGTTTGTTTGTTTTTAGCTCCGCCCAACATGGTGATGTTTCCTTATGGGTTGATAGTTTATATCAAAAACACATTCAAAAAGGGTTTTAATGACATTTAGTGCAGGGACAGGTGAAGGAAGATCTGATTATATTTTGAACCAGATCCAGATGCAGATCCATTTTCTGTTTTTTTTTTGTGTTTGTTCTGCCACAGAGGCCATATTTGGACAATTTTGTGAATTTCTGAAGAAACTAGAATAAGAATCCGTCAGTAGAGAGGATTTACCTTAGTCAAAGGCCAACAGTCTCTTTTAACTGAATTAAATCCAAAATCCAACTATTAACCTAACCTGACAAGTTTCATGAAAATCCATCAAGTTTATGCATAATTGATTTTTTTTTTTAAATGCTGAAAAAAAGCCACAGCTTGTGATGTAAAAGGAAGTGAAAACAATTGATGGATCCAACCCTTTATCTGGATGGACTCCAAAATTTAATGGCTTCCTCTTTGACTCCAGCCCAACCCTTCCACCCAGCTTCATGGTAACCTGTCAAGTTTTTTGTGTAAACCTCCTAACAGACAAACAAACAAACAGACATCGGTGGAAAATTAACCTCCTTGGTAATAATAATAATCTACAGGTGTCAGTAAAGAAACAAGCACATTTAGACTGATGTTAATGAATATGTAGGACTTACTGTTTACACATTTGATTTGGTTTATTTTTGGCCATTTAAAGAAGAAAACAATT
Source organism: Chaunax sp. Z400 (assembly GCA_037577475.1). Lineage (NCBI taxonomy): Eukaryota > Metazoa > Chordata > Actinopteri > Lophiiformes > Chaunacidae > Chaunax > Chaunax sp. Z400. Next base: position 1,501,528 of record CM075203.1, on the reverse strand, counting down.
TAAATGAATAAATGGCTAGAATTTTAAATAAATTTGCTGTTCTTTTGAAGTTTAATACTACTTTTGTATGGAAACATATTCTCTATGTAAATAATTCTTATTTTATGAGAATAGATGTTTAACAGAATTATAATTGTCTTCTGAAGTCACAGATTAAACGTCTCCAATGAACATTTATTATAAGCTTTTATTTTGGCGTAGTCTGGGATCTATTTCCTGATTGCTCAGGTCTTGATAACAGTGTTGTTGTTGTTGTTGTTGTTGTTGTTGTGCTCTCTGAGTTATAACCTGTGATAAGCTTTTTTTTCACTAGACTTTTGTCAAACACTACATAGACTAATTGAATCAATACTGAAAATCATTGTTAGTTGAAGCTCAATAATAACTGCATAAAAATCACTTCAGGGCTCAAAGTTCAAAATCCCATCCTCTCAGGCAGAGACAAACGAAGAAATGAACACATGACTTTTCATGTTGCTGCTAAAAGATGCAGCTGAAAGGCTTTGAAAACAAAGCCAAAGTGTTGTGGTCACTTAAAGGGCTATTAGTCCATGTCCATAAGTACATGTGTGTCGTTTTATTATGTCGCCTGCTGAGACTAAACTGAAATCACAGAGTAAACAATTCTAAAATGTCTTAAAACTCTGATCTGCAAGAAGATTCTGCAAGAAAATTATCAACACAAGCATGGAAATGAATGCAAAGAGCTTGAAATCAATAAGACATCAGTCCTAGCCTGTGCATAATTCTGCTGATTAAATACTCAAAGCTTCACTTCATAACAGTCTCCACTGACTGAGCTATGAAGTCTAATCCAGGAGCTGGAGAATTAATTTCCATCAGGAATATTCTTAACCCTGGTAATTAAAACCAATAACAATTTGCAATCTACACAGCACAAAAAAAATGAAAATGGAGAAACAAACACAGCTGAAAGAGATGCTCATAATTTACTTGGGGATTCTAAATAAAGCACATTACAGGAAATTATGCTGCTTCAAAAGAGCAGGCTGTCCTGAGTGAGGGGGTGGGGTCCTATTAGAAAACTGCTGGGAGAGAGAGAGAGAGAGAGAGAGAGAGAGAGAGAGAGAGAGAGAGAGAGAACTCAAGTGGTTGCATAACGCAGCAGGAAAAAAACTCATTCCTTGTCTTTGTTTCTGCCAGAGTCTCTTCAGAATGTAATAAACTCTGAACCAACACTGCTCTTTTTACCTCAAACTATCTCCTATCCTGAACGCACACACACACAAACACACACACACACACACTCCTCCTTTAACAACTGAACAGGCAGAGCTATCCCGTCCTAAACGAACAGTTAAACCGGATTGGGATAGATGATGTCATCAGGCCAGGACCAATAGGTTTTTAAATGTCCCAAATGGAAAACAGCAGGCCCTCTTCAGCTACGAGAACCATCGCAGGACACTGTGTCTCTAAACAGTTCTCAGTTTCACTCTTGGCCTGACCACAGACACAGTCACAGTTGTGGCTGCAGTATCAAGGTGTCGCTTCCTGATTATTCACTGTGAAACTGGTGAGGAGCAGGGTGACATCTCTATAGCCTGATGCTGCTAGCCAATTCAGCTGCATAGCTCAGGCAGATCTTGATAAGCCTCAAACACATGATCTGCAAAAAAAGGCTTTCACAACAACATATCTATAAATGACTGTGCACACAAGGACCACACAATGGAAACTATTTTCCAAGGAACACCCTTCTGTATGTGACAGTGTCTTAAGATTGCAAAGCAAGTATAAAAAATGCTGTCATTGTACAGGCATTTTCTCTGCAGAGTGTGTTTTAGCTAAAGCTCCAGTAATAAGAGACACAATCTCTGCAAACTAAAACAGCTCCTGGAGTGCCAAAAGTAAAGGAAACAATGCAACCTGGAAGTTTGTTTATGTGGTTGTATTTCCTCTCTGGGGCATCTCAGTTAACACAAATATTTTGTTCCACCACAAAAATTTAGGCTATGATTTCTCACCACTATTTGTCAAGACCAGTTTATACTCAAGCCCTTATAAATTACAAATAAAACATTCAAAATCTGTCCACTAATGCGTTGCTACTCATAAGACAGCCAGCCACATCCCCTAAGGTCATTAGGCTAGAGTTACATAACCTTTGGGAAGCCTACAGCAGACTGCCTACCACACACAGTCAGCATGACTTTCTGATTATCCAAGCTTTCTTATTATGGAGCGCAAAAGCAACAGAGCCCCCAAAAGGACACACTCTAGGTGGCGTCGTTTCTGACCTGCTACAGATTAAGACCACGATCAGAACATTCCTATCCAGCAAAGGTGGAGGCCCAGATTTTCTGGCCCAACCTTGGTAATGATAAGAAAAAGTTCCAAAAAGTCCTCAATTCTCACAAAACAAAGCTTTAACAACATGTTAGAGCATCAGCACCATCAATACTTAACATCAATGACAGGGATGTTTAGGCAGGAAGTCCAGGGTAACATGGGGAAAGGCGTGAGAGAAAAAAGAGAGGATGCAGATGCAGAGGACGAGGTGTGAGTACCTGGTCTCGCTCATGGGGGAGGAGTGTCACTGATGACAGCACCAGGGGGGAAGCACTTGGACACCTGGAGCCCCTTCCCTCTGCACTGCCATGGCAGAGCTTATACCGCGGGCCATTTTTTATCAACCTGCAGTTGTTGACCGCCCGCTTTGCAGCCAGCCTTAGCCTCTGCCGGAAAGCAGGGTTATCAACAATGTTTGAGAGGTCATCCTGGTTCCGCAGATACCTCTCCATGTTCTTCAGAGAGGAGCCGTGGGTATCATCCAGGCCCTCGATGGCCTTCTTAAGTATTTTATTCCAATCAATATGGCGCAGATCACTTGAATTCCATATAGATTCCTTTGATGGCACAGATACATTTGCAGGCGGGATTGATCCAACTCTCCCTGGGTTTCCTGGGTCCTTGTAGGAGGCGCTCCCTTTATTTGTAACCTTGAGAACCGAGCCATCGTGAACACTTAATTCCAACTGCTCAAGGACGGTCTTCTTGTCCAGTCCATGCGATGTGGCCACCGCATGACAAATTCTCTCCTCTGACGGCCTCTGCTTCTGCCTTTTGATTTTCTGTATTGCTTCGAGAATCCACTCCGTGTACAGAGGGTTTGCAAGTTTTACCATGGTTGAACAATTAGATTCACAAAAGCGTGATCCATACAGATTCCCCCTTTCTGCTGCTGAACACTGGGTACATCCACATCCTTAATACGGTCAGAAAGTTATGTTCCACAACAGCATCCACATATTTCTTCTTGATCCTGGGTGTCTGACATTGAACTTAAGGTAAAGTTGGCACAAGTAAATTCCACAATGATAGCTGACCTGGATCTGTATTTATTTAATCCCAGCTCAAATCTGAAAGAGAAAACAAATTGGTCAAATACATTGGTAATTTACGACCTCTACTGTAATTATTCACACTCTATAAACTAGCTTATAGCATGTTAGGCTAAGCTAGAGGAACTTTTAAGATGTGGGAACAGATGGATAAAAACAGATACATGAGCTGTCATGGTTGCTAAAGAAATTCCAGTGACTTAATCCACAGTCTGACATCATAATCCACACAGCACAACAGATGTCCATTTCATTTAAGACTACATTGTAAAAGTAATGAGTTTCCTCAAAATGTCAGCTAACGTTAGCTAAAAACTTCCACCGAGTTGTGGTAAAGTATAAATAATCTCTTCCGACATTTAAATATTTCAGTGTCAGATTCCTTCTCGACATGAAAAAAACAACTTACAAGTTAACATATTTCTGGAGCATGTAATTTCCAAACATAACATTTCGGTCTAACACACACAACGAAGGAGCTAAAAACACATATCATCCATAAAGTTTAACCGCTAGCTGCCCGCACGCGACTTTTGACAGCTCCCGCAACCAACGACAAACTGATCAGCGCGAGCGTTAATGACAGACGTATAATCAATGCTCACTTCCTGACAGCTGCCGTTAGACGCTCGAGGCACGTCTTCAAATAACGCAACCGAGCCTTTTCACGAGGGAAGAAACCGGTAATAAGTGCGTAACAAACCTAGAGTAGTGTTCCGCTGAGTTAAGCAGATAAATGACAGTGTTTGCCAGCGTTACTGATGTCACCTAAACAGTCGCCATTTTGTTACAATGTTGTAGTTTACATGAATCCGACATGACGCTGATTACAATCCAATGGAGCCTCATTAAACCTTACCTACACTAATGTGCCCTCCCTAGCAACTTCAATATTGGCTGTAAAGACAAGATCCGATTTCTGGTTTGATAAAGCACATGTCAATCTTTATGTATGAGCTCACTCTTAGAGGCACGGCACTGGCTCCATGATCTGTCACTTCACTCGATTGACCCGCCTCTTAAGGTGCCTCCAGTGATGAATTGATATCATTTACCGTCAGCGCTCGTAATATACCGAACTTGTGGCTTCAACCACAACATTATGACATTAATAGGTTATAAATACATTATGACAAAAAAATTAACTGAGTAACAACTTGATTGTATGAATATTTAACCTCATTTGCAAAGCGTTTAACACCGCGCCACCTTTACTCGGATTCCTCCTTGAAACAGTTGGTTACACTTGAAAGTGATTTGGAACATTTTAGACTTTAATTGGCTGTTTGTTAAATCTATCATTTATTAGCATAAAACTGCAAACGCTGGTTTAAAGTGGACGATTTTTAATATTTTATCGACTCCATGTTTCACATCCAAGTCCTGCAGGATAAATATGTCTAAGCTATCGCCTTTCTCCTTCTTTATCTTCCTCCCTTTTCCCAAGAAGGAGACGTAATTCTCTTGATATTGAACATTTAAATAACGTGACGTTAAATAAGCGCTAATTTGCTAGAGCTGAAAAGTAGCTCGCGCCGCGTCTGCTAGAGAATTTATTATTATCCTCCTGTGTTGCGCTTTGCAAGGATGGCATGACCTCTTTATCACCATTAACCATCAAATATCTCCAATGAGGGGAAACAGTGAGCCCCGGAGAGAATAAAGATGTTCAGAGGGGAATACAAGTTAACACGACCGCTGAGAGAGGAGCTCCGTCACCGCTGCTCCTCATTTATGTCTCTTTAGCTCCAATTTCTCTCGTTTTCCATATTTTATCAGGAAAAGACGCACAGCCTCATTGGCTTTTTCACAGACCTACCGGAGTAATTTTCCGCCGCCGTGGGCGAAAATGCAAATGAATGTACAAGTTTCGCGCAAGGATGAAAATATAAGTAAAGGGCACAGACTACCGTAAATATTTGCTGGTACTTTACCTCTTCAAGTTTTCTCCCCCTCGGATACTCCTCTTCATTACCGGGGAAGCGTCGAAGGATAAATGTGCGGCGACATATCCGAGCGATTTCGTGGGATTTCTTAAAACGAAGGCTGAAAAGCTCGCGCCGAGACATGGAGAGGACCTGATAACAACTAATTGAAAGGTTAATCTACATAGCAGCCTGTGACAAAGTGGTACCCTCCCCCTTCTTCTTCTTCCACTGTAGACATCCCTACTTCAGTGTAGTGGAGCGGACCGTCGCCCCTTTAGTGCGCTCCTACAATGATATTGTCAATTTCTCCATCAACATCCAGTGATGAGCCCGGAGGAACATTTTTACTCATCATGTTTTTTGGATGAGTCCCCAGCAGGCTACAGAGGACTTTTATGTCATAACACCCCTATTTAACATCCACTCCCTGTGGGCATTTTTCAACTTGCTGTAGATGTGATTGATTTTGACATAATCACAGACATTTATTTTAAAAAAATGAGCGAGGATAAGACAGGATATTATACACTAATCTGCTAATTAACTGCCTAAGGAAGAGCAGTAGTTGTCAGTCTTTCTTTCTTTTAGCAGCATAAATGCCAGAAAACTCATGTTTCATGCAGCAACCCAGACATAATTAGAGGTAATTCTAAACACAGGCTGCACTGCTTTAAATGAAAATATTTAACCCTTTAAAAAGACATTTAACATGTAATTTCATTTGATTCACATGTTAATATTCATCAGATGCTCCCCTTATTGCCTTGATGCTTTTTATTCATGCCTGAGCCCCATTTACAGTCAGTCCTTGACATTTATCTCAGTCTGTGGTAAATAAATGCAAATGAAAACTAATTTTAAGGAGGTTCTGTTGTAAATTGTGATTAAAAATGGTTTCGATTTTAGGACTAGTGTCACGATGGAGGGCGCTGACCAAACCTGCCTGAGTCTGGTTGTAATGAATGCCACCCTGGGCCCCAGCAGGTCCTCCACTGCTGCATGGGTCCAGGGATAATTTGAATTGGAGCATGTGCCATTGCAATCTGCCCATCCCCCCCTCTTCAATCCCTGCCAACTGCCACACTGGTGTTCACAAACACTGCTGCCCATCTGCGGGGCAAAACACTGGCTAGGGCCCCAGATACTCCTTTTGCCTGCATTGAGAAAAATATATTGCGGTCATTAACTATTTTTTTGTAGGGAAATATCATTCCTCTTCCTATTTCAAAGTTGTTAACAGCATATTGAACTCAGAGCAGTAAATGAAGTGATTTTGTAGATTGCTGCTGCACAATAAAACCAGCATTTTCAAAGCGCCCAGGGCTCACTAGCTTATAAAACAGATATATTGCAAAAAGTAAATGAAATGCACAGATTTTATGTTTGTTTTTCTTGCATTCATTGAGCAAAGCAAAAGTTCACCGGGAAAAGTAAGAAAAGTGCATTTAGTAGTTTCCTTATTGCGGCAGGCAGTCTCATTACTTGATCACGGCTCCCTCTTTTTGTGTTTGTGTTTTGCCATCTGTCATCTTGAGAGGCAAATGAACCAGCTGCCATGGAGTGTGATCTTGCCCAATCAGAAATGTGGTCCTTTTCAAAGCGCATCTGTGTGAAACCTTAAAAAATGCTGATGAAAAAAAGTGTCTCGAAGTTGTTAATAACATTTTGGCTGAAGAATGTTTTCATCTCGATGCCCCCGATTAGCATAAATGCATAAACTATGCCTCATTACAGAGAACAGAGCTCTGGTGTTGGGAGTGTTAAATAAAAGAAAATATGATGTAACAGGTTGTTCTAGGAAAACAAAAAATATTAGTCTCCATCACACTTCTTTGTACAACAGATGAGTGTTGAATTGTTTTCCACACAACAACTGAGACGCTGCCCAACACTTCTGCTGGCCCACATTCACTGTGAAGGGGCCCGGCAGAGGAGGGGCCTCCTTCTGATCCTCGTCTCCAACCCCCAGCCACAGCACAGCTGGCTACGAGGGATCAGCCTAATTTTCAGGTTTCACTAATGATCGGCGAGAAGAGCAACCACTAATCCCTTAACGGAGGAAAAATGATCTCCCGTATCCCCCCCCCCCAGCAGCATAATATTTTATTACATTTTCTGGAGTTTTAAAAGAAACTTGAAGTTGAAGTAAAACAAAATTTACATGATTGAGTTTCATGGTTTGAGATGGTTTTATTTCTATAATAACAAAACAAATTTCTTCAGTTTTGTTCCGTTACAGGTGTAACTCTTCTGAGGTCACCCATCATGGAATGACTCCCTCATCCCTGCAGGTTGTAGCTTCTTAATGATGTCACTACTAAATACACCAGTCTGCTGCCAGCTCACAGCCCAGAGGCTCCGATGGAAGAAGGGTCATTGATCAGTTATTGGCAAAGCAATGAAGGTTTGGGAAATATTCAGCAACAGGGGCGTGTCTAGAAGGAGGGGGGGCTAACATCAGACTGGCCACCCCAGAGTACGACTACCTCATTAATGAGAGGCAGAACCTTAATTTAAACACTGTTTGACGAGTATTTTTTAATGTACATTGTTTTTCTTTTGTATTTGTTTTTTCTTTTGATTGTAGCCAAATTTTGGAGGAAGAATTTGTTACGTTTGTTGACAAATAGTCTGTTTGTTGGTTAGTTTGTTTAAGTGGAGGTGATACTGGAAAACAGAAATGTGTTGTGGAGTGTTTGAAACTGGTGTGTGTTTTTGTATTGGTAAGAAACTGTTGCCTCACAGCAAGAAGGTCCTGGGTTCAAATCCACCTGAGGACCTGGGACTTTTCTGTGTGGAGTTTGCATGTTCTCCCTGTGTCTTTGTGGGTTCTCTCTGGGTTCTCCGGGTTCCTCCCACCACCAAAAACATGCAGTAGAGGTGAACTGTTGACTCTAAACTGACTGTAGGTGTGAATGTGAGTCTGAATGGTTGTTTGTCTTTCTATGTGATGAACTGGTGACTTGTCCAGGTTGAACCCCGCCTCCCGCTGGGATAGACCCCATTCCCCCCCCCGTGACCCTACACAGGATAAGCGGTTACAGAAAATGAATGAATGAATAATAATAAACAACCTAATTCCTGTAATACTTGGAGTTTATATTCTCAAAATCTATAATCTCATAATCTCAAAATACTCCGTCGTATCAAACATATTTTCCGATATTTGAAACTCCTATATTGTTTGCGTTGTATTAAAACATCCGAGTTGCTTTGAAGCTTGATAAAATATTGAAGTTGCAGACCTTCCTCCTGTCAGCTGCTGTAAATAGTAAAAAAATTACATAATCCTGAAACAAACAATCACAGGTATCCTGTGGAAAAGACAAACGTGCATCAGTGAAAGTCTGGCTTCTCTGGGAAGGTGCACCCGACCCGTTTGATGATGACGTTGGCGGCGTAGTGTCCGGCCCGGATGCATTCCTCCAGCGCCTGCTCTTGGACCAGCGCAGAGAGGAATCCTGGGTAGACAGCAGAGTTCAACATGTCAGCATCAATGGTTTCATCCTCAACATGACGCCCATCTCATGTGGTGCTGTGATACAGCAGGCTTCAAGGCCGAGCTCGTATCATCTGGAGACATTCGAATGTTACATGGTATCAATAGTTAGATGTTTATGAAGATGATTTTCATGCCGTACCTCCGACAAAGGCGTCTCCTGCTCCGTTAGTGTCCACAATATCATTCTGATCGATGTCCACAACAGGGAACATGGTCACCTTCTCACCTGTGGTCAAGACAAGAGACGGATATTCATTTAATTTGAACAAGTTTTGGCCTTGATTGTACCATGATTTTAAAAAAAAATCATAGGTCATTTCACACAGCAATGATTATTTCATTTGAGCTCTTATTGGCTAATTAATAACATGTAAAATAAAACCCTTCTAAAGAAGTTGTGATGTTCTGGACAACATTAAAAAACAGGAAGTGATCATTTCCTAAACCTTTTTGTTTACCTGTTGGTCATCAGCTTCATTGATTTAAAAAAAAAATAATAATAATTCTGAATATTGTGACATGTCTCATAAAGTAGGTGATAAGTAGTGTGATCACTGGCTCAATTTGAATTAAACAAAACAAATAACCTCAGCTGCAGTTTGTGATTATTGCTGATTAGCAAAGCCTAGCATGAACATAGTAATAACTGCTAAGCACCAGCATGTTAGCATTGGTAACATGCTAGCATGCTGGCATTTAGCAGCCTCACAGAGGTGCTAGCATGGTTATAGACTCTTAAGTCTTGTTAATCTATTGATTATTTTTTCAGATAAATATTATAAAGCCCCAGTAAACAGTGATTATTGCCAAACACAAGTGTCTAGAACCAAGGAATGTGACTTCTTCAAATGTTTGTTTTGTTCAAAAGCTAAATATATATATTTACAAAGATTTAAAAGAGAGAAAAGCTGCAAATCCAAGCATTTGAGCAGCTGTAATGAGTGAATGTTTGGCATTCTGCATGATATTCATCAAAAAAGTGTCAAAGGACAAACGGATGATCTAATTATTGCTTCAGCAAACTAAAACACTGCAGAAGCAACAGATGATCAAATGCAAAAACCTCTCAACATATCTAACGCTTCAGGTGAGCCCCCTGATAAATTAAAAACAACCGTTTCTGTCGTTTAGTTCAAAATGGAATCCATTAAATAAGGGCCTCTTTATTATCTACAGTGGATTATATTGCTTCAATTATCAGTAGCATATGCACTTCAAAGAGACTTCCAGTTTAAAGGAGAAGCAAAAAATCTACCAGATGACAAAGTGTGGAGGTGTAGAGCGACATTAACAACTTATGTCAGAACAATCTAAAGCACACACACAATCTTCAAACCGTCCCGGAGCTCTGGTGCCGACATGAACCTTCTACAAGGTGCAGGAGACAAAAGACTGACATGTGGATAAAAGGAACACGAGCTGGCTGACAGACCTCTTATTGAGAGAGAGAGGTTAGAGTTTAAGAAGAAAAAAACCACTAAAAAGTTGTTTAATGGGGCTCCCTGCTAATCTAGCAGCGGCTCACAGAATATCTGCTGATAAGACGCCCCACCTTATTAATTTATGAATACATTTCAGTCCTTTTTCTGCAGGGCGGAACACAGACAACCTGCAGCCGAGCATAAGCTCAACATGTGATGACTGTGAGAGAAACTCCATCAAGTTGTCACAGAAAATGACATCTTACAAAGACTGTATTACAGGTCAGGTACTGCAGATAAAAAGAGCACATTTTCCTTTAAAGGAGAGCAGGTGATTGTCACTTTAATAATAAATTACAATAATACAAGATTCCTTCCAGGATCGGCTAATTAGCAGCATAACGACTTTGCTTAATTAATGCCACAGATGACGAATCCTCCTCCCTCTTCAAACGATTAGCTGTGATGGAAAATGTGCTAACAATAAATTACATCTTGTCAATGATTCCACAGTAAAGGAACTCAAATCGTTAAATGTGGTCATGCTTGTGCGTCGCACTTTGCGGGAAGCTGCTGCACTTGTTCAGCACAGATGTGATTGTTCATTTGATCAGAGAAATCCAATAGAAATATCTGTAAATGTGTGTTTGGATGAGAAGAGGTGACTCTTCAGAGTCTTTTCAGGAACATACAGAGATGCTGATGATGCTGCATTCAAGGTCTCAGAATGAACTGAACACATTTATGTTGGATTCATATTCAAATGCTTTAAATTCACAGGGAGCTGGATGTTCTTTTTACTATCTCATTTTTTTCCTCCTTTGATTTAATCAACAGGTTTTTCCAGGAAATCACTATCTTTTCCAATTTTTCACAAAAGTTATCCATTTCTTAATAATAATCTGATCATGTCAGGAATCACTGCTGTTTTCTGCATGAAATCAACTGAATTTGGAACCAATCTATGATAAAAGTCACATAAAAATTCATCTCAGCCTCAGTTTGTTGTCCTTCTTACACCAGAAACTTCATTCGTATCATCATCAGTTTTGTTAGGAAGCTAACAGCTTAGCTCTTGGGATAGATATAAAAATATCTCATATTATCTATGTGAACATGTGAATTATAATTGCAGCCACTGAGAGACGAGCTCTTTTCTAACTTTCTAACTTTGTTTCTACTCACTTCCAGTGTTTCTATTCTGCCATCACAACCAGCTCTGCTGCTGGAAGGAATTTCGTATACTGTAACCTCATTAGAGCAAATTATTAAATTTGACTGACATGTTAACTCATGCTGCTCAACTATTCCA